>JAREIS010000326.1:0-1201172 GCA_030060385.1 Muscicapa striata striata
ATTTTCAGGCCACAAAATTGGTTTTCAAGTTTTTCCATCCCGGTTTGAAAAGGGTGTTCCCGGGAGAAGCTTTTCTTTCACCCTCCTGTTTTAAAATTTTAAATTAAAGGCTCTCTTAAAATAAGGGTTGGAATAAAGTTCTTTACTAAAATTAAAATAGAAAAAGATTACAAAACAATCCCAAAACCATGGGGACGTAACCCGACACCCTGAGTCGCAGGGTTTTTAACCAAGAGGCCGGCAGTGGAAATTCCTTTCGTGCCCCTTTAGAAGGGCACCCTTGAATCCAGGGAGAGTGAAGGGGTTCTCCCTTCCATGGAAAGGGGGTTCCTTCAAATCTCGGAATCGTGAAAGACTTCCCCGTTTTTTTTAAAGGTAAAAAACCCTCCGAATTTGGGACCCCAGAATTACCCCCTTCCAAATGATTAAACATTAAGCGATTGATTCCCGCCCCGGGTCCTACCATTGGCTGGCAGCCAAACCATTCCCCCGCCCTAATCGGCCCGGGGGGTTTTCCCTTTTCCGCCTCCTGGAAATTGGGGAGCCTTTGACCCTACCATGAAAGGGTTTTGTCTTCTTAATTATGGGAAAAGGGTAACCAACGTTCCCCCTTTACAAAACCCAAACCAGTTCTTTTAAACCCAACGAGGCCGGAATGTCAATTTCCTTCGCTTGGCCTTTTTGCTTTTAAACACAGAATGGGGAACTTTTCCACCAGAAGGCCATGGCCAGCTTAAAGAAAAAGCCCTTTCTTTTTACCCTTTAAGGGGAACCCCAGAATTGGAAAGGAGGGGTTGGGTTTTAAAATACCAGAAATTTGGGGGAAAGGGGGCAATACCATCGGGGGAGGGACAGTGGGGGTTTTTCCAATCCCCCAAAAGTACCCATGTTCCAGTGCCCTGGGGTTTCCCAATTTAAAGGCCTTTTCCAAGGAAACCGAATTTAGACACAGGGGAAAACAAACCCCCCTACCACCTTTGAACCCTGTTTTTAATTTTAAAAAGGAAATCGGGATTACTCAGAAAAAACATTTCCCCAAAAAATTGTTGCCAGCAAAAAAAAAAAAAAAAAACTAAAAACAATTCAAAGTTTTTAGGGTTTCTCGTTAAGAATTTGAAAAAATCAAATTTTTTTTTGGGCAGGGGGGAAAAACCTTTAAAAAAACGGGAACCAATGTCTTTTTAATATTTTTAAAGTCCAAACCTTTCCTTCTTAACCACAAAAATTTTCCTTTTAAACCCTCTTTCCCAAGAACCTCCCCCGAATTAAAAGAGAAATCAAAACCTAAGCAAAAACAATTGACCCCAAAAACAGAAACACCTTTACACCGAACAAATTACCCCTACCCCGCTTAATTTACGTAAGGCAAAGTTAAATTACTCCTCAGAAAGGGCCAAAACCAACAACCCCTTTTTCCTCACCATGCCTGTCACCAGGAACCATTTTAACCTAACTTTTCCCCAAAAAGATGAAAACAGGAACAGAACCAAAAATTTAAACCCACAAACACCTGAAAAAATATAATTTTTTGTGCAGGATTCGACAAAACTTTAAGAAGTGAAAAAGAAAATTAACCCCTCCCACCCTAAGTAAAAGAAATTTAAAACCCAAAGGAAGGACAAATGTTTAAGGGATTAATGAACAAAAGGAAAAACCTCTTAAAAAGAAGGTGAAAAAAAATAAAAGATAAAAAAATTTTAAGCGGAATAGGAAAGTAAAATAAAGGGAATTTGAGAACTTTTCATCAAATGAATTGGTTCCACATGATGTAAGATTTTTCAGGTGTTTGCTTCCCAGCCAATAGAATTATGGTTTTAATATTTAAACGTTTTTGGGTTTTTAACAGAAATTATCAAATTTGAACATTAAGGATGCATGATAATGAAATCAACAGCATTTATGTGGGGAGGGTGACAAAGCCCTGAAAAAAAACCTGTATTTCTAAATTTATTTTAATAAAATTTGTGAAATAGTGAACAGGCCTTTTATTAAATTCCAACAGTTGAAGAACTAAAAGTTAAATATTAAACAAATCCTTCAGAATTTTTTAAGCTTTATAGATCGTTAAAGACGGGGGAACGCCAGGTCCTTAATCCAGCTATGCAGGCTGAATTAATCAAAGAATTAAGAAAAGAAGCCCCAAGTTTGGGAGAGTTCTTTGCCGCCATATATCCAGAACCAACCTTAGCACAGATGAAGAAGCTGCCCCAAGGAGCTAACGGTACTCCTGAGAGGACTCGGTCCAGCACCTCCAACTTCCAGCACCTGAACCACAGATGAAGAAGCAGCAATCATCAGACATAAAGAAAATCACCTGTTTCCATCCGAGTAAGACATTTTAGGGACGTCTCAGGAAGGAAACAGAAAAAGATCAACAAACAAAACAGAACGGGCGGGCCTCAAAACACCAGAGGCCAGGAATAAGTTCGAGGCATACTGTAGAAAGCCTCTCCTTTAAACGAAAGGGAGGGGGATGGACAATTGGGTAATGGATAATGTAAAATGGGTGAATGTTCCTTTTAACAAAGACAGGCAGTTCTGTATTTATTAGACTACAGACTACCAAAGGCTTTCATTTCAGGTCTGAGTGGACTACTGTCACACAGGACATCTCTAGCTCCCCAATTGATATGTCGATTTGTTTTGTCAGGGAGATACTTACGGAAGGAAAATATCTGGTGTTATCATAATAGCTCGTTGTTCACAAGCACCTTCTATTTAAGTGAGGGACAAATCTAGCCTCCAGCTCTTCCTATTCCAGCAAATATCACAGCAAAGATAAATCACCAGAGGTTTACTGGCAGAGACAGTGAAAGAGGAAAAGCTTTTCTGGCATGCAACATGACACATGGTTCAGACCATCTACATGAAGGGTGTTTTGGATACAGGCTCAGATGTAACCATAATACCTGAAAATATGTGGCCTTCACATTGGGAACTGCAACCTGTAGCTGGGCATATTCAGGGTATAGGAGGAGTCTGACAGCACAAATATCAAAACGCATTGTACAAATTGAGGGACCGGACGGTGAACAGTGTACGCCCATTTGTAATAGATTACAAGTGTCCTTGTGGGGAAGAGATGCCATCACAATGGGGAGTTAAATGATAATTCCAAAAACTCCTAAGGATTTTTAGAGGCGGCCACCGTGCAGTGCCGGTTCAGAAACTGACATGGCTAAGTGGACACACCTGTCTGGACCACAGTGGCCGCGAAGGAAAGAAAGTTACAGGCACTTGAAAAACTTGTAGAGGACCAATTGGCCAAAAATCATAGAGGAAACAACAAGCCCCTGGAATTCCCCAATTTTTGTAATAAAAAAACCAGGGACAGACAAATGGAGATTATTACATGATCTAAGAGAAATTAATAAAGTAATTCAGGACATGGGATCTCCTCAACCTGGGATGCCTTCTCCAACCATGTTACCAGAGATTGGCAATTGGCAGTAATAGATATCAAAGATTGTTTTCTTCCAAATACCACTTCACCCTGAAGATGCTCTTAGGTTTGCATTCTCAGTGCCATCACTGAACAGAGAGGCTCCAATGAAGAGATACCACTGAAAGTGCTTCCACAGGGCATGAAGTGTAGTCCTGCTATCTGTCAGTGGTATGTAGCTTCATTGTTGTCTCCTGTCCGTGCACAGAGAAGAGATGCCATAATACTACACTACATGGATGATGTGTTGGTGTGTGCTCCTGACAATTTCATACTTCAACACACGCTTGACCTAGTAGTTAAAGTTTTAACCTCTGCTGGATTTCAATTACAGGATGACAAAGTTCAAAGGATGCCACCTTGAAGTATCTGGGACTAGAGATCACTGCCAGGACCATAGTTCCACAGAAATTAGACATTAATTGTAATCCTAAAACTCTTGCAGATCTCCATTCCCTGTGTGGGTCGCTGAATTGGGTAAGACCTTGGTTAGGCCTCACTAATGAAGACTTACAACCCTTTTCAAATTATTGAAAGGGAGAGAGCTGGTTTCTCCTAGGGAACTGACACCAGAAGCAAAGGCTGCAATTGGAAAGGTACAGAAAGCTCTGTCTGAAAGGCAAGCTCACCGCTATCAACCTGAACTGCCTTTCAAATTCATTGTTTTGGGGAAATTGCCACACTTACATGGTTTAATATTTCAGTGGATAGAGGGGCAGAGAGACTCACTCTTAATCATAGAATGGGTCTTCCTCCCACCAGAGATCCAAAACTATTACACAGCCACAGGAACTTATGGCTCAGTTGATTCAAAAAGCAAGGATGAGGCTGAGGGAACTGTCTGGATGCGATTTCACATGCATACATTTGCCAATTAAACTTTCTGGGGAGGGAAAGAATTCTCCTGAAAAGCTAACAAAAGATATGTTTGAGCATTTGTTGCAGAGCAATGCCAGCCTCCAGATATCTCTGGACAGCTATGACGTGGGACAGATATCTGTTCACAGCCCAGCTCATAAGTTGTTCAATGAGGAATTCCACCTCATACCTCGTGAGAAGAGGAGCAGAGCACCACTCAGGCACTCACAGTGTTCACAGATGCATCAGGGAACTCCCACAAGTCGGTGATGACTTGGAGAAATCCACAGACACAGCATTGGGAAGCTGATGTTGAATTTGTGGAGGGGTCACCCCAGATTGCAGAACTAGCTGCTGTGGTAAGAGCCTTGAGAAATTCTTCTGAACCTCTTAATCTGGTAACAGATTCTTCGTGATGTCGCTGGGGTGGTGTCCAGAGCGGAGCAGGCAGTGCTCAAAGACATTGATAATGAGCAGCTCTTTAGGCTGTTATCAAAACTAATCTATTTGGTTTCTCACAGAGAACATCCTTCTATGTGATGCATGTGAGGTCGCATACAGATTTGCCAGGTGAGATTGCAGAAGGAAATCAGATGGCAGACACCTTGGCAGCTCCAGCAGAAAAGGCATGCCTTCCTGACATCTTCCAACAGGCAAAAGCTGAGCCATCAGCAATACCACCAGAATGTACCAGGTTTGGTCCGTCAATTCCAGATAACACGGAGTCAGGCCAGGGCCATCGTCGCCACCTGTCCCAGCTGTCAGCTCCAGGCCATGCCATCGCTGGGTATGGGGGTTAACCCCAGGCCTAGGCAGCTGTGAGGTGTGGCAGACAGATGTCACACACATTCCTAGTTTTGGACGCCTAAAATATGTTTCATGTGAGCATAGATACATATTCAGGTGCAATTTATCGTCCAGCTCATGCAGGGGAAAAGGCAGTACATGCAAAACAACACCTAGTACAAGCCTTCTCAGTTTTGGGGATCCCTAGAGAAATAAAAACAGATAATGGCCCAGCTTATACTTCCAAGGAGTTCCTGGAATTCATCCAGCAGTGGGGACTTATGCATAAACAGGCATTCCACACTCCCTACAGGCCAAGCTGTGATTGAACGCATACATCAAACACTGAAACAGGTTCTAGCTAGACAAAGCAGTTCTACTGTGTGGATGTCTCCCCCAGCAAAAGCTCTGTAAAGCATTGTTTACAATCAATTTTTTGAACTGTTCATTTGAAAACATGAGTCCTCCTGTGGTTCGTCATTTTAACAGCAGTAAACAGTTTAAATTGTCTCAGCATCCACCAGTTTTGATTAGGGACCCAGAAACCTGGGAAACCAAAGGTCCCTATGAACTTGTAACCTGGGGAAGGGGTTATGCATGTGTTTCAACTCCCTCAGGACCTAGATGGATCCTCAGAAATGGGTAAAGCCTTTTGTCCCTAAACTCCAGATACAGCAGAAGGAGATGAGAAGCAAGTAACATTTGCTTCCAAAAGAAGACGCCGCAGAGGAAAAGGAAACAAAAGCTTCATAAAGGAATACCCTCAAGCAGATAGGACTCATAACATGTTAAAAAAAATGTTTGTTTTTTTTTTAGAAAAAGCTACCCTCGAGTTAACCTCCTGTGAAGAACCCCATCCAGGTTGTCCTCTTGTTAGCTTTGAACAGTTTTCGCAGCTGCGTGGATCGTCCCTCAGCCACGTCAGAACATCTGGGTAACCCTGGCACAGACACTCAAACAGGAAAACATATGTCTGTCCACTGCAGCAGCCACAGATCCTATGTCCACCTGCCTGGTAGGAGTCCCACTTAAAGCTAGTGAGTATTTAGGTAGCTTTGACATACACTTGCCTAATAAAACACCTGAACCATTCACTATTTCACCTAGGCACTCAGCACAGATCATAGGTAATCCTGTAAAGGACTTGCTGCCAAAATTACCCAAGGCAGACCAGGAACCCCAAGAGTTAGAACTGCTTGGTTCCTATCCAGCAACATACTGCATTCATTTCAAAGATTATCCAACACTCACTGACACAAAAGGCTTTCATCTCATCCGACAATTTCGTAAGGAATTTATGGCCACGAAGTGGTGTACTTTCACAAACCATATTCCAGCTAAAGATCCAGTTCATACAAGTCCCAAAATCCTACCAAAGGGATTGTTTTTAATTTGTGGGGACCGGGCATGGGCAGGGATTCTTCTAATCTTCTAGGGGACCATGTACTATAGGGCGGTTGTCCTTGTTAGCACCCAACAAAACCTTAATCAGTGATTGGACACACAAAAGCAAATCTGGTAATAAAATACAAAAAAGAAGTGCAGATAATCTGGACCCAAATTGTGATGCAGAAATTTTCCATTGGGCAAAATCAAAAAGAATTGCTGTATCTGTATTCCTTCCTTGGGTTGCAGCAGCAAAAGCTCTAGGTGAATTAGGTCACCTGGAGTGTTGTGGTTAAACAAGCAAATTTAACTTCAACTGCCATCAGTTCCCTCCTAGAAGATGAAGAAGTAACCAGGCAGGCAACACTACAAAACCGTGCTGCAATAGATTTTCTCCTATTACTACATGGACATGAATGCCAGGAATTTGAAGGGCTTTGCTGCATGAATCTGACTTCAAAGGCTCCTAATGTCCACGCTGCTCTGCGAGATATGAAGCACCTGATTGGACAAGTGAAACAAGAATCAGAAGACTGGATTAATGAACTGTTTAAGGGCTGGGGGTTTTCTGGGTGGTGGACTTCCATAGTCAAAACTATTATGTTGCTTGTCGTTATTCTTTTCCTTGTAGCTATGGCATTTGGGATCATACGTCATTTAATATTTAAGGCTATTAATGGAATAATTTCTTCTACCTCAGGGGACAATCATATAGAATTGGCAAATTTAAAACAGTCTAACTCTCCCACTCATCTCAAATGGTGGTCAAAATAAAATTCGGACTAAAATTAGTTTAAAGTCATCCCCCTACTTAAAAAAACAAAAAACGGGGAGATGTTGTAATTTGATAACCTGAGGTGGAAGAAGGATGTACATACCTTGATATCTTCCGGTTTATCCCAGAATTCCTACTATCCCCTGACCTTCCCTAAGTGACCTTGAAGCACATTAAGTTCTGTATCCTGATTCCCAAGCCCCCGTGTCCCTATCCCATTGGCTGGCAGCCAAAACCACTCCCCATCCCCCGTTCCCTGAATACGTGATCCCTGGAGGAGCTCTCCCTCTTTTCCAGCCACATCACCGCCAAGAATAAACTAGGTGAAAGAGCCTCTCTTGCATTCCCTTTCTCATCCATGCAAAGATACTTTGTCTGATCTTATATTAATTAGGAAAGGACACAGTAACCATTTGCATCCTCCCACTGGGTGGAGCATCTCCCAATGGGATGATGTAATTTTATCAGTCATAGAGTGGGACTTAATGGCCCATTAAGAGCAGATGATGTCTTCCTGGAGGGAGGATGGGTTATGGAATAGATAATGATGATTGCCCCACCTGGTTTTAAAAGATGGCCCATTAGCAGAATAAAGGTTCCACAGAGACAAGGAAATCACTACCCCACCCGGCTTTAACAGATGATGATTAAATATCCATTTCTTGCCACATCAACCCAATATAAGTTTTTAAACATTTTTTTTACAGCTTTCTTTGTTAGCATTTTCCTATAAACTGTACGTTCTGCATCTCTCAAAAAGTAATGTTTATTAATTGCTTGCATAAAATAATTACTTTCACCACAATGATTGAAATATTCAGTAAGATCAAAGTATCTGAGTTATTTTGTTTCTACATAAAAATAGAGTTTGAGGTGTTTGAGTGAATATATTCTAAACTACGTAAATGTGAAAAAATTTAGTAGATCAATTTATTTTCCAATATTATAGTTTCCATTAGAATTGTGTTCAAATTCATGCCTATATTCATATATTTGCATGTGTTTATCTACATAATATTTGAGGACTATGAAAAATCATCCTGAAACAGCTGTTTCTCATTACAGTGCTGCAATTGGCACTTTGGAAAATGCAAATACTTCACTGTTGTTCTGTTGCTATCCAGGACTTGTCTCAGGAGCAATACAGTAAATATGTTTTTCAAGGAAGCAGGAAGGCTGTTCCATAAGGTGTGCTAGTATTTCAGCAGAAGATTTTTTTTTTCCAGTTATATGTGATGCCAGGGAGCATAACAGACTATTTTGGAACACTTTTTTAAAATCATGTAGCTTGAATTGGTTATGACCAGTTGTGTGTCTTAGTTTTGTGTATTCATGCACAGTGATGCTGACTGACAGCCAGGAGTCCTCTGTAGTTTCCAGTGTCGAAAAGCTGTGATAAATAAATGACAGGATAGTCTATAGAATAATGTTATTGTGTTTGAAATGCCTACATTCTGCTTGCCTAATAGGGTGATGTGCTAATAGGACTGCATCACTTCATACCAATTCTGTATTCAGAGAGCGGTCTAAAAAAATGAATTAACATTCATTTACATTTTAAAATTAGTTTTCCTGGTTGTATTTGATCAAAACTAAGTTCTTTAACATTTCGTGTAAGGAATATTTGTGGCTGATATTAGTGCTTTTAATCAGAGAAGAATGTGATTGCCTAAAGTTCAGATTTTAAATATGCAGCTATGTGAAAATTTAATACTCTCAATGTTTCAATGAGGATTTTTGAAAAAAACCCCAAAACCCCAAATATTGAGAGAAATTGATGAGTGAGAAGTTTCTAAGAAAGAAACACTCAGATAAATTGTTAAATGCTACCACATCTTAAAATATTGGTGATATACCATTCTGTTACCTCAAATTCAGGGAAATAATATGTTTAGGAACTCTCTTCATATCATAATTCTTCTACCTTATTATTTCTCTAGTTTCTTGTGCAACTATTTACATTAAGATTCTTCTGCTTGATAATTATTACCATTAGTCTCTAAAAATATGGCATGTATAAGCAAGTGTTTAGGTAAAATTACTATTACTTTATTACCTATATTAGCTATGGTGGGGTTTTTTTAGTCTTTAAATCGTCAGGAAAGAGGCAATTTTGATGTCTGATTTATGAAGCAGAAAATGGTGTTAATTGTTGCATAGCATACTTTTCAAAAATATCTTTAAAAATGCACGTTAAATCCCCAAATCTTTTAAGAAATTTTTAAAATTCTAATGATTGTAAGTAATTTCTCAGCTTATAGAATCAAACAATGTTTTAAGTAGCTCAACCCTGAAGGTATTTATATAAATTATGATATTGAATAATGTCATAGAGGGTTCCATCTAATCAAAGGCACATTTTAACCTACAGTCTTGTCTGCAACACTCAGCAGCACTGGCTGCTTATGAAGAGGACAGAGGGTCGTGAGATCGGTATGAGATATTTTCTCATTCAACGGAATGTCATTCTCCCATTAATCTTTATTTAAATATGTGCATAACTACCTCTTGAGTCTGGTGTACATTTATTTTCTTAAATCTGCAATTGATTTCATTGATGAGACAATTTATTTCCATCAGCATGGGAAGCATAGTAAAGGTGGCACTTATATGCTTCAGGGGGCAACTTTACTAAAACAAAACTGACATCAAAGTAATTGTGTTTCAGTATTGTCAAAAGTCCTTCCCTCAATTTGAAGACCCAACATAATCGTGCTCAATTTTTCTCTATTTCCCCATTGTCAAGCTCTGCAGTACCATGCTCAGTCATACTGCACAGTGCTGACATCATCTTTTATAGCACGGGCACACACCAATCTCCATGAGCCAGCCTGTATCCAAGGTCTTGTGAATTTGAGCTGTAAAACATTCCTACCAATGCTTTTCATTTGGCGAGAAAGAAAAACATTTAAACCATTAGAAAACTGGGACTGGATAGTCTCTTTTAGTTCTCCTGTTTCTTTTTGACTCTCACTTTTTTTACCTGATCATTTACAGATTTTCTGGCTAATAGCCGTTCATTCTGGTATTGAGTCTTTATCTGTTATTCTACTTCTTTTCATCAGTCATTCCTTTATAGGTGTATCTCTTTTTACAGAATAAATCAGCTGGCTGGGTTTTGATTTTTTGTTTTGGCATTGATTCTACTGTGGAGATGCTGTCTAAGAAGATATGTCACTGAGTCTGGTAACTAATTAGCAGTTTCAGAGTCAAGAATCTTGTTCCTTAAAGTGGAAGTAGACACTGAAATTGGCAATGCAAGATAATGTGGATTGTATTTTTCCACTGACCTGTAAAAGCCTTTTACCAGCAGACTCTGCTGATCAAGAGGGCCAACCAGCCCAGAAAGCCAATCGTATCCTGGGCTGCATCCAAAGCAGTGTGGCCAGCAGGGAAAGGGAGGAATTCTGCCCCTCTGCTCTGCTCTGGTGAGACCCCACCTGGAACACTCATCCAGCTCTGGGGTCCCAGCACAGGAAAGGCATTGACCTGTTGGAGTGAGTCCAGAGGAGGGGCTCCAAGGTGATCTGAGGGCTGGAGCACCACTGCTGTGAAGACAGGCTGAGAGAGCTGGGGATGTTCAGCAATCTGAAAGATGTACTGAAAGATACTGCAATATTCAGTACATACAGGGAACTTAAAAGGAAGAGAGAGAGAGGTACTTTAATAAAGGCATGCTGTGATAGGACAAGGAGAATTTTTTAAACTGAAGTAAGAGATTTGGATAAAATGTTAGGAAGAAATTCTTTACTGGGAGGGTGGTGAGGCACAGGAACAGTTTGCTCAGAGGAACTGTGCATTTATCATCCCTGGAAGTGTTCAAGGCCAGGTTGGATGGGACCCTGAGAAACCTGAGCCTAGTGGGTGGCATGTCATTGCCTGTAGCGGAGAGGTTGAGCTGGATGATGTCTCCTTTCCAAACTAGGTCATTCTATGACTCTGAGTGTCAAGTACAAATGCAAAAAATTGTATATAAAAATGTCTAATTCTGAAGCTGATTTAATAAATTGAGTAAGTATTCATTTGCTGCTGGAAAACTATCTCTGCACTCTACTCTCTTTTTTATTTCTTGTGAAGATAAAAGAGTATGATACTCTACAGATGCACACCTCTCTTTGCCCTTGGAGGCAAGGCATAATTCCTTCCTTCTAAGTATACTTGTGCTGTCGAACCTTTGGATGCCCTTTGCCTGTCTGTTGGATAATGTTTAAAATGTATGCAGTGCCCAGAAGGGTTCTATGTAGCATACTTAATAAGGAACGACATGAGTTGAAAGAAAGGGTTGGGCTGAAAAGTTGGGGGGGGAGCAATCAAAGATCTGTAGTTTTTAATTCAGTTTTTTCTTATTACCTGTTTCCATTGAGCTGTGTTTTCATGTAGAAGAGAAACCAGTTGTTTCCATGACCACTAAGAAATTAACTTTGAGAAACTTACTTCATGAAGCTGAGCTTCATGAGAAATTGTACCCATCCTACCCATGCTCTCAGGCAGATTTAAGAAGTCCATTGCTGTTAAGGGAGGAGGAAACCAACGCAAAAATTTGTTCATCTTCTGCTTTCTCCTCCCTTTAAGTAGTAGTATTTTATTTCCTAGGTTTTGCAAAAATATGTGAGGAACATATCTTTCAGGTGACATGTCTTTCATTTTCAGGAAGGCTCAGGCGGGAGTAGAAGGGGAGATTTAAATACAATGGACCCATGTTAGTAACACTTCACACGTGCTAAGACTGTGGTGGTGCATTTTGGGAAAAATTAAACAGATTTTAAAGTTAGTTTACAAAAAAAAAAAAAAGAAAAAAACAAACCAAAAAAACCCCAACAAACAAATATGCAAATTATATTTCTTTCAAGTTATCTGAAAGAAATAATTCTTACTGTGCCTAATAAAGGAACAAGTTTTCAATGCGCGGAATTGAACAACATTTTTAGCAATATTAGAAAGCTGTCCATCTTCCTTCAACATAATTGGGAAATAAGCTATTCTTTAACTTGCATTTGGTTCTAGGCTAGATTTATAGCAACCTAAAGAACTCAGTTTAGTTACAGATACATGAAAAGTCATTTATTTTTACCTAGGATTTATTTTTGCAAAGCCGGTTTAGCTCAAAAAATACCCTCAGATAATTTCCCAGCCAAGGCTACACCTCGTTTTCTTGGACAGCAGATATGTTGCTGAGATACCCTTTGATTTAAGTATCTGTTATGTTTCTCACTTACTCTCTGAAGTATCATCTCTGGAAAATGGTGCTCTCGGGTACAGCAGTCAGCTTTGGGAATACAGATTTATAGATGCTATCATTGCTCTTATTCTCTGGAGTCCATGCCCCAGAATATAGCACCAGAGTGCTTATGCTGAGGAACCAGTCTTGGGAGGGATCCATGCGTGTACATTGTTATTTACCCACATCTCAGGGGAGAATCTACCCTGTAACTCTCTGATTTTTCGAATCTGGCTGCTTCTAGCATGGTATAACCCTACAAATTTGTTAATGCATTTTTCTTGCTGCTGCTTTCTAGACCAGTAATGCTTTTTAGAACAAATTTAGTACAAATTCCTTTGCTAATCAGGAAGGTGTTGATGGAATTTGCATCCTTTGGTCGCAAGTCCTGTCAGCAAACCTGTTATTCCAGAGGTGTTGCCAACATTCCTGGAGGACTCAGACTTGGATAGTGCTGGGCCCATCTTTAGAACTGGCTGGCAGTATTGGCTCTATTGGACACAAGGGAACCTTCTTGCAGCTTCTCACACAAGCAGCCCCACCAGGTATCAAACCCTTACAAAACCCAGTGTGAGGATTCAGCAGGTGTAAACCAGTGTAGCTCATACTTGACTCATATCAGCAGCAACACTCAGGCCTTTAGTACTACATTGTAACAGGAAAATGGAACCTATTATTCAAACAGTAGAGGAGATGCCAAAATTCGGACCCCACAAATCCTCTAACAATCACTTTTCAGCTAGTACAATGCAAGAGAAAAGTGCAAAGTAATTGAACTATTGCTCTCTGCCTTTAAATTGAAAGATTGTTATTGCATTACATAGTGGGGGGATAACCCCTTCCCCAAAGAATATCGAATCTTTTAGGCCCATTATGCCCTTCCAGTTCAATGGCATTTAATTCCTATTGCCATTTAACTGCTTTTAAAATTGCCAGTCAAATTAACACATTGCCCTGAACTGCTGCCTTGGGATTTATGTTGGTTAAATCCCTCAAATGTCATGTAATTTTTGTTTTCCAGTGCAAACACAGGCTTTAAAAAAACTTCGGAGTACAACCCATCTCATCTGTCTCTTTCCCTTGCAGTTCTACTTTGCTGAGACATAATGTCACTAGCTGAGAGTTTTGCTGTAGATGTATTTGGAATGTTCAGTGTGTGAGGAAGAAGGGAAACTGTGGAACAAGTGTTTGATCCAACTGTTGGGAAACAGAACAGCAATGCTTGGTCTCATATTTTTGTTTAATTTAGGCAACAATTAAAATTTTATTCATGACCAAGGCCTTTTATTAGACACTCAGTTAATTTAGATGATGAACTCTTGACCCACTTTTTCTTAGATGATTATTCAATTGAGAATAATTGCAGGAGAGACAATGAAGAGATAGATGTTTCAGAATGCTTTTCTGACCCAAAGCTTTTATACTCTGGCCAATGCTGTTATATAAAACGAAAGTTGGAAAAACTGTGTGCCCCAAACTTTGTGAAAGTGCTTTGAAAACTTGGGGTATGAAAAGAATTTTGGATTATTCTTAGACTTTTTCACACCCATTCCAGGGGAGTATGTTCTTAGGGTTTTTTTGAGCTGAATCTTTATTTTATATTTTCTTTTTAACACCATGAGATATTAAAAATAATTTGTGGCAAATTTACAGCTGCTCAGTTTGAATTAAGATAAAGGGTTGAAATCTGAAAATTATGGAAGTCATCAAACACTATAAAATGAAACTTTGTTACAGGCTTAAGGATGAGGACTTATCTAAAAGATATGTTTAGAATTATGTTTTCACAGCCATCCTTGAGTAAAGAAAGACCTAAGGAAGTTGACAAACACTTGGTTTAGGAAACTTGGACCATTTCAGAACCTTGAGGATTCTGCTTTTAGTGCAAAATGGATGTTTATTGTCCATTTTTTTTCATATTATTAATTTATGATTTTTGTTTTTGTAATTACATTTCTATAAACAGTATTACTATCAGAGACATTTCTTTTAATATTTTTCTTTTTTTAAACAAGAAGATTAAAGACGAGAAAAAATCAGGCAAAGATGAAGAATGCCCCCACTTTCAACTTCTAACCTCATTTTATATTCAGTGTTTGAAATTTCCAGATTAATATGCTCTTTTAATTGTAGCTGTGTATGTCCTACACTGACACAATTTATTTAGGAGCAGGTAGGCCTAGGGTTAGTTGATCGGACTGTAAAGGTATTTTGCCCTTAAACAAAGACTGGAATAACACAATCGTTTTTACCCTGCTCCAGCTGGAAGGGGCTTAGTGCAGGCTTGAAAATAAGGAGGTGAATGTAACTTCAGCGTGGTTCACATGATCCTGCTTCTTGGAGGTGCTGCAGCACCATGAGACATCTGATGCAATTCCTCCCACACCCTGTGTTCTGTCCAGCTGGTGTGGAAAAGGCAGAGGAGATCTTTTCAGGCACTTGCCAGGAAAAGTCTCTTTGGTGGGCTTTTCCAGAGCAATATGGAGATGGTCAATATTATATTCTGGATTTTCCCCCCAAATATCTTTTTTATCTGATGAATGACTAAGCTCTGAGTAGTAATCACTGCCTGAAGCTCTGTGTTTAAGGAGTCCATGCCTTTGATCTGAGATGTGTCAGGAATGTTGATGGCTAAGCACTTTATGCAATGCTCCCACTGACTGCCTGCAACAAAGTTCTGCTCAGGCATGTGGATTTTTTTCTGTTTTTTCCCGTCTATGTACTACTATATCTGCTTTGTCAATAAAATGCTGAGATAGCTGCCTGTTTTTTTAAAGTAATTTTATAAAACAATGCAGATGAGATTCAAATAAAAGTTATAAATTTCTTAGAATTTGTTGTGCTTTCTCTTCAGAAATATGTCTGCACTTTTTGGACTTCACGTTGGCATTTTAGTGGGTTCAGCTCAGATTACTTCCAAAGCAAAAAGGATTAGTGTGAAGCTTAGTGCAGGGCCTTTCAGATGAGACCTTTAAAAAGTGTCATCATTGCTCTGCTAGATGAGTGAAGTTCTTATCAAACTCTAATCATTGTGTTCATGGCTCTAGAATAGCATTCAGACCCTCAAGTGGAAAAATTAATCATCTTGGGTGTGTCCTTCTTCAAGTTATTTTCTATTTTAGACTATATATGTGCTACTTTTTAAGCTCAGTGACATACCATCTACAGTGGAGTAAGAATGGTATTTACATGGTTGAGGAGAAAACATAGATTTCTGCTTAAATTAAGGTATGATCCGTCTACTTTACCCCAGTTTAAATTTCAGGATGATCATTCGTGCATGAAGTGTTTCTTACATGCCACAGAAAACTGAAAAAACCAAATCTGAAAAAGCATTTATGTGACTCTCTCTTCCCTTGGTCTGTTGTCAGGTGTGATATACTATTTTAATATAAAAAGGGTTATGGTGTGTTACTTCTGGATGCTCCAGCAATTTCCTTCTGGGCTATTACCAAGTTTTTATCTCCTTTTATTTATACTTTGTATTCTTGTTAATGTTTACTTAATCAAATGTTGATGTCGCTCCTTCTGCTCCATTTATTTCATATCATTGGATAAACACACAGTTTTCCACAAGTATTAATTTAGTAAAGTTCCCTCACTTGCTTTGTGCTCCCTATAATGACTTTATGGTTTGGTTGGGTTTTCCTCTCTCTTCTGTCAGAGAGGAAACTGTTCCTATTCTTTACACTTGGAAAATAAACAACTATCAAATAATATTTCTGCTGCCCTTTAAAGAATATTTTTAAAACCTGCTATTTTGAAAGTCAGACATGTGATGTCTGGGAAGAACTGGTGTTTTCTAAATGGGTTAGTCTTGATGTAAAATTCATGCTGACCTCAGAGGAATTGCTAAGGTTTGGTAGGGACTGCAGGATTATTCTCAATGCACTTTCTCTGCACTGTTTGCCTGGCAGTACAGCAGTCATGCAACAGAGGAAGATGGAATGTTTGCCCATTCATTTGTCTATAAGAACAGTATTACAACAAATGCAAAACAACTGTAAATTTATAATCTTACTTGTGGTCCACAAACTATACAAAACTGGGAAGAAAAATTGCTGTGATACAAGCAATTAAATTGTTAGTAAATTAAAACTAGTATCAGTGCCTTACTCTGTAAGCTTTGCTGATGTTTAAGCTTCCAACTTCTGTGAGTTAAACAGAGAAAATGCATGAGAAGATATTTTGATATTTAGCAAAATGCCTTCTTGGGATTAACCGACCTTTCCTATAAATCAGAGTTTAAGTTGCCAGTTGGGGACTTTGTCATATGCAGGGAGCAAGAAAATGATTTTATGAGCTGTCGAAAAAAAAATTACACATATATTTTTCTCACCCCAATGTTCTGCCTCTTCTACCACAGTAATGCAAGAGGTGTTTGAGCCCCAATATCTCTTCATCCTTTCACAGAGAGCATGGCAATTATGGACAAGTTCTTATTAATGGCTGTTTTTTCCCAAAAGAAGCTGCCCCTTGGCTGGCATAATGATGCAATCATGAAATGACATAGCATACTTGATAGTACTTTTCCATATTTTTAAGTACATTGGTAAGCCAGCACAAGTGCTTGAAAATAGTTTTAACATTTTATATTGCTGAAATATATGCAGGTAAGTCTTTCTGATTCAAAACATTTCCCATGAAAGTTGATTCAACTTAGAACTGTTTAACAGCTGATTTGTTGAGCTGGTATATGTAATAATGTTTCTTCTTTCATGTGTCAGAAAAAATCAACCATCTTCACTGGAAATGTTCCTGTGCAAAACTGAGATAAGTGACAACAAAACCAGTTTCAAGTTACAGGAATAGTGCTTTTTTTGTGAGACTGACAACATCCAGGCTTGAGATGAGGAAATCCCAATAACTGCTATCACACTGCCACATGTGAAAACTTCACATTTAGCTGAGGGGGGAACTTAATCTTTTAGTTGCACAACCCTACATTTCTCTGGAACTGCTCCTATAAGGAGCTCTGCATGATGCAGTTTTAATGAATGTCTTCACAAACAGTGCACATATGCAGAAAAGATTTATTTTTTCTGCAGGCTCAGTGAAGTCTGAGTTGGTTAGATCTATGTGAAACACAAAATGAAATGTAATGTTGAGAAAATGTGGTATATTTTCCACTAACTATGTTCATTTAGGAAGCAGTAGGTCTTTTCTAATCTCAATGGGGTTACTCATGTTCTGCAGACTGTCTGTGCTTACTCAGGCAACAGTTTCAATCTGGACTTCACTTCAAAGAAATGAAAAATTGCACATTCCACTCTGTTTTACCACGGATAATGAGTGCAAGAAAGGCTCCTTCTTGAGCTTTTTGGGGGAAAGAATAGTGTTGTTCAATAAACTGGTGAGCAAAAGCCAGCGTGATGAAGTTTTATCTTGATACCAATGAACTCTTATTTGCATCTGCATGTAGCAATTAGGAGTTATCATCATCTCTACGGAAGACTTTAAGTGTCCGTGAACACATGGCCATCTCAGACTCCCTCCTGCAGCATCTCCATCATATTTTGCTATGTTTTGCATAGGTCCCAGCCCTGATTCTTCTGGATATGAGCCATTTCTTGCTGCCAGAATGTCTGTTGTTTTTCTCCAGTTTCCCATGGCACTCTCTCAGGATAGCCAGACATCCCCAGATACTCAGTATATCTATGCTTTGTAGTATGGGTGAGTACAACATGACAGAGAGCAGAATGCCACATGTTCACCCAAAATCTGTGTGTATCTAGGTCCTTTCCTGTGGCTGTCTGGGAACATGGAGCCCTTGGTCTGAATCACATTGTTGTCTGAGTTACTTGAATTAGGTGTTTCCTGGAAGGGTTACCATATGTTCTACAAATGTCTGACCAAGTTTATTATGTGTGTATTGGGGTAAAATTCATTACATCAGCTCTTCTATTTTGGTTCTAAGAGCTGGCTTCATCTTTATCTCTAAAATTAACTATTAATGATTTACCTGAGCTATTCCACTTTTTTCTGTTTTCTGGTGTATTCACCTGTGATAGGAGGTGGGTGCAAAAGTAGATATGCAGTAAATACAGCCTGGGCTCCAAGAATCACTTCACTCACTGAGAATCTTTCTACAACAGGGAACTTCTCTGCTAGATCCTGTGCCCCACTATGTACGTGTAATCATGTGTATTAAAAGCCTCCAATGTACTCTTTCTGATTAACTTTTCCATTAAGTAAGACTTGCTGCTCTTTGTCAGCATTGGCTGGAGAAATGGACTTGTGCATATTTACTCATCAAGGAAATACAGTTATAATATCATAGTTGGTAGCTTTAGGATTTGGTTTCAACCTTTTACCAACATTTTATTGAATGTTTCATTTATTTTGAACAAGTTGAGAGCAATGAATAGTCATGGTACTTTTCCAAATTGCAAATAACCTCAAAATTATGCATCTGGATTACCAGCTCAGTACATCTTTGCAAGTTGTGTCTCACCTACTGTCACACTAATGATTGTAATGATAGCTCTGTATGAAGTTAATATCCTCTTGCTTCACCCTTTTTATTGCTCTGGAAAGTACTCAAGAATAATTAGATCTGTGTTAGCTATTTTGATCAAGAACATTGAGCAGATTTATATTATGGTTTAAAATGGGGCCAACTTATAGTAGGAGAACATGCAAGAAGATGGATAAAATGACTCAGAGTGTGCTGAGCCAAGACCTAGAGAATTTAAAACAAACTTTCCTGAAAAAGAAATGAGGGGCAAATGTCTTTTAATACAAGATTTTCACGATATTTAAAGTAACTGGCAGTAGGTGATGTGCATATACTGTTCTTCCATCATATAATGATGGAAGGATATAGCAGGGGTGATCTAAATTGACTTTTTGTAGCCCAGTGACACAGACCAGCTCACGACTTCACTCTGAATTTTAAACATGATTTTTCAGGTCGCTTCTTTAAACATTTATTTATTTATTTATTTATTTATTTATTTATTTATTTATTCATTCATTCATTCATTCATTCATTCTAGATCCTGGTTGATTATCCTTTACTTATACGAGAAAACCTTAAAAGTAGACATCAGGTATTCAAACTGAAAATTGTTCAAGACTCTGAGTGATCGGATGTGTTGTCTGGGGAAGAAATGTAAGACTACCTGCTGTTTCTCCACTGCTCTGCTCTGCTAGCCCAGAGGCTGCCCTTAGTCTGCAGTGTGTCACTTGAGTGCCCATCTGTTTTGTATGTCCTGGTATTCAAGCATATGGGCCTGGGAAGTGTGGGAGAGGAAGCAGAAGATGTTCGGAAATTTTGCTCAGGGACAAAGGAGAATAAGCAAGAGAATTTTGGTTTTGCTTAGCTTACTGAAGCTTTTTTTTCTGGTTCATAGCAGTACATAAATAATTACAAGCCATGAAGAGCATTCTTTACTATACTCAATTTCAATTTAAATTCTCTTTTAGATATTTAGCCCATTGTGGAAATTCTGCAACATCCTATTCTCCAAATGCTATTATAGAAAATATTGTGAAAAAAACATTGTTTCAGATTTGCAACATGTAAAGGAATTAAGTGGCAAGATAGGATGTTGGTGCATTAGTGGAGTATAAATACATATCTGAAGTACTCTGTGTATGTAAGGCTGAAGACGGGGCCTTTAGTAACCCAGTATGACTGTAATGACACTTAATGGACTGTTACATCCATTAAGGTGTAACTAGATTGATACAAAACTTCTGTATTGATAAGAATAAATACCATCACCATAATCTTTGGAAAATAAAAAATATTATGTTGCAGTGATTAAGGCCAAACTACTAATTCAATGAGAGAAAAAAAGCAATACCTCTGGATTATTTTTGCATGTTTTCTAAGTGTACTTTCAATTTGCAATAAGCACAACATGGGCCTCGTTTTTCCAGTACCTATTTTTTTCATCTCAGTACAGATTTGTTCCACATGATCCTGTCTGTATTTCCATCCATCCACAGCAAGTGCTTGAAGCTGCAGCTATGTGCCTCTGTCTACTATGACTTCAGACCCATGGGGGATGGAAAACACATCATCCAAATGAAATGGGCTGCTAAAAAACACTCATGCCTATTTACTGTGATTTGGCATTCAGAAGGTGAACATGCCATTGTTGCAGGTGGAATTTTTGGCTGTCAGTACATTAAATGAATAGATGCAAATTTACTCCTACAGTGGTTGATTCCTTTGGAGCACTAGAGACCTTCAGGGGTTCCTTCACCCAAGATTGGCCTATAGTTCTATGGTTTTAAAATGACATAAATTGCTTTCATTTTCTATGAAGTGACTCTGAATGAAAAAATCATATCAGGATGTGGCAACTGCTGACAAGAAAACATGAACTTAGGAAATATAATGAGGTGTTGAATATGATTTAACATGACATTATGTGAAATTAATTTGTCAGTGTGGACTAAGTAGAACAAATAATTCTTAAAAGAAGTGAATATTCTTACATGGAAGCTAAAATAGATTATTAAGATATGATTTGATCAACACTTAAAAGTTAAACTGATTTGACAGTGGTAGACGCATATCCTAATTGGCATAGGATTGTAAATCCATTTATCTCAGTTTCAAAGAAGTTTTTTTTAAAAAGTCTACCTTTCAATGGTGGGAGAAGCTTTGCACATTGCACTATAAATTTAAAAGAGAGGAAAATACGAAATAACTGTTCAGTTAGCAGGCAGTCATGGCTGTGCAAAAGGTGTCCCACCATCAATGTATATTTAAGAGTAGAAATGGGAATCAATCTGTCAAACCCTCTAGTCCAGTGCCAGTACTGGAATGCAGGAGAGGTAGGGGAGCTCAGACTGCAGCTAAGAAAAAGATTATCAAGTTCATAATTTGAAATAAATGCTGTTGTTCAGCTGAAGTGAATATGATTTAAGTGGCGAAGCTGTGAGCCAGAATAACATTACATTGGGACTTTTCTTGAACATATTTTCCCTTCCTGAATGTCCCAGCTCTGTGGTTTCCAGGCATATATTGTTTGCACAGAAAATTTACATGTCTTTTTAAGGTCTCTTGCAATACTGAGAGAGGTGTCCTTTTGCCATGCAAAGGAGAAGTACAAGCAGGGAGGAACACACAGCTGAAAGTGAAGCCTTGGTGCATTGGAATGTCTGCTCAACCTGCCATTTGTAGGTCTGGGTCCTGTGGCTGAACACACTTTGAGGCAGGGACAAAGCCCTCCTCTGACCCCTGCTTCCTGTGGCCGTGCACAGCTCCTCAGTTTGGATACAAGAGGGTTTCCTCTCTGTGATATTTCTGCACTATTTTTGATACAAGAGCCATAATAATCCCTTCCTCCTCAGCCTGGTCAGCTTTGTGTCTATTTAAATATAGAATTCAGGAATAATGTAATTGTGTGTTGTGACTGGTAAATACTTATTTTTTGCTTTCCTTTCATTTTGCAGCAGTGTGTAGTGTGCACACACAGCATTTTGGTTTATTGGTAGTCTTTCTATTTCACACTGAGAAGTAAATATTTGAAAGACAACTGTATTACGACTTCATATTTGGGACACAGAGCAATTCATTTGTGTGCATGTTTTTTTCATACATTACTGTGATTTTCTTTACATAATTCTTAGGAAAAATATGCCTGGAAAACACATTTCACAACACCATAACTCATTTTCTGCAAGGCAAGGCTTTGCACAAACAATCTGTGTCTGCTTTGGCAATTCTCTAAAAGTTAAAAAGGCATCAGACAAGGAAGTAGAATAAGATATGTACCCTGCATTTCACCCAATGAAAACTGTATATTGTGCTTGGATGACTTTTGAAACAGCTGAACATGATGTGTATGATGAGATATAGAAGACAATATTGGCCCAGTCCTCTCACTCTCATCTGATAACTGCCTGGGTTATTTTTTTATTTTTTATTTGACACTATCATTTGGGAAATCCTCTTTTATCTGTGACAAGTTTTGAAGCTAGTATACTCCTGTTAAGGATCTAGTGCATGTACCTTTCTGGTATTAAGATAGCAAGAAAAATGTTGCTGTAATCTTGGCTTAAGTTATGGCTCGTAAGATGCCTATGTACTGAAAAGTAGGTGGAATGGAAATGTTTTGACAAAGAAAAATATGTGTTGTCAGCTCTGTTTTATCCATGGTGGAGGAGGGAAATGGAAACTATACAGGGTTCAGACACTGATGACTAATATGATCTCCTGCTAAAACAGATTAGGAGAGCACTGTTCTGCTTTATTTTTTTTTTTTTTTTTTTTTTTTTTTCCCGGTGAGATTCACAACTAAATGAATGGTTTGTGTGTTGGAAAAAAATCTTTAAAATAACATAAATAGTGACCATGAAAGGAATGCCATTTACATCATAAGATGGAAGAATATATGAACAATACAGGGTGAATTGTTTCCCTAATGGAGTGTCAGTCATTTAAGTGTGCATGAGGTACAGTTTCTTTATGCTGTAATTTATGTCAGTGTTTAGTTTAACTGTGGCAGTGATAGAAGGAGCTGCATACAGGGCAAATCATGGCCACTGTTCCTCAAGTCCCTGTCAATAAAGGATAAATTGGACCATTATGGGGCCCATTTTTACCAAACTGTTCTTGTCTGCTTTCTTACTCATGAGCCAGGAACTCACTCCACTGTCAAGTCCCTCTTGAACTTCTTCATATTACCTGCCAATTCTGTTTAGCTCAAAGGTAACTTAAAATATTTAAGAAGATTACCTTAAAACCCAGATGTTGCTAGTCTTGTCTTGGAGTGTCTTTCCAAGACTTCTGCTGTTGATCTCCACATGTGACACTCGGCTACAAAAACACCACAGAGCAATTTTCAGGACTAAAGCTGTACGCTCAAAATCCTCTATTTTGGAAGCTACAAAGTTCCTGCAAGGACAAATAGGATGCAAGCCTGCTTCCCTCAGCTTCTTTCTATCTACCAGCCATTTTTACATTCCTCTATTGCATCCCTTTGGTTTCTCAAGCTTTTCCAGACCATGGTCAAAGGATTCCCAAAACTGACAGAGTATTTTGGAAGCAGACTTACCTGTGTAGGATCCGGGAGGGAACTTCCCTCTTAGCTGCTGGCCACAGTCACATATGAAACAGCAGTCAGAGGTGCACCTTGTAGAGAAAACAGAGACAGTGATTAGCCACAGAAGTATGACTTGAGACATGAAATACTTGATTCAGTACTTAAGGTACTTAAGTACATAAGTAACTTAAGTTCAGGTACTTAAATGGCAGAAATATATTTGTAGATAATGTTAGCAGATTCTATTTTATGTACACTTTTGATATCTAATACCAGCTGCCTTTTATGAGTAACTTGTCTGCACCTACTTTCAGGTCTACCTGCTTGAGGGTCTTTGTAATTCTTCTAATTATTTCACTTGGGTGAGTTATAGGATCCTCTACATTTTAATTAATTTTTCCCTTTTTAATACACAAAATATATAAATTCAAATGAGAAATGTCTCTTAACATTTTTTGTGTGTTTGAATCTATAATAAGAATATTAATTTTGTTTTTCCCTGTAACTGAGCTAGTTTACACTGGGGTATACGAAGAGCAGCTTCTCCTTTCCAGTTTGATATGCATTTTAGGGAATCTTTGTAGACTCTAGCACCCTTGGTCATAAATTATTTGCTTTTGCTGCACTTCCTCACAAAAGTGAAGCAGTAGCTTTTCACTCTGAATGCAAGTAAGCAATGAATTTTCCCTCAAAAGCAGGCAGTAGTTGCTGTATTGCAGAAGACAATACAAAGTCAAAGTCAATTCCACACCCCTACCTCCAAATACTGGGAGCACCATTACTCTCAGGGCTGAGAATCCTCTCATTAATAATATCTCAGGATTTTTATCAGTCACTCATCTATCTTCTTGTGATAACAGCACTTCATTTATGACAAGTCCAATGGATACTTTCAATATCTTTCAAACCTGATTTTTTTTGAGTTGTATTCTTGTCAGTTATAATGATGTAGTTAATAATCATGATATCTTTAGTAAAAAAAAAAAAAAAAGGCAAGAAACAAAGATCAACAAAGCTTTGTTTTTGTTTTGCTTTTGTTAGCATTCTTCTTCCTTCCAAAAATTTCCTTTAGCTTTTTTTTTTTCCTGGAAAGGTGAAAATTTGTGCTTCTTGATTGCCTGTAATCCTATAAAGTCAATCAAAATATGATCAGAAATTTCACAAGATCAGAAATTTTTCCAATAGCAACATTATCCTATGTTTTATGAATTCTGTTCAGCAAGTACCTGACTTTACATAGTTCATCTTCATCTCACTTACATCAGCTCCAGATAAGCAGCAAGTTTCTTTCATAAACTTTGGTACCCTTAAATTTAGCTGGTACCACATGATGTGTACCACATGTTCTTCCTCTTCTGGAGCAAATGCTGAAACTTCCATTCTCTCTTGATCCCTTCCTCCCAGCAGTCCAACTGCTTCCCTGCCACTTGCTTGTACCTTGTCTATTTCTTCAGTGTTTTGATTGTATTTTGCATCATTTAGTTAGATAATATTAATCTCATTAGCAATCATTTGGCATGCCTGCATATCCAGTGTCCTAGAAATACTGCAAATGTCCATCTAATATTTCTTTGTGCTTTTTATAGAGAACAACTTTTGATCTGAAGATCTCATTAAGATCAGAAAAACAAAAAGAAACAGTAAAATACCATTTGGTTATCTCATTTTACAATCTGGTAGACTAAACTGGTTCTCTAGCCATTCAAAACCAGAAGTGTCAAATAACATTGACAAATTAGTGCTGTTTTAACTACAGAACCATTACAATTATTGGCTATTTTTGTTCTATTTTCTCTGAAAAAATGGCACATGCAATGTGCATGGCTACAGACTTGAAATACTAATTCTAGTAAAGACTTCAAATAATGCCCTGCAGTCTTTTAATCCAGACCAGAACTATGAGAAGGTAGCAGTTTTAATGAAAAAATGGGTGATGAAAATTTTTTTAGTTTAATGTCCTTGTAGACCTGACCTTTGCAGGTTAAACAATAATAGGCTATTAATACAGAATTGCTCTCCATTCAGCAATAGGGCATGGGTACTTATATTAATATAATTCTGTGTGATGGTTTCCCAGTAGATGTCCTGCTGAGTGTTATGAGTGATTTGGGCATGAAAATCAAATGAAGTCTGTTCTTCCAAACCAAAATTATGTACTGCATGAACTCCTGCTCTATTGAGGAATATTTTCAACATAACAATACAATAATAATATTTGATATAATATTTGAAATTTTTAATATTGTCATTCAGCTATAATCTATCTAGCACTAATACCAAATAGCTTCACTTATATTTTATAAAGACTCATATTTATATAGAAAAGCAGCTTTCATTAAATCTAGTCTGCTCACCCGAGGATTTCTTTTAAATGTGGAGACTGAAGACAATGGAAGAGTAGGAGAAAATGGAAAACATGCTTATGTCCAGTAAGACATATTTGATTTTTTGAGACTTTGGCAAGTGTCATAAAATAAAAACAGAAAGGCATGCAAAGTTTTTAGAGCCCCAGTTTGCAGAATCCC
This sequence comes from Muscicapa striata striata, assembly GCA_030060385.1. Taxonomy (NCBI): domain Eukaryota; kingdom Metazoa; phylum Chordata; class Aves; order Passeriformes; family Muscicapidae; genus Muscicapa; species Muscicapa striata. The sequence goes on from JAREIS010000326.1 coordinate 25,997, forward strand.
TACTTGCCTCAAGCAAATCTGAGGAAAAGCAAGTTACTAAGGGATTTCTGCAGTATAACCTTTTTGTATGGAGATTTTTTTATGCTATGTTATAAGCAGGTTTGTTAGAGTTGCACATATTACTAATTCTGTAAGGACAAGCTACAATACAATGAACAAATTAGTAGGTAAATTTGCATATGAATGCCAATGAAAGTATATTATAGAATCTACTACTATCAAATGTATATATGATTGAAATTACATATTGATATTTTCAAATTAAAATAATAAATATTTTTGAGACTGATTGACTGTTGATGCTGGAAATTTGGAGTACTTTAGTGAAGTCACTCAAACATTTCTGAGCCTTCAGATTTTTACAATTTGCCAATAGCTATGTATAGCCATTGCTTGCCTATGTCAGAAGTTTAAAATCTGCTACATTGAGTAAATATTCTATTAAGAATCAAATTCTATGAGGTATGGGGACATTGATGTAATATCCAGTAGTATACTTGCATATCAGAAAAGCTCCACAACTACAGTAACAAACAAAACAAACAAAAATAGAACATTGCATTTAAATATATTATGATGTTTTAGCTTTTTCCCTCAGTATTTAGCAGCTGTAATATCGGTTAGTACTGCCTTGAATGTGAGAAAAAAAATGCGAAAGATATTGATACAGAAAATTTAGTAGTCTAGGTGTTAGGCCTCCTAGAGTTGATCTGCCTGTAGGAGATTAGTAAGTGTTTCTATTGGAGCACACTATGTGCTATAAGTGCTACACTGGTACCAGAAAAGTTATACTTTCCCTATTAAAATAGAATAAAAAATATGAAGAATGCCTGGAAGAGCCATCAAATTAATTCATAGTTGTCATCCATGCTTTACAGTAGAATAATTGAGATGTTTTAGTTTGGATGAAGAAATGGCAGTGCGTCCCATGTGCTCCTGTTTTGTCTGGTAGAATAAACAACAGAACAAAAAGGATGTGAAAATAACTTTAATGATACAATCAACATCATAGTGAAAAAACCCATGAAATCTTCATCTGACACCTGGAAAGAATTACCTTGGACTATCAACAAGAATGAAAATATTTCATAATAGAATTAGTCAGGAGATGCAGTACTCTGCAAAACCAGACTATCCAAATGAAAAATTTGAGTTAGCATGAAGTGCACCGACAGAATATAGTAGACATATTTTGAAAGGTGGGATAAACCTTAGGGCAAAATCGGTGTAAACAGCTACTGCTCAGCATCATGTCTGAATGCTTTTCTAGTTCAAAAAGATATTAGTAAGAAGCTGTTCCAAGCAGCCAGTGGAATGGAACCTGTCCCTAACACAGACTGGTAGTAATGTTTTCTTCCTAAGAGCAGTGTTACATGGATTATTTAATCTAGCTATATAATTGTACACGCTTGACTTCTGTTTAGTTTGCTTTGTAGGAAAATATGAAGCTTTACAGAGGACAAAGACAAATTTATGTAGGGTTTTTTTGGTGGCTATTAGAACCATCTAAAAACCATTTTGCTGATGAATGGTGGGGTCTCCAACAGTAGCAAATGGTGTGAATCCATGGTTAACAGTGATCTGTCTAAAGAAAAAAAGTGAAAAGAAAAACAGCTGCCTTTTTAGGTATTGCATTCTGGAAACCAACCCTGTAGGATGCTGCTGATTCATTATTTCTTTTTTTTGCTGCCAAGTTCAAACAACTGCCTGATTTTGCCCATTGCAAGACTCAGTAATGCTGTGAAAACATAAAAATTATGAAGTCTAGTTACTGTGCTCTGCAACTGGCATGAGGTGAATCTTCAGAATTAAGCTGATAAGCAGCTAGGTGTGAGACTGATTAGTGCAGTCCATCAGATGCTAGATGGGTTTACATGAGACATTCGTGTTTGCAGGGAAGTTAAGCAGACTGAGAGATGCAGAAACAACATTTAAGTTATATTGCACAGGTTAAATTCACTTCACTACTATAACATAGGCATCCAGAGCAAGGACAAAGTAATTAACTAGTGTGTGAAAAATTCCGCTTTTAGCTGTGATTATTTTTTAGGATTATGTCTTTTAGTATGGGTACACATACGGGGTAGGTCTGTTTTTGCAAGGGTGCTAGCTAGGAAGTGGTAACTGAGGAGTTTGACATTGATTGTTAAGTCTTGCCTTCTATATACCTAAAAATTTAATCAAGCAAATGGAAATCTTTCTGGAATATTCATACTTATATCCAAATTAACATTCTGATATGTCCTGCTGCACCTACTGGAGAGAAATATAAGTGAGACCTCTCTCTGCTAATGGAATTAATCAAAATAATTTCCCTGGGATTTTGACGTATTATTGCATTCACCACCCATTACTGCTTGCTGATAGATTTATTTAATAAAAAAATTAAAATTAATCTTTGTCCTATTGATATTGAAATTAAATGTTATTAGACAAACATTTTCCCATTAAAAATATATATGCTTATTGTACTGTATTGGGCAGGTTAATATGTTTTTTGCATTTTACAACAAGAAAGTTTATTACTATACTGACATAATTGTATGTGAAATAATACTCTCCAAACCAGTTGCTACAAACAGATAAAGGCTGATTTGCTAATTGCTATCATAAGGTGGAATCAAGGTTTGTCTTTACATTAAACCTAGTAACTGCAAGAGGGATGGTCAGGACCATGGTATGCTATTCCTAAAGGAGTGCATCACACCACACAGATTAAATGTGAGGGGTTGATGGTGTGCTGTATGAAGATGTTTTTTATTGTTTCCTTGGATACTTAAAAGCAGCTCTTAGTGCTGAGATATACTACAGATATGGTCTCACATTTTAATTCCTTCTTCCGGAGAGAACTGTTGGTGGTGGCAGATGAGGGTTTGCTGCCAAGTGGGACTGGGAGTGAGGCTAAAGTACCCTACTGTCTACCTGTGAAACCATCTTGGACAAAAATGGTGGTTTGGAGATGGGGTTGGACTCACTCCCCTGCTGCACTGTCTACCTCCTGTTCCTGCCTTTCTGTGAGTTGTGTGGTTTTTGCAACATGGGGAAGGCGTATGAGGGGTTGTGTATATGAGGTTTGGACTGGAAACCAGAAGCAGGAGACGTTGTGAGGTGGCTAGTTCTGGCTGCCTTGTGGTGGGTGGTCTCTGCAGTGCTGTGAAGCTTTTGTGCTTTTTGGTAGAGATGTTGAAACTGCTCCACGAGGGTGGATTTGCACTTAGGGCTTGATAATTGCAGGTTTCTCTGCCATTCATGCTGGTGAAATAAAAACATGATTTGAAAAAGTGCTGGCAGATCTGAAATGAGATAATTACAACTCTAAAACAGAGGTTTCTGGACATTTGTCTTCAGTATTCACCTAACAGTCCTAACCCTTTTCTCTACTAATCATTCAGTCATACTTTGCTCATTATGTGCTGTTTGTATATTTTTCTTTCTGCTTTTATTTACTGAATCTGTTTTGCTGTAGTTTTGGAGAACTTGTCAATTTTATGGTCAATTTAAAAAATCTCATCTGTATGAGGTAGATTAAAAGTGTAGGATATGGCTTTGAAGGCTCCTATCCCTCACTCTGCATCCAGAAAATGTCCAGGGATAGTGAACTAGAGCATAACTGCTCAGAAGTTTCTGCAGAGCTCTGGCATAATGCCCGAGTAATTTATGTTACTACAATTTCTATAGTTCTTCTATCTTATTCTTTTATGTCTCTGTGTTTGACAATGCTTCACCTTCATTATCTTTAAAGATCAGCACTAAAACAAGATATTTCCTCCCTTTTCACTCTTTCCAAACCAAAACAAATAAATCACTTAGCGTCTGTGCTGTCTCTTTAGTCTACCCACTGTGTTATTTTTAATAATTTTGACCTTGTAAAGGCAATGACTTTTACAAGGATCTCAAGATATACTTAAGAGATTCCTCTGTATCAGCAATAAATTTTTAAAAAGTTCCATTATGTTATTACACGCTGTCTTTTTTTGTCAGAACTTTTAAAATGTTTTCAAGGCCTTGCCAGTGTTTCAGCTAAGTGGCTTTATATTATATCCATCAAGGAGAGAATTCAAGCTTTTTGTTTGTGTATTAAGTGTTATCTCTGAAATTGAAGATAGTACTGTTTATAAATTTTGAGTATTCATTAGGCAATAAATAAAAATTGATAAGTACCAGTGTGAAGAAACTCTGTATTCCCACTGAATTTTCTGCAGAGGTACGTTTTGGAATGATTTCCTTATGGTCGTATATCAGTTTAGTGAGATCTGTCAGAGACTTATTTTCTTTGGTTCGTTTTATCCAAAGGTTTTGTTGTGTTCTTGTGCTGCTTTATTGTTTCAAAATAAAGTGATACTTTTGTAATACCCTATCACAAGCAACAAGTACAAGCATATGGAAATAAAATGTTATGTTTCAATATGGGGTGAAAGTTTATTCTCCGCACAGTTTACTTCCAAACAAGTGTTGAAAGATTGAAGCTTTGTTTGGTTGTAGATTTGTTCTTTAAAGAGAAATATATGGAGTAGGTTTTCACAACTGAAACATTTCAGTTTGAAAATTTTGTAACTGTAATCTATATTAATTTTCAATCCAAGAATTTATTATCAGCAGTACAAGCTGTAGATACATTTAAAAACTCAAAAGTACTGAAGCATAACAATTTTCTGAAGTAGAAGTCCTAATAGAGTTTTGGTAATAAAACAATGCCTTGACTCATCTCTAATTTAGGACTGCAGTTTATGAAAGGGATTAATGTTTATCATTGGGGAATAAGAAGAAAGTATCAGCTATAATACCCTCTTACTAAACATCTAGAGTGAACTGCCTTATATTATTCTATATCTTCAGCTCAGTCAAATCTTTAACAAGCTGGACAATAACTAAAAATATATAGAGAAATTATTGTTTTTTATAAATTGTGACCAGTATTTTACAGCACTGAAAGTACCTGAGTTTTATTAAATATGGATTTGATTTTCTCAAGAAGGCTGTTGCTGCCTAAAAAGTGGTTTTTCCCTCATGTAACACAAAGTAAAAATAAATAGCATCCATGTCAATGTACAATGCAAACCAAATGTCAAAAAAGTTCCCTTTATTAGTATTTCTTATTAGTCAATAATGAATTCCTTTTTTAATTAATTTGCTGGTCTTGTGAAATTGTTAAAAATTAATCATTGATGGAAAGCAAATGGCAGCCCCACAATAACACAACTGTTTTTTGTTGAAGTAATTGAGGGTGTCTGCACTCATATGGTGGTAACAAATTTTGAGCTACAATTCAGCCATTGTTCATGATGGTCTTAAGTTATAATTGAGTCTACAAGTTTTACAGTCATACAAGAAATGTATCGGAATTTACAAGAATGTAAAGAAAGGATTGTTTTGTTTGATTTTCTCACAAATTCATGGAAGTGCTGATAAAGATAATTCTTCTAACTCATTCAGGTTATAGGGAAAACCTGAAAATTTTAGTTCTCTTCCTACAAAATTTCTTGCGCTTTCCTGTCTTCCACGTTCTTTATTTAATAAAAGGCAAAAATAATTTTGATATTTTTGAAGGAAGACAGGAAGGTTGTGTTTTTGATTTTATCTTTTTTGGGAAACTGGGAGGTTAGTCCCAAGCATATCTTTGCTAATTCTCTTCAAAGTTTTCCATGAAAAACACCCACTTTGGTTTTGGCAAAGCTGAGCCTCAGGTAGCCCAGAGGCAGTGTCCTTATGAGCAAGGAAAGTTGTCCATTCATTGTCCATTTGGGCAGGCAGAATTGGAGTTGGCCAGAGGCAGTGTTGTTTGTGCAGGTGCTGGCTTGGAGAAGCAGGGGAAGCCTCGGCGTGCTCAGATTTTAGGTGGTGCAGTTTTGAAGTGGGGCTGGATTGGCAGCTGCTGCATGCACAGGCTCTAGCCAACCCTGCACAGCTTGCTCCACTGTTATTTTTAAGTCTCTGCCTGAGTCTCCCTTGGAAACAGTCATGTGTAAGGGTTCAGCTGCTGGTGTGGGGTAGGAGCAGGTGCAGAGCTCACCGCAGCCGTGCTGCGAGTCAACACAAATTAAGGGTCTCAGGCACAGGCTGAAAGCAAGAGGGAGCTTTGAGGGAGGACACTGAGCTCAACAAGGAGTCAAACACAGGGCAGGAGGTAGCGTGACAAGGAGTTTGAATTAGGGGAAAGTCTTCAGCTGTTACTGACAAGGAAAAGGTAGGCATTCCAGGAAAAAAACTTGCTGGAAAAATAGAGGTGACACCAAGTAAAAGGTACCACACCAGGCTTCACAGATATGAATGGAAGTGATTAGCAATGGAATGAGTGTTGAGACCACGCCCATATTAACGAAATAAATATTTTTGACATTTAAAAAATCTTTTGACAGATCTTTTGCTTGATCTAATATTAATGAGAAGATAATATCTCCATCAAATCCTACTAATTTTAGAGGGATAAAGGTGGACTGTGAATATGATTCATAATTTGTCTTGAAGTAAGCATACAAATAAAGGTGTAAACCATATAAAAAAATCAACTAGAGATAATGAGCTGCTTTTTCTCATTACAAACTTTGGCAGATTTCTTGTTTTGCATGGAAGGTCATAATAACAGCATAACAAAAATCATCTCTCTTGAAAAATAGAAGAGATAAAAAAATTTTCCACTGAACCTCATATGAATATTTGTTTCCCTTGTCCTTTTAAGAAGAACCCTGCCAAAGTTGCATGGCATCATATATTTCAAAGACGAAGTGTTTTAATGGGTTTAAAGGCATTCCCTCATAATTGGAAAGGAATTTCCAATTCCTTTCAAGGAATTTATCAAGTAGGTTGGGGCTTTTCCTGAGCCTCTTCCAATTGTTTTATGAATTGTCCTATTTATAATAGTGTAATTCACTTACAGCTCTGCTTTCTGCCCATGTATTGAAACTTTGACTTCTGTACTGCTTTCCCTCTGCAACTGTCTCTTGCTGTGAAATTCACTGAAAGATGAAGCTCAGAAATCAGCATGAGAAGATTAGAGCATAACTGGTAGAAAAAAATTCATGGTCTTGCACATGTTTAAAATTCTAGCATGTATCTGATGAAATGAAGACAGCAACTGAAAATGCCCCAGGATATAACTTTGTCTTTTTTTTTTTTTTTGGTTAAGAGAAATAAGCAGAACTTTCTCCCACACTGAATAGCTTCTTTTTGAAGGACTGTAAGATTCTTTTTCCTTGCTCCCAAATCTTGTCTCTTGTCTTCCCCTTTTCATTCTTTGTTCTTCTTCCTTTAACTTTCTTTTCTTCACTATTTTTCTCCTGTTTCTTTTGGAAGAGTGCAAGGGGAAAAGTTCTTTCATATTAAGCTGATTTTCAACATGAACAAGTAGATATGGTAAGGGGTAGTAACAATGAAAAGAGAAGTATTGTTATGATACACATGATGACAACAGCCACCCTTACCTTTGTCAAAATACAGATGCCAGATACAGACTATTACAATGTTCACAACAGGAATTGACTGATTTTGGCAGTTAAATTCTGAGAGCTGAGCAAAATTATCACAAATCTATGACCATCAAAAAAGATTCCATTTAAAGCAGTCTTTAACTGAGCAGTCAAATTTGTCAGGAAATGTGGATTTTTTTTCAGTCTAACTTGAATGGTCTTCAAGCATGCATGCAAACATTCAAATGCAAGAAAATGACATCACTTGAATTCTTGACCAAAGAATAGACTAGATGAATCCAGTTAGATTCTCAAATACTAGCTCTGAGGAGCACGGAAATTGTTGCACACCATCTGTTTGCATGTCAGCAAAGGCTGAGTTTTTTTTTTTTTTTCTGTTGGAGTAACATCCTGGAGTTACTGTGCTTCTTACTACTTTTCAATATAATTTATGAGAATACTTCATAAGGCATAGTCACTGAAAACCAATCCTGGTACTTTATGTGTCCTGTGGGCCACTGAATGTACCTTACAATTTGCATTGTGCTGTGTAACTTGATAACATTTTATTGCAGTGGTCTAACACTGCCACATGAACCAGATTGCAATGCCTAGGGGACGTGGCATCTCCACTTTGAAGAATGAGTAAAAAAATCCTTTTCTTTCAGAAGAAAGCATGGAAAAATTTTATTTAGAGGGGTTTTATATATTTTTTTAGTGCAGGATGGCCAAATTAATGATGCAAACATATCCCATGCTGCTGTTCTGGGACATGATCAGCCTTGGACAGAATGGTTGCTCTTTGTTATGAGCTGGACCCTTTGCTGAAAGACAGCAGGTCCCCACAGAGGACAGCTGGAACAGCATAATGGAGATCAAGCATCAGCTTCCCACAGCGCCCATCAATTTGTTAAGATCAAGAAGAGGAACATGTGTAAGTGTGTGAGCAGTGTCTGTGTGCAGCAGCCCTCCCTGCCAAAAAAATCAAGGATTCCCTGAACTCCTCAAAGAGCCATATCTGAAGAGGAAGCAGAGAATTCTAGTTCAAACAAATTGTGGAGCACCCAAGCTGTCCCATGGAAAGCACTTTAAGCAGAAACCACATTAGTTTGGGAATAAACCCAATATTTGGCCAAATAGAACAAGAAGGCTTTTTGGCCTCTTTTGTACCTTTATAAAAAGGGAATACCTAATAAATATTGCAATTAACATTATTTTGAGTGCCAGACAAGTTCAGAGTGTCATATTTGGTAGTCAGTGGAAGTGGCTGTTCAGAAAGATTTTGGGTATGCATTAGATGTAGTCTAGAGTTACAAAATGCACCTCCTTTCACTTTAAGTTGATCATCCCTCCTATTTTGAGGACTGTGAGAGTTATTGGATCAGATGGGAGTTACATACTTCCTTAAGTAGAAAGGGAAATGGGAGCCAAATTCAGAACTCCTGACCAGAGAGCTTTCCTTTTACGATTTCAATTATTTTTATGTATACATAAATGAAATGGAAATTAGTTAGCTGCTTAAAAAAAACCCACAAAAACTTCTGTTACTTTTTGTTTAGACTTTTAGCTATCTGTCCTTGGAACCCACAGAATGTGTGTTCATTTATGTTTGGTGCTCCAAATCAATGCTGACAGCTGTAAATTTAGGCTAATAAATGAATTACACAGGTAAGGAAAACAAGCACCATCTCCTCAGAGGTTTTATAAGCCACATAGCTAATGCTATCAAGAAAACATTGATCAGACACAATCTGATTGATTTTCCCCCTAGGTAGGTATTACTCTGTGCAGCTGATGAAATTGTAACTACTCATGTTTCTCTATCCTTCATATTTCATGTTATTAGATTTAGTCTATCTGCTATACTGGATCCTCCCTGCAAAACTCAGCCTCCTAGGTGAAGGCAGAGACAACCTTCCCTCTCTATCCATGGTCTTTAGGGACAAGCAGTAAAATTCCTGGAAAACTTTGCAAGCTTTTGCTTTTGGAGAGGATGAGCACTTCTGGCAGAGCTCTGGCTCTCAGGCCATCACCTCCTGCCCTGCCTCAGCAACACACCCATGTGAGTGCTGGGGGAGGCCAGGCTGCAGTTCTGTCTCGTAGGCACAGAATTCTGCAAGGCACAGTGGCCATGAATCATCCTACAAGGAAGCAGTAATTAAGGATGGCTTGGAGGACTGTCAAAGTTATACCTGGGTGAGTGGAAAAACAGCACAAAACAGAAGACCATCCAGAGAGCAGCAGAGGGCACTGGTGATTTAAAGTCGTCCTGCTAAACCTCCGAGGATGCTGAATGCTCTGCAGAATTTCTTCCCCATACCATTGTATTGCTCTGAATCTCATTTGAAATCCCATCTGCTAATGTGCATGTATATATAATAGGCCTAATTTTGTTCTTTTATCTATAGCTAATATTGAGAGTGACTGCAATGAGGACAAGGCATTAGAGAGCAAAATTGGGCGTGGATTAAAATGTTTTATCCGGGAATGAAAACAGGGAAACTGAAGCACAACATTGTTTTTAAAAGCCTGTTTAGAGAGGCTAAAAAGATTCACAGAATAGACTACCTTAGGAAAACTGCTTCTTATATTCTTGGTGAAAAATATCAGATGCTGCAACCCAAGATTTTTTTTTAAATCATAGCATAACAAAACATCATGAGGAGAAAAAACCTGCCAGTATGTAACATTCTTTACAGTCCCATTGCCAGTATATCTAGATTCAATGGGTGCTGGAAAAAAGCATACAGTATTTCAAAAACTGGTCTGCAGTTCTCTGTTGATAAACTGATGCTTTAAAATTGGCAGCTGTAACTTATTCTGTATGTTTTATGATGAAACACACTAATCCCTTAAAATTTATGAAGATCTGCACATTTCAGCATTTGATTTAACCTGGTGGTTTTATCATGTCCTCTTTTATCCACAGTTCTGCCACAAAACCAAAGGAAGACCCATGAAATTCAGCAGAGCTGTTAATAACTGTGTATTCTTACCTGTAACTACCGTCAACACTTGTTTTCCCCTACCAGTCTTATCTTTGTCCTTTTTTTTTCTTCTTTTCCCCCAGTTTTTTACTCCTCTGTGTCTTCCAGGGCTGCCCTAGACTTCTTCTTGAGTCACCCTCTGATCTAGGGCTCTACCTAAATGAATTATCCATTATGTTTGAGACTGTAGGCACCAGAGGACACAGCTACCAAACGACTATCAGTAATGTGATGTCAAAACTTGCTACCAAGGTGAAGATCTCTGCACCACTTTGTCAGCATTGAAAATTTTCAAAATGCTGGCATCTTCACAGAAAGCTTTCCTTTTAATTGCCATCTGCCAAGCAAAAAACATTAGCCTGCTTCTGGCAGCTTTATGGCTCCAGATGTCCAGATCTCTCATGATACCCTAAACTAGAGGCATCAGGGTTTTACATTTTATTATTGAGTTGTGCTGCTGACTCCCCAGCATTAGAGTGTGTTACTGAGCTGATCTGTAGCTATACTGAAGTCATTATCCTCTACACTTTTTACAACTACAACTAAGAAAATACACCTGCTGAGAAGTGTCAGAACAGAGCATAACAATTTAAAATGTTTTGTTTCACTTGAAGCTTTTGCATCTCTGTGAGGTAAATGTAACAAAAAATAAACACCCCAAATTCCAAATGTCACTATTTAAAATCTGTTTGCCTCCCTTCCTAAAGCACAGTATTGCATATATCACCACAACTGATGTCTCAGAAAATCAACCTTTCTAACATTTTTAGATATTATCAAAAGATCTGTCAATTTACAGATATCTAAATATAGCAGTTTATTCTTAGTACAATTCTGCTAATGGTGCTACCTTCTTGAATGGTGAGAGCAGTCCAAGACAGAAAAAAACTTCAGTGGTACTGATGGATTCTGTACTCAAACACTGTGGTTTTGAATTATGAAGAAGTTGTTTTGTTTTTTGTTTTGTTTTGTTTTGTTTTGTTTTGTTTTGTTTTTGTTTTGAAGAGGAGAGGTTTTAGAGACTGGACTTGTTGAGCCTTTTTTGCAGAATATTGATAGGAGCCTATTCAGTGTTAATAGCAGCCCAAATGGTGTAAGCAAAAGGAAGATGTACTATTACACTAAGTAGACCTCTCAAATTATCAGTCAAGGTGCCTGGTCATGAGACACAGTCACATCTGGAAGAAACTAAGTTTTCTTCAGCAGCACTTTTCCTTAGACTGGGTATAGTTTGCATCTTTCCGCTATAACCCAAAATCCTTATATCTTCATTTTAGTTAAAATTATCCCCTTGAAAATCTGTTTCTTAAAGTGAATTAATTTTAAAAATATATTGGATTGGTGCTTAATCACCCTGAAGGGTGATGCAGAATTTAATTTTTAACAGACCTAAAAATTAAAACTTTTAGGTATAAGTGATGTAGAAATGGCAATTATTTTTTATTATAGAGTTATAGAGTAATAGAAATTACTCTATAGACTCTAGAAAATATAGAATTATAAAGTAATAGAAATAGAGAGAACCAAATGGGAAAAAAGGAGATAGGATCCTCTTTTAACAAAAGCTTATTCTGACATTTGCAGTATTTCTGTATAGTAGATTATGTATTTAAAAGAAGTAATTCCAGAAGTAAACAGTGTATTTTTAGTTTTGTGGGGTTTTTTTGGTTTTTTTTTGGTTTTTTTTTTTTTTTTTTTGGTGGTTTTTTTTTTTTTTTTTTTTTTTTTGGTGTCTGTATGTTAATTAATTTCTTTGTGTCTAAAAAGTGTTCATAAACAGATAATTTTTTCTCAGGTATATTTTATGCTCATTGAATTCATAACATAATTCCTACTCTTTTAAAATATAAATGTTGAGATCTGCAGAGAGACAACACTTCATCTTTGATCCCATTTGTATAAATTGTTTAAATAACCATCTTGTAAAAAATGTAATTTTAAAGAAAATTTTCAAGGATAACCAACAATGAAAAAGGGGAAAAGAAAAACCTCCTCTGCAAGATATGTTGTGATACAAACACTTATTTTGAGGTTAACAAATTGAATTAATTTTCTTTTGCCCTTTTTACTAAAGTAATTCTGTCCTCCTGCTACTGTTTCTTATGAGGTCAGTTATTATTAATTTGTTTTCTTGCTTCTTTTAAAGCTTGTTGTAAACAACATGCTCTATGCATCCAGTGCATGGGCACAGGATTTGGCTCTGAGAAATAATCTTAACTTCCTGCAGTTCTACATGTCTTGCTGATGGAAGCTGAATTGGTAATTTAAACTGTTTTTAATTCCAGAAGGAGACAGAAAGGCATAATCTGAATTATATAGAGTAAGCATTACTATTTCTTTGATTTGGCAATTTGATGATAATCACTTGCTGTCTACTGGCAGTTTTTCCAGGTTTTGGCTGTCTAAAATGGCTTCTTTTCCAATTGACAGTGTTTTCTTCAGTTTGAGAAAAATTTAGATGAGTTCAGGACTGACTCGTCTTGTTTATTCCACAGTGTAAATAGATAACATTCACAATTTCAGGATTTTTTTATTGTTGTTGTCAGTTTCCAGGGATTAGGAGAATAAAGAAAAGCTTAGTGTTGTCGGTAAATTAATATAATTTGAAAGTTTTTCTCTTGCTTCTGTCTAGCTACAGCTACTAAGCAATTAACATATTTTTGATTATCCCTTAGCTTCAGCAGAGGGGCTACTTGCTTTATTTTTTATCTGTCTAGAAGCATAAAAGTCTATCGCTTGATGTACAGTATTTTGTAGGTTCAAAAAAAATGGCTCCTCCTGTAAAGCCATATAATTAATCATTGGTTATATGGTTTTAATTCATACCTCTTCATTATTAAGTAATTAATTCTGGTTATCAAGAACATTAACAATAAGTTCTTTTCATGAAAGGTATTAAGTGAAGTGCCCTTTTAGCCCCCCCAAAACACCACCCCTAAGTCACCTAAGTGCATATAGGTGCAGCCTATGTTGTCCCTCCTGATGATGAGATGTAAATTGCAAACTGATATGGTTTGAATGGTTTAATACAATATAAGGTGCAGCTGCAGGCACAGCACCCAATATTGGCAAAATCAGTGGATTTTTGAGTGAATCGTGCTCTTTAATTTTGTTTTTCTGCTATCAGTGCACAGTAGTTTCTATGACACCTGACTACTGTTGTACTTCTGTTGTCTCTTGCCCATTCTGGTTTTAACCACTTATGAAGGCATTTGCCTAATCTAAAAATGTGTGAAATAGCTGGCTCAATAGATTTGCTTTACATTTATCTGATAAACTATCTTTAGTGATACCTCTAAGGTTCTGTTACATCTAACTCTTCCAAAGTTTCACAGATCAAGAAGGGAAAAACCATGTTCTTTTCCTTACAGTATATTTTCAGGAGTTTTGCTTACATTAGTTTCCCTACTTCATAGGTGACCATTAACTGTAATACACAGAGACCTTCTTTTATTCTTAGAAATGAATGTTGCTTTTATTTTTTAAGTGATTGCATATGTATGAATTTGATAAGAAACCCATAGCTTTCTGCAGTGCCAACTTTATTCACTTTTCAAAAGCATCAGATTAACTGCCATTGTAAATCAATTTTGTCAGCTTCTCAATATTTCCTCCTTTGGTTTGCTTTTTGATATTGATTTCTTAATATTTTAGAGAGTCTTCTGAAATCCACAGAAGCAGATTAGATGCAGATGTGTCTAACATGATCCTTATAATATTTTGAAGCCTTGTTTGCAGATATTGTAATTTTAAACACTAATTGGGTTGAGAGAAGATTGGATATTAGAATATTCTCCCTGGTGTTCTAGGTTGGCAGCAATTGCTCTTATCTAAAAAAATCACTCAGATCCCTTCCACACTGAAAATATTGATGCAAAGGTTCAACTTTTGTTATTGATTCACTTTAGGTCATACTTTTGGAGTTGGATTTACCAATTTAGACACAGCTACTCAGTACCAGTTAATTTTCACACCATGTATGCCAAACATATGAAGAGTGTGAATATTGACTAACTGCTATGCAATATGTAAAGCCTTTCTGTTTATCTGTTCATGTACTGCATCCTTCCCTTTGCTCCCACAAGTTTCAGTTGCTTCAGTTCTGGGGGGCCAGTTTTGGTTATGATACTTTAGCATGCAGAGGTGAAATATATTTAAATATTTCAAAAATTAAAGCAATTGGTGACTTGCATTATGTGTGTTGGGCTTTATCTTGTTTTACATGTTGGGCTTCTTCTTTTCAGTGTCTGTGACTCAAAAATTTCACCTCCCATCTTTTCCCACCTTTCTGGACAAGGCTGCCCCCAAGTTTCTTTGCCCTCTGAAATGGTGTCTCATCCCTTCCCATTTATCCTCTCTCAGATAAAACACACTCTTTTTTCTCCTTTCCTCTCTCCATCCCTTGTGTAATATCTGGCACTCGCCATCTCCCACACTAGTTTCTGTAGATAATTTGTATCCAGCACCTTGGCTATGATTTGGCCTTGACTTGAGATGTTGGACACACCCTTTTTCTACTCAGCTTTTCAAGCCATGCCTCCTCTTTCTCTATATCAGTCCTGGTACATAATAAATCCCCATGCACCTATTTTCAGGCAGAGGTTACAGCTAGGGCTCTTGTCCTTCACACAGTGGAAATAGCTGACCCATTACCATCTGGCTCAGACTTTATCGCCACTTATTAAACATGCAGCTATTTTTTTTTTTTTTCCAGAATGACTTGTATAACCCTCTCTCTAGTACCTCTCACTTTTGTGTAATATCTATATAAAAAACAACCTTGAACATAGTTCAATTGTCAGTGACAGTTTCAAAAATGCACCCTGTGTCTTTCCTGGTTTTCTCTTGCTTTCAATTTCCATTTAATCTGGTTGAAGGCAGGCATCATTTATTTTCTGTTTTTGTATAACATCAAAGAGTCCATAATTAGGGCTGCTAAAAGAATGACAGCATAAGTAATATACCCATGTGCAACTCTTGTATTAAATACATTTAAGACATTGGTAAAGATACTGAGACAAGGGTAGTGAGGTAAGAGATCTATTGAAATAAGTATTTTGATTTACTGTATTTGCTGAAGTTTTGATTAACTAACAGAAGAGAAAGACTTGGAGCTCTTCTGAACAGTTTCTGTTCAGCAACGGTTCAGAAAAAGCCATTTCCCCCTAAATTAATGTCTTTTGGGATGGATTCATTTTTTAACACTAAGGAAGGTTTTAACTTGCATGGGGTATATTTGCAGGTATTTATCACAACCTGCAGTGACAATGTGCTATACCATAGAGGTTATTTTGGAAAACATACAAATTACTCAAATATGGTTCTCTAATTCCAATGTCTATATGTCTATGTATAGCAATTTTAGTTTGCTTATTTTGGATTATAGCATATAGAAAAATAATTTGAACTATAGCAAGGTTCTGAACACTTAATATTTTTAAGCTTATGAAGATGCAATGACATTAATAATTCCTATTTTTACACTGGGATGTCCAACATGATCCTTGTTTCTATCAGCTTTTTTCAACTACTAAATGCCAGTAAGTTTTAAAATTGTCTTCTCCAAATGACAGGATGCTCTTCCACATTTTTTCAAACTGCTTAAAATAAGAAAACAAACTTCACCAAACTATTAAAATTCTGTAACTTAGCCAGTAAAAGAGGTTTTTTGGGGGGAGGGAGATGGGGTTAAGTAATATAATGACTTTTTTGTGTGTATAATATTGAGGAATAATTACAAATTTTTGTATTCTTGATTTTACAATTATAAGAGACTGACTGCAGTGCAGAGCATACATCACATATAGAATGAAATAAGATTTTTTTCATGATGATAAGTCTTAATGTACTTATTGCATAATGTGTAAGATTATACAGTTGCACTCTATCTCCTGATATCCAAATTGCAGGGAATTTTTCATTAAGGTAAAACATTCAGCATTTACTTTTATCTCCTTTTAATATTCTTCTTTCTTTACATTTAGTTTGCCTATTAAAATATTTTCAAAAAACATTTATTCTTTGAATAAAATTCATTTGTACACCTCTCCTGCCAGTATTTTGCATCTTGTTTTGAGGTCATGAAAGGCAAACACTCTTTCTTACTTACATTTCATTAAGAATTATAATACTGCTGTCAGCAGAATGCGATAGCTATAGAAGAAGCTTGCTACCAAAAATCTCTTTTATAACATGTTCTTTATAAATATGAGTCAATGGAATGAGGACATGATTAATGCTACCGAATTTATAGATAAGCCTAACTTAGCATGCAGCACATAAGAAGGAAGAAAAGAAGTTTTACCACATTTCTTTTTGCCAATTGGAAATGTATCACTAGATCTATGGAGACCTGGGAAACAAATTTTTAAAATGCCAAAAGCTCCATCAATTACAGGTCTGGTGTAATTAATGCTGACATGTATAGCTGCATTTTAGTGCTCCTCAGCAAGAAAAAAGGAGACAGGCAGTGACTTATAAGGTAGTGGAACAATTGTGATCTGCAAAACAACACAGTGAATTGATCTAAGCTGAATAAATTGCAAAAGTTAACTTTCAGAACTAGAGTTGTTACTTAATTATAAAAAAGCAAAAAAACCCAAACCAAAACAAAACCACTCTAAAATTAATAAGTATTTTGAAATTATAGCGATAAATGGAAATAAAAGTTCTCAAGAATACAATAAGGAAAACAAATGGATTACAGAATGTCTTTGAACTGTGAATGCTACAAGGTGAAAGGCCTGGTGTAATGAGTGAGTAAATAGCCAGCGCATCAGTGTAAGACTTGGGTACCTGCAGATCAGTTAAGTATGTGCACCAGGAAAGTGAGTTGAGACTGGAAGGAGCCTGGAGCAGAAATGTGTCTATGTGAAGAAGAACAGAGGATCTTGGCCTGAACTGGGGGGAAAAGAAAGGCTCAAATGGATGTGGTGTATATTGAGAAGTAAGATGTAAACGTCAAACAAATGAAGTTAATTGGTATAGGGAGAAACAAGAGAAGCTATCAGTAAGCAGTGTGATAGGAATTAGAAGAATATTTCTGACCCCCAGACCTGCAGTGGGATAAGAGTAGATATATTGATGGATCTATATATTTTTCTATCTGAGAAAAATTAGGTAATGCCAGCTAGTTTGGAAAAGGTGATATGCAACTCATTTTTTCTTGATAGCTATTCTGTCGCCCTAGAAATTTTCCTTATATCCTGTTTTCATATTTCTGAATATGCTTGAGTGGAGGATGCAATTATATCACCAAAGTAATGATTTTTCAAGCCTTTATTTCCTAGAGAAGAAAACAAGGGTCTTGCACTACACCTGCACTTCCAGGCTGAAAAAAGCACACTCATGGTGAGAAATATTTTTATTTGCTTGTTTAGAATTTAGAATAAGTATTATTTTTAACCCACACAGGTTCTTGTAAAAGAGGGCAGGTGGGATCCAAAGAAGTATGAAGAGAAGGGAGAGGCCTAGATAAGATTTTCTTTTGAGCAAGTGAAAATGAAGCGAAGAGGTCCTTGTGCTGGGTCTGGCATGTATTTTTGAAAAATGCATGGTTTATAGAAGCATTCCCTGAGTTTGTGTTAGCAAGATTGTGACACACTTTTCCCGAATGAAATTTGGCACAAACAGATTTACAGACCTCTGGGAGCAAAAGAACTGCTTCAGAAGGCAGGAAACACTTCCCTTGTGGACTAAAACGAAAGCAATTGGTGAGAAGCAATATATGTTTCCTTCTAAATTGCTGAATACTGGCTGTTGCTGGAGGCAAGACATTGGCCTTGATGTATAAATGGTGCAATTTAGTATGGGAGATCCTATTAGTCAATTTACTTTAAATTGAAGTACTACAAAAACACATAAGAACAAGTTATGCCATAGAAAAAAACTGAGAAATAGTGCTGCCAAAGTTCTTGTATAATAAGTAGAAAATGAAATACTGCATAATGATCTGGATTTATGCATTTCAAATCCAGAATTAGATTGAGGAAATGTAAATAAATTTCATACACCCTTCCTTTACCTCTGAAAAAATTGTTTAATGTCTCTGAAAGATTGTATCAAAAAAGGAAAATACCCTTTGGTTCAGTTATTAACTTGTGCTTACCTGGATCTAAGATTACATTGTTCAGTGGATGAGCTGGGTATATTTTTGCCTTCCTGTAGTTTATTTAAGTGCCATAAGGCAGTGGGGTTTTGGTAGCCCATTGCCATGAAAGGAGTTTTTTAACAGATCATTATCTACTGGTTGCTACATTGCAAAGTGTGCTCTTAAAATATTATCTTGTACACTGATTGCACTGAATGTTAGTGAAACACATTTGTGTTATTAAAGTTAATGACCCATTTCATTAGTAGTGATAGTGAAGAAAGTCTAAAGGGAGATTTCTTGTTTTAATTGGAGGACTGTTCAGTTGAAAGGAGATTAGCATCATTACACTAAAAATATTGGTCTAAGAAGACAGAAAACATCTATACCTTGTACATTAATAAATCTTTTCTCATGTAGCTGCTATATTTTCAAAGATAGCTTGAGATCAGTACTTCAATTGAAGTTTCTAATTTGCTGTGTTCAAGCAAAGTAAAAAGATGACCTTACACTTTTATTTGTTGCTAAGTAGTTGCCTATGTTGAAAGAAGGAATGACAAATTCCTTGCCTGTGATGTGGGACACAGTAAAAGCAAGACAGACAATTATATGGATATGCAATTTCTTTTATGACCCCAGAAATGCCATTCTGCATTTATGTGTGTGTGCCTCTGGGCTGCAGGTCTCTCCAAAGCCCAAGGCCCATGCAGGAACATCACCCAACGAAAGAGCACAGTGCTGAGTTTGGACAGGACTTCCTTTGTGGTCAGTGACTCATTAATGGCTTCTTTTTAGGGCCTGAACAGCTGATTTTGTTCAATCCCAAGCTATTTATCTTTTACAAGCATGTGGTGTGAGCATTATATGGTGTGAGTTTAGTGGTAAAACGAGTATTTGAGACATGGAAACTTGCATTATCTGAGACCATTAGCCAGTTTGAAAATTCCTGTTCACGGCAGCCTGACTTCTATCCAGAGAAAACTTTTCTTTCTCCCAATTCATTTGTTAGTGATGCTCTGAGTTCAGGCGGTTTCTGCTAATTTGTGGCTTCCCCCTTATGCTCTTGCATCTTGGCCACAGGCTTTTTAGAGCAAAGTTTGCTTTATCCTCTTCTTCCTTATAAAGGACTATGCTTCCTTAGTGAACTGTGAAAGGGGAGGGTGAGGAGGGGTGGATGTAGCACATGTTTCTGGGTTTCCAATGCTTTCTCTGTCCCATTAGAGAAGCTCTCAAGAAGTACATTGTGCTGTCTTGGCAAAAAGTGCAGATTGATGCCTTCCTGTGAATGCTGTATTTTGTAACAGCTCCTTGGTTGTAATTTAGAGGTGTCTCCCTCTGTAGTGGCTTGTGTTTGATTTGAAGCCAGCTGTGGCACGGGCAACTCCTTCGGTCACCACCTTTTCACTTGCAGGCTCCAGTGAGACCTGGTTCCCATGACACTGCAGCCTGAATGGGTGTCAGGGGTCTGGGTGGGCATGTGAGGCATTCCTGGAGTGCTTTCAAACCCTCTTCTTGGCCAAAAGGGTCTTGCAAGTTTGTTAAGATATTTGTTTGCAGTTTGCCTAATGATTTCCAGGGAGTTAGATGTATGGAGAGGAGGGAGTTTCTCTGATTTTTTAAAGATGACTGTATATAACAATTTATAGTAGTAGTTTGGTACCTGGTAAGATTTTTTTAGCTAATCTGCTGTGAACCCTGGGTGGGTTAGACAATATTTTAAAAGCTGACAACTAGGATATGCATTTTGTGTCCCCCAATGTGTTCCTTGGATTATGTTGGTTTAGTACACAGGTTCTGTTGCACTTCTATTGCAGGGCAATTCCAGGCTCTTGCATTCTTAAAGAATACTCTGATAGATGAGTTCTCCAATTACATCCATGCTGTGACCTCTCCTTTACTTTTAATTCTGCATACAGCCATTTTCAAATGTCAGGTTGCCTGTCATTTCTCATATTATGTTTCCTCCAATCAATCTGCAAACAAAATATCTTTAAGTTTTCATAATCAACTGCTGGTTTTATGCAAACCTCAGAATTTTAATAAAGCCGACTGTTAAATTGTAACTTTACCATGTGGAACGAGATCTGTTAAATCCAGTTATGTATATTTATATACTTTGAGGTCTTTTTTCTATTTTTTAGCATCTTCTTATGATGCATTTTTTCCTCTTACTGAAAAAAAAAAAGACTGCTATAAATAGAGTATTTTACATGATATACAAAAAGAAAAATAGCTTTCTTTCAAAATTAATTTTTGAATTTTGCTTTTCAGCAGTCTTCTGTTTAAGGAGTAGAAGTTTCATGGCCTATCTCTTAAATCCACTGCTATATTGACATAGTTCCTTATAGAGTAATTCTTGTAATTGAAGCTGCTTAATGAAAAGGTACTTAATCTCTCTGTAGTTTATCACACAGGCTTGTTATCATACAAAATGATTACTGATCAATCTAACCTGAATGGCAGATTCAAGAGCAGTACTGAGTATTATAGACTGCAATTTCCAGAAATCCTGGGTAAGAGTTTTCCAAGATGCCCTGCATATTGTGTACAGCACAATTCCCTTACTAGCAATATTACATTACATCCTTTACCTGCGTATGCTGGCCTGCGTACAAGGAGAAATCTTTCACTTCAAACTGCCTAACGGAGGTTTGCAGGTAAAAATAATAAATTAAATGTAAAATTCAGAAGGTCTAGCAATTTTCTTCAGATAACTCATTTCTGTCAGAGAGAAATACGGAGAGTAAAGCCATGTAGACCACAGAGTTACCCTCTCCATGAAAATGTACTTTTTATCCTTGAAGTGAAATTATAAAAAATATATGAGAAGAACAAGGTTAGGGATTTGGAGCTTCTGTTGACGTGGAACATAACAGAAGAAAAGAAAAATATTTGGATATATTAAATGAAAAAGTGAGAGACTTTTCATGTTACAAAAAATTTTTGTGTTATATAGTCTTTATTTAAGCTGTGAAGTGGCAGATTCTTAATAAGACTAACATGTAATAAGTAGTTCTTCCTAATAATGTAATATTTTTTAAGAGATATTCAATGACATGTTTTAGGACTTCATAATTTGTTAATTGTAGAGCAGATTAAGGCTCTAATTGTAGGTAGTGCTGACATATTACATCCATTGGTGACTTCCTTTACCCTCTTAGGAATATCTGATATGGGCAGACACAGCTTATTGGAGCTCAGTAAACATGTTTTATGATTGGATGATAATTCTTTTATTTCTGAAGGGGAAATACTGTGTTTGGGGGCTTATTTATGAGTTTCATAGGAGATATGAAATTGTGTTGTGCTCTGCAGAGGAGATTTCCCTTACATCTGCCCACATCATTCTGAAACTGTCTTTCAAATTTTTTCTCGTACTACCTGGATTTCCCTTTTATCTCTGTGCCATCAATTATACGTCTGCAGAAGCATTCCTTTTAATTTACTTACAGACACTTTAAACACTCACAATAATGTTTTTGTTGTCGTGAAACTGAAAATGTTCAAATTTGTAATCTGGTTCTGAAACTTTAATTTTCAAAATATTTTTTACTTCTCCCTCTTTCTTAGTTTTCTTATGCTTTTTGCAAGTATTTCAGCTCAATCACAGGATCTTTTCTGCTTAAGGCATTGCTAAGAGTTGAATTTCGGGCGCTTTTCATTAGTTAGAAGCCATTCTCTTTGTCCCACTCCTCTGTCTTTAGAAGTTGTTGTCAAATATAAGAAAACTTTCACTGTGGTGCAAGAGCAAGGCTCTGAAAGATAATTAGTTTTGTGTCCATTCATAGTCAAGCGGAAAATCAAGGAGAAAAATTTAATTGCACTCATATATAGCATTTCATGAAAACTCTGCGCCTAATTACAGTGGGGAACACACAGCAGGGACACTAGAAAGAGGAGACACCTTTAAACCCTTCATCTTTGAAGAGGCCTTTTGTCAGCAGATATGATCCAAGAAAGAAGTCCAAGAAAGAAGTCTCCTTGCAAGTTATACCCCATTAAATGTGTAATTGATGAGTAGGTTGCCTGTGAAGCATTTGTCACAACACACATATTCTGCCTAATTATTATTAGAAAGTGTATTTTTTCTCAGTTGTTTTGTCTAATTAACAATCTTCTATGTTTTCAGACTGCTTGGCAACTTCAAAACTTGGTATAACACAGTGATTTCACGTGCTCTGCTCTGACTTGAAGACTCCAGATGAACTATTCAGTTAATGCAAATGATACTGGACTTCTATATTTTGTCACACATATTATCCACAGGAAATTATTCTTCTCTCTTACACATTTGTTATGGGATTTACTGATTGTGGAACAAATATGTTCCTCTAAAAATGGTAGCATACATGCTTCTTCTGGAAAGTGTAACACAAGACAGCTGCATGGAACACCAGAGCAAAATAGACTTTATAGCAACCACCAAAAAATCCCCTCAATTGCCTCTCAGGAATCTTCATCTCAGGAGAAAAACTTTGGCCTGTTTCCATTGCTCATCATTCTGGATCTAAGGCAAAAGTTTCCAGCAATAATAGCTGAAAAGTGAATATATATTAGCAGCTACATTTTTCATAATATACTCTTCTTTTTTTTCCTGTTTGTTTGTTTGTTTGTTTGTTTGTTTTTTTCCTCTAAAACATTTGCAATATTTTTCAGGCTTTCTTGAGATAGATCAGGTTTGTATTCTGAGCATTTTGGGTCTAAATGCAAGATGTCTGTGTATTCGTAAAATTGTCTGCAACATCACCCCACTACTTGCTGAAATTATGTGGACATTTCTACTGTTCTTTATCCATTTCAATTCTATCTGTTAAGTTAGGGACCTCAATTACTATTTAACTAAGAGTCTGCTGGGAAGCCTTGGATTTTGAACAAAATGATCAGAAAAATTAAGGTTACTAATAAAAAATTCTGAGATTTGATTTTTGGGACTACCATTGAAATCTCTCAATCTCAGCAAATGTTTACATGGACTGACTTCCAAGAATTCATAAATAGAAAAAGTATTTGTAGAGTCACTCTTATATTTCATGAAGAGAAAAAGCATCAATAGCATATACTAAAATATCCATAACATAGTGTTCCTTGGATAGTTTGGAATGAATTGCACTGGAGGAAAGGGTCTTAACAAATCCTGGGAAGGAATTTATAGTTTTAAATAACTGCAAGCATCCTGTGTATGTGCTGGTTTTGCATGACAGATAAAGAGAAATGCCATATATGCCATCCTAACAAATTTTGAGCAAAGCTTTTTTTTTCCAATGCCCAGTTCAGTTTATAGACCTCCTTGTTTCTTCTGTATTATATATTCTCACTGTATTACCTTGGCACCTGGGCTGCCTGTATAGTACTTAGCCTTTTTTGAGAATCTCCATTCTTTCTTTTTTTCTAGTGCAGATGTTTCAGCCTAGCAAATCTTTTTTACATAGTGGGCAGATAGAGATTTTACTAAAAATGATGCAGTGCAATATTCATGAGTCTTTGTTAACACTAATATATTTTTGATTGTCCTTTTGGTAACTGAGATACATTCTTAGTAGTCAGGATGATGTTAACTGAGACAGGGTCTAGCAGTGTGCCTCTCCTCAGATGCTGCTTGTTTTCCTTTCCAAGCTGCCGTGCTGGAAGAGCAGGTGCTACTGCTCAGGAAATCTCTACAGCAGGAACACTGGCTCTGGCCTTTGGGACCACCAAATGATTTTGTCGTCCTGACATCTGAAACCCCTGAATGCACCCTTTGTCCTATTGCATCCTTTTCACAGAGCAGAAAATCAGGTTATGTGTCATGCTCAGAGAACTGAAGGAGGACATGTGCTTAAATGACAACTGTTTTAGTGGCAGGATAAAAATGTAAACCGTGACTAGCCAACAAGACAGATCCTAGGGTATTTGCAACACTGTAATTCATTTGTGCTTTTCTGCAAAGCTGAGCAGAACCCATTCTTTACACGCAACCTAAACTTATTTTCAGTTAACAAAAATAGCTGTGGATAATGTCAGCTTACTAATGGGTCCAAAGATAGAATTTCTTTTGCCTGTTTGACAGACTTGATTCTTCTGAACAAATCCATGTCTTGCCAGGCTGTGCCTGGAGGCAGATACACTGCTCCATGGGATTCTTCACTTCTGTTGATGGGCGCTGTTCCGCCAACACATTAAGCTGTTTCTGTAGATAAATCATGCACAAATAAAAGAGCATATGTAAAATCTTAATCCTGTTTCATCGTGCATGAAGCAGTATTGCTAAAATAAGAATTCCTTTCCTCCTACGCTAAATCTTCGGATATCATTTGGGTCTGAACCAGTCACATATTTCATTTTGATAAATATTCCTGAAGGAAGAGCCAGACACGTCCTCATTTGTTTAATTATAATCGCTGCAGCAAGCTTTCTTGAAGGGAGACATTGGAACAATCTACCTCTGCTGGCATCCCACAGCAGTTGGTGCTCCCAAGTGAAGTATTTAAAGCCTCCAGGGAGTGGTGAGATGCAGCTCACATGGACTCGTGTGGAAACTGCTGGCAGGTCTCTGTCTTTCACAGGAAATTTGTAGAGGCCTACCAGTTAGTTGCCTGAAAAAGCAGGATGGATCAAAAGCCCACCAGCTGGCCCATCTATCCACCTGCACAAGAAAATAAAATATCTGCCCCAGTAAAACTAGGTTAAGTGAATTTGTTCTGAGGGAGCTAAGTGGTGCTGGCAAGCATTATAGGTCTACATAAAAAACATAGCAACATGTGCAACTGGCCCTCAAGATGGAATGAGAATATTAATGATTTATCTCCACTGTTGTTTTCATTAGAGACTTTCTCCAACCCTTGGCTTGAAGACTTAGCCTAGATGCAAGGGCAAAAAAGCTGTAAAGCCCTCCTGACCCTCCCCAGGACATGGATTCACTGCACAGATATGTGATCCATGCATTTTTGGCAGTGTATGTTTTCCTGTATTCTGGAGCATGTGTTGGATCAAAGAGATGCTTGGTTTAAAAGCCTTCTTGCTCTGACACATTCTAATCTAAAGCAAACTTTTTGTAAAACAAACTACATGTTTAAAGTGGTAAAATGTGTTGATCAACATAACTGAAATGACCAAAACAAGTTACAGTGGTCATATTGTGTGTTCTGTTTATGGTTAGTTGACATGCCATAACTGGAATATTTTGATGTATCTTTGTATCTGTAGGATTTAATGAGCAATTAAACATTCCACTACTCTCTATAAATGAAACAAAAGCCTGCAACAATCTCAGAGGTCAGAAAAATATATAATTACAGATTTAATTGTTAACAGTTTATATAACTTTTGTTGGAGATTTTGAATCAGAATGCCACTCAAAATTCAGAAACATAAATGTGGAACTGGCACTACTTTAGAGACCCGATGACATACAAAAACATTATTGTGATTTTATTTCAGGTTAAGCTGAAAAGGAAAGATTTTATCTGGGTTTTCTTGTACAATATTCATGTGCAGAATGCAAATTCATATGCAAAACATCTAATGTGGTATTACAGCGCAGCTGATGTGTGACAATACTGTTAAATCCTTCCAGGATATTGAAAATGGACAAATGGAAAAAAAACCACCCCAACAACCCAAAATTTATATAGAGTCAAAGGTTGGGCAGGTGCTTCATTCAAAGCTCAGTGTTTTTCCTCCATTGCATGTAACAGACTTCAGTATCAGCCATCACTGAGTATCCTAAGTATTCTGAAATCCAGCAGTGATGTAAATATATTGTTAAAGCTCTTGCTCTGTCTCTTGCCTGTTAAAATCTTCACTAGAACTGTATTTTTCTGTTTTCTGAGGACTGGAGGGATGTTTTTCGTCATTTTTGAATTAATTTTTGTATGCCAGCTATAAAAATTCTAAGAATTTCAGCTTCTGCATGTTTGCAGTGTGACCTAGTTCATTGTAGAAAGAGGTTAAAATAAGCCTTCATAAAAAATCTATTTTCATCTTATAGAATATGTTTTAGCCCATGTCTTTTTGTATTTCATAAAGTGTCTGTCTCTTCATGCTTAAAAAGCTGGTGTTGTTTTGCTTAGCTTTGATCAAGTCACGCTCATTCAGATCCTGACAGCCTTAATTACATCCAGAGATATGGTAACAAGGCAGGTTTTTTTCTGCCTGGTATACTTAGTATCTTATAGTATATCATTGATCCAGATTTTTAAGCATTATGTATTCTTTTGCCTGTAAAAAATGATCAAGTGATGTAAAATGAAGGTTGCTGGGATTTTTCTTTTTGTTTTCGCTTTTAACATGCCCGTATATTAGCATTCTGAGATAAGTAGAGCTGTGTGGTATTTTCACACTTAAAAATTACACATGCACTGTAAGAAGTCTCAGCTCACAATTCCTGGCTGCCCCATGTGACTTTTCATGACATGTAACTTGATAAGTTTATGCTGATTATATTCTAGGTTAGTTTTGCTAACTATATTCCACCATTGTTATAGCTAAGCCTTGGTATCTGCACCCTTCAAAATAATGACACACTGCATTCTTTATTCCACTTTTTAGGAAAGCTGTAGCTGTGCAGAGAAAAGATTTGTGTGCTTATGCAAACACATGATTGCCTGAGAGCTTTTAAAGCTGTGTCAAAACCATGAAAATAATTACTGTTTTTTACTGGATCAGATTTCAGCACAGCTATAATTTCCTCTACGTGGTTCAATGTTATGCAAAAAATACGCTTGTACTTACAGATTTGCTTTAAAAAATAATCGTTTTTGATTGTTCAAATCCAAGTATAAAAAAACTTCATAAAGAACATATGATATTTCTGCGGAAGACCTCCCTTCTGAACAAACAGTACTGTTCATTTATTTTCTCTGACTTTGAGCAGAGTCTCAGTCCCAGATTGGATCCTGTTTTGCATGGACATGTATATCAGTGATGGCTCAGAAAGCTGCTTTTTCCCCCACCAAGTGATTACCACAATTCACAGAATATGTGTTTGTGGAGGATGTGGGGCTTGACCCCAACCACTATCTTGCTGTAAGTGAGCAAAACTGAGCAGAGCCAGTCTTAATTCAGCCCATGAACAGTGGAACTGACAGTCAGGGAAACTGCTCTGTGTTTAGCAGAGGTCAGTCCAGATTACTTTCCCATGAACAAAGGAAAATACCATTTGGTTTTATTTGACATAGAAAAACAGAGGTTTAATATTTATTTTATGCCCACAAAAGTAGTAGAAGAAATGCTGAAAAATAAGCTTGTTTCCCAGTCTTTCTGCTGGGTAGGACATGGTGGTTGAGTACTTGCACTTGCCCACTTACTTTAAGAGTAAATTCCATGCCATTGTTATTACCTCATTTATACTACAATAAACTCCAGAGACCTCAGCAATATTTAAAGTTTATTCTCCTATGCACTATACAAATAAATAAGAAAGGAAGAGAGATTTTGCTTAAAGGAGCACACAGATTTCATGGTCTAAATTTAATTTTCCTCAGCACACTAACAACTGGTATCATAGATATTTTCCATAATGATAAAGAAGAAAGCTGGGAATCCCTTTAGGACTCTGAAAGTATATGGCAAGGAATTTTGAGAATCATATGCCCTTTGTGGTTCACTAAGTTGCCCCTCACCTACTTAATATAGAGGAAGTGCATTTATATGCACAATGATAGTTTTCAGCTCTCTGTCTTCATCCCCATATGTCAGGGAAATTCACTACATATGCATGAATTTCGGTCCTGTTTGGGTGCCTTGGCTGACCATGTGTTGACTGGAAATGGTGAAAGAGCTGGGTTCTTCACCTCACTTGCAGTTTCACCATTCCAGGAAAGACAAAACATAAGACAGCAGCTGATTTTACAGAGGGTCAGTTACATTAGCGTGCCAGGTAGGAAATAGCACTTCATTTTGTGCTTGGCTTATTTTTAGTTTTGAAGATTTCAGTGACAACATAGAAACATGACCATGCTTAAGCATTTTACTTAAGAAATTATGATGGAGTAAGGAGATATGAACTTGCCTGCAGGTGCTCCTAAGAGGTTAGATTTGGGGCTAAGCTTGTTGTTAAACAGAAATTCAGAAAAAAAAGAGTTTAATTTTCACTTTTTAGTTGTTAGGCATGCAATTACATCACCAGGTTGTATTTTTTTTTTCCTTTTAATTTGAGGTAGGTTTGGGGAGGTTGAGATGTTTTACATTATGTGAAGTGCTTCTGGCATTAAGCTATTAGGGAGAGCAAGATTGGTTTACCCACTAGGTCATGGTAAGTGAATGCAGATGCAAAGACTATGTCAATTGTGTCAGTGGTGAAGGCTTTACCACACAGATTGTGAAAAATTAGAGAAGGGCAGGAAATAATTTACTTTTCCAGCAACCTATTTCACATTTACAACTTGTACCTGTTGAAGCTGAAAATGCTCCCCTTGTTTTGCCCTTTGCTGCTGGCTGTCTCTCTTCTTTATTTGACAGATATTCAACACTTGAGGCCTCAAGTTCAGATGAGTATTATTAACAGCAACCATTATGGTCCCCTGGGGATTAATTTTACATAGACTGTGTGTGTTTTCACAATAGTTTCAAGATGCTGGAATGCAGATATATTTCTAGTAAAAAAATAGTTTAGACAGGTTGATTCATTTAGCTACCCAGCAGGGTCTAATTGCTTTTCTAAAGTTAATTCCCAGTGAGGATTTTCCCAAAAGAAAAATACTACAGTAGCTATTACTCTGAATGAAAGTAGTTTGAGTGAAAATTTAACTTTTCCAAATTCTTTATTTAATTGCATTTTTTCAAGTCTCTCAAAGTGACATACCTTAATCAAATAAATGCTTCCAAGATATTGTTCTAGCCATGCCCTGTTTTTAAAGAACTAAAGTCCCCGAATTTTCTGAGGAAATGACAAGATTGTTTGCCTTGTTCAGAGTCAGGGTGTTTTTTTGGTTCGAGTTGGTTATGTTTGGGGGGTGCTCAGTTTCCTTGCTTGCTTGCAGCTGACAAAGCAAAAAGACCTCTTTGTCTTTGTGTTCAAGCTGTGTGTGAACTGTGGTGGAATTCCAAACAGGTAAAACAACACATAGCACATCCTGCAGATGTGCTAATAAGAAGCTCCTCTGTTATAGACTTTCCAAGCAGCATTTGTGAAACTGAGATGACACATAAATGCTTTTGCTGGTGGTTTAAATGATGTTTGATACTCTCAAAATAAAAAATGAATATTACATTTTTGTACTCTCACTGGGGACTGAAATGCAGATTAAAATTTCTTATGTATTTACAGGTTGCACCTAGGCAAAATCTAATATAAATTAGATTGCAATGGTGACTTTGATAAAAGAACTGCAACAAATGCAATAATTTTTCACATATCTGTGTAGAAGTAGTTGAGAGATTTAAAAGAAAGAGCCAAAAGTAGCTCAAGAGAAGAAATTTCATGTACATTACAGCCTGTCTTCAGTCCATTTGATGCTACTTAGATGCACCAGGCAGTCCCTGGGTTGCAAGAGGCTCAGGTGGGATATGTAGGATTCTCCTTTCACTTTCTGTCCCGGCAGAGGCAAGGGCAGGCTTACCAGTGGCTAAGTACAGCACAATGCCAGAGAAAGCAATCTTTAGGATCTTAAGGATCTTTAGGATCTTTAGGATGGCAGTTCCATAGAAAGCCACTGTGGGCAATCACAAAGACAGTTTTGAGGCCCTTTTCCAATTTTATGTCTTAGGTGCTGTGTAACCTTTCTGAACCCTCCATATTATGGCCTTGCTGTAAAACCTGCTCCATTTTGAAATTAAATATTGATTAGAGTTTGATCGATTTCAAATTTTGTAATGAATGTGTTTTAACTGAAAGTCAGAAAGTGGCTCAAGGAACAGCCTGAATGGCTTTGATTGCAGCAGAATTCATCCTTGGCAGAGGGGGGCAAGCCCAGGAGTAAAGGTAGTGTGAGACTTCTCTCCTTGAAATCCTTCCCAGCACTTGCTAGCTAGCATGAACCACAACAACCACTATAGCATGGCATGATTAAATCTTTTTGACAGTTAGTTCGTGTACAGTGTGTTCCCTTTAATTTATTCTGATCAATTGGATTAAAGAGGTCATTCTCAAGTGGATGCTCCTTGCAACAGCACCTTGACAGCCATTTTAGTTGTGTTCTTCCCACAGTGATGTCTGTTTTGAGTTTTATTCAAGAAACCCAAAATAAATATCCTCTGGAAGAGACAATAGCTTATTCTTAGGCTAATTTAAATTTTTGATCACTTGGGAATCTATTTTGTTTTTAAACAAACAAATATTAAGGATTTGGATTTTTATTTTTTAAATTTCAAGATTATTTAGCTGTAGAACTAAAAAAAAATTATAAAAATAAACTTTCAAATTTTTAAGTATTTTCAATGAGTGGAGTATCTGTCTTGGCCCTTTATAGTTATGTAACAGGCATCTAGTTCATTTTTACCTCTCAAATTCTCAACAGACTCCATGTGGAATCATACTAAGCAGGGAAATGTATATATTTTAATAGTCATATCCCTTTAAATTTGAGGAAAAGTAGATGTAGTTTTGACATAAATATTAATGTAACATCTTAAGGCAAAACCAGTGCATTTTAGCAACCTTAATTAGCATCTCAGAAGGTATGCTTCCAATAAATTGTCTAGTAGTACTATGTGAATGGATTCAGATTGTGAATTTGCCATTAGTTTCATAGGAGATAAAAGAGCTGAGCAAGAAAACAGCAGCTAGACTTCCTAATGGGTTTAGAAGCAAGTCTAATTTGGAGGCTGGTGAAAGAATAATCAGGTGTAATAACAAGGCCATTGCTGTGTATTACCAACAAAAATCCTGAAACTGCAAGCGTAGTAATGAAATGAAATTTAGGACTGTGATATTTTGTCCACAGAAGAAGAAGAAAAGCTAGTACTTTTCCTAAATTTTAACTCAAAGTTTTCAGACTATGAAATGGATCCATAATCTGATTGTTACAGAGTCTCAGACTTACTAACACCATTATTTTTTTAAAACTGTTTCCTCTTGATCTGCCACCACTGGTCATGGTATAAAGTCTGACAGAAACCTAGACAGGTGACATCAATAGCTTATCACTTGCCCAGTTACCATAATTCTAAACAACAAACACTTCAAATCACACATCTAGATGTAAAAGTCTATTAAATCTCACAAAAAGTTGTGTTTTTTTTTTTTTTTTTTTGCTTTTTTTTTTTTTTTTTTTTGGCAAAGTATTCAAAATGTATCTAGATAAGTACAGAATATTAATCCAGTAACTTCCTTTATCAGTAACTATGACTTATTAGGATTTTTGGAAATGTTTAAGTTTTCCCTTTTTGAAAAAGAAAGGAAATGGAGCTTTCACAGAGAGAGGAAGTTTGTTATAACTTTCACAATGCCTGATATTTTTTAGAAGGGTCTCTCCTCTCCTCTCCTCTCCTCTCCTCTCCTCTCCTCTCCCTCCTCTCCTCTCCTCTCCTCTCCTCTCCTCTCCTCTCCTCTCCTCTCCTCTCCTCTCCTCTCCTCTCCTCTCCTCTCCTCTCCTCTCCTCTCCTCTCCTCTCCTCTCCTCTCCTCTCCTCTCCTCTCCTCTCCTCTCTCCCTCTCCCTCTCCTCTCCTCTCCTCTCCTCTCCTCTCCTCTCCTCTCCTCTCTCCTCTCTCTCCTCTCCTCTCCTCTCCTCTCCTCTCCCTCTCCTCTCCTCTCCTCTCTCTCCTCTCCTCTCCTCTCCTCTCCTCTCCTCTCCTCTCCTCTCCTCTCCTCTCCTCTCCTCTCCTCTCCTCTCCTCTCCTCTCCTCTCCTCTCCTCTCCTCTCCTCTCCTCATTCTGTCATTTATATGCATTTATTGGCATTTATTTATCTGCCAAAATATATGACCACTGCCCAGTTCTAACAGCATGGACTCTACATAGATAGGTGTTTGGAATTGTAAAGGAGTCCCTATAAAATAAGTAGCTCCAGATTCTTCTGTACTTCACTCATATCTTCATTTTCTTTGTGCATTTCAGAGTGTTTCTAATTCCTGTCTTTCACTGAATTCTTGTTTTAGGTGCAGTCATTAGACAGGATTATTAAAAAGCCTGTGTGCCATAAATTTCACTGGCTTAGTGGGATGTGTGTCAGAGCCAGGAAAGAGCCTATGTGTTTAGCAAAAGATGGAATCAGGCTTAGTCTTATAAACATTTCAATCCTATAAAATTTTCTGTCCCAGCATCATTGTTGTGTCATCCTTACTAGCAGAGGTACCCTGCCAATATTGCTGCCAGTAGTGACCTTAACTTTAACATATCCAGGCCATGATGCCTACACATTCACATCAATGTATGAGAAGTCACACTAGTATTTCAGTGCAAAGGGGTTGAAAGTCACCTTGCCTTGTTTGTAAAGACTAAGCTGAAATGCAGAATTTCACTCCCAGTTTTTTTTTGTATTAGAAATTCTCTCCCTAACAGTTCTTATGCAAATAATTCTAAATTCTTTAAGGTGGAATGAACCAATTTAATTGTTTGAGGTATAGGCATTGATTTCCTTCTTTTAGGTATGTTCTTCAGTTCACTTGGGTCATGTAGCAGCAGGATGAATGAATCTAATTTTCATGAAAATTCATATGAAGATTTATTTGAAATCATGCCCCATATCAGAAATGTCCTTAATGTTTGAGAGGCATGAGTCAGTATGCAGAATAAGGAAGATCTTTTCCAGTACAAAAAGAAACCAGTGTCATTTGGGGAAGAATAAATAATCAGAGAAATATCTCACCATCAGTCAGTCATCTAGTTCCCCAGCTGTGGTGTGAAAATCCTATAGGCATATAGCTTTTAAACAGATCCCTGAATACTCCCTGCTCACTCTTATCAGCTCCTCATACAATTCTGCTTTGCCACTAAGATACTATTTATGCAATCTTGCTTCTGGACAACGTCACCACAAAGTTGCCATTGAGCCTCAACCCCACTGAGGAGGCAATACCATGCAGCAAGCAGCTTCCAGCTCTCAGGGGTCCACAGAGTGCCCTGGTGACATCTCCATCTCCTGTTCTGCATATTGCCAGACAAAGAATTCCCAGTGAGAGGGCCTCTAAGCACATTTTTCAGCCAGTTGATACAGAAGATGCTGTCAAAGGGTTTTCAATATGACTACCCTTTCACCCACCACCCAGACATGGCTAGTAGCATGTTGTCTTCAGTTTTTAAACAGTGATGCTTTCTACTCCCTAAAGGGAAAATGCCAAACTCCAATTCTCAGTCTGTGTGTGGCTGGTTGTGTGCATGTGGGAGTGAGCCTTTTGCACAACTTCATGTAATACAGAAAATGGTCACTGCCAATCTGTCAGACCTTGGGCACACACTGCTGGACGATGCTCCTTTCTTTAGGGGGGTTGGTGAAGTTTAAGCACATTGGACATTTTCCAGTGATCTGAGTGAATTTGACCTGCTCTGATATTCATTTGAAACAGATTCCTGTTAAAAACTAAGAATAAGAGAACACTGTACATAAAAATCAGATTTGTTACCTGGCATGTAAAAAACCTGATGGTTAAGCACTTGTGGGGGACGTTGATTATTTATTTTTGTGTTTCAGAAGCATGGGTGCTCAGTGGTATTTCACACATCAAGCTTGTGAACTATCAAAACTTTTTACCATTTATATACATTTTAGCAGACAAATGCTTTAGTGTTCGCTGGTAATAAGTTACATAGTTCTTATTAGTTAACATTCTGTTTTCTAGGGGTTGATGCTTCTCTTGCTTTCCATACTAATTGGTCTGCATGCTCAGTCTTTCTCTTCTTTTGGCTCGGTGGGTTTCTTGGGTTGGTGCTCTGTGAGCCGGTGGTCGCAGATTCCCCTGCAGGAATTACCTTTCACCCAGTTGGAGCTGATTTCAGCACAGTTGCTGAGCTGGCTTGATCAGTTTCTCCCTTATCTTGGGAGTCCTGCCAAATGTCCTTGAGGCCCATAAATTCTGCATTCTTTGTGTTCAATCAGTGGTGCATCTTTCTTCCCAAGTTTTGTTAACCTCCCCCTAGGTCTGAGGTCACTGATGCTTGTCAAGCCCTAAACCTTAACAAGGCAATTCTTCCAACAATTAATTTGTCTTTCTAAAACCCACACATCACTTAGAGCTTGTTAGCTGCTCTCTGTTTCGTGGATTAAATCACCTTTCCTGTTGATTAGGCTTGAAAGTATACAAGGATCAAACATCAAAGAACATATTTTCTCAAGAAAATGTAAAAAATTCTACATTTTACAACAGTAATTAGTAAATGCCACCTGAAGTAATGTGTAGGAAATAATAATACTATCTGGTTTGTTTGCATCTACAGAATTGAACGCATCACACTTTCTTTTGCTGTTGTCATGGAATATATAAATATTGGCTGACCTACCCTGGTTTGTTTTTTGGCACAACTTATTACAGATATCTGAAAACTGCCTTTCAAACTTGATTTATGCATAAATAAACCCTAATAATTCATGGGCACATTGGAAATCAGCACGTTATGTTGATAGTTAAAGAGTGACAATTTTTAAATATGTTTAACAAGGCATATTTACCACATTTTAAATTTTTTTCTCCTTTAAACAAAGTTTATAGCTGGATAAGCTTTATATTGCTCAAAATAAAATTTCTGAGCACAAAGATTGGTAAACGTATTACAAGCATTTTTTTGTCTTTATGGTGATTCCTTGCTTTCAATAACCTATTCTGATATGATATGCAGGTTGAAAAGATGTCATATGTTATTGAAAGTGACTCTGGCAAACTCTTTAAGTGATGTTAGTTCTAATTTTTTTTAAACTGTCATGTTATTGGCAATTTTTTTCACCTTGGAACAAGATGAAGGATTGATATAAAGAACTCCTTATAAATGAAGTAAAACAAAATTATGACTTTACTCTTATCTACATTGGCACTTAATTGAATTTATAAGGCATATATAATAAAGGGTTGATTAGGGTAAGCATAATTGGAAGAATCTTTACTCATTGTGTAATGTAGAATGAAGTTTAGTATGAATTCCCAAAATTATAATGAGAAAATAAATCTACAGATCTATATGTCTAAGGATATATAGATGCATATATATATATATTCTTAGGCAATAATAAATTGACTGGTCTGCTGTGGGTTAAATGGAGTTATGGCATGATTCCAGCCCTTTGAATTCAAGTCTGTTTGCTTGAATTTTCTAGTATTGCAGAGTTGATCACTCTTCTAGTTTCATGACACATATTTTCAAAACCTGATACAACTGTTGTGTTTTCCTGAAAATTGCTGCCTGAGCAAACATAGGCAAACCCTGAAAATTGTATTCATAGGAGTCCCTACCACTTTTTGCATACATGTTTTTTTTCCCTCCAAGTCCCCAAAAACACACACAAAGCAGCATGATGACTACAGTCTATAGGATGGGTTTTGAAAGCAATATAGTACCACAGATGGTCAAGAGATTAAAGACTTTACCTTTGCTTTTACAATCATAAAATTATTTGGACGGAAGGGATTTTATTAAAAGTAATCTAGTCCAAGCCCCTGCAATGACCAGGGACTCCTTGAGCAGTTTTCTCAGATCCCTGTTCAACCTGAGCTTGCAGGTTACCAGGGATGGGAAATCTACCACCTTCCAGCGTTTCAGCTCCCTTGTTGAAAAAATATCTTATATCTAGTCTAAATTGACTTTTAGTGTAATGCCATTAACTCTTGTCCTATCACTACATTCCCTACTAAAAAGCCTGTTCCTATCTTTCATATAAGCTCCCTATAAGAAAGACTATACTAAGATTTTCCCAGAGCCCTCTTGCTTCTCAAGAGCCCCTTCTCCCAGGCTTTCCTTATACGAGAAGTATTCCATCTCTCTGATCACCCTTTGACTCTCCTCTGACCCACTCCAACAGATCCATGTCTTTTTTGTACCGAGGATCTCAGAGCTGGATGCAGCATTCCAAATGGAGTCCCTTGAGAATGGAGAAGGAGGCACAATCACCTCCCTTGAACAGCTGGTCCCTCTGTTTTTTGACACAGTCCTGGATGCAGTTGGCACTCTGGGCTGTATTAATACATTATTAGCTCATGTCCAGCTTTTCAGCCACCAGCTGTCCAAAGTCCTTCTTGGTAGGGCTGCTCTTGGTATCTTCCTCCTCCAGCCTAGAGTGATACCCGGCTGCCTCTTTTCAGGTGCAAGAACTTGCACTTCACCTTGTTGAATGTCATGAGGTTCACCTGGGCCTGCTTTGTAAGCTTGTCCAGAGTGGATGTGACACCCACCCATCTCCTTATTCTCTGAGCAGCCACCAAACAAAAAATCCAGCTCTCTCCAGTTTAGCGAGAAGGGTGTTGTGGGGTGGCTGCCAAAGACCTAACAGAAATCCTGATAAATGTCATGTGCATCCCTTCCTCATGCAGTGATGCAGCCACTCCATCACAGAAAGCCACCAGCCTGGTCAGGCAGCCCCTTCCCTGGGTGAGCCATGCTGGCTGCTTCAAATCTCCTCCCTGTCCTCCATATGCCTTAGTATGTGCCTCCTAGGAGGATCTGTTCCATGATCATTCCAGGCACAGAGGTGAGGTTGACAGGTTGGTAGCTCCCAGGGTTCTCCTTTCTACCCATGAGACAGGTACAATGTTTCTCTTTTTTCCAGTCACCTGTGACTTCAGATGGCTGCCATGGCTTCTTAAATATATGACTTGGCAACTAAGCCAATTCCTTCAGGGCTCTGGGATGTATCTCATTCAGGTGTCACTCACTAATACAAGTTCAGGTTCCTCAGGAGGTTTAGATCTGATCACTGGGGGAGATTCTGCTTCCCCAGGCCCTGCCTTTCAATCCACCCCCTTGAGGTGTGTGGGAAGAGAGGCTGCTGTTGAAGACTGAGGCATAAAAAAGTTGTTGAGTATTTTCATCCATTGTTACTGGTTTGCAAGTCATGTTCATCAGACTTGTTCATGTACATTTTGGATCTTTTTTTTCAAACTGACATGCCTATAGAAGTTCTGGCAAGTATTTGCATTCTTTGTGATTTTCAGCTCCAGCTTCACCTTGGCCTTCCTCATTCCATCTTTACACGACAGGACTGCATTCTTCTACTCTTCCTGGTATATCTTTCCTCTACCTGTACATTTACTTCTTGCCCTTTTATTTTTCCAGCGGGTCTTGACTCAGACATGCAGGACTCTTACATTCCTGATTTCTTACATGTGTTAACCAAGATCTTTGGACTTCTGTGGAAGGTATCCTCCAAGGTCTGCCAGCTCTGCTCCTCTCCTGAGTTCCTGAGGGCAGTTTTCTGGGGGGGTCATGCTGACCAATGCCTTAAAAACCTGAAAGTTTTATTTCCTGAAATTTGGGTTCCTGAAATTATTCTTTGCCTGGCCCCTATGTTTGAGGGACTAGTTTTTGTCATCAACATGTTTTTGCAAGAACTTAGTCTGAAAAAATTTAGTATGGACTAAGAATATATATAAGGAAACCATAAAACCTTATTTACTTAAAATTATCTAAAATGGTTTCTTTAAAAAAAGACCATGAAGAAATTAATTACTTAGTTCAACTGCAGCCTAGTAATGCTGTCTGCAAAATGTATATTATGATGCTAGATACTGCTGTTACCAGGAGAAGAAATATGTTTGTTTGACTGTTGAGGTGGTGTAGCTTATTTCTTACATTTAAACAAAATATCGAGGATGAGAAAGTCATAATATCTCTGTGTAGATTGAATCATCAAAGACCATTGCCAAAGTGAAAGATGCTATAGAAAGATAACCTGATTTTTGCAAGGCTCTTCCCTTTTATGTAGCATTTCATGGTCCCCATCAAAGTCAAACTTTATGTGGTTTAATGTTGACAACTATCACTCTCATGGCAAGGAGGTAAATTATACATAATGCACCTAAATTTATATACTGTACATATGAATAAAGTTATATACTACACGCAGCAATATGTTATGTAGATCTTTGTATATATGCATTCCCACACACCCACACACATACATAAACACACAGAGCCAAGTTCAAAAGACAAGTATGTTTAGCTCTTTAGCCAGGTTTTCATTCCATCTTCACAACAGTTTCTAGAAAACATGGAAGGGATCCAGACACTGAAGTGACCAGCTATGCTGGAGGGGTGAATCCATTTTCCACCAGGGACTAGAGGAATATGGCTTATCCCTCTAGTGAACGCTTTAAAAGAGGTTAAAGAAACACAGGTAAACACTTTAAAAAAGTTTAAAGAAAGGCATGTGGAAATTGCCACAGCAACTATTACCCCTTTTAAATTCTCTGACTCTTTATTATTCAGATTCCTTTTGCCAAACTTTTCTTCTTCTTTATTGCAAGAAAAATACATAAATGACCTGTAAAGAGTACCTGCAGCTTGTCAGGAGCAAGTCAGAAGATTTTATATAGTCTTGTATATAGCTGGAAAAACATAATCAAAACAATTTATTTGTAGTTGCTGATAGCTGGACTTACAAATGTTTCTGTAACAGCATAAGGGATTTCCTCTGCTAAGCTAGAATTTTTTGCATATGTGAAGATTTTTTTGCACAGTCATCATATGAAAAGTTTTATTACAGCAAAGTTGAGCAAAAGAAAAAGGTTTACAGGAACTTGTATAATACAAAGGAGTTTTTTACAATTTTGCAACCACCCTATGTACTTTACTTATGTACTTCTGTGTGTTTATTAAGTTTTTTTTTCCTATTGATGATTGATTTAGTGTTCTCACAC
Source organism: Muscicapa striata striata (assembly GCA_030060385.1). Taxonomy (NCBI): domain Eukaryota; kingdom Metazoa; phylum Chordata; class Aves; order Passeriformes; family Muscicapidae; genus Muscicapa; species Muscicapa striata. The sequence continues at coordinate 65,171 of JAREIS010000326.1, forward strand.
CTAGTTTTAAAGTTTTTATTGTAGAGTCCAAAGTTACTCTTAGACCACAATAGTTTGTGGTGCTTTTTTTTAAAATCTTGTATCAACTATCATGTCTAAAATAGAATTGGTGATTAGAAACAGAAATTGAGAGAAACTGAATACAGTTGTAGGTACATGACTAGGAGGAGCAGAGAATTTCATCTAAAAATAAAATCTTATAGCAGTTTGTAAAAATATCTTAAGGTGTAATCTTCAAAGAAGAAATATTAGTTTGCAATATCCCTTAACTTAATTAAAAAATTTCCTGTTCCACATATTTTCAATAAAACTGAAGAAAATGTCAATCTGGAAATTCTGTCGTACTTGGAAATGTTGTCCCAATAATTTCAGATTGCAAAATGAGCAATAACTTTCTCTAAATCTCAACCATACCACCATATCACACTTGTTCAGTAATTTATTGTGTAAAATATTCTGCATACAGCTAAAGAAAAATATGCATGGTGTTAATTAAAGAAAAGTCCCTGATGAACCTAGAAAACCAAAGAAAAAGATCACAAAGGACTCTAAAGTAGAGGTATGTCTCCTATTACTTTTCACGTGAGACTTCAACACAGGGTTCACTCTCCTGCAAAAGTCCTTGAAACACATGGAAAAGCCCTACAAACTCCTTTCAGACTTTGCAGAGATAGGAGAGTTATGGGAGCTTTGAGTAGTGAGAGAGTGTTGAATAAGAGAATTGTTTTACATTAGTTACAGTATGCAGGCACTCTCTAGGACTTGTTGGAGCTGAAGTAACAATTGCATTTTTAAATTGAGATTAAGATTGCCTGGAGGCTTTGAGATGAGCTGATGTAGCTTTGGTATGCAGACAGCAGGACATTTTTAGCATGTATTTTGTTTCTCACAGAATTGTTCATGTAAAGAGAAAGGCTTCCTTTTTTCATTGACTTAGATTCAAGCACAGGGTTAGTTTGCAAAACAAGTTTGTATGGAAATAAAATGCTTTTCTCATGTTGCAAAGGACGAGATTGGTATCTTCTGTGTGCACTGGGAGTACATAATTTATTACTTTGCATTTATACCTCAAAGATTTTAGCCTTTTTATGCCCTTACAGAAGAAAATCTACCACAAAACCAACACAGGGCTGCCTCCAGGCCAGATAGTCTGTAAGGAGTGTTTGGGGTGGGTGATTGCAATACATCCAGGGAAGATGCAGTGGTGGGTCAGAGCTGTGCTGCCCCAGTTGCAACTGTGCCCCAGAAGTACGTAAGGAAAGCACAGAGCAGGTCTTGACTGCAGCACAGATGCACTTACAACTTTTGTACAAATACAGAACTGTGATGTGCATTTGCACTTGTGTCTGTGGATGATTTTTTGCCTCTCAGTGCTGTCTGCCCAACGTGTGCATTGCCCCTCTGTTGCATTGGCTTTGGTTAGCAGAAAACTTTGGGCACACAAGATGCATTCTGTGTTCTCAGGTCCAGCAATGAGGAAGGATTCTTTCTTTTCTTTGCTGTAGAGTGACTCCATTCACCTGATATTTATGATGTCTACATTAGCATATATTCCTCACTACGAGATGGAAAGAATTATAAGGACCAGCAGAAATATTTTGGTATTAATTTTATGTTCAAGCTGCTGATTTGGAAGCAAGTGTTGATATAGGAGCTATGTGAAACATCCTGAATGCAATGAAAACAACAGTGTTACTTTAAGTGACATGATTGGTGGTAGTTTTCTGGTGCATAAGTAATTGAGCTGAAGTTTCAGGCCTAAATTGAGACATGGATGTTCCTTCTGCTCACACCAAGAGTGATTAAAGATGGAAAGTATTGCAAGAGGTGAAACATTTTTGAATGGGACTTTTGGAGACCAGAGGAGATATCAGGATGGGTTTGATGATAATGACAGCTGATTATGTGTGCTTCCTCTGCTGGAAAAAGATTTAAGATAAACTATATTTAATCTCATTGACCCTGTATTCAGCTCCAGAACTTCTGGTGTTTCTAGCATGCTGTATGTTGCAAACAGAATCCAGAATATTTTTATGCTTGTGTCTCTCTTTTGTTTAAGCCATTTCTATAGAATAGGGGAAAAGAGTGAAAAAAAAAAATACAGTATATTCTGAGAAAATAACTTACTTCTTTTTCAGACAAAAAATTGATAGAGGAGTAATTTAGGAGCCACCTAAATAGAATCCAAATTTATACCATATACAATGAGAAAGAGGCAAAAGACTACAAATGCCATCATTTTCTTGTTGTCTTGGAAGACTTTTAAGTGTCTGGAGAGGATGTTATGGTTCCTGACCAGTAAATCCTGACCAGTAAGTCCTGACCAGAAGGACTGCAGACTATGAATTGCAACCTTTGGCTCATACAGACCTGGAAGATGTAAAACCCGAAAATGAAGGCAGGCAAATTTTCTATTTTCTACTTTTCTTTAAAAAATAATAAAACAGATACTTCTGGACTCTTCTCCTATACTTTTGGACAGTTCTCTTACTTCTCCTACTCTCTGACATCACTCTGTTGAGGTCTTTAACGACATTTGTGGTAGAGCAACGAAAGACCAGTACATGTAAATATTTGGCTGAATTAATTTTCTTTATTAAAATGATCCCATTATAGCTCAAAGTTTTCTCAATACTCTTAAATGTTATTTCACCTGCTCAAAACAAAGCAAGAAATTTTATCAGTTACAGCTCTGGACCTTCATGCTGTTTCAGATTCTGACATTGCTAAACAATAATGTTGGAAAAAAATTAGTAGAGACAATAGGAAGAAAACAGAAATAATATTTTTTCACAGCAATTCAGTGCTTTTTCGAAGCACTGCTAAGTAATTACATCACCTGTGCTTTGCTTCAAGCCCCTTCTCATAGAAAGGAAACACATGTGTGGGAAAAGTTAAAGTGTCAGAAAGTTTGACTTCACTATAAAAACCAACAAACATGAACAACAGGTTTTCTTCTCCATTAAAATATGACAAAAAGCATTCCTGTGTATGCTCTGCAGGCCCCTTCCGTTATACAGTGCCTGGCTGGGAAATGAACAACAAATTCTTTCTTCTATTTATTTTTTTCTTCTTTTACTATTGCAATTAACAGTTTCTCAGCTTTCAGAAAGAGACTCCATCTCATTTTTCATTAGGCCTTTATATGTGAATACTTGCTCACAAGAAAATGGCCCGCTCTCTGCCTGATGCTTGCCATTTGAATCAGCTCTTACTTTACCTAGGAAGCAGACCCCAAATTTTTAAAAGTTTTTTTAATACTGTGTTTCTATTCTAGTGGCTGAAAAGAAATGTTTTGAGATATGCTGTTGGAAATGTTTTGTATCAAGCTGAGTCTTATACAGATACACTTCATTAAACCTGCAAGACTTTCCTTCTTACCCCATTAAATTCCATTATCAAAATTGCCAGTCTGTGGCTCAAAGTCTTAAAGTTATAATGCTAATAATTGAGCAGCTTCTTTCAATACCAAGTACAATTTAAGATGAAACAAAGTGATTTTCTTTGCCAGCTGTAAATCTAGTTGTTGGAAACGGTCCCAAAATTGGAAAATTTCTTTCTATTTGACAAGTATTGAGTATCACACAGTGATACATCTAAGAAATGAAACCAAAACAAAATATAAGTAGCAAAGTGTCAAGAAGGATGATATTTAGAAGATTAAAGCTAGACAAGTAAATCAGTTAGTTCTAGTCAATTTGAGTGAATAACACCTGTATCTTGAACTTATTCAGACTTTCAATCAGACAAACACATAGTTACAAGTCTGCCTACATCAGGTTTTACCTTCACTTACAAATACAAAATGAAAGAACAAAGACAACCTCTCTGGGATTTAAGGAAGAGAACTCTCATGCATTAATTTCAGTTCCCAAAATATTAATGTTCTTATATATTTTTTCCCATTGAGAAAAAGGATTAGTTTCTTTTTCTAACCCCCAAATTGGGCTTGCATTTCACCAACAAAAGAGTCCATATGGTATTTCAAAATGGATTTTAAAATTTGTGTGAGCTGACTTATCCAAGTGGATAGTAACCATCTGGACTTCTCAATAAGTCAAGATGCATCAAGCAAAGAAACAGAATTCTAAAGGCAGAAGGAGTTGTTTTCAATCACTAAGCTTCTTACCCACCTTTTAGTCAAAAGGTATTGAGTTAGAATAACAACTCCATAGTTTCAGTAAGCCTGGAACTAAAATATACACTACTGGTTCCAGTTTTGATACAGCCATGAAAGTGGCTACCACTGACACAAGCTGTCCATCACAGTCAGCACATATCTCTTGGTATTGTAAATGACCTGGCTGTGTTATTGCCTTATTGATTGCCTTACTGAAGTAAGCTGGTTTCTCTTGAGTAACACCGAATTGCCTACATGTTAAGGTGTCAAAGCCAATCTCTCTGAGGATAATGGACTTGTCATCTGCTCATAGATCCTTCATAAAAGATCTGCTAGTTTGGTGCTGTCCTGGTTGGAAAACAAGTTGCCCCCAAAAGATGACATGACTATGACATGAACTGTGTGTTCACAGTGAACATGCAGGAACTGGATCTGTTATTTTTGTCCTTTGTGGTGCAGCAGCCCTAAATACATGCATTGAGGGGTAGTAGTAAAAGTTATGCTCCCAAAGCCTACAGGATTTTGTTGGAAAAGTGTTAGATCTCATCAAAGGTATCCTATACCCCCCCAACCTTCTTTTCTTTTAAAAATGAAGTGCAACCCCCATTCTCTGTGAGTCTGAATGACCAACAAGAACATAAACTACTTGTCCCAGAATGGGCAAAAATGTCTGTGAACAAAAAGTAAACTGTAAGATTATTCTGTGTTATCTCATAAAATGGAAGAGCTGGTTCAGTTTTACATAGGAGAGAGCCTTAAATGTTAGTTGGTAGCTTTCACTTAGTCAAAATTCAGTGCATTAAACAAAGTCTTGTATAAGTTTTTCATGAACTGCCCTTCTGCCAGTCACTTATTTGTGATCTCATCATTCTCCCAATTCTACCTGCATTTTTCAACTACAACTGAAACTTTCAGACTGAAAGAATTTACAGTGAAATACAGCAGATTATGATCAAAACAGTGAGCAGAACCACCCTGTCCTCAACCTCATGGCAACCAGTTAAGCTACACTGAGTTACAGATGACCATGATAACTGCTCTCATAAGGGAAAAACCTCCACCCTGAACTTATGTCTAAATATAAATTTTAAGGACTGGAAACTTTGGGGTGCTTTTATATTCAATTCACACCAAGTAAAAAAGGCAAGCTCCATAAATGGGCTGTTTGAACTGAACAGAATAGAAGTTAATTATTTGCATTTGTCCACCAGGGCACAGCACAGCACTTTTCTTTGCTGTTTGGATTCCTAATGTGTTTTGAAGATGATGGATGCTTCAAATGATCTTGTTCCTCATATTGGGAAAAGATGTTCCTCTAGATTGTGGGATGTTACAACCTCTCATCCAATATGCATTAAGGAAATGGTTAATTTGTTGGTGATGAAAAGCTCTCCATTGTTTTAATTAGATTCTTTTTTAAATGAGTTTCATAATATCACTGTAATTTTGCCAACTTTCTTGTTTTTCTTTTTGCGGTTTTTGTAGCACCTCCTTTGAAATAAAAAACCCCAACTTTTTCAATTGTAACTAAGGGTGAAACCCAGTTAAGAATCTAATGTTGAGATCCTAGATACACATATGTCCAATGATTGATAACAAGAACTTGAGTTGACTTCTAATGCTCTGCATGTGGTAAATGTATGACAGAATTAACATAGGAAAATACTTAGACTTTCTTTGAAAAATTGGGCTGTGGTAGCTGCAGGGAGAGGAACTGGTAAGGAAAATGCATGCAGTGGGAATGGATTTAGTGTTTTAGGTTGTTGACAGTGCATAGGTGATATCCTGCCATATTTCATTTTCATAAACAAAGGGATTATTGTTCATGAAATAATGATGTTTTAAAACCAACACATTAAAAAAAAATAAACATAGTATATATATTTTCCCCCCTGATTCTAATTTTTTTAAAAACAGTATTAAGGACCTCATAACTGCCCTCTTATACTGAATTCTGGACCTGCCACAAGACATTGACAATAAATGTGGAAATTTAGGCATTACAAAGATATCTACCTAGTTTTGGGGCTAATTTTAAACCATTTCCTACCTATTCTGAGATTTTATTAAAAAATAGTATTCTAAGATCATAAACTGTGTTCATGCCTCAGGTTCTGAATGTTTGTATCCTCCTGAAACTGGTGCAATTCAAGAAAGAAAGTTTTTTTGAGATATTAGGAATTAGCTAAAACAACAGAAACATGAGTAAGTTAATTCTAGCTTTTTCAGAGAGGTCAGAGAAGAAGATACAAAGGGATCTTAAACTGTGGATTTAAGATCCTTGAGAGAATAATTAATAAAGGTTTTGATAAGACATGAAGTCTAGGCTGTGGTTAGATGGCTTTGTATGACATCCTTTGGAGGGTATGTGAGGTTCATATCTGCTACTGCATCAGTGAAATGGGCAACTGGTAAACTTGAACATGCCATGAGTAGTCTGCACTGAATGCCCAGTCATGAAAGTCAAAGTATGTATACAAGCATTTTGGCAACTCATTTCACAGAGACTCAGAGGCTGAAGTGGAATTTGAAGGCAATGGAGATTCAGTTAAATTAGATGAGCTGTATCCATGAAGGACACTGTAGGTTAAAAGCAAGTTTTGTACATCATTTGTGACTTTATCGGAAATCACTTTAATAATTCACAAGAACTACATGAAATATGATAGTGCTTCATATTGGTTCCTGACCTTGCCTCTGTGATCTGAACTTTCTTGTCCCCTTTGATCCAGGACAGGTTTAGAAACATCATACTGTGAAGGTAATAACCAGTGAGCAGGGTATCAAGAGATACCATGAAAAAGTAATGTCAGGAAGAGGAAGTACGGATAATGGTCAGGCAATTTGTAAGTGATGAAGTGTAGCTTCTCTGCCTTCTAATACATTTTTTGTTTGGGAACTCACTGTGATCCCTTTCTAGTTTTGCCCCTGAGGCTGAAACTAGAAATAAAGCTTATTGATTCAGACTACATGAATATGTTGCTTAAAAACAATTTAAGTATCATCATTCTAGAAATACCTTCCAGTTATGTGGTATGAAAATATCTTCAAAGTTCAGGAGCAGACTTCAAGCTATCTTTTTCAACAGTTTTCCAGATGAGTTGTTTTCTCAATTTATTTTGTTCTTTATCTCAAATACATTTTAGTCCAAACTTGTATCTAGTCTTGAAACATTTCAGAAAGGAAGAGAAAGGGCATTGACACAACCCATGACTCACAGGTAAATGTGGTGATGAGCACCTGATAAAAATCTGAGTTAAGTGCTAATAATAAAAATCTCCTATTTAGAGGTTTTTGAAAAATCAAACTGCAACCTACAGCAGAAGCACTAACGAAGACATTCAGGATATTTTATTACTATTTATAAACAGGTATCATTTGGCAGATCACTATTTTCTCAGAGAAATAAAGAAAAATAAGGGAATGTTCTCTGGCTGCTCTGAAGCTCAGTGACTCACTGGAAATAAAATGTTCTCAATGACTCACTGGATTGGGCTTTTATTTCTTTGTCCTGTATCTGCAAATAGCTTTCAAAAATTCATAAATGCCCTTTCTTCTTCATTTGTATAGCCTGGGATGAATTAAAATCTCATTTCACATGAGATCTTTGGTGTCTCTTTCTAATTCATTCCAGATCTTCAGCAGTCATTCCCAGCCAGCTTCTGTTACTGGGTGGGCCAGTATAAAATAAGGGGATCCTGCCCTGAAAGGAGGCAATGCAACATTAGAGTGGTGTAAGAACTGCACTTTGTTCCCTGGAATTTCCATGGTAATATGCTCAGTTAACAGCTGAAAGTGTATATCTTCTGACTCTCCATTCTTGATCAGGAAACTAAGAGTCGTATTGGAGCCATAAGCAGTTTTAATAAAAAAAGCAAAATATGGAACATCTTTTTCTCATTTTATAATTTGTTTGATAGGATTAGCTAGTGTGAAAAGAAAACTCACTTGGGTTAGCAGAGGGATGTGTAAGAAACGTGCATGTGTTAGTATTGGCAGTCATAGAAAGCTTTCACCTAAGAATGGAAAAAGCTGTTTCCACTTTAGACATCTGTGTTAGCTAGGCCTACCCTTTGCATTATCTGTCATACTGGCAGGGCTCAATAAATCATTGTCATCAGTTAAAACTTTAATTCTTTGTGGGTGACAGGGAAGGTAGCCCAGCACTTGGTGTCTGATGTCTCCCCTGTTGACTGTTGCACCTAGAAATATGAAAGTATTGGTGAATAGTGAATAGTGTGACGAATTCCTCTTCTCATTCTAATTGATCTCAAAAGTATCTCGTGGTTTGTTCTGGTGAGGGCAAGGCCCCTTTTACTGAGTGGTCAGTGCTCCAGGGTTCTCAGAGGGCTGAATAGGAGCTTGTCTTTCTTTATAATGTCCTAAGACTTATCTAAAAGCCAGGCAAACACAAAGGCATGAAACACTCAGGTAAGAGCAAGAAAAATAATTTGTGATCTTGTGTCCTACTTATCATTACTGTTTACCTCTCTTTCTGTCATTTGCAGTTAAATCTCCCATACAGCTGCAAGGAGCTGACAGCAATATGCAGATAATCACTACAAAGACTGCTAAAGATAAGGGAAAGCTGTTACACTATTTTATTTTCAGCACAAAAGTCATCTCTGAGTGCTTTACTGAGAGGTACAGCACACCTGGCTGGTTCAGCCAGAAAAGTCAGAATATCATGGGACTTGTTGAAGAGGAGGTCTATGTGAAGTGAAACACTCTTGGTTTGGTCTCCATTAGGCAGAGGAGGTGTAGTAAACAGAGAAATGTAGTTTTGACTACATCATATGGTGATATAAACTAAGATGCTGCTGAACTTATACTATGAGGACTGTGTTTATTTTTAAACATTTAAATTCAGATGTCTACCTTTGGATGTTGGTTTGAGTAAGGGAAGAAAGTGCTGTAGATACTGGTAGGCATCTCCATCCCTTCTGACCTGAAAATCCTCTAGGCAGCACTGCTTGTATTGATTATCCATCCCTATTGATTGTAATCAGAAATGGAAAAGAGCAGATAGGCATCCAAGAGTAATTGTTTGGAACTGTCTCATTGGGCCTCCTATGGAGTTCAATGTCTCACATAATTCAGAGCAAATATTTTAAATATAAAAATGGATAGACACACCCTAAATAATAGGTTTTTCAGGTAGAAGAGTATGAAATATGTGTGGGTACATTTTGTGGTGTTACTATGTGCAGAGATTGTTAGTCATGCAAAGTATGTAGCAGCTCAAGGAGCTCATATATTTTTTCTTTGTGCTAATTTGCATGTTTTCAAGTTAGGTCATGGAAGCTCAAAACACATAAATGAATGGGTAATGTCATGATGACTCAATTTTACTGCAAATATTTAATAATATTTTAATAAATTGTGATCATGAGCAGGTTCTGTGATAGGGAAAAATACAAAGAAAGAGCCACAATTAAACTTCATCTTCTACACAATAGGTTGTGGTCTTAGACCACATTTTTGAGCTATACCATTTGATTTGCCAGCTGTGGTGATAATGACAGTGATAAAAAGTAAGCATTGCATAAAAATAATAAAATATTGGATTTTTTTTCTGGGAGACAAAAGCACAGTTTTAATCAAGATTATGCTTGTGGATCTTGTCTTATGAGGTGAATTAAATTTTTCTCTACTAATCTATACCTTGATCCATAAACGGATTACTCTGTGCTAAGTTGTAAACATTTTAAATGGAATAATCTTACAAAAAATAGAAGAGAATTTTGGATACATTTTTCACTTCCCACTTTTCCCCAGGACAATGAAGGCTGTACAACATGCACAGCACAAAATACATTTGTCTTGTAAGTCAGTAATATTTTCCTCCAGTTTCTCCTTTTTTACCTAGTATCTTTTAATTGTTGAGAATTAGTGGACAAGTTTTATCTGATCATCCATAAATGATGATTGAGATGGTGCTTGATGATTCTGTGGAGAGCATTTCAAATGCACTCTACAGAACTGTGGACAAATCAGCCAGATAATGAAGAGTCATGGTTTAACCCCAGCCAGCACCAGGCAGATGCTCGCTCTCTCCTGCACCAGCAGGACTGGGGAGAGAGTTGGAAGGATAAAAATGGAAAACTGAAGGGATGATATAAAGACAGTTCATAAAGGAAACAAAGGCCATAAACACAAAGAAAGCAAAACAAGGAATGCATTCAGTGCTTCCTATGCCAGACAGGTGTTCAGCCATCTGCAGGAGAGCAGGGCTCCATCAGACATGACAGTGAGTGACTTGGGAAGACAAGCGCCATCAATCCAGTGTCCCCCCAGTTCCTCCTTTTACCCCCCCTTGCCCCCACTTTATGTAGTGACTGTGATGTCAGGTGGTCTGGAATATCCCTTGGGTCAATTGGGGTCACCTGTCCCAGCTGTGTCTCCTCCCAGGCACCCCCAACTTCCTCACCAGTATGGAAATACAAAAGCAGAAAAGGCCTTGGCTCTGTGTAAGCCCTGCTCAGCAATAACAAAAACATCTCTGTATCATCAACCCTGTGTTCAGCACAAATCCAAAACACAGCCCCATACCAGCCACTGTGAAGGAAATTAACTCTACCACAGCTAAAAATCAGCACACGTAGGAAAAGAAACACTCTGGAATAGTATGCTACAGGTTTCAAAGTTGAAAATACAGTTGTGGTTTATTCTCTGTTTCTTCAACTAAAAAAAAAAAAAAAAAAAAAAAAATATATAATAAAAAAGATAATATATAATTGGGACTAAAATATGTGCATTATGGAAAAAAATTAACTTTTTTTTTTTTTTTTTTTTTTTTTTTTAAAGAATCCAAAGCCTCAAAGGAGATATTATGTTTTGAGACTTATCTCGTATCTGGGAGTATGCTGAAAAGAAAATATTCTGAACAGGGAATGGACAGGAAAGAAAAAAAAAACAACCTGAATTTCTTCTTCTGAGGGATGAAAAAAAAAATTGAAAAGGAAATATTTATATACTAAGTATATAAATACTAATTTAATTTTATATCACTACATGAGGCTACCATACTGAAATCTTCAAAAACAGATATTTTCCAGTCACTATTCCACTTGAAAATGCTCTTTGCACTTTTATATAATATCTTGTGATTACTTGTTAATACACCAGTATTAAGGGGTTAGCTTTATTAATTACAAAGCTTTTATTTGCCTTTAAAATAAGCATTCCACATGCATCTACTGCCCTACTTATGGTGGCAGTAAGACATCCTGGGCCATCCATGGAGGTCTCCTGCCACCTTTGTCTGATTCTTCATCGTGGGGATGCACTGGTCTTGAGCTTGGAGGAAGTGGTGTTTAAATACTGACCAGCATTCTTGGAGTCCCTTCTTTGCTAGAGCTCTATCCCATGGGGCTCCTCTAAGCAGGACACCTCCCTGAAGTGGCCAGAGCTCCTCTCCAGAAGCCCAAGGTCATAACCTTGCTCTCTGTCCTGCTCCCTTTTCATTCATTGCTGCACTGGCCACCACAGCCAAGGCTGCCCACAACCTTTGCATTACTTAGGCCTTTCTTGTTGGTTAGCTCAAGGCTGAGCAGCACTCCATTCCTTGTGGGAGCCTCCCATAATGCATCCAACCCAACCTGCTCAGGGTAAGGTAGTAAGTTTATTAGGTTAATTAGGTTAATAACTAATCTAAGCCTTCTAGACTTGTTACTTAGTCTGTTCACAATTCGACTAAAAATGAATTATGGGTTACAAGCTATTTCTTTAGAAGCTGTGAGGAATACTGTTGTGTCCTTGTTCTGTCTTTCCCTCTTTTTAGGTGAAAGTAATGTAAAACATGAATAAAAGTTAAAGTCAGAATAAAATATGATTTTACATACATTCTTTCGAGAATGTATTAGTGCATTTACTTTCTAAAGATGTGATAAGGCAGCACTCATTTTCCAGAAATACAGTTCATATGTCTTTTTCTAGTTCTATCAAGAAAGAGCTTATATATTTTTAAAGAGTTGTCAGGCTTCTTTGCCAAAGAGCAAAACAGGACTTAAATGCTATAAATTTCTCTGGACCTGGTTTTCTCCTCCTATTGTCCCATTCAGTCATCTCTATCTTGCAAGTTTTCTTCATTTTATTTCCATGAGAGAAAAACTCAGATGAATTATCCGTTTCTTTTCCCCTTCTTTCAAAGTAATTCACAATTATATAATCCAAGGACAGAAGAGCAAGAAATAGTCCATCATATTATTTCATTGACCAATGAAGCAGAAAATTGAAATAATAAATATTAAGTATTCAGATGTACCATTACAAAAACTGAAAAAAAGAAATCTGCCTTCTCAAAGAATTTCAAAGTGCTACATAGTCATGACTGTGATCAGTTCCAATGACAAGTCCTTAGGGCTACATTTGATGGATAAGTAGGTTAGTGTTATAAACTGCACTGAATTTAATGTTGATTTGAATGGCATTTAGCAGATGAGCTCACCATACTCTCTACACCTGCACTTTATGCCATATGGGAGATTCTATTTTCACATACATAGTGATTTCATGCTGCAGCTAATCATTTTTCACAAATGGCTTTCAAATAAACATGTGTTACATGTTTTGCAAGTTAAGTTTTTCAAGGAAAGAACATTACCTTCAATAATTATATAACATTTTCTTGCTAAAATTAAGTGTTGATGTTTTCCCTTTTTGTTTCCAGATATTCTTTATGTTATCATGTTACTGAAGTATTGAAAAAAACATTGTTCCAACTTCAAGTTAGTTTTTAAAATGGCAGCAAAATCCAACTGCTTTTCCCTGGTAATAGCATTTACACTGTCTACAGTACATCAGTAGGGATTAATAGATGAATAGACAGTATTTTTGCAGTTCTTAGAAAGTCATCTGTGAACAGTGTCTACATCAGGGCCAGAATTTGTGGGTGTTCTAAAGTAGCCTTTCAGTGGATAAGTTGTAATACCATTACAGAGCCACCACTTGTTCTCAGTACTAACCTATATTCAGCAGTTCAACTTTGCCTAATTGTGGTCCGTGAACATTTGGTGCATTTATGCCTTAATATGATAGATCTTTTAATCTTTTCTTTGTACAGACCCCTTTAAAATGTAGTTAAATTACCTCTTGGATAAATGAACAAGTTGAAGCTTGATGGTGTAAGGTGTTTTGAGAAGTCTGTATCTCTTGACTGGTTTCAGCTGAACCACTTTTCTGAATAATTTTCCTTTCTTACATCTCTGGATGCCGATATCAGAACTGAATGTGACTTTTCCAAAATAAAAGGAGACATTTGGGTTACCAGGACAGGAGTTAGTTCAGGCTTATTCTCTGTTTTTTCTTGCATATATGTTTGAGAATTAATATATTAAAAATGGTACATTATTAAGGAAGTAACTCTGGCTTTTGTGCTTGCAGAAGTCTGGCCTAAACTTTTAAGCTAGTGGGTGATACTTAAACTAACTCATCATTAAGCACATTGCTTTTTGATTTCTTATCATTTAGAGGTAATTTTGGAGAATAAAATGTGTAATCACACTCTAGTTATTGAGTAGTGCAGGGACAGATTATGGTCTATGAACTACATAGACCTTTTCTTCTAAATAATAAACTTTTAAGTGTTAAGAGGAAACAGTAGCTGAGTAGCTTATAGAAAGCCTAATATACTTTATTTCAGATTAGAGAAGGACTGCAATCCCATGTATTAGCATCAACACAAAATCTTCTAAGAAAAATATTTAAATAATGTCTCTTTTTATCTCACATATTTAAATAATTTAAGGGAAATAATAGTCATAGAAATGGGATGATATTAACTATTTTCTGTAGATTCCTTCAAATCCAGGTAGGACTAATGTTTGATGGCTTTAACCCACCTTAAAAGTACATTCTGAGTTGGTTTCTAAAAGAAAAAGTTAAATTAAAATCTCAGAACTTAATTGAAACTGGTTTAATATTATATCCACCAAGACTAACTGAACACATTAAAAGAATCAGGAGAACTAAAATCTCACAGGTAAGGACTAGGAGGTGTTTGAAGCTCAGTGATTTTTTCAACTGCAGCAAACTCTAGAGTCCTGATGAGAAGATTTTATCTTCCAGGATTTATGCAAATTATGAAAATGTTTTAGCTGTAGAGAAGGTTGCTACACAAATATACTATAGAATGATGTTTGGCTATCAGAGCACAATATTGAGGATAGTATATATAATTATAGTAATTACAGTACTTACTAGATTGCAAACATTAAATTCATACCCATCCTTTTGCACTTCATTTTGCCTCCAGCTATCATGCTATCCTTCATACTGTTGTGCAGTACTTATTATTTACTACATTTTAAGACTTTACTTGTGTTCTGTTTTGAAAGTATTCAATTGTCTGGGTCTAGGAGCAGAAATCCCCATGGCCACATTAACTTCGCTGGAATTTTACACATTTGCAACAGACTTGGATCTCTGGCTTTTTATCAGGCTGATATTATGCAGGCGTTGGTATATTTTGCAAATGCAGCTTTCAGGAAACTGCTCTGCATTGTGTAGACTGTGAAATGCTTAACACATCAGAGAAGAAAGCACAGGGGACTCTTTCCTGTAGAAGAAAATTCAGATGTGGCCTCATTGTCTTGAAAGTACTTAGAGTAGCCTCAGAGTCTTGTTCAGTCTACTTTTTAAAATAGAGTGAATGATTTAGAGGAAATGTGGCAAGCAACTCACAGTCAAATCCAGGATCCATGATGTGTGCACCTCTGGTGACTGCTCAGCAGCACAAATCTGTTGTGCATTTGTTAATCCCATAGCAGTTAGGCTGTCTGACTCCTTGGGAAGCAGCAAGAAGCAGATCAGCTGCCAGTGATTTAAGCACTCCAGCTGTCCCTGCACTGGGGCTGCCCCTGGCTCCCACCACAGCCTGCCCTGCTTGCTCTCTGCCTCCCACAGCCAGCTTCTGCCCTCTCCTTTTCAGTCAGTTAGTCCTAGAAAAGGTGAAAATTCTACCAAGAAAAGGTGAAATGCAATCCAAATCCAACTGCAATTCAGAGATGATGGTGTGTTGCCATCTAATGAACCTCTAATGGCATGCAAAATGAAGTGGTTGTCAGAGGAGAAGCTGCCTAGAAAAGACCAAAGAAGCATGGCATTTCCTCCTTGCAACAAAACCAACAGCCCAGTTTAGGTGCACCTCACCATCACTCCCTTTTAATTAATGCAAAACTCAGTGCACATAACCAAATGGCAAACATCCACTGTATTGTATACATATTGTTTTCCAAAAATTCTGCTTCCATGTTCTGGCTGCCAAGGAATACTAGAGGTAGCATAAACATGTCATTGATAATTTGTCAGTCTGCCCTACTAATGACAGAAACTGTGATTATCAAAAATAATTTAGAAAGATTTCTTAAATATTATCTGTCACTTAGAAGTTCATTGAAGGGCCTTATTTAATAAACAACAAATATTGCAAAAGAGCTGTATAATATAATATTGTAAAAGTTTGTGTGTCCAGCTAAATCAAACATCAGTAAATATAGCCCAGACAAGTTAAATACACAGTACAGAAACTATTTTTTTTTCTTCCCCTCCTCATCCCCTATTAGCTCTTTTCTGGTGTGGGAAAACCATGTAGGCTCCCTAATACTTGTGTTTCATTAAAAGTGCTTTGTGATCTCTAAAAAAATTCCCAGTTTTTGAGGTTTACTTTCATGTCTTAAAAGAAACCCTGAAGAATGAGAAAAGTATGAGTTATGTGGGACCAGAGGCACTCTCTCTGTGTGGCTTTGTTGGTCACAATTTGCTCTACACTATGTGTATGTTCACATATTCAGACTGTGTACGTACTGCAGTCATTCATGCCTGACTGTAGAATAGGTGCAACCGTAATCCAAGGAATGAAAGAAAAATCAAATTTTAGTGCACATAATGAAGTAGATTTCTCAATGTGAGCTTGCAGTATTGAAGAAACTGAAAGTCTTTTACGTTAGAAAAGTGTTACTTGGAGTAAATTGATCTTTTACAGGTTGAACTTCATTAGGCTGGCATTTTTAAAAATAAAAAAAATATATTTTCTCTCTCTTAATAAGTATAGAAATACATTGAACAACCTTTGCTCAATGTAAAGATTTTCTGATACAGCAAATACTTATTGGGTACACTAATTGATATGACTTAAGATTTTTTCTGGTAATTCACAGTTTTTTTATTAATTATCAGGAAATAATTTCTTAAGAAATATCTGTATACTAGGAACTGTAGTTCTGCTTTTCCATCATGAGTGAGTACCTGGGCCTTGTAATCTGTACTGCTTGTTGTACTTGAATGATGGCAGACATTTGTTTAGGAAGAAGGGAGAGTGACTGTGGAGTCCAGGAGTGCTCCACTGTGAACCTGGAGTAGAGAGAACTGAGAGCTCAAGGGAGTGATGACACATAAAATAAAAATCTCCACAATAAATTAGGCTTGGCCATATTCATTTGTATAGAGGAGGTTAAGGTGAAAAATTAATCAGGAAAATATGTAGTGTTAATTTTTCAAATGTCTGGATACATTAACAGAATTAAACCCAAAACTGAATGTTGGGAAAGCTGACACAAATAATCATTGGAAATAGAGGAAGAAAAAAGGATAAAGTTTTGAGTATATCTATGGTTTTGGGCATATAAGCTCTTAAAAGTGCACTTTTAATTTTTTTGAGCATTTACCATTTCTTCCTAAAAGGGGTAATAATATTTTATTGTAATTTTATTCCAAGACCCCCCCAAAACCTAGGATGAGACACTTGTGACCTAATTTTTATTACCTACAGTTAGATTTTTGTTTATGCTAGCTAGGCTCATTCTTCTCTCAGTGGATCCCAGCCAATATTTATGGAGGGTCGTTTAGTCCATTTATTTCTGTCAGCTGACTTATGATGGGTGAAATTGCCTCCTGGAGTTGCATTGATTAGAGGGATATTAGATCAACAACTTAAAGTAAATAGTTGGCTTGCAAGAACATCTGGGTTGACCCTTAACTGCAACTTGAGGCTTGAAATTTAAGAAAAATACAGAAGAAATACTTTCTATATTGGTTTATAGAGTGTTGAGAATAAAATAGTAGGTGAGGATTACAATAGACTGGATTCATCAGTACACATTAATCAGACAGAAATGAATAATTTCACACTAGTTTACAAAAAATACCAAAAGTTAGATGTTGACAGCTTAGAGGTACAATGAGATTTAACTTTGACTTTATTATGCAAACATGACTTTGTTAGGCAAAGTATCTCAGTAACTAAGAGCAAGAAATATTTTGCTTTTGAATGTATCATGTATTAAATTTAAAAGTAGATTGAGAATGAGAAATTATGAAGGGGGAAAAAAAAGCATCAGGCAGTAATTTTGAAATACTGAATTTAGTGGCTACTGGCATCTGTGGGAGGCAATTTATATGTAATGCAAAAATTATTTTTCTAATTAAAGGATGTATGATGGTGATGGAGTTTATTTTTTTGCACATTAAAATCAAACCTCAGTTGTCATAAGTCTCCATAATTCTGGGAAGAGTTTGTTCAACTCTGTGGAGATGAAAAATTGCAGAGTTTCCACCCTCCCTTTTGTCACACAGGCACCATGTGTGTAGACTGAGCATTCAGGAGAATACATCAGTGAGCAAACTTATTCAAAGAAATGAGAAAAAGAATGACTGGCAAAAGCTGAATAAAAGGGTAATAACACATATTTCCTGAGTCACTTTTAAGTGCAGTTTGCCAAGGAAAGCATAAAACGAGAATTTTTTTGCCAAATTCACAACAAGAATTATGTTCATATGATGCTCTGTGCTGTGTGTTGGGTTTGTGTTTTTTTTTTTTTCCTGACATAGAAGACAACACATTAAATCCTGCTGATCACAACAAAATGGAGCAAAAGAAGCTGAAATATAATATATAACTTTATATAAATTTCCTGAGTAGTTGTTTCGAGGAAGTAAGTTACTTAATTTCCAGGAATTTCTTTCAAGGATAAATAAGTTTACTTTGGAGATATTCTGTGAAGAAGGGAACTGAAAAAACCCACAGCAATAATAATGCAAGCTGAAGAGCAAAAGTAAACCCTTAAGAATAAATTTTCTCCCTAAATGAAAGACCACTGTAACAAACTACCATAACATCTTTCTTGGAAAAGTAGAATATTTTGGCTTATACAATACTATTGTGTGGGAAGGTAAGAATTTTTAGATAGAAAATCCCCAGTTAATTCCTTTTCCAAAATTAAATTGTAATTTTTCTATTAATTTAATTAATATTAATTATCTATGCCTCTTAATATTTCTTGACCATTTCTTGTAAGTTTTATTAAAAAGCTTTAAAAATATGGGCTATACTTTTATTTTGAAAAGTTATTAAAAGGTTTATAATCACCAATTCTTTGGCAATAAAATATAATATACATTATATAAAATATAACCTGCAGCTCTTGAAGTAAACTTTTTCTTTATACTTTAAAATTTTTTCTATTTAGATTAATTACATTTTTACTATTGTATTAACATTCCTAGTTATGTGATCAGATATATGATATATATCTCATATTTCATATATGAATGAGATAAATAATACACATATGTCATTCCTTATATATATGCATACATACATATATAAAAATACGTATATATTTATATATATAAAATAAAAATTCATTTTATATATATAAAAAAATTGCATGTAGCCATGTGATTTTTCTGTCATTAAACATTACAGAAATTAAAAGAGGAACAGATGGTTACCTGTATGGCAGCTGAAGAAAATACGATTTTAGATACCTATACCAAGTTTCAAAGGTTCACAACTATCAGGTTTAACTCTGAGGTTGTCTTCTTTGAACATTTAGGGGTAGATAAAGACTCAGATCTGTTAAATTTTTTTGTAGCTGTAGAGTTCCAGGCCTTGTCAAAAAATTTTGCAGGGTTCTGTAACTTAGTTCAACCCTGTGTCTGCTCATTCTTTAATGGCAATTTTGGAACTATCCCTTAGGCAGCACAATTGCTGACCAAGCTAAACCATGAAATAAATGGAGAGGAAATTAAAGTATTTTATATAAAACTCCAGAATTGTGTACAGAACTCAGAGAATTTCCCAAAAGGCAAATGTATTTCCCAGTTGCTGAAAGTAGTTTGGACTACTGAGAGATGAAGATAAAAAGGTTTACAAAGAAAAATATCCAACATTAAATAAATAGCTCAATAAAGATATCTGGTATACCATATGCACAAATATTTTATTGCAGAAAGGGGTACTGTGTTGTAACATTAAAACCAGTAGAGCATTTTTAAAGTTCTTCTAGAATAACCTTTTTAATTATTGATATTGTGATGCATTAAAAAGTCAAAGATATTTATGGTTGTTGGATTCTCTCAGAAAACATCCCTGGAGAATTGAGGCACAATTGGAAGTACAGTAAAAGTAGGCTTTCCTTCTTAAAAATCAATGGCAAGTTGGACATAATAACCATAATAAAAATAGTGAAAATGTTTTTTGCTCTTCTGCAGGTAGAAGAAAAGAATTTCAGTTGTCAAAACTATAAGTTCTTTACTTTTTTCCTTACTTTAGAAATCAGCAAAACCTTCCTTTATCCCAATCCGTCTCATCCAAAAAATCCATCCCCACCACATTTCAATGTCCCTCCTATCCACCCATTCGTACATCTTGTTTTCAGGGTTTTCCTCAAATTTCTGATGGTCATCCTAGCCTCTCGCTGTCCTCTTGTTATCCTCTGCAGCATGCAGGGAATGCTGCTGTGGAGGCTGCAGAGGAGCAGAAGTTATCACCACCAATTTACCAGACTGGTAAAGTAGTGCTCCAAACTGGATCTGTAATGTTCAAAGGGAAGCATACAGAAAAGTGTTGCATATTTTCCTTCCCAATTTCTATGTACAGAGGGGATATGACATTTCTTACAGTCTTAATATTGCCAGGAAATTTCCATGTTGCCAAGAAATAGTGTTAGCTGACAATTTTTTGATGGGGTTACCAAGAGGCTTCTCTCAGCATTTCTAAATGCTTCATTTCTTGGGCCATATCCATCTGTTATAGACAGCCAAAACCTACAGTTGTACCTATAAAAGTAGATTTTATAGTATTTTTCTTTAAAAAGATGGCAGTTTATAATTGTGGTCTTTCTCTAACAGGGAAGATAATACTGCTGCTTAATTACAAGTAATATCTACATTTGATCCCAATTTCACATCACAAACCATTCAGGAATTTCCTTACTGCAGAGCAGTTTTGTTTTGTTTTTTAATGCAGTGCATATCCAGATGTGTCTATAGTAATGTAGGAATCTTGGTTTATAAAATAAATGATTACTCTCTTGTTTAGGACTAAAGAAGTTCTTAACTGAATAAAAACAAAGGAAATGTTGCTGCAATACTCTTAGACGCTTTGATGGCTTTTTTCCACATATTCATTGGAGAATGCATTGATGAGAAAATAGCTCTTTTGGTGAAGGCACAATTGAAATTGATTTGTCAAAGCAAGAGATACTCTTTCATTGATGCAAGCAGTGAAGAAATGAAAGCTGGATTAGGTGGAATGTGACTTTCATGATAATATGACAGTTTTGGTTCTGGATACCATAAAAAAATTATCAGGTCCCAGCCACTTTCTAAAAAGAAACAAAACCAACCAAACAAGTTCCTTCTCCTCCCTCAAAGAAAACCCAGCCTAAAACATCTTTCTTTGCTCTGGGCCTTTGTCTATTTGGCACATAATTTTTGTCTTCTTCTTGTGCTTGGTCCGTTACAGAATTCCACCGTACAAGATGTAAAATACTGCTATTACTCATCTACTTTTATGGCGAAGTATATAATTCTTGAAAATAAATCTTACTTAAAAATTATCAGAAATATATTGTCAACTCTCCTCATGTAAAACAGTTCAATAACTCAGCTAAAATTTCAGTATAAGTTATAATATGAAATATATATGCTCAGAGAATGCAAGTTTTTTTCCTCTTATAGATTTCTTCTTTTTTCCCCTAAAAACTTTGCTTAGTTCTTCTTTTAATTGGAAGCTAATGCCCGTGAAAGCCTTTCTAGAGAACTAGGAGAGCACTGGAAATTTTCAGAGCATGTTGTTGAGGAAATAAATTTCATTGAGACATCTCTAGAAGCATTGCTAGGATGCTTGTAGTGATCTTAGGTCACGGTGAGAGCTCAAGAAGATAACAATGTTTTGAAGAGTTTATTATCCATAGCAAGCCACCCCTCATCTAGAATGTGTGGACTAAAGTAATTCTTTCTTACTTGAACTTCTTTACCCTGAAGTCCTAGTGTATTTATGGGGTTTCATTCACTCCTCCCCTCGGATGACAAGATGATCTCTGCAGTCCAGTTTTGTGATGCATCATTATGCCACAGATCTGTGGACTATCAAAGGTATTTTATAATATTAAAGAACCTCGGCCCATAAAGTGGGAAAAAATGGCACAATCTGCAGGTATTATAAAACCTGAAAAAAAGAGAAACACTTCCTATGCCCCTTGTAGCTGTCTCTGAGAAAAATAGCATAATTTTCTCTAACATTGACAGAATTTCCAATGACTTTACATGCAGAACTTTATGAAGAAAATGCATTTTAAATAGTGGCTCTGCTACTTGGAAATTTACCTTGGAGTAAATTGCTGCTTATGCTTTTCATGCTGAGTATTCACTTTAGTTGACAGAAAAAATGGAGTACTATCCACTTTCAGGGTAGAGAAAGAAATTGAATCCTTTTTTTGGTAACTTTAAATACTGATCATAGCTTTATGGAAATATTTTGAAATTTGCTTTACAGCTGTGTCTCACAGCATGGTTTTTTTTTTTTTTTCCAAAGAACTCTTCATAACTCTACATAAACCGTTTCTGTTATGCATGACTTTTCTTAAAGATAATATCTTAAATGTTTACTCATACAAAGTATTTTGAAAGCAAATGTTAAAGTAGAAAAAGTATGATGAAAATTTATTTCTGCAAGAGTAAGGGTGAACTTCAAAGTGAGTTTAAAGAAGAAAGTCTACATCTTATTTCTTTTAAAGTATTTTTAATTGATTTTGTTCATTCTTAAGGTACCTAGAAGTCTCAAACTAGACTACCTTAAGAAATACTGCTTAAAATGATTAGTGAAATACATTAGAACCCTTTTCTAGTTTTTAGAAGTCAAATTACTGCTCAGCGAGGTGATTGTATCTTACAGGCTCTGGTTTAGGTTTAGAAGGAGAAAATGGAGAGGACATCCCAGCCCGTAGCCAGAAGAAAAGCACCTGCTCTGTGTCCTTCTGGCTGCAGAAGTAAGTGAATTCAAGGTAATGAAGGTGGGTTGCATTGGGCAGGAAAGGACAAGTGGAAGAAGAATGAAGATAGAAGTGCTACTTTCCTTAAATAACTGGGTTTTTTTCCCCCACTGATTAAGAAAAAACACTTTCCTGCAACAAGAAGAATGAAAATTTCCAAACATATTTTGGAAATTCACATGAGAGTCCTTAACTTTTATTTAATCAACAAATTACAGAAAGAAAAAAGTTGTGTAAGACACAAGAAAATGTTAGCAAAGAACTCCAAATCAGTATTCTGATTGCATGTCTTTGTCCTTATACACCCCACATACTTCAGAAGTAACAGTGTCTATATAAATATGTTACTCAATTATAAATAAACATGGTTTAAATTACTTTGTTTAACCACATGTGATTTTTTTTGCAACTTTTGCGTCTGACAAAATATAAAGATTTTTGAGTATAAAAAAGAAAATCTTGTATATTTAATTTTCTTAATGAGAAAATACTTGTGTCTTACTCCCCTGAAAATTTATGAAACAACATGCAGAAAGTCTGGCGTTAATGTACTACATGACATTTTCTGCAATGTTCCAATTACCCACTGTGTTTTTTCTTCAAAGGTATCTTTTCTTTTGAAGGAAATTTTGTTTGTTATCAATCTGGGGGGAAAAAAAAGTAACTTGTTAAGGATTTTTACTTCCAATGTTTTTACTGTTTTAGTGGCATCTCGAAGCCCAAAATATTGCTAATTGCCTTCAAGTAGAAATAATTAAAGTACTACAACTCAGAAAAAATGAGAAACCTTTATTAAATTTTATATAAGATATCAAATCTGAAAAATACATTTTCTACTTCAAATTGCTTTCTAACTGGATCTACTAGGAAATAGCAAGTGTTTTTATTTTTTAAATTATTTGTTTTCCTAAGGGTATTCTAATATATTTACCTGAGAATAGTTATTAAAAACACACCTCCTTTAAGCAAAGAAAGAGTTTATTTTTATTAATGAAATTTAATTTTTAATATGTTTTATAGCCCACCTCTTAGTAGCACTTTATTACAAATGGACTCTGTTAAGGTGAAGGACGAATATTAGAAAACAGCTCTGATAATTTTTTTTCCTAATTTACTTTCTAATACTTACTTTCTAATATTACTTTCTAATAGTGCACTTCTTTAAACTTAAAGACCTTTTCCACTTTTATTAACTCAACAATCATGAAGCTATAATAAATTACTCTTACTCTTTATTACAGAATTAGCTTTTTCATGTAATTGTTCTGGGATTAATGTTCATTTGAGTTACAGTCTGGTTTACAAAGAGAGTTGCTTTCTGCCAGCAGTTCACTCAAACATATGCAGTTTTATAGGGGAGCAGAGGGAGACATTAGACACAAATACAATTGTGCAATAAACATCATATAGGCAGTGGGAATTTTATAGATGAAGGAAGAAGTCATGGCTTCCATAAAAATATAAAACGATTTCAAGAATAACTTTTACACATAGGATAATACAAAAAAAAATTGCATTCTGAAAGGCTCACATTTAAAACTGCTATATCACAAAACTATAATTTGTGCCAGACCATAGGTTATTGTTATATAAACCTCTTACCAAAAGAGTCACCTACCAAAATCTCAGATACTACTGCCAGACAATTGTCTGTTCTCCTGTAATGATTGATGCATTGATTGTGTATCAGCTGAAATCAAACCAAATCATAGCAATTATCTAAATCACAGGTGCAAAATTTTTAATTGGGTGGAAAAATCTTTCTATCCAATCTGTGGTTACACATTAAAACCTTCTCAAGGTATAATATTTTAAATTTCAAACTTCTTTAAAGTTCTACTCCCCTATTCTTATGAAAAGTAAACTTTTGCAAATGTGATCTGATTATACAGGGAGAATATAGAGTTTTTTCACTGCTGGCAGAAACAGTTAATTTGTCTATTTGCAGTAAATAATTTGCAATGTCATTCATACACTTGCACATTTTACACGAGCGTGCTGTCAATAAATTTAATGTACTAAAAATGTAGGAGTGGCAAACATTAGATTCACAGAACCAACCTTTACTGGTACCTCAAAGGACAATGAGTCTACTCGAGTGAAAAATATGGCCATTCATTGTAGTGTTAGGATTTAAGTGCATTGCATTCTTCCATAGAATAAACTTGAAACCTCAGAAATTTCTCCCTAACCCACAAAGGCAAGCGTGTGTGCTGCTGCCTGAACGTGCAGTAAAATACCACCCCCAGCATGTGCCTGGTTTTCTGACTTGACCCTCTGCACACAGCCCCTATCAAGGTCTGGTTTTTGCTTTAGACCCTCCTGCTGCTCACAGTAGCTGTGTCGGCGCTGAGCACCGAGCTGAGGCTGTCTGGGAACGTCCTGCAGGGCTGTGCAGCGTGGCTGCCTGCCGACAGTGCGTGCCCTCTCATTCCCAGCCCCTTCCAGCCTTCCTCTGCATTCCTTTCCTTGGCAGCTCTACGGCCTTTCTTCTAATCTGTTCTGAATTCTAGGCCATGAGAGGGGCTTTTTCTGTGATGCATACAATGTAACTGAGAATGTGAGGATTTTTTTGTAGCCAGACTACAAATTTGATGTCTTATGATCTTTCCTTTGATTTATTTTTAACTTACCTTTACAGTATCCTTTTCATAGTTGAAAGTCATACTGCTCCTGGTCTGGATTGGGCAATTTCCAAATGCCTTTACTTTTTTTTTTTTTTTTTTTTTTAAATGAAGTTTTACTAGGGAGAGAACTCTAATTATCTTTCATGATGTACAATATTAATACTTTAAGTAATCTATTAAAAAAAATTGCCCTTTTTCTTACACCTCCCCATCCTTCCTAGTGTTCAAAGGCTATCAATAATTTAGAGAGCTCTCCATTGCTGTGTGGCATTGACAATAATAAATAGATATTTCCTATGCAATTTGCAGGAAATCGAATGAGCTGAAAACAATTCAGAGTAGGCCATGCTTGAATTTTAAACAAAGGTTTAACAGGGAATAATTTGTCTTCATATATGTTTTTGAATTGTCACTGCTCTGAAGTACTCCCAAGGGGTAGGAGTTTGAAAGTTCTAGCTGATCTGCAGGCTGCAAAGCCTTTTGTATCAGCTGAAGCTCCCTTACATTCCTTGCTTATAACCTTAACAACAGCAGTGATTTTTTAATAGACAGGTTAGGCTAACAGTCAGTCATGCCTAAGGTGAGAATACACAGCTCCAGTCCCCAGGTATGCCAGCTCCCTATCTGTTTTGGACTAGACTAAGTGACTAATGCTTGACCTAGTGGGCAGAGCAAAAAAGAGTAACCAAAGTAAGCATAGAGGACATTGTACTTCTCCTTAATGATCAGAATGTGGATGTTGATTGGGGAGGAGACTGAAACAGAACTAGAGCTTTTGCCTATAGCTAGTAGAAAGAGAACAAAAGAAGGTTAATTTACCAAGAGTTTGTACAAAGTTATAAGCCTATTTCACAGGAAAATCCCAGGAAAATACCTTGCTTAAGAGCTAGATAATGACGTGCTCTTGATATTTTATTGGGTTTTCTGTGGAGTCCAACAAGATGTTGAGGTCCCTCTACTGAAATCATCGCCACCCTAAAAGTTCCTTGGCACTGTCCAAGTTCAGCAATGTTTGCAGTCTCCGTGGCTTCAAAGGTAACATCTGCACTACAGTGACTATTCATAAATACAAATTTTACTTTAAAGGTGAAAGTGCTTCTGTCCAATAATAAGGTGAAAACCGCTTTTTTACACACTTTTAAATTACTTGTATGGTAATTTTCTTTTATAGAAACAAATATTGCTGTGTAGTCCTACTGTCCTTTAATGAGCATACTTTACCTAATGTATGTTTTCTTTTACAGTTTAAAAGTGTTAAAAACTTTTTAATTGGCAGTTTAACTCTTCTGCAGTGTCTTTAACCACAAGTTTTATTCAACTATGTTTAAAGAATTGAAGAGGTATCACTTAAAAAGTTTAAATCATAAGATTATTATTTTCCCAGTTGATTTCTGGTGAAAAGGACTGCCTTGAAAGAAATGAAATTGTTTATGACTACAGAATATTTTCCATTACTGAAACCAAGCTAGACTACAGATCCTGTGGAGAGCTTTGTAAGCACAAAACCATGTTTACGTTATATATTCTGGGAAAATGCAACAAGAAATAACCTTATGAATTTTCATCATTTTTTAAAAACTTGGTTGTTTTAATACCTTTTGCCTGACTATTGCAATATTTTCTATATGAGATTGCTGGAAAAATATTTGAGAAGATAAGGTCCTAGGAACATCTATATAAAAATAGACTTTGATACATTAACCGTCAGCTATTCCACTTGAAAACATAATAAAAAATGCAAGTATCCCCAAAATCTAATATATTGTCAATGTTTATATAGAAGGATCTAGACCACTTGATGTTTGAAATAATATAGTTAAAAAATGCATTTCAAATGTCATGATGGGCTATGATCAAGTTAGCCATGCCTTTCACTGTATGTTCCAAAATGAGATGATTAAAGCATAAGAAAGAAGGACCCACAAAGTATATAAAGATCCCAGCTGGGTAATTGGAATAATGAAGAGGAACACACAAATCTCCTATTTTTATGGGAAGTGATCATTGTGTTGACTTGTTTGTAAACATTACAGATTTGAGAAAGAAAACTGAGAAGAAAACAGTCTGCTAGGATTAATTTTTATTTTGTAAGAAGGAAAACATTTGGCACCAGGAACAATTTCTTTAAAGTGTGGCACATGGTTTGCCAACAACATCATGTTGAGAAAAACAAACTTCACCTATGTCTTTCTCCTTTGCTTAAGAATGTGTTTGGTTTTATACTCACCTCTCTCTGTGCTTGTTGGCTGCAGAAGAAATGAGCAGACAGATGCAAATTTACTATTACCTTAGACCTCTCTGCATGAACTACAAGGTCATTCTGTCTTTTGTGGAAAATTTTGTGATATGTGAGACATTCTGTCTTTCATGAGATTTGTGAGGATGTTTGACAATCTGTTTCCTCCAATGTAGTTTCAAGAGGACAACCAGAAATTAGTACTCTCCTACGGACTATTGCTTTTCGCAGTGCTTTGCTTCCCATGAGTATCTTCCAGCTTTTTCATCAGATGAGGTATCAGCGTACCCTTATTCCAAAAATATCACTGCATCTCTCAGGAAAGCTTGTTCTATGACTCATTTTTCCCTGCCCCTTTAAGATGGACATTCAGACTGTGGAATACAAATGAAACAGCAGACTGAATATGTGTTTATGGCTCCTAAAAGTAGCCTCCTTAAAACTGTCCTCCTCTAAATACGAATATTTTTTTCTTGCTTGACAGTGCCACTGCTCCTGTCCCACATTCATAAATAAATACTTATATAAATGTGATATATATGTGTATATATAGGTATATATGTTTATTTATGAATATCTACTAGTTTCACATTACTGGACACCCTTCTTTGGCTCCCTCAACAAATGGTGTGATTTTTATTTCTGAATTAGTCTATTCCAAGCCTGAAAGTGTATACTTGATGCAGAACTTTAATACAATGTCAAACAGATTACATTTCTGAGCCATACAATTAAAAGATTTAACTGTTGTGGCCTACATTTGCTGTTCCCACTCATTATTCAGGCTCCCATTATGCAATGTATTCACTGGAGGTTATAGGGAAGGAGTGGCACAGCAGACTGAGTGCTCAGATCTCAGAGAATGGCTGCCCTTAGGACATATTGTACTGTAATGTGATGGAGAAGAAATATAAATAATATTAAACAAAAGAAAATGCAAAAGCTCTTTGCATGTTAAAATTAAGAGTTTAGACATGACAAAATAGCCTCTAGGAGCATGTTCATCTTTGATCATTCTCAGATCCTGGGCTGATTTCTCTTGTTAAATTGCAAATGAGCAAAATAAATTAATTTCTTAATATCAAATAAATTCCAGGATACAGAAATAAATGTTCAAGAATTCCCAGCATGGATATTACTGAGCTGTCTGGAGGGAAAACTCAGCTACAATACTTTTCACAATAACTTGTAGACAGGGGCCAACATCTCAGCAACTCATCAATGCCTTTAGAAGAGTATAGGGCTGCAGAGAGGTTTTTCTGCCTTGGAATGAGTCACAGCATCTTCTGTAGCCTCTTCTGCTTCATGGAATTAGCTCAGCTGATGGAGGAAACCTGAAAACCACCATGTAACTACTCAGATTGTTCCTATGCAATACAGTTCAGAAATAAAATGAGTCAAGACCCAGGAGCGCAATGAGAAGCAGCAGGAGGGAGGAAGGCAGATTTAGCACTAAGATGTTTTAATGAGAAAAGAATGTGCCTGGCCTTGAAATGTCACTCCAAGAATTAGAAGATCATTAAGAAACTAAATAGTGTGTTTTTAGCGTTTTCAATAGAAAATTAGGTTAAAATAGAATAGGTTAGAACAGAACCATCTGTAACCTGCTGACTAACTTTATAAAGTGGTATAGAAAACATGCCTAATTCTGATTGTTCTCTGGAGGCAGTGTCCCTGATGGTGATAAAAAAATGTTCTAAATAGCAGAAGTACAGACACACATTTTAAATATGTGATGTGCAGTTGGTTTTTTTTTGCAGTGAACTAGAGAGTAGAATGAGATATATCATAAAAGATGCACATAAATGTACAGTATGTAACAATGTATAAATACAATATATAAAGCAATTTATGTACTTAAAGTGTTCTTTTCAATTGCAGTACTATTGAGGAAGTACTTTAAATTTAATTTCATCTTGCATACACACAATACAAGATCTGCTAATTTGTTTTTATCTCTGGCATTGAGAATTTTTATGTCTATGCATTTTAAGATCCCACTAAGGTCACATGTACATCTGAGTTTGCTCACCTAAGTAGAGCTCTTGTTCTGTATTGGTATGCTATTAAGCCACTACTGTGATAAGGTAAATAATTTGGATATTAAAGTTTGCAGGAGGCTAGATTAACAAGAATTTGTTCATAGCATTCAAACAATTAATGAGTATTAACTGTTTGCTTTGAAGCTGAAGACATTTTTTGTTAACTTCAACATAAAAAATAACTTAAACCTCCCCCAAATAAATGAAAAAGTCCCACATTTGAATGACTGACATAAATTTTGTGTTGTGCTCTTCACATAAATAGTGAATATTGACTAATGCAGCAATCAGAATTGCTGCTCTCATCAGATGACTAAAATTTGTAGTTATGTGTTTCAGGGCCCAAATCCAACAAATCACTTAAAACCATGCTAAAAGTTAAGCTTATGCTTAAGAGCTTTTCTGGATCAGGTCCTGAGATATGAATATTCTACACCTCATGACTTAGAAACATTAGTTGATTTTCTTAAGAATTGTTAGGAATATTTTTCTCCTACTACAGAAAAGAGAGGTGTTTGGTTTTCTGGCATGACCCGCTCCCCTCATCCCAAACAACACTTCCAGAATACTGTGGGAGCAAGGATACTCTGCTTGGCTTGGAAAACCATTTGACATTGTGTTGCATATACCACTCTGTCCATAAAATAAATCTGTGTGTCCCTCTGCAGAGTGACTCTCAGCTGCTTGTAAGATAACTCAACTGGGTGTCTTTCAACCAAGCATCTCAGCTGAGATTTTGGCAATACAAAATCCTAATAATAGGGAGTTAAACATAAATATTAAAAGAAGAAAGAACTCACAGGTTTTCCAATCAATTGTTTGTCAATCTATTGTATGTAAATTATTGCAAGCCTGAGGAAATTTAATTTCTTTTACTAGTAGTGTAGGATTACATGTAATTCTTTTTTGTTTCCATTTTCACAAATATATTAAAACAGTTTCAGGAAAAAAAAATTGTTTCTACTTCAGTTAAACAATAAGTCTCTGAATTTTATTGTATATGATTTCACCTTCAATATATTTATTCTCAGTCCTCCTCTTCTAATTTAAAAATAGAATGAAATAAGTACCTCAAAAAGAACTAAAGTGTGATAGTAAAATCGAATATGGAATCAATATTCCTGACAACTGAAAGAAACCTGTATTTCTTTCTCCTGTTTATGATTGCTCCATTCTTCAAACTCCCATTTTCAAATTCCTGAAGAGAAAAGAATTTAGCTTGAAATCATTGGAAAGGCAAGCAAAGATGAGAGAAATTTCAGAACTACAAAGGAACTACAGAACAAACTTTTGATCCTCTGCTATGTACAGTCTTGTTTTAAATATTTATTTTGATCTCATAAAGCTCCAATTTTCCAGTCCTAAGTATCTGGTCACTAATATGTCACTCAGGTGGTACTGACTCTATTTTTGACAGGAAATTCTGTGAACACATCTGTCTGATGAAATATTCTCAGTAATGTACTTTGTAGTTTCTCTTTTATGAGTTTTGTTGTATATATTTGAACATATTCTCCTGGAGAATTCTTAAAATTAGGAGGTTTCATTCCTTTCTTTCCTTATTGTTTCTCAAAACTGTTTGTATAAAGATGTAATAACTCTTGATAAATCAGCTCTGTTGGAGCTATTTACTTGGCTTTTTTTGCACAACTTCTCACCAATGCCTTTCTGCTATTGCATTGTACAGACTTGAACACTGTGGGATGCATTTTCATTTTCTAAACAGAGTCTCCTGAAAATGTGGACTGAAATTTACATTAAATTCTATTTAATTCTAAGTTATTTGAAATAGAATGAAAAATGTTTAAGTGTAGGAAAAAAATTGGTTTTTAAAATTAAACTAAAGTATATAACTTACCAGAATATTCTACTATTTGCTAAAACTTGGGGAACTGTTAGCATAAATAAACCAGAAAAAAATGCTATTTTTTGACTTTTAAGTTGACATACACCTAGAAAGAGATATTACTTGTTAGTACACTGTGCCTCAAAAGTCAATTTCCCTTTTACAGGCAAATGGAAAATAAATCACTTTATGCCACTTTCTTGAGAGCAAGGAATGTTTAAAATAATAATAATGTCAATATAGCACGATATTTTCTCTTCCATCAACTCTGATGTCATGTTTGATACTATGTTATTGTGTTATAGGTCCCAAGATGAAATGATTGGCATATGAATCATTTTCACTTTGACCCAGGAAAAATTGAGAAATGATAGGCTTGTCTAAAGGATTTATCTTCTGGCTGTTGGAAAGTGTAAAACAATCTAGAAGTGTTCTTTAATGATGCCTCTTTATATGCAATGCAGCTCAGGAAAAGCATGACCTAGTACTATATTATGAATTATGCTGAAATGTAACATTAATGAGGCACATGTATCCTCCATGAAAACTGATTGTAATATAGGTGCTCAGTATCTAAAAACCTGGTCTAATACATCAGACATATTTGCTGTGACAGTTACCACTGAAAAATAAATATTTACCAGCAGTTTGGCACATGATGTTTTTCCTGAGAGTTATAAATCATATTAGTGTCTAAGGTCCCAATTTTTTGTCAGATTGTAGGAAAAAATATCCTGTGTATGGTGCTGACTGCCTTGTACTTTTTGAATCACATTGGGATATTATTGCAGACCATCACCAACCCCTCCCTTCCTAATATGTTCCCATAACATAATCTACCCTGGAAAAGTTAGAAAGCTTCTGCTTTTTTGGGCTGTTCCCTTTCAAAAGTTTTTCTCTTGGGAGACTATTAATAGTGTCAACAGATCAAATGGAATTACCTGAAAGTAGAAGCAGAACAGGTCAGACCAATGCCCAGATATTTGTGATTAATGGCTCTTACATCCAGAATCTTCAAACTAGGAAAAAATATATTTCCCAGGTATTCTGGGAAAGAACATTTCCTGGATTCAGTGCAACATGCTTTTAATTATACAGCATAGGATCAAATCACTACAGATCTCCTTTGCCAAGTTAACTTTTTAAATTAACTTTACGATAGATTTATATTGCCTGTGGATATGCAGGAGTAGAGAAAAGCTAAGCTTGTCTGATTTTCAAACCATCACGATTTAAAGAGCTGTAATTCATATTTAATGAAGAAGAATTTATAGGAAAAGCTTCCTCAACCATTTAACAAAAGACTTTATGAGCATGTCCTTTTTTTGCTTTGCTAAATGTCCTTCACCTTATCCTTTTATTTTATAGGCTGATGCAACATGTTTGGAGGAAGTTGGGTATTTTGATAATGTTTTTTTTTGAAAATCCTAATATTAGAAGTAACTAATTGTTTAGATTTGCGTGGTATGCTGGCAAATTTCCTGAAATCTTTATTTTATTTTTAGAAATCCTTATTTTAATGAGGAAAGTGACTTGTTGCAAGAAAAAAAAAAAAAAAATCAAGTCTTTATGTCACCAAAATTGATGATACAGATTAGAACTCAGAAGTTTACTTCCACTGTCTATGTAACTGTTAAGTTAGAGTATGACAGTAACACAGTGAATAAGGCTGGATTTCTGTAACAATAGATAGGGCTGGATTTCTGTAATGCCTTGGCAAAGTATGATGAAATCTTAATCTGACAATGGCTTTAGATATGCCTGAATACAAATATTAGAACATGCTTTGCAGTCTGACTTAAATAAAAAATTAATGAGAACCAGAAAAATATTGTGAGTCTGATGGGAATGATAAGACCTGAATCAGTTAAACCCTAATTTTTAATCCTCATTGCTACTCTGGAATACAGTGTTGCCAATTACAGGTCGTAGGGAGGAGCTAAACACACCTGGGGTATCAAAAAAATTAAAGTCTAAAATAATAAAATATTAAAAATTAATTAGAAATGAAAAAAGCATTAGAGAATATATTAGAATATATTTGGAGAACCCAGACTTTCTTGGAGAATTAGTGTTTGCACTCATCTGCATATGACTTGTAATGCAAGAGATGTCTTAGTGCTGAAAAACTGGTAGAATAGCATTGCAAGAGTAGGTTGTTCTTGCTCTTGTGTCTGCTGCCCAATGCAGCTGTGAAAAGAGGCAAAGGAAATGTTGGAAAAGGGCACAGCTAAAGAGGCGTTAGTGTAAAAGACATCTCTCTTGAACACTCAGGCATGGAAGAGTTCCTAGACTTTATTTTGGGGAGAATCAATGTCTAACCACAATTTCTCCAAGCATCTATTGCAGATTTTTGTCCCATAGTTCTGCCTATACCATTTGAGCTACTTGGTTTGTGTTTGGATCAAACTGTGTGAAAGTTGAAGCTGGACTCTGTAGCTTTTCTCCCATCTCCTGCCTAAAATGGAACTGTTCTAAACAGCTAACAGATTTTTTTGGCTGAGAAGGTCTTGTGCTGTCACTTTTGACCATAGAAATAGGCACAGAAAAAACATAAGAATGACCTCTGGTGTTGAAATGAAAAGACGCTGCAAATAAAGAATTATCAATATTTAATTATTGAGTGACTTGTCTTGGAGGGGTGATGAACCTGAATTATGCAGAGGGATTATATTGAATTATACAAAGGGATTATACATGAACATATTTTACCTAAAATGAAATGATAGAAAAGCCCCTATGAAAAACCTGTAGGAGAAGATATTAAGCCTGCTGGTAATATATCAACAAAAGTAGTTAAAATTATATTTCTTTGTTGTAGCTAATATTAAATTTGGCAAAAACATGGCAATAGACTAAAACTCCTGATTTGAGAGTAAACAATTTTGCACAAGACTTTTCTTTTTTAAAATATACATATCTCTATGACTAGAGACAATAAGTTTTACAGTATTGAAGAGGCACATTGCTACCTACATAGTGCAAGACTCAGATATGGTACTGACTCCAAAGCTGAAAGAATGACTATATTGCCTCTGACCAAAGGGCATAACATGCAGTGTCTGACAGCAACTTTAGCAGAAAAGGAAATGCCTACAAGAATAAACCAAGTGATATGCATTCCTCAAGTTTAGGTGACCAATGAGGTCATCAAGCTGAAACACTAGATAAAAAAAGTTGTATTATGGCAGCTGAAGAGGTTCCATATTTGATTCCTCTGAATGAGTTAGAATGTATCTATTTCCATTGTACCATTACTCTGTGTTCTGAGCTGAAAAATCATTTTCTAATTATTTATTCTTTTGCTTTAAGATGCTTCAGACTGCTAATCATCTTTGCACCTCACACATAGCTTTTCACTATGTATTGTTTGCTATCTAAGTTGGAGCAAGTGGTACTCTTCACAGAATTCAAGATATGGGCGCTTGTATTTATTTTCTTTAATAATTTTTCATTCTTTTTATAAGATTACTAATATTTCCATCTATCTCTTGACCTTTCAGAATATTCCTGGCAATGACTCAGAGGAAACTTTCTTGAGAGATAGGCACAAGTTCAAGCTCTATGCTTGCAGTTTTTCTTCCCAAAGTTCATATGAACTCATATAGTCCTTATTGGACACAAAAAGCCCAGAACATCTATTAAGGTGAGGTAGTTTATCCTCTTTTTTAGTTCTGTCATTAAAAAAAGTTAGACAATAAATCCTGTACACTAAAATATAATTTCATGAAATGTAATTTCTGGTAAGTGCTGTTTCAGAGATTTTGGGGTAAAGGAAACAGAATAGAAGTTTCTAATGCGAATACTGTTTCTACTGACCATGTAAAATTTTGTGTAGATATCTTATCAAGTGTCAAATTCTTTTGAAATCTAAACTGTCTCAAAACCATCTGTGATTTGGACCTATTTTTCATTATTTCATTTTAAATAATCTGGAGTTTCAAGTTAAAATCCATTGGGATTATATGATCACTAGGAAAACTTTCCCACTCCTAATGTTATTTACTTCTGTAGCTCTAGCTATTTTTCCAAGAAGTTTAAACCTTTAAAAAGATGAATATTCTGTACTTCTCCTACAACAAAGAAATTAATTCTCTTTAAGTGACAACTACTTTTTATTCTATGAAATCAGTACTGGAAAAGTGAAATCCCTGATGTGGCAGTGTGGGAAGGATTATCATTCACAATAATGGATAAACCAGGCAATTTTATGAAGATCTGGCCTAATTTTGTAACAGTGTCATATTACCTTTTGGCCTTGTGGCAATTTACTGCAAAGTTAATGTTTTTATTATAAATTAATGTTTATGGGATGCTGCTTGTTTTGATCTAATTCATGGTGCTCTCAACTTTTCATTGGACGAGTTACTCTTTGTATTTCTTTACTATTCAAAAAAATATTGGTTTACTAAAAAGTTTGTCCTCAGATTTTTGCAAAAAACCCACAAAAGCGTAGTTTTGGCAAGCAGTGTTTTATGTATTTAGGTATGGAAGGAAGAACTGATGATTTTTTTTTACATCTAATATATACACACACCTTTATGGTTATCTTATTTGCAGGTATCCTCTGAGTAATGGAAGAAATACCTGTGTCTTGCATTTTTTGGGTGGTGTCCTCCAGTGTCAATAATGTTCCATGGTACATCATCTGCCTTTGTAGAACAGGAAGCATTTTACTGCAAATATCTTTTCATAAACTCAGTTAAAGTGGGATGTGCAAAAATGTATTCCAAAATACATGTCTAGTTCTGCCAAGAACATAAATTAGCTTCCCTGAGTAATGTGGGTGTTCATGAAATGTTCAATAAAAAACAGCAGACCAGACATTTTATCACTTGCAACAGCTTCAACAAAATCCCTTTAAAATACTTAAAAATGTTAGAATCCAAGATCCATCTAAACCACAATGCTTCTATTTCAAATGAGACTAAGGAAAACCAATTTCTGAATATTATGTAGGGACAGTCATATTTTTAAGTTGAAACTTTGGATTTGGAGCTTTAAAATATAGACCTGAGATTCATATGTAATATAATACCCACCAGTAAAGAGCTAAATATCTATTCATAGTTGCCAAACTGTGCATTTCCCTTGGCTGTTGCAAATGTTATTGCTCTATGTAGAAATGTCTGCTTAAATATCTAACTAGCAGTGATCACAGGAAAGAACACAATCTGGACATGTGATTATTTCAAGAATAGTGGAATTATAAACAAGTTCCTATGTGCTTTCAAACCTGAAGTTTTCTGCTGCATTTCATGTTCTTCATATGATTACCGCTGCGACCAGTATTAAGAAAATCAAATTTCTAGCAAACTGCTTGTTTTTTTCTGATTCAGGAACTGCTTGATTCATTATTTCCAATCAAATCTGCAGACTAGAAAATTCAATATGTCATCAAGGGTTATTCAAATAAAACACAGTCAGCTTCAAGCATGATGTGAGTTTTATGACTTTTGTGAACATTAAATGTTTTTTGCAGCAGTTCTTGTCAATGACCTCTGTCATGAGCATTGGTAAGAGGTTGATTGCTCACTATAGACTTTCTGCCTTTTGGTCTAGCAAAAAGAACAGACCTGTTGATAATAAATTGTTCATTTTCTTTGATTTCCAGAGAAGAGCTGGAAATCTCCATATACATGATATTAAAGGATGGTGCTTTGCAAAGGGAGTGAATTCGGAAACATGTTCAATTACTTTGATACTCTTCATTTTACTTATATAATCACTCTAAATTCATTGCAATGTATATCAAGGTCTGAATGTTTACATTTTACTGTTTCAAGGCTTTTACAATGCTGTCATAAAGGCACAAGTCTCCCTCCTACTACTTTTACAGGTACTTAACCACTTACCAACTTCCAGCAGAAGTTTATCTTCCCTCTGAGGATTTAAATTGAAACATGTTGGTTTTAATTTTTTTCTCTATCAAACTAATAAATGTATTTATTTCACAATATATATTTTTTTCACTAGAAATATATAATCAAAGAAATTGCTTAATGAAAAATTTTCTCATCTGTGCAGCTGTATAGTGTACCCTTGAATGTTACAAAGAAGGCCAATCTTGATATAATTCAGATGAGATATCAGACAAGAAAAATTATCTAAACTAGTCTGTCATGGTTCTTATGAAAATTGGATTTTTCCTGCATTGCAATGATTTGAATATAACCTACTACAATGGGGAATTTGTTGAGGTTTTTCATTTTTTCTCTCCCTTCTAACAATGAATGAATCAATAAGAAATGACAGTCAGTATAGAATCTCCTGAGCTTCAGAAATAAAATAATTGCTTTACCTAAAATTAGTAGACTTCCAGTATGAAAATGGGAAAATTGCTGTACTTATGACCATAAGTATAGTTTTTACAAAAGGAACTAAGGAATCTTTACAGCACATCTTATGCTTTTTGTGGTGGTACAGTTCCAGGTAGCTCTCATGTCAAATAATTGCAGCAAGCAAACAGACAAATCCTTGTAGAAGTAGGCATAGTGGAAAACATATAGAATGAACATAGCTGTTTACTGTTTTCCATCTGAACCAGCTGTGATGTTGTGGTTTGACAAATTTCTGTCACTTTTTTGGATGATTTTCACCAAGTTAGTTATGTTTATGGGCTTACAAACCTCCACATCTTTGTCCTCTTGTAAGTTTGTTTTTTGCATTCTGTTGCTTATGTTCAAGGATTAAAAGATCTTAGTGCTTGTGTGTGAAGGAATTTTTGTTTCCAGAGAATTAAAAATAAGATGAGAGAGGACCATTTACAGATTTATTTTTGTCTGCTGTTCGGTTGACATGAGATCAAAGACAACTTGCAAGACACAAGGGTGGAACATGAGTCACTGGTTACAAGCTTCAACAACTCCTGAAGAACAGTCAGATGCTAACTTTAGAGTCTGTAACATGCAGTAATAAAGGCATAGCATGAATCATAACAGGGAATAATATCTGGTACGCAAATATCATATTTTATCTGATGATCTCAAAGTACCTTACTGAGATTTAATTATTGAACTCCCACAAAATCCTAGAGGTGGGTAGGTATTAATTTACCTTGCAAGAGATAATTGTCATGCTTTAAGCCCTGCTGGCAAATAGGCACCACACAGCTGCTTGCTCAGTTCCACCTCTCCTCTCCACCTCAAAGGAATGGGAAGAAAAATCAAAAGTAAAACTTGTGGGTTAAGATAAGAAGAGTTTGACAACTGAAAACAAAATATAATAATAATAGTATTAAATATAAATGATAGTAAAAAGGAAAATAATAAATCCCCCAAAAGTGATGCACAATATGATTGCTCACTACCTGCTGACCAATGCATGACCTCAGTCCTTGTACCCAGATCTGCCTCCTTTCCAGGTAGCACCTCTAATTTATATACTGGACATGACTTTTGGGACACCTGTCCTTATGCTTTTGTGTTTTTCTTTTGTGTACCTCCTAATTGACAGAGCATGGGACACACAAAAAAGGAAAAAAGTCCTTGATTTAGGCTAAATCAAGCACTGGTGTTATCTACAGTATTCCCTTTCTGAATCCAAAACAGAGCAATATACCAGCCACTGAGAAGAAATTAACTCTATCTAAGCTGAAACCAGGACATTAAATCACACTGGAAAAAGACTTGAAAAAAAGTTGTAATTGTTCTGTAAATATATTTATGACAGTTTAAATATTCTCATTTAGACAATCTTGAATTTCAGTATTTTTTTTTTTTTTTTCTAAATTTAGGCCTCTTAGAAATGCTTGTGGAGTAAAGACCCTTGAAAAGGGGAAACTAACTGATACTGTGATGGAAATTTTTTTTAACAGCTGTAACTTTCTTAATCTGTCATAATAGCTTAGATATGGATTCAGTCAAATATATGTACAGACAAATTCAGAAATAAATTCCACTGCTTGTAAGACTGAAAACTTGTTTTTAGCTCTGGAGTTAAAACTCATGGAGTTTTTGGCAGTAGGAAGGTGAGACTGAAAGATATAACACGTACTGAATAATGTAGGAAGACATTATTCTTCACCTTTAACAGGATGGTTAACCACTTCACTTGCACAATCCCTGTCTAGGCACTAGTTTCAAATGCTTAGGTATGAATGTGCTGGCGCAGAAGTTTCTTCATTAAGCAAAAAAAAAAAAGAGTAAAATTCATTGAAGAGGTCTTAAGTTTGCAACAGTTTTGGGTGTTGTGCTGGTTTACAAGTTTGACATAACTGGTCAACTTATTTAGCTTGGAAGATAAATACTTTGCAGAAATACTCTGGTTCTTTTCACAGGTGGAATGATAAATACACAGCCTTGGGACGTGGATTACACCCATCACTTCAAACACAGCCCTTAGCCACAAGGTCTCTAGAATTACAATTTGTTAATTGGGAGGTAGGCATTAATGTGTTGCATGCCAAATGTGTCTGAAAGATGCATTCAGCCTACCAGTAAAAAAAAAAAAAAAAAAAAAAAAAAAGAGGTTACACATTCATGCCTTGAAGCCTGAAACTACCAAAAGATTTATATTGAGTGGAAAGAAGTAAACAGGGACAGATGATTCATTTTTTTTATACTGTGGAGATCTTCAGTGCACAATGAATGTTTCAAACTTCGGTTCAAACGGTATTGAAGTAATCCCTGAAAAAAACACCTGTTGTGATTTCAGTATTAGAATTTATGGGTTCTTAAATGTTATAATAAAGCACCTACATTTTTTTATTAACAGGAATTACCATACTGAGATAAACATTAATGCACCTTGCAAGAACTATATGTAATGCCCCTGAAGCTTGTTATTACTCACAGAAAGTCAGCAAATCAACCTAATTTCTCTAGATCTTTAAAATCACTAAAATCTTTAAAATCTACAAAAAAGCCATTTTGGTAGATTATACATGTTATATCCAGACTATGCAATTCTAGGGAAAAAACAGGAATTTTAGTTGTTCTGTTATAGGAAAAGTTTTTATTTTATTTCTTTTGTTGGAAGACATCAACCTAAAACTCAAATATGAAAACACAGGATTTCAGTGTTTTCTACCTAAAAAATATTTTATGAATAACAGAGTTGCTCTTGAGAAGAGCTTAAGCAAGTGATCCTCATAGACTACACTGGACACAATTTTGTAGTCTTCAAGCTTTTGGACAGCAAAATTTTGCTGCACCATAATGCAGGGGAAATCTATTATTAGGTTGAGGAAATCATCAATTCTGCATTAGCTGATTATGTATATTATACAAATTAATGTAATGATAGAATCAAATGCACACTGTAACTTCCTACTGAAGAATACCTTTCTTGTAAAAAGAAAAAAAAGTGGAGGTTTATTGCTACCAAGACTGATGACATTAATTTTAACTTGCAACGTCTCTAGCAATAACTCATTGTTCTGAAAATTCTGTACAACTGAAAGGAAAAAAATGGTATATGCCATCATACTTGACTGTAAAGACTGTAAGGAAGAGATTTATTTTGTATTTTACTTTCCAGGCAATTATGTTTAACGAATATGATTTTGAAGAAAATGGTCATTATCATTTTTGTTTCAATTAGAAACAAGAAAGGAACTCTGAACTGTGTTAGGAAGTGTTTTTGTCAGTAAAATACCCCTGTTTTGCTTTTCTAAGCCAAAGGCTTAACATCTAGTGACCCTTAAGATAGATGACATGTTGTGTATGGAGTAGAGCTTCCAAAGTAAGTAAGTAAATAAAGTAGAAATATGTAGTTTGAATGAACTCTTAGTACCATGACACTTCATGGAACAAGCTGAGACTCTTTTGGTTATGTTGACTTGCTTTGTCCTCCTCCCTTGACACTGTAAAGGTGTCACATGCTGTTCTCTGACAGGAGAGCCTCTGATCTTGCAGTTGTGCCTCCATAGGTGACACTCACACCTTTGTGTATCCCCAGAGGAGTCATCAGGACAGTGAGGATACTGCTGTTCATTTGCATGGATCCTGAACTGGCCTGGAGCCCCTATTAGCTGCTAGGTATATGAGTGGTGAACAGGATTGGCAGCTATCTCAACCACATGGCTGTATTTCTTGCGTTTCCTATCTTGATCCAGGGTTTTGAAGGAAAATGGCTGCTGTTCTGTACTTTTATGACAATAGTTTTGCATTGGAGTTTCTCACCTGGTGCTTCCTTTAAAAAAAAAAAAAAAAAAAAAAAGTTTCTTCCAAATTATTTAAAATAAGTTTTTCTTTTTGTCTTCCCTACATCCTAGACACCTGTCCATGAAAGAGGAGGTCATTCCAGTTATATGCTGACTTAGATCAGCACTTACTTAACTAAAGCCATCAAAGCATTACCCAATTGGGGCAGTTTCTGTCACAGTATTTTTTTTTTAAACAAGTTATTAATTTATCTGTTACTGCCTTCTGGAAACCACAAAGAAATAAGAATTATTCTCACTAATTTTTTAATTATTGCGAGTTTTAGGTATTTGTAGTACAACCTATTATACCACTTAGATAATTGTACCATGTGTGCTTTGTTCATATTTTGATTAAGAGGTAACTGGCTAAGTAATGCCCATCTTATTGAACTTAGTGCAATAAAATGGATTGCTGTTGGAAAATTATATCAGCTTACTTTTTTACTGAGCTTTGGCTATATAGTGTTTTATGTTAGTATATTTAAAAACTTGTCTGTAGTGATTATTATATCATGAGGGCATAGGGAGTACCACACAGGGATTTAAAAACCCATTTCTCATGAGATCTAGACTGATGCATAACTATCCTATTCTTAAAAATTCCAAACACAAATTAGAAATCTTGGAAATTCATCCATTTTTTTTGCACAATTTAGTGCCATAAGTGAACATGCATGATTATATATGCAAGTATTGGAAAAAAGATCAATTCATAGAATAGCATAGGTTTTACACTAACCCCACTGGTTATAATTTCATTTCTCTATAATTATGCAAATACAACCTTACTTGAACTTCAAAGTAAATTTTGGTGTTGTATGTCCATGCAAAGTGAAAAATGAAAAATTTGTTCACTTTTCTATGTGGCAAAGCTGTGACTCACAGTAAGAAATAAAATCAATTAGCATGCTCTATAAATGACTAATATCTTTTCCATGGGTTCTGCAAATATCTTTTTTCTAATTGGCTCTGCTGTCCTTTGAGGAAGGGGAGAAACCTATTGTGCCTGGCCTCCCTTAGAATTCCACCTTCCTAGACATCCCTTCTCTCTGCAACCTGATCTCCTCATTTTGGTATATTTAACATGCATAGTGTGTTTCAAACAATTTAAACCTTTGACATTTTGTTTGGTTCTACCAAACAACATATATTTATAGGAATGTACTATATAAATGAGGGACATTCAAGAAACTTGTGGTGGAGAAAGGAAGCAAATAAGATGGGTAACCAGGGGAAGATGTGTTCAGCTGAATCAGTGTGTGTCCTCCTTTTAGCCATGCAACAAATGTCTCATATCTAGATAGGGTAATTAACATCAGAGCTGTGATTTTGACAAATTTTTCTCTTGTGGTGTGTTTTTATTTAAGTCCATGAAGTTCTAGTTAGTTACACCTGAGTGTATATTATGATGAGCATAATATTAGATGTATTAGAGCATTAGGATTATTAGGGCGTATATTATGATATATTTCCAGAAAGAAGAGGAGGTATCTTTTTGTTTTTCTAATAGTATTTAAAAAGCTGCTTTATGACATCTTTGCTGCCTTTACTTCTACCTAAATATACTTCAGATGAGATTTCTGCTTAATCTGTTCACTGAGTTAGCAATGATAATTGATTATTTGTTGCCAGCAAGGAATTGTTAAGTGTATATATTAACTACAGTGGGAATCAGTTATTATGGCACTAATTTGATCTGAAAAGCAGTTTTTTGTGATTTACTGAATGCAGGATAGCCTGTGGCATCTAATTAGTATTACAGAAATCATAGCATTAAGAAGATTAAAAAACATATTGATACAATATAAACTAATAGAATTAATCCTAAAATTAAGTCTGTAATTTTTTCACTGGTTCCTTACTGAATTGAGAGGCAAATTATGAGTCAAAATATGTTTCATAACTTTTTTTTTAAAGAAACTTTTGTTTCTAGTGTCCTCCAAACTTCTAAAAATACTAAAAGATATAATTTCATTACACAGAGCATTGCAGATGGATCTGCCAGGCAATATTGTTGATTGTGAATGCAATAATCTGAGTGCTGCTGGAAATTGGCAGGCATATATATATATTGTGCTGGTTTCTAAAGCTGTCTTCTCTGTCCTTAAGGTTCAGATAGTTTTTACATCACCCACTCCTTCTTTTTTTTTTTTTTTTTTTTTTGTATTTTACATGTTCTTTTATTTGGAATGAC
The DNA here is from genome assembly GCA_030060385.1 of Muscicapa striata striata. Lineage (NCBI taxonomy): Eukaryota > Metazoa > Chordata > Aves > Passeriformes > Muscicapidae > Muscicapa > Muscicapa striata. The sequence continues at coordinate 108,658 of JAREIS010000326.1, forward strand.
CTGAACAGGTAGTGAAAGGAGAAAAAGGGGAAAACCCCAAAAGCATAAGAAACATACCTCTAATTTTGCCTACATTTCTGTTTTCACAGCAGTCTGAGGGTTTTTTTGCCTTGCTTTCTCTCCTGAAGGCTGGAAAAGTGTCAGTGATGCACATAAGCCAGATGTTTGGAGGCTTGCAGAGTCAGCTACTTTGAAAAAGAAAAATGTTAGGGAAGGGACTTCTCATAGGGTAGACATTTGCTAATAAATGATGGTGTTCTTTTTCTCTGCGGATGTTCCATTCTAACAGAAGGAAGATTCTTTCCTTAGCTTAAGGATTATCTAGATTTATCTGCATTCTTTTGTCCCCTGCACTAGAGCTGTGAGCACTGTGGATGATGCTGTGTGCTTTCTGTGTGTCCTCCCTGCCTGGGAAGCTGAATTCCTGTTGTGTGTTATTGCAGTGAACTGTCCTGGACTAGATTTGCTCTTTAGACAGATTTACTCCTTGCTGAGCTGGTATCAAAGGGCCCAGTCTTACAAAATGTTAAATAAGCTCTATTTCAATATCTAGGAAATGGGAATGCTATCAGGCAATACTGGTAGCTATGCAGGATCAGGGTCTAAATATGTGTTCTTGGTTAGAGAGTGTTTTTATTTCATTTCATCTTTAAACTAAATACAAAGGTTTAAATAAATATCAGTGCTGACTGTTTATAACTTTCTCCCCACCATGGCTTTAAACATTTATTATTGTGACTCTTTTAAAATACACTGGCAGCTTTTTACGGCTATATTAAGCAAACCTTTAGGGCAGCAGACAAGACGGGATATTATTCTGAGATTAAGGAAGGAAAATGAATAAAAACATATGAACAAAGGCAGACTGAACAGGAAGAGAATCACGCTCTTTTTCCACTGCTGGAGAAAACCACAGCCCCTATTGTGTGTGCTCTGAAAGTGATTATCTCCAGTCACTAGTTCTCTCAGAGTATAATCCACTGATTCATTGGCTTTTTTTCATCAGAGTTGGAAATGAGATGTCAAAAAGCATTAATATCCATTATAGCAAATATCCAGACCAAAGGGACCATTAGCTTATCTGTGTTAAAATATTTTCTGGATAAATTTTGTTTCCTAAACACATTTTGAGGTGATAATTTACTATCCTCAGTACTTCCATTTTGCAAGGGGGTTGACAGCTATTGTGGAAATGAAATGTATCTGGCACTGCAACTTCATGTGCTATCACTTTGATTACATTATATATATGCATCCAAGGATTGTGATTGTGGAACCACAGATGTCTGGGGCTTGACTAATAAAAGACAGAATTGTCAGCTGCCCTGTGTCAAGGATAACCATCTCTCTCTGGGAAGCAGAGTCTGAAGCGCCAGACTTGTGTCCTCACACTGTGAGGTCGCTAATTAACTGCAACACCCAGAGTGGGCCAGACTGAAATCAATATATTAAGCCCCACTGGTGGCAAAAAAATCCTCAAATCCACTAGTAATTTAGAAACAGGAGCAATGCAAGAGTATTAAATACTAGAATTTATTTCTTTTTAAGAGACTGTGCAAGGTTTTTCTAAGATTTTGATAAGAGTAGTTTTTGTTTCTCTGTGTATCACAGGACTGTACTTCCACACTGCTCCATTTATCACCCTATTAAACTGAATTACTTGCTTAATTAAATGTTCTGTGCAATAGCAGCACCCGATGGGCATAAGAGACAGCAGGGCAGAGAATGTCACAGTGCAATACTGGGCTTTGGTTTTTGAGTCATGTTGTCTGGGCTGTCCAAAGGTCTCAGTGTTCTCCCTGTGCTAAAAGGCAGCATTTACCCCCCTGATACAGACTAGGGCTGATTCCTTTGGTCACCTCACCAGCATTCCCCAAGGTGCCCAGGCAGGTTCCCCAGCTGCTCTGTCACAAGCTCTTGTCTGCCATCAGGACAGGTGGACAAAATCCAAAAGATTTGCCAAGAATTGTCTGCAAGCTGGATCTTTAGATTAAGAGGTTTGAATATCTACTCTAATTCTAAGACGAGCAACAGAAAAACCCCTCACAAACACCAAAGCTGCTTGTGCTCTGGATCATTCTCTGTAAAACCTAGATTTGTGTTCCTCCTGCTTATACTTGGCACCTAGACTCATGTAAAACTTTTTTCCGTGTAGAGTGTCTTAGGTGCAATTAACTGTGGGCAGTGGGGTTTCTCCTAGCAGGCAATTAAAGTGTTTGATAAATTGAGAAGCACAATGACTGTAGAAAGTATGCATGGACAGGGAAGCCTTGTTAGATCACCTGTCACTGAGCACCTTGGGAGACTTGCCAGTGGGGGAGGACAAAACCTTTCTCAGGAGCTGGCCTGTGGAATATCTTGTCTGGAAAGAAGAGCAACCCGATCATTTTTAGAACTAAATCCGTTATTAATTTATTTCATTTCAGCTCTCCGAAGAGGAAGATTTTTCATTCCCTTACCATCTATAGGTGGGAAAGCAGATAGAAGTCTAACACCACGTACTGTCTTGAGCACTGGGGCACAAAACATAGATCAGCCTGTGTTCCAAGGTGGCAGAAAATAGTGTTTTACTGCTAAAATGACAGCTCAAGATATCTACAAATTATTAATTAAAGTAAATTCAGCACATTAGATAAGCAGAGGATAGCATCCCATTATGTGTTCATAAATCAAAAGTAATATTCAGACTTTGTTTGTTCATTCGGCTACTTATTCATGAAAACCTAAAAATATTTAAAATTGTAAATACAAAATTAGTGATATTTTAATATCCATGTAATAGTGGTTATTATGGAAGTCCATTTCCTGGAGAAGCTGTATTTCTTATTAATAGGGTATAGGAATCTGCTCTGATTGCTCTACCATCAGTGGAAAAGAAAGGTAGGTCAGGGTAAAAAACCCAAAAATTTCAATTACATTTACAGCAGCAGCTGAAGGGGAACAAAATCAATGAAAGGAGCATACTTATTAGAGACCTGCAGTTGCCATAAAAGTGAAACTAAATCACACTGACAGTGTCTGAACTTCAGATAAATTGCTTTGAATTCAGAATGGGAGCCTGGAGAAATAATGGAAATTATATTGCAATTGTTGAAGAAAGGGATAGAACTTTTTATATCTGTTGTTCCTCTAGATTTTCTTAGTATTTCAGGGATCAAAAGCTGATTTGTTGTTTTATCATTATTTTTTTGTTTCTCTAACAGATGGAACAGTGCTGTCAATCATCTTGGCACTGACTGATTAGAGAATTATGTGGGTTTTAGAGCTGTGATATTTCTCTTTAGTAGTCATCCAAGGTGACCCATTGTTAAGCCTTAGTTGTTAAAAATACCTAAACAACTAAATAGAAATGCAAGAGAGATGAGATAAGATAAGGCAAGACTAAGATAAGGTAATATAAGATATAGATAACTACTTCAAACTTACTTTTTCAATAACTCATCCAAAATTCAGTTCAATTTCTGTGACATCTGCATGGAATAGAATCATCTGTGGGTCCTTATGAATTTGTTTATCAAGGGCAGCCACATTTTCTAAATTCACTGTAGCTTTTGATTTTGAAAGACTCAAAATTTAGCTGTCATATTAATTGCCTTAACACCACAATTTACTTTCTGCAATACACCTGAAAAATCTGCTGCAATCTAGATTTTACAATAATAAATTTTATAAAAATTCTTTGGTTTCTTCATGAATGGAAATTTCTTGCACGGATATTGCTCATTATTCTTCTCAGAGACCCCCGTGTTGAACACCAACTAGTATTCTCAAGTTACTTTTACTTATGTAGAGGAGACAAATAAAACTGGGAAACAAACAGAGTGCATTGGGAGAGATGAACCCAAACTCTGGACTGAAATCCTATCCACTCCATACTGAAATGAAACTTAAAATGCTACATTGTTCTTTAAGGGAATGGAAAAACGATTTGTGATAAGAATGCAATTTTAAAACTACCTTTATCCAAAGGTTTGCTATAACATCCCATTTTTATTAAGCAGGTCGTACTGGAAAGCAAACCAAAGGAGATCAGATATTACAATAGATTTCTTGCAGTGCAAATTGAATCTTTCTGTGAATGTGTGTGTGTGTGTGTGTGTGTGTGTGTGTATTTGTGTGTGTGACCTGGGGATCAGGAAAGATGTTAAATAAGAATTCTGTGATTCCAATTGATTTCCTTTAAGTGTTAGGAAGATCTGAGTGCTGGGTGGCATTATTCATCCATTGTTTCAAAGAAAAGAGCTTTTAAATCTTCTCTTCTGAGTTTATTTCTGCTTGAAACTCAGTATAACAGACTACCCACTCTAATCCAATATTTATTTCATTCCTTATCTTCAAATAATGTTGCAGTTTAAAAGTCTTCCATAAAAAAAGGTCTTTCCAAGTATTAATTGTCTGGGACAAATGGGTAGAAGTCTACAAGTCCATGTTGATGAATTTTCACATATTTAGCAATTTTTAAGACCTAAAAAATAATGATAATTTCACCTGTAAATAAGAACTACTTCCTCATCTGGTTCTTATAAAATTAATAATTCATACTTGTTAAAGGGATGACACAACTGAGTAAGAGGTCACTCCTGAGACTATGAATTGATTCACAGGGTTAATTTATGATTCTGCATTGTCGATTATCTTTGTGAATTTTTCTTCTCAGAAAGGTTGATAATTTGTTCCTAAGGTGTATTACACCATTTGTACTGGTCAAGTTACACAAAGCAAAGTTGGATTGCTATGCAATTAGTCCCCCAACACAAATGTTGCTGTCTCCTTGATGAAGATAATTTAAAATAATTTTGTAGGCACCTGGATAAAGTAAGAAAGATATGGACTTCACTGTATGTGAAGGACAGTCTGCAAATTTGTGAGTGTGGGTTTTTGTTGCATATGTTTGCTTATAAGAGCTTGTGTAGTCACATACCATAGTTAACAATTTGCTAGAAGTAATACACAATTTTCTACTCTGGAAAAAGTTGAATATTCCTTTTATTTAATGGAAAACAATGTGTAGACATTCAGGACACTTTCATTTGAAATTAAAATCAAAACTTTGTTTCTCTTAGAAAACCTTGGCTACTTGAGATGTGCCAGATCATGATCCATCTTTTGATGTATACTTGTTTGCATTCTAAATCAGTTCTGGCCTAAATTATGTAATTAAATCTTCCTTAAAATTTGATACAGATATGTTTAGGCTTTCATTTGTGTTTGATTTTTTTTGTAATATTTACATTTCTTGTGTATCCCTGCAATGAATTTGTATAGTAGCATATTTCACCACCAGCCTTTCATGTAGCTGTACTATATGTCCTTTAAAGGCAAATAAGATTTTTTAAGGGATTGTTTCAAGACGTTCATTCTGAAGACATATTTTAAAAAGGACTGGAGCTTAAAAAGAGGCATCTTTTTAGATGGCAAGAAAGAGTTCAGATCTGTCTGCATTCATCTTGTCCCTCAAAATCAAATAATTGTTTTGATATCCTTTTGCTTCAATAGCCATACTGATATCCTTTATATTTTTCTGAGCTTTTTATGTGTTCTTCATTCCTTCCCCATACTGTTCCCATTTCTCATCTGGCAACAGAGAAACATTATAATAAACCATTGGCATTCACAATTATGTACTGAAGAAACAGCCAGAAGGTTATCCAAGAGTAGACTTTATTAGGATGTCCCCCTCTAAAACCCAGGCTTAATGCATTGTATAGGCTGGAGAATTTATTTATGCACATTTTCCACAGCCAAAGTAATCCTGGAAGCAGATAGTCCACAGATACTTATCAGAGAAGCAAAACATGGCAAGGGAAAGGCAAGGCAAAGTAAGGAAAGAAAAGAAATGCATGGCAGAACAAGGAAAAGAATGGGAAAGGAAAGAAAAAGGGAAGTTTCAGGGAAGTTTCAGGGAAGTTTCAGGGAAGTTTCAGGGAAGGGAAGTTTCAGGGAAGTTTCAGGGAAGTTTCAGGGAAGTTTCAGGGAAGTTTCAGGGAAGGGAAGGGAAGGGAAGGGAAGGGAAGGGAAGGGAAGGGAAGGGGAAGGAAGGGAAGGAAGGGAAGTTTCAGGAAGGGAAGGGAAGGGAAGGGAAGGAAGGGAAGTTTCAGGGAAGGGAAGTTTCAGGGAAGGGAAGGAAGGGAAGGGAAGGGAAGGGAAGGGAAGTTTCAGGGAAGGGAAGTTTCAGGGAAGGGAAGTTTCAGGGAAGGGAAGGGAAGGGAAGGGAAGGGAAGGGAAGGGAAGGGAAGGGAAGGGAAGGGAAGGGAAGGGAAGGGAAGGGAAGGGAAGGGAAGGGAAGGGAAGGGAAGGGAAGGAAGGAAGGGAAGGGAAGGGAAGTTTCAGGGAAGGGAAGGGAAGGGAAGGGAAGGAAAGGAAGGGAAGGGAAGTTTCAGGGAAGTTTCAGGGAAGGGAAGGAAGGGAAGGGAAGGGAAGGGAAGGGAAGGAAGGGAAGGAAGGGAAGGAAGGGAAGGGAAGGGAAGGGAAGGGAAGGGAAGGGAAGGGAAGGGAAGGGAAGGGAAGGGAACTTCTGTGATTTATATATCAAATTTTCCATGTCCTTATTCTTTATTATCTCGAGGGTTTTGTCCATTTACATGGCAGATGGTCAGAAAGGAATTTCTGATTTTATTGCATGAAAAGAGGCTGATGTGCAGTGGCTCATCAAAAAAAAAAAAACCATTGTCATTAGCAGATTTATTCTGAAATGAAAAGTATCCCTTTGGTATGAAGACCAAACTCATAACTTTATGACTATATAGAATGAAGAGAGACTAATGAAATCTCTGTAGGTCACCAGAAGTGGAAACAATTTGAGGCTGTAATGAACCCTGAAATGCTATCTGGCTTGCCATATGAAGTGATTTTTGACACTTAACAAAAAAAAAGAAAATTCAGTGGATCACCAATGCTTCAGAGACTAGAGCATGCCTCAGGCTAGGCTTCATTCTTCCTAGATACACATTGTACTTCACATCTTACATTTAACATTAAATAAACCATCCAAGGGATAACAATAAAATTAAGTAAGTATATTTCTATAGCTTTTTCTCCTCTCATTCATTCACACAAAACCTGTTTGTTGGAAGAGTTGGAAGCACAACAAAGACCTGCCTTGATTTTATCTTCAGTTGATGACTGATATGGATCACAGGGTATGTAGAAACCTTTGGCTGAACACCTTTATTGAAGTATTAAAACAAATCTCTCATTCCACTAAGCGTTCCACCAGTGGTTTTTCAGTTAGATTCCAAGAAAAAGAAAAGAACAATGATCTACTTGAAGGAAAATATCTATCAGATGATTTTACATGGCAAATAAATGAGTGAAAATTTAATGCTAGTCATTTTGATCCAAAATTTCTTCTAAGCATAAAGCTGCAGCATTATATTGTGTAGGAATGGTTGGATGTGTTCTAGCCTAATAGAAAATTTCCAGTCAGATGAGGCATATGCTGTCCTCAGAACATATTTCTCTACTCTGCCTCTCTTGCAATGGATATATTTGAAGGAATTATCTGAACATTTAATGTATGACTCTGAGTCATATATTACTGTACATTAACTTAATGTACTAAGTTGAATTAAGTTGAAACTTCAGTCATGTTGTCATATCTGGTCAAATAGAAAGCATTTTCCAGTTATCCCACAACCCCTCCCTTGAATTTCATGGGTTAAGGTGAAAATGCCTAAAATAAGTGAAGAATCTTTATCTTCCTGCAGTGTTTCTAAGAAAATGTTATAATTTTCATCTGATACAAAGAAAAATTAAAATTAGGTTTCAGGAGATCTATCCAGGAGATGGATTTTTTTTTTTTTTTTTGCGGCACCCTTCAGATATACTAAAATAGTGGAGTTTTTTTTTTCCTCTGGAACTGAATTTTTCTAGTTCAACAGTTCTACTAAATAATTTTGCTTTCACAGGTAAGACTATGCTGCTCAAAAGTGAGACATAAGTTTCTGAATTACTTGAGAAACCTTTTCATGGAAAGCAGGTGGTCTGTTAAAACACAGAAGAAAAAGAAATTGGCAGGGAAGAAAACGCTTAAAATTATATAAGCAAACAATTGTGATCAACACCTGCTTCATGACTTAGCTGAGACTTGTGCTGACAAACATTGCTTGGCATAAGGTCAATACAGATAGGCATGAAAGAGAGGCTTGTATGTATGAATCTGTTTAAGTACAGGTACTTCTTATTTGATAAACTGTTGAATTGCAGGATGAGAGGCACTGTCATGCAGTTTCAACTTCTTTCTTACTCCTGCTCATTTCTGTCTTTTCTGGATTTGTGCACAGGATTGCAAGGTGGAATTGGAATATGATTTCATGCGACTTTGTTGTCTGTCTGGTGAAATGAAGCAATTCATCGCATGACAAAATGGGCTCATTTAAGCTGCCCACCAGTTTAATCTTACAGACTAATCTCATGACCTTTCTGTGTGTCAAACCCTCTGAAAGAATGCCTAGCTGGTTTCTGGGTGTCTGCCTTTCAATACTGTTTACCTACCTAACGTTACAGGCAGACATCTGGTGGGATTTTCTTTAGCTTTGAGGCATCAAAATGAAAGGATTTTAGAGTCTAAATGCTGCAGCAAATTCTGCAGCCCTTATGTGTCCTCAAGTGCATATTTAGGCACAAAATCTTTTATTTTTAGAAGTATTTAGAAAGCTACTTTTCTTCACAGGAAGGCAGAAGAATAGCATAAATAAGAGTGATGTAAGAAAAAAGCAGGAGGTATTCCTTGAATTTATGTGGTATTTTTTCAACAGTTGCTTGTGTTCTCAGATGCTCATTGGTAAAGTCTTTCTATTATTTTGATGAAGTAGCCTGTTAGTAGGATAAATAATTCTTCACTCTTAGTCTCTGTCCTCAGCCTGACAAAGTGGAAGATGAAGGTAGAAATAACATCAGTGTATAACATCCATGTGTGTGGCCTCATCTTTAGGTGATGAAAATCTGTCTCTGGTATCCTCATTTTTAAATCAGAGATACTGAGAGTTTAAATTTAGATAATTTCCCCCCCCTATTTTGTGTTTGTAGCTCAAAAAATATCTGGATATTTTTGTTACTAAAGCAGCCACCAGGCAACCATTTTAATGGAAGAGAACATCATGAAGGATATGCTCTTCTCATAGACTGAAGAAAAAAGGTCTACAGTTATCTTCCTTAATATTTATGGTTTAAATTTATTGTTTCATTTGAAATGTAAATTTTACATTTAGCAAGGTAGGACAATATCCCATCAGTCTTACAGGCAGTGACAAACTTCAGCCACAGCATATAGTACATAGAGGGTAAACATACAACACAAAAAGTAAAAAAAAGTAAAATAATTGTCTGTTGAATAATTTGACCTTGGAATGGAATGGAATGGAATAGAATAGAATAGACTAGACTAGACTAGAATAGAATAGAATAGAATAGAATAGAATAGAATAGAATAGAATAGAATAGAATAGAATAGAATAGAATAGAATAGAATAGTTCCAGCTGGAAGGGACCTACAGTGACCACCTATTCCAACTGCCTGATTACTTCAGGGCTGACCAAATGTTTAAGTATGTTCAACATGGGGAATCTTGGGGCGTCAACCACCTCTCAGGTAAGTCTGTGCTAGTGTTTGGCCACTCTCTTGGTAAGGAAATGTCTCCTGATGTCCCATCCAAACTTCATGTGTTGCAACTTTGAGCCATTCCCACTGAACCTCATGGAGAAGAGCTCAGCACTCTCCCCACCCTTCTCCTCAGAAAGCTGCAGAGTCATGAAGTCATCCCCAGTCTTCTTTTTTCCGCATTAGGCAAACCCAAAGTCCTCAGCCTCTCCTGAGAGCATACACCTTCCTGCCTTCTCCCCAGTTTGCCTGTGGAAGCATTTGAGGACCTTGGTATCCTCCTGCAGTGGTGGGGCTCAGCACTGTGCCCAGCTGAGGCCACACTGGCTCTGACTGGAGCAGGACAATCCCCTCTTTCGACTGGCTGGCCATGCTTTTTTTTATGTGCCCCAGGCTGTGGCTTACCCTCCTGGCTGCCTGGGAACACAGCTGGCTCCACTTGAGCCTGCTGCCAGCCAGCATTTCCAGGTCCTTTCCTGCAGGGCTGCTCTCCAGCCACTCCTCTCCCAGCTGAGACCTGTGCCAGCCATTACTGCCTCCCAGAAATTGGACTGGTTAATTTTCATGGCACTGATCATTGCTCAATGCTCTAATTTATCCAGATACCCCTGCAAGGCCTCTTGTCTCTCAAGTGGGTCAACAACACCCTAATGTGGTATCATCAACAAGATTGCTAATGGGGCATTCCATTCCCACATCCAGATAATGGATCAAAACATTGACCAGCCCAGGAGGGAGGACTGAGCCCTGGGAACACCACTGGTGACTCTCAGTACAGAGGGATGCTCTGAGGGACAGTAACAAAAGCATCACTAAATGCCAGAAAATAACACATCCATCACATTCCCTTCATCTTGGCTGTGTGACCTTACTCTGAAGGACATCAGCTTTGTCAAACAGGAGTTTCTTTTGTGAACACATCCTGACTGTGCCTGATTGACTTGTCCTTTAAATGCCTTCTGATGACATCCAGTCTACCCATGTCCTCCACAATTTTTCGGTGTTGAGGCTAGACTTAAAGGGATATAGGTTCCTGGGTCTTGTCTCATACTTAAACTGGAACAGCATGGGCCAGTGTCCTAGTCAGTAAGGAGTTCCTCAGACTTTTCAGCTTTTGATAGCTGATGGAGAAAATTCCTGCCATAACATCCCCCATCTACTTCAGTTCTCTGAGATGCATCTGATGCATCCCATCAGGCCCCATGACTTGTGAACATTCTGCTGATATAGCTGGTCTCTGACAACTTCAGTGCCCAAACAAATGGGAAGTCGCTGTTCCCACATTCTTAGGAAAAGGCAGTCCAAGGTCTATCAGGATAATTAATGACTGAGGCAAAAAAAAAAAAAAAGAAAAATAAACCAAACCACTGAATGCCTCATTTCATCTTCAGCCCTATTTGTCAGGTGACCACCTCTTGTTGACATTGTCAACAAGCATCACTCTGGTATTTTCTTGGACCTCCTCTTGCTATTATCATCCTTAAAGATCTCTTTTTGCTGTCAGACATGAAACCAGCCAGTTTCAAATTGGTCAGGGCCTTTCATGCCTTCCTTTGGCATAAACACACACCCCAGGTCTATCTTCCTACAAAGCCTGACCTTGCTTCCAGAGACCCAACAATTCCTTTTCCCCTCTGTAGCTCTGTGAGGACTTCCCTGTTCAGCCCAACTGGCCTTCTTGCTTTCCTCGTGGCAGAGTGGGATCATTCCTTGTTTCTAAAATAAGGTTCTTAAGACTGACAAATGATCACCATCTCCTCATCCAACAGATTCCTAGGTTACTCTGCTAAGTAGCTCCATGGACGACTTTAAGTTTTTTCTCCTGTAGTCACAACTCTGGTAAGTTTTTACCTCATTTCACCAAAAATGTTAAACTCAACCATTCTATAAGGACCACCTCCAAGATAAGCCCTTACTGCCTTATCCCCCATAGCTCCTTGTCTATTCACAAGCAAAGCCTAAATACCAAGTCTAGGAGGACATATTTCCTAGCTTATTCATTGAATACATTGGCAAGAAGCCTCTCTCCTAAAATCCAGAAGTTCCCAAGACTGCCTTTGCAGCAGCGTGGTATTTCCAGTTGATGCCTGTAAGTCAGTCTCCCATGAAGGCAAGGGGTACCAATCTGGAATTTTTTACTAATTTCCTGTAGAATAACAGATTGGTGCTTCCATCCTGGCTGGGCGGCTGTATTAGACATTCACTGTGTTGTGTCCTTTGTCTTCCCCTAATCTTTATCCAGAGAGTCTCAACCACATCACCACTACTGTAAGGGCTGTGCCATCAAACTTCTCTCCCTTATATAAAGTGTGACACCTTTACTTCACCTGCCCAGCCTATTCTTACCAAAGAGCCTCTAGCCCTCCACCCCTGCACCCCACTCAGGGGACTTTCTACCAAGTCTCACTGATAGTGAAATTGTAGGGAGCTGACTAATCTTTCCATTTCATCCTGTTTTTTTGTCATGCTGTGTGTGATTGTGCACAAGAATTTCAGATGTGCTCCTGAGGCCACTGCTCCCAGGAGTGGTGTAAATGTTCCCACTGGATTTCCTTCCCCCAGGGATGCCACGGCAACCCTTGGCTTAGCTACTGCATTCCTATTGGTATCCCTTTCCACCATCAATTCCAGTTTAAAGATCTCTTGATCATCTCTGCTCACTTATTCCCAAAAGCATGTTTTCCTCATCAGGATGGGCAAATCTTGACAGGATCTGACATACCTTGTCTCTTGAAGCCTCTTCCATGGTTTTAAAAAACATAGTTTTGTGAGAGACATAAGTCTTGTAGACAGGTATTGATATCCTGGTCTCAACAATATCTTCTGACAACTCCCTTAGTTACTATGAGGATTGAGGAAAATACTTTCTGTGGTCCCATCTTTTTGCCACTCTTTGCAAGGCTCTGAAGTCTCTTAATTAACCTCAGACTTTTGGTTGCACAGATATATAAAGTCATATCAAGCCACATAAAGCCAAACCCAGTGTGTTAAAAAATAATGTAGTTTCTCCAATAAAAATGTAAACTCTCCCAAATTTGTGTGAGATTTGCAACCCTTGCTTGACAACCTTTTTTGTGCCTTGATTTTGTAGGAGGAGGGAAAAATTCCCCTCAGCTATTGGAGGACTATTTGGGATTTCCTTGTTGTTTTATTACTATCGTTTTTTCAGAAAAAGATATCCTATGGTGTTTTTAGAAAAATAATTCTGAAATGATCTTTAACCCCTTGAATCACAGACCTGGCTAGGTAGTTAACTTAGATGCAACCCAAAATACCTACTTATTTTTCCCTCTTACAAACACTTTCTGCTCCTGTATTAAGAAGCCAGTCTGTTTTAAAGAGAAAGGTGTTTAAATATCAAATAACGTCACTTCTTGTGGAGGGCACTACAGTGCCACACCGTCAGAGGTTCAGGACAAGTATGAGAAATTCTTATTTGTTAATACAAAAATTTGGAAATAGCCATATTTCTTTAGGCTACAGGCTTGCAAAGAGACAGACTCTTTCTCTGGTGTTTTTTTGTAAAAGTAAGTGTAAACCAGGGCAAATATGCCTGCTACTTCACCCTGACAAATGTGTAGCCTCCAACTCTATACAATGCAGAGCATTTCTGGACCTGCTATGATTTGTCTGCTTAATAAACCTCAGTGGATCTATTTTCCAAGTGCTTAGAAAATTCTCTCTTGAACCCATTTGAACTTTTGTTCACAGCATCCTTTGTCAAAAGGTTTTGGGATTGGTTTTGTCAAAAGTCTTTAGAAAATTCAGACTGTAAAAAATAAAACACTTTATGAATATGTTTGTTGATCTGTCAAAAAAGCCCCAAACCATTTCTAAGGCCGAATCTTTGCTTAGAAAATTATTCTTGCTTGTTCTGAAGTAAAATTTATTTATCTATATATCTACCAATTAATTTTGTCCTTTAGTGTAATGGTTACTGATTTTGCTTCCGCTTTTATTATTGTCAGGTTGAATGCTGCATTTCATAGCTTACTGATGGATTTGTTTCAGTTTATTTGCTGACCATATACAAAAAGACGGTCCACTGTCCATCTTGATGTTTTTTGAGGTTTAAAGTTCTTAATATTTCTTTTTTGTTTTGTTTTGATTTGTTTTGGTTTTTTTTTGTTGGTTGGTTTATTTTGTTGTTTTATATTTTTCTTTGTGAGAGCAGTTTATTAACACAGTCTTGATCCTTTTCAAAATTAAATATTTTTTTAAAAAAAAGTTTAGAGTCCTGCAAAAAATATTTTGCAATGGCGTTTGATTAATGATAATAGTATAAACTCTGAAATTTTCCAGTTAAATTCAATTACTGAATTTATACTTGGTATTTAAATCCCAAATGTTCTTTATGTTTCTTGATCTAATTTGCTGGCTTGTATTTTTTTAGTTTCTTGTCTCTTACCTATTCCTCATTCATCATATAACACCCAACTTATTAGGAGTAATTTTGATGCAAAACCATAGCTTTATTTATTTTGAGGGTACACTACATGCTTGAGGCGTTGCCTCCCCTCTCCTCCCACTTCCACCTCTGAGTTTTCCAATGTGCTTGTCAGAGAATTAAGTGTTGCATTAGCTGAAATTAAACAAACCACTTTCCAAAGCTACAGGCAGTAAAGCATAACCATAGCTCAGAAATGATCTTCATATCCTTCCTGTGATTCTGTTTGAATGTGTCAGGAGCTGGCAATGAAAATTGACTCCGGCACCTTTCCCTGCCCATTATTAAAGGTCAAAACCCCACAAAGAACTGAAGCACATAGAACAGCTTTTGGCATCTGCAGAGCTTTCAGACCTTTGCTAATTTTATGGAGATTGGCCAAAGACTAGACAAGACAGAGTCCCAGCTAAAAGCATGTATCTGTGCATGGACTAAAAGGAAAGTATGTCATAAGCAATGATGATGAGAAAGCAGTTAGTGAAAAATAAAGAGGAGCCAAGAAAATTCATTAAATATAATCAGGGGTACTTAACAATTCTCTGGATGAAAAATGAGACAGGAAGAGGTAGGAGTGATCTTATGAAAAAGAGACAAGATAATCTTTAGTATATGTTTATAACAGACAGAAAAGCTTCAAAATTTGAATGATGTTATCTTGCTACAAAACTTTTAGACCTTCCTTCTATGAGTTGTTTCTTCTTCTCTCCCAGTGCTTTGTCAAGACTGATGAATCTTGACACTTACTCCAGCTGAAATAAACTGAATTTTAGAACTTCAGTTCTTTCACATATTTTTCCTTCTGGACTTTCAAATGTGAAGATTTACATAAACTAAGACTAATTCGTAACCGAACTCAAGAATTCATAGCTGAATATTTGTTATTTTGAAAAAAGTTGTAAATAACTGGAAAGGTAAATGTATCTTTGTAACCTTTCAGGATAGTAGTTTTGGCTCTGCTCTTTATTTTTAATGAGTGGTGTATAGTTGCAAGTAGCAGTTGTATGGAACTTACAGTGTTGAAGTGTGAATTTTTTCTTTAATGCAAACACAAGGTAATAGGAGGTGAAAAGTGGCTGCTGTTAGTCCCTGAATAAATGAAAACAATGAATTTGTTAAGTAAAGGAAAGAAAAAAACCACCAGCAATCTAAAAATTGGAAATACAATAAACCATTTATTTTCTTAGTTTGACTAAAAAAAGGGAAAATGAAGTAAACAATGGAAGATCAAAACAGAGAATAAATTTTGCTTGACTATAATCTACACTGTTCCTGAATGAAAAAATGTTAATAAATCAAATGTAACAATAGTGTCTTTAAGAATGCTGTTACAGTGCTCATGCAGGTGAAGGAGCCAGGATAAACCAGGATTAATTAGAAATCTCGTGTGAACTAGGGCCACCGTGTCTCACACCACAGACTTTCCTTTCTTATTGCTTGTAGGATATCACTACAGCTCACCAGCTTACTACTAAAAAGTTAAATAGTGATATTGATGGACTGCCACCCTGCAAACATGAGAATGGAATGGAATGGAATGGAATGGAAGGAAAAAAAGGAAAAGGAAAAGAAAAAGAAGAAAAAGAAAAAGAAAAAGAAAAAGAAAAAAAAAAGAAAAAGAAAAGAAAAAAAGAAAAAGAAAAAGAAAAAAAGAAAAAGAAGAAAAAAAAAAAAAAAAGAAAAAAGAAAAGAAAAGAAAAAGAAAAAGAAAAGAAAAAAAAAAAGAAAAAGAAAAAGAAAAAGAAAAAGAAAAAGAAAAAGAAAAAGAAAAAGAAAAAGAAAGAAAAATAAGAAAAAGGGAGGGGAGGGGAGGGGAGGAGAGGAGAGGAGAAAGGAGGGAAGGGGATGGGAGGGGAAAAAGGAGAGGAGAAAGAGGAAGAGGAAAGGAGGAAGAGGAAAAGAAAAAGGAAAGGGGAAAGGGAAGGGGAAAGAAAAGAGGAAAGAGGAAAGGGGAAAGGAAAGAGGAAAAGAAAATGGAAAGTGGAAAAGGAAGACTATTTCAGTAGGGAAGAGCTTAAAATGATCATTTAGTCCAGCTGCCTGAGGAGGGCTTATCAGAAGTTGAAGCCCTCTGCAAACCTCGGCCGTTGTGGAGAGCATGGCACGGTCTGGGGATGCAGAAATAAGCACACAGGCTCTTCTGGCAAAGCTTTGACTGCTGCCAGCATGGGTGCTGCAGAGACCCAGCACTCAGCATTGTAGCATCAGAATACTGAAAACACAGCAGCTGTGATGTGCTGTGCTGCTGTAGATTAGTGAGTGTTTGCTCTGATCGAGGATTAAGGTGAGTTAAAGGAGGGATAATGCATCACTGTGCTGCTACAACACTGCACCTCTAAACTGAGCCACTTATCCTGCTTCCAGCAGGAAGCCAGCTGTAAAACAAGGTGCTTGGTGGACCATTGCATAGCTGTGTGTGCTGTGGATGCAGAAAAACCCTACGTTGCACTCTGGAAGTTTATATCCATGTGATAAAGAAGATAGCTCTCAACACAGAAGTTGTTCAGAAATAAAGAGATTGACAGGAAAAGGACCTGATTTTTAAGGTGACAAGGCTTTAGCACATCCTCCCACATATGTATTCACAAGGCAGATCTGCCTCACTTGTGCTACACTGCACAGTAGGAAATTATCTAGAACTAATTCTACTATGAAAGTTGACAAAGCAGATATTTTTCCTTGTGACATCTAATATCCCAGCATATCTGTTAATCATGCAGGCAGCATAAGCTATTTATGAATTGGGAAGGAATACAAGGTAACTATGTTATTACCACAGACTTGTTTTCACCAGCTGCATGTGTTATTTAAAGCTAGGTTTATGTAAAGAGCTGGGCGTCAAAGGGTATGACAAACAAAACTTGATTATATGTCAGACCTTTAAATAAAATAAATTCTGCTCAGTTGAAATGTGCACATGCAAATTAGTCATTTGGTATTTAACTAACACAGTAATCAATTTAAAGGCTCCAGACATTTAAGATTTTATTTATCCATTTATTTCCTACTGCCCATCTGGTGTGCATGCCAGAAATGGTAATGTTCTACAAGCCAAATGAGAAAAGCATAAAAAGCAAAATAAAAAAAATCCCAGAAAGCCAGATTCACTCTGTAAGGTCTCCCCTCTAGAACCCCTTAGATGGAATTGCCTATTTTTTCAGTATGACAGGGATAAAGAAATAGGTTTGGGTTTGGGTTTTTTTGTTATTTTTATTTTAATTTTTTTTTGTATTTAGGAAGTGATCAAAGATTCTGATGATTATTCAAGTAAAGTATGCAGAGTGCTCTTGTCTGTTTATCAAAACGTAACATCTGACATAGCAAAGTTTATACAAATAACTCTCTCTTCATGCTAAGCATCCATGATTCTTATTCCAAGTAATAGAATTAAATATAGATTGCAGTTTTCAGAATAATGTTCCTCTAAGATTAGTTATGGAAACATTAAAAATAGTAACCAGGATGTGAATTCAGTGACCCCTACTTAAAAAAACAACAAATCAAAGCCAGAGGAGTAAATAGAGCTCCTTTTTTATAGTATCTCAGCAACTGGGGCACCTATCAAATGGTGATGCTCAGACTATATTTTACATGAAGCAATACCCTAGGATCTTTGAACAGTCGTCAAGGAAGATTTTGGAAGATATGTCAGCCTACTACCAGTCAAATGTCAACAGAACCAAACATCTCTTGTACTTCTACTCAGTCAGTAAGCAAATGCTTCATATCTCTCTGTTAAATGGAAGAAGAGAATGAGTGGAAAACTCTTTCACATAAGTTAGACTTCATATTATTGTTTATATTTTGAGAAAGGTAGAAAGGATTGTCATTAAAAAACCCAGTATTTTTATTTAATGCCCACAGTACTCAAGATTGACTGAAACTGAGTGCTGCAGTATTGAGATGTAGGATAAAGCTTGGAGGAACCACAACTGTATCTTTCTAAAAAAGTTATTACTGCTTTTTTTTGGACAGAAAACAGAGATGGGAATCCTCTTTGCAAGCTGTGCTTTCCAATTACAGTGAATGAAGTATCTGAGTCACAGAAAAGAATGAATTTTGATTTGCATAGGAGTCTTATGCATTTGTTAGGGTCTAATACAGGAAGTTCTGAGTTTAGGCAGACACATTTAAACTGGACTGTGCATGAACTGTGATTTTGCACCTACCACCTGGCTCCAGTCAGTTCCCTTTGAGTGCAATGTATGGCAAGCATCATCCAACATGAGGCCATGGATTGTGCTCTAGCAGTCAACTTCATATGTAGGTGAGTGTAAGGTTTGCAAAGGAGTGTGTTAGAAGTCTGTTTCAAATGAAAGTAGATGTTTTTGGGCATTGCTTGGTTGTCTGAAAAATGGAGGAATTTAATAGTCAGCTAATGAGCAGCTTCTGTTATTTAGACTTGTTTCTAGTCCTGCAATTTTAGAATGACCTAAGGAAATATTGCTGAGGAGAAACATGCATTTTTACTGTATAACGGAACTAGAAAGGTGGAGTAAAGCTTTTTTACTGCTATTTTGCTCCTTTATTCATCAGAAAGTTTGCTTCTTTGAAGCACCAGAAAGATTCAGAGTTGATCAATAAATAATAAATAATAAATATAACAGCAACTTATGGAATATGATGTTTGGACTATGAACTTATGGACTAGGTTTGCTTTCTCATTGCAAACATTTTTTCCTACTTTAAAAACTAACACTGTCCGTTCTTCAAATACGTAAAATGAAAAATAATTCTAAAAATTATTGTAGACCTTGTTACAGAGCTTAACTGTTCTTTTTTTTTTTAAAGAAAAATCTAATTCTAAGGTAATTAACCTCACATTCCAAATCCTTTTTATCTAATGTTATACAGGACTCTTCTATTGTAATTGTATTTAATGCAGTGTGTCTTGTT
Source organism: Muscicapa striata striata (assembly GCA_030060385.1). Taxonomy (NCBI): domain Eukaryota; kingdom Metazoa; phylum Chordata; class Aves; order Passeriformes; family Muscicapidae; genus Muscicapa; species Muscicapa striata. Next base: position 127,596 of record JAREIS010000326.1, read on the forward strand.
TATATTGATACTAATGACTTTATAATTGGAGAATAGGAGGGAATTGTGTATAAGATGAAGGAACAAGGCAATTTGTGGAATACAAGGCACCTATGACAACTTAAACATCTTGGTACAAGCCTCTAAATAATGAAAAATTAGGAAAAATCCTACTCCTCTACAGACCTGCTTGCCAGCAGAGGATGTCAAGGGGAGTCAGTAATGACTACATCTCTTCAAATGGAGCTGTGAGTAGTCCTACTGCTCCTGCTTGACACCAAAGAGCATAGTTTAAAACCCTACTGCCAACCAAATGCTCTGAAGTCATCTCAGTAGATGCTGACTTGAGTACCAGTCTTTATATGTCCTTTTTAATGTTATCCCAGTGGCCAAATGTGTTCAGATAAGGCTAAACAAGGAAGTCAAGAAAAATATCTGCCACACATTATTGCAAAAATGTATAGATTTGTGCTTAGAGAAATCTGAAATTATTCTTTTAAAGTGTGAAATGGTGATTATATTCAACAGGACAAAATCCTGCTGAGAGCATACCTTTTTTTATTATGTCGTTTTCATCTATAATAGCCCTGGGACTTTGTTTCTTCGACTGTCTCACACTGTCTGGAATTTTAGATCCTGTCATCTGTGCAGCACCAATACATTCTTATGCAGGAAACAACCTCTTAGTACTGTTAAATCAGGAGGCCAGCCAGCTTTATATCTAGCTTCTTTGAAAACCTTTTGTATAAAGGGTACTGTATGAAAGGCACCAATAAAACATTAATGACCCATGCTTCCAATCTCAAACAGCAGGAACACGCTCAAGCAGCTCACTTTCCATTCCTGCTAAAGACTGCATCAACATGAGCATTCCTGTATATCATTTTGTGTAAAATATTTTATTTTGAGCAACAAAAAAATACAGCACACATTTCAGTTGGAGTCCTGGATATTAACTGTAGGATTTTTTTCTGATTAAATGTTTACTGGCCTAGCACTACCACAAAGTTATCAGAATATAAATGGGTCCTCTTTGTGAGGAAAAATAAATGATTCCTTGGCCTTGGTCGTATTTTTGTGCATTGTAAATCTTATTATGGGTAAAATTAAACATGTTATATGATGATCATTACTGTTTTAATGCCCAGTCATATATAGTATAGGCAATAAAAGGAAAAAAAAATTTAGTTCCAACAAAAATAATTGAATACTTGCAGAACCTCTGAGTCTCATGATTTGGAGGGAATGACAGTGGTGGCGTACCATGACAATCAAATAAAATCCTTTGTTGGATTTGGTGGGCAAATGTAACCATCTGACGGAAATAATAAAAAACTAAGTGTATTGTGGGATCCAAGTGAGGTTCAGCCTAACACCCAAATGCAACTTCTGCTTGTGTTGTGTTTGAGCTGTTGTGGGGAAGACAACACATTTTTTCAAAAGCCAAAATGTCTATAAATACATTAGTGTTTATTTTTGCAAGTGGGAATCCTTTTTTTTCCTCCTCCCGTGGTTCTTTCGCTGTTCTGCCAGCCATGAGCAAACTGAACCATGCAACTCTTTACTGTTCACATTCCTCTGAAACTGCTGCACTGACCACACCTTGCTGGGTTCTCTTGAAACTTTTCTTGCAAGTTATGCTAAGAAGAAATTAGCTGGTTTTAATTTTTTTTATTCTTCACTTGTCTTTTGCAAGGGTCCATGTACTATTATTAGGTCACAAATTTACTTTCTTTTCATTAAATTTCAACCAGTTACAGCTCCCTAATAAATGCAGCACAAAAGAAAATCATTCCACCAGCTTTGACACTACTAAATGGATCTTTTTGGATCTGAGTGCCTTAATCATGTGGAAACCAACACTGCTCTGTATGATGAAATTCACTGTCAGTGAACTATTTAAAAAGCAGTGCAGGTGGGTTTGACAAGATGTTCCTGGTTGCAAGAACAAGTAAGCAGTGTTGATGTTTCACATTTCTTTGCATTTTGATTAGTTGACAACATATAACTGGGCTGAGTAAAAAGAACTGTGCTCTCCTTGCATATCTAGAAGCTAGCTGAAAAATAAGAACTGGACAGTTGCCATCATTCACCTCAGCCCACACACTGGCTAGATATGGCCAAACATAGGAGTAAGTGCTTTAATGACTCTCTTAAAATGACACATTTATTGCTTTTGATTTCACATGCAAGCATATAATGCATTGTTTACACATGTAATGCATAGACACCCATTGTGTCTGAGGGGTGAAAGAGATATTTTGTCTATCTTGTGATAGTATCTGTAATAGTCAACAGTGAAGGAAGGAATATAAGAAACAGCACGCACAGAAAACCTAAGCCCTTCTTATATTTTGTGTCAGGCAGCAAGTTCAGGATTTTGTAGGCTGGATAGTATATTTAGGTCACTGTTGTGGAAAAATTGCAGAGGATTTGTCCTTAATGAACTTGGCTTATGACTTTTTGAAAATATGTTATGCTTTTGGTCTCTGTTTAGTGACTACCTCAATTTATTTCAGTGCTGTGTAAAGAAGTCCTGCACTGAGGCAATAGATGAAGTAAATCTCCTCACTCTCATAGCAAGTGACCATGAGCCTAAGTAAACTCTGGCTCCCTGTCTGTCACTTAGATGTTTACCTTGTTCTGAATGTAACAGCAAATATATGTGTAGCACTATATTTATAATATTTTTGTCTTTTAATTATCAGGAGCATTCAAATGCCATAACACCTGAAAATATCAAAGGTGATAGGAACTATATAAAGTAAATTGCTAGTACCAAATTAATCACTTGTGTCCCTCTGCTGAAACCAGTGATGAAGTAATCTCAGGGAGGAATCTGGGACATGATTTTTAAAATATTATCTAGCACAAATTAATTGTACACCAAAGGCTTTTAAACCATGTTAGATAAGCTACACAGTCAAGGCTAATCTTGTTATAGTGACATAGTAATGTTAGAACTACATTACAGAGAATTTAATTCTGCTCCTATGTTGCTTATTTAGGTTCCCATTATCTTCATTTTCTGCCCTATAGAAGTGCAGTAAAAGCTATAAACAAACCCCCTTACATCTGTCACTTTAACTTAGTCTTGATTTTGTAGTGTAATTTTGAACATGGTCAGAAAAGAAACACAATCAGTAAGTAAACAGGTTCGATCCTCAATGCGCGAATGCCTTCTTAGTTACTCTTCTTCCCTCCAAATTTGTACCGAAAAAGAGAAACAGCTAACAGTTAATTTGAAAAAAATAATTTTAAAAGGCTGTTTGGAAAGAAGTTAGAAATCAGCTAGGGAAACTTACAGCTCAATACATTTATGAATTTGGAAATGAAAGGATAACAGTAAGGCATAAAAGAGAATTGATCTTTTTTTGAGATAAGATGAAGGTGTGATTGTTAATGAAAGAGGAAAATTTAACTTGGTAATAGAAGTGCCCGTGGCAACACTATCAATTCCATATTGTTAAGGCAGAATTAAGGTAGAAAGGAACATAATCAATGCAAAGAAAATCTTTTATATTTGCTTTTGATATTAAATTCACTCACTGTTTTGTTGTTTCACACTGGCATTGTTAGCCCATGCTGATTGTTTTTTTAAATTTCATCCTCTACTGAATCACTGTGAGAAACAATTACTGAGAAAGAAGACAGAACAGAAGAGCTGGGATATGGTGAACTCTAAGATGATCAAAGGATAAAAAGATAAGCCTAAGAAAGCTGATTTTTCTTTTGTGACATATTTGCAGGGCATATGTCAAAATACTGATTTGCAACATGCAACTGGTGACAATCAACACTATTTCCTAAAGGGCAAATTGTGCCCAACAAATTTAGTGGCCTTCTATGATGGAGTTACAGAGGTGTTGAATGAGGCAAGAGAGACTGACATCAGCTACTGGGACTTGTGCAGGGAGTTTGACACTATCCCACGCATCAAACTTCTCTCCAGATTGGAGAAACACAAATTTTATGGATACAGGCTGGATGGCTGCACTCAGAGAGGTGTGGTCAGCAGCTCAGTGTCCAAGAGCAGAGCAGTAAAGAGTGGCATTTCTCAGGAGTCAGTATTGGGACCAGCCCTCCTTAACATCTTTTTCACTCACAAGGAGAGTGAGATTGAGACCACTCTCAGCAAGTTTGCCAACAGCACAGAGCTAGGTGGTGCAGGAAGAATTGCTGCAGGGAGCTTGGCAGTCTTGAGAGATAGCACTGTACAAACTTAGTGAAATTCAGCAAGGCCAAGTGTAAGGCTCTCTGTTTGGGGCACCCCCAAGTGCAAATACATGTTAGATGGAGAATGTGACTGGGAGCAGCTCTAGGCAGAAAGACTTGTAGGTGTTGGATGAAAAGTTTGATGTGACCTGGCAATAGGAAGTCCATAAAGCCAACCACATCCTGGGCTGCATCCAAAGCATCCTGTCCTGCTGGGCAAGGGAGGGGAGCCTGCCCCTCTGTTCTGCTCTGGTAAGACCCCACCACCCAGGTCTGGGGCTCTAAAAATGGGAAGGACACAGACTTGCTGAATTGGGTCCAGAGGAGGGACAGGAAGATGATCAAAGGGGTTCCTTCCAATCAAAGCTATTCTATGATTCAATGATTTCTAAAAGAGTTGTTGAAATCTTAACCACTTTACAAAAAGGAGTTGCACTCTTTACCTCATTTCTCTGGATGTGGACTAACATGGTACCACAATCTCATCTCAACTTACTTTTAATATGCTTAAGATTATATGCTTGAAAAATGAAGCATTGTCTGGTGCAAGGGAGCTGCAGGCAACAGAGTCAAGGATTGGGTCATGCCAGCTTGCTCAGGGCTTTGTTGTTTCTGGATCTGAGAACACCTGATGAGAGCTGGAGCCTGCACAGTCACCAGGCAGCTGCCACTGCTGATTTATCCCAGGAATTTCTTTATCATAGCTCAAAAACTACTTGCAGCAAGGAAAAACAGGACAAGATTCAACAACTATTTTTTTTTTCCCTCTATACTGCCTAACTGTATTGATTAGGTTAGATTTATCATTGATTGATAAAAATAAAATACAACTAAAAGCATATAATGTAGCCAGATCTTTATATATGCTGTTGCTTCTCCAGCCCTTCCAAAGATGGTGATCTGTAACATGCTCACATTGGATATTTGATGACCTGGTGTTTTGGCTTCTTGTTTTATTTCTTTGATGACAAAGGGCCTATAAATCTAATATAGAATTATATATTCTATATATAATATTGAGAAAATATTGAGAAAAATTTCTCTAAATATTGAGAAAATTAAAATATTTCTCAAAAGGAGAACCTGTGGACTAGTGCAGGCAGCAAGGACAACCTTTTTTATGGAATGTTAGATCCTTGTTTTAAAGCAGAAGGAGAAAGTTAAGGTGTGACCGAAAAAACCATATTCCATCTATTCACAGTCATCTGACATTTTTCCTGGTGATTAGAGTCATTATTAAGTTAGTGTGTTTGGGTCAGTTGTAGCACATATTGGTGTTCTTCCTTAGAGTAAAATTTTCAGAGGAAGTCAGAATTGCTGTAAGAAGTAGTAGATTTCAACCAGAGAACAGGTTGTTAGGAGGTAGCTACATGGAAAGGTCAACCTAAAGCTTAGTAGCAGTCAAAAAGGCAGCATGTTACAAATTATTAAGAAATGGACAGTGGAAATTATTAAGCTGCTAAAATTCACACCAATTTCTTCAATACTGACTATAACTTAGCTTCTTATATCTCCAAAACACTGTATTAGAATTTAAAAAGTTTCAGAGGGAGGAGATGAGGCATACAGCTGCACTAAATGAGAAGAGCAGCTAGTGCTAGGGACTCTGCACCTACAGTGTAGATAGCTTGGGAGTTCTCCTTACAGCCAAATATGTCTACTATGCACACAGTTCAAAGCTTTCTGCTTGTTGCAAACCTATTCAGGTTGATTGTTTTTGCCTGGAAAAAATCTAGTTCTTATGCATCAAAATTGTTCAGTGTGGAGTGTGTAGTATAAAATCTGCCTTTGCTGCTGGAATTAAAATGCTGTAGATGCAGTTGGAAGGTGATCAAGGGTGGGTCAAGGGTAGATCAAGGGTGGCTTCCTCAGGGGTTACTATGAAAATAAACAAGCAGCTGTCTGTCCAGAAGGGAACCTGAAAGACGATTAAACTCTTGGATGGCATAGGCAATGAAAAAAGTAATTTATTGTCTACTAGTATACTTCTGCTGAAAAAAAATCCTGCAATGTATTGATAAACATAGCAGGGGAGTAGTTCAAAACTGGAAGAGAAAAGGATCTTCTTACTGCAGTAGTCTGTTATAAACTCTAGGATTCTATGTGGAATAGAATCAAGCTAAGAGAAACTTAATTTATGGAAAATAATCCATAAATAGAAATATTAACTCTATCCCAGCAAGTTTCTTAACCAAAAAGAGTGGAGCCCCTGGGTTTTCTTGTGAAATATCACATCCTGTTTGCCCTGTTCTAGTGCTTTTCCATCAATTACATTTCTGAGTTGGGACACTCTTAGACAGAGGTTACTCAGTTAGACAGACCATTGATCATATACTCTTTGGCTTTTCTTACAAGTATAAATAGAGGCACTTGATATTCTTTGCCTGGCGCTGCAAAATTGTAGAGTACCCGTTTAATTCTTTGAGTTTATGGGTGTTCTTGACAATTGTCCCTTATCATATCTCTCAGTATTGAAATTTCACTTTAATTAGATAGAAACAGTTGGAAATATAAACAAATTCTAACCCCCAAGTATCATTTAGTTTCATAGTGTCTGTAGTTCAGATTTAGACTAGATTAAAATCCACATTTATTGAACTATGATGGAAAGAGTAAGGTAATTCCTTTATTCTTAGTAAATTAAAATTAAGTTCTTACTATATGTACTCTAAAACATTGGAATCAGAAAATAAATATAATTTTATTTTAATTCTCTGTAAAGGAATGCTGTCTCTTATGCGTTGGATTTTCTTTTGTGTAAAGATTTTTCCTTCCATCACAACTTTGTTTTGCTAATTTAATTATTTAGAAAACAGCTGAGCAAGTCAACATTTTCTGAATGTACTCTTTTACAAATCTGTTTGCTTTGATTTAATAAATATTGTTTTCACTGTACTGTGTACAAATAATATTCATCATGTTCTGAATTTTACAGAGTAACTTGAGAAGTGCCATGCTTACGGCATTAGGTTTGTTGTAATTTTATCCACAATTGAAATATTTTATCCTCTGCTGCCTTTCAGGAGAGAGAAGATACAAGCATTTATTTACTACACTGTAGAGTTATCCAGTCTTCTCATAATAAAAATTCAGTTTTATTTAGCTTTAGTTTTTTATGGTTACAGTCAATTTATTTGTAGTGACAGATGACCAGGGAGAGTCAGGTGGTTCTAAAGACTTTATATGGATGAGATGTGAGGGATTATGAATACTTGTGTAACTTAAAGAGTCTTATGATCTTACATGTCTCAGCCTTGCTTAGGAGAAAAACTCAAGAGAATGGCACTTTGCTGTTGCATGTTTAATACTATTGGCTGTCTTAAGGTTTCTGAAAGAAACAGGGGTCAATGACCTTTGGTACCAGCCAGTAGGTATTGGCCACTATATATTGTTTTTATCTTTATCCTAAGAAGACTTAGGTCACTATAAACTTGCCTACTTAAACATATGAGTTCAATTTCCTTATGCAATGGTGTCAACACCTTTCAGTGAACTGCATGAATAGCGTGAGCAATTTTGAAATAGCTTGCAAAGAACTCCTGAACTGTGATCACGAAAATGGGGAAACAGTAACAGTGCAAAGAGAAGTGCTGAAAACATATACCTCACCCCTCACCTCCCAACTTCCAAAAAATCCAACCCACGGTTAAGCATTCTTCTGTATGGTTCTCTAAAATTTGATTATAATGACAATGTTAACAATATGCATTAAATATTTGGATTGAACACAAAAGTCTGCATTTCTTAAAAGCCTCTGCTTTATGTACTAAGTTACAAACCTGTAGTTTAAATGGTTTACAACTCTAAAAAAACCTCTAGGGTAAGCACAAATAGATTCAATCCCACAGTTATCTATTAATATTCTTTCCTCTGCCAGACAAAAATGAAACACAGTGTTACGTTTTGAGATATATTTACAAAAGTAAAAAATCTGTTTTAAAGCCTCAGCTGAATCACAACCCTGCACTTTATTCAGGTACTTATTGTATCAGACTGAAAACAATATGTCAAATATGAGATGTCAAGTGGAATGTCCTTGTTCTCCCAATTTTTTTGCGGGTGGATCAACTTTTGGCTTGTTAAGTACTGAGATGAAGTTACTGCCTCCACACTCGAGGGAGGTGATATTCCCCCTCTGCCCCTCTTTGAAGAGATGCCATCTGAAGTACTGTGTCTGCTCTGGACTCCTCCTCACAAGACATGGACCATTGGATGGAGCCCAGAGGAGGGCAATAGGAACGATCAGAAACACCTCTCCTATGGGAACAGGCTGAGAGTTGTGGTTGTTCAAGCAGCAGAAGGCTCCAGACACACACTTCTGTGGCCTCTCAAGACTTAAAGGGGGCTAGAAAGAGAGATAGGAACAGTTTTTAACAGGGCCTGAAACAGCAGGACAAGGGGCAATGTTTTTAAGTTAAAAGATAGTAGATTTGGATTAAAGAAAAAGAAAAGCTTTTTTACAATGAGGGTGGTGAAACACTGTAACGGGTTTTCCAGAGAAGTGGTAGGTGCCCTGTCTTTTCAAGGTCATGTCTAAAGGGACTCTGAAAAACCTGGGCTAATTGAAGACGTCCCTGCTCATTACAAGTGGTTTGGGCTAGATGATATTTGGCTCTTCTATTAAAATTTGATTAAAATAAAAAAAATCAGAGTGATCAATTTATTTTTTTTTCATAGAAGGTGTTTCCTGAGTGTCATGTTACTTGAAAGTTTTGTCTACAAGGAAGGCACAGAACATGATAATTTATGGATTGCTGTACTGGACCAGATCAGAGTAATCTAGTTTTGATGTTTATTGTGAAATAAAATAAACAAGAAGTAAAAGTCAAACAACTTCCAAGCTTCAAATTCTTTCAGAATAAGCTGTTTTGGTACACATTTGCTGAGCACTGTGGTAGTTCTCTTGCACTACAGGGGCTGTATTCATCCCTACATACTAACTGTGTTATCTGAGAGGCACTGTCACTGCTGCTGCTTGGCCAGCGGTGGGTCCGTCTTGGAGTCAGCTGGCACTGGTTTTATGGGACACAAGGGAAGCTTCTTGCAGCTTCTCATATAAGCAACCCCTGCAACCCTCCTGCCACCGAAACCTTGCCATGCAAACTTAATGTATTCCATGTCTAGCCTCTTTGAATGACCCTTTTAAGATTTACTATTAAAGCCATATTTATGGGACAATCTTCACAATCAACAGAAAAGAATTTGCCACATCAAAATCAAAATAACATCACCATAACACTGAATAAAATGGCCAATTTACACAAAATCCACTCCTCATCCCTTCAAAATTGGAACAACCAAAATTGCCCACCATCATTTTGCTCTCTAACAGCAGTCCATCCATGTTCTATCCTTTATGTCTCCCAGTTACTGCACTTATCTCAAATTACTTGAGCCTCCCTCATGTTGGCTATTGGAAAGTGCTCTGGTGTGTTGACCCTGACACAGGGTTTCCATCAAAGCTGCTCTATCACTCTTGCATAATCATGTAATATTTTTTCTACTTCTCTTGTATTTTTGAAATATTATATCTTTAGTCCTTAATCATCCATGAGTTCTGAAAGGCAGAAATTATCTCACTGGATCTTAGGGACCTGATACAAATTCCTCTCTGCGAGAGGAACAAGAAGCTGGTGGAGCTTGTGAGACCAGATAGAGAATGAAGTAGGCAGGTTTGCAGAGTACTGAGTTCTGAGTCAAGAGAGCATGATTAATTATATCTGGAATGGTATCAGAGTACTTGATCTCATCCAAATTGAAATGAATTTAACTGAGACCTCACTCATGACACAATGCAGATTTCACCAATTTACTTTAACTTGGAGCTTTATCATCTGGTACAAAATCCAGGGTAGAAAGGAGAGTCTTGGCATTGATGTCTTGGTCAATGGATTGGACTGGACCCTGTGGACAAGATCTGCCTCTAGGACAAAAATTTTTGAATGAAACTTAAGTGAGGTTGAGCAGTAGAATTTTGCTAACTTAGTTTGTGTTTAGGAAATTAGAACTTTCCTTTAGTATTGAACTGGTTTCCAAACTCCTCTTACAGAGAAGGTAATATATCAAAATACCCTAGGCAGGGAAATAGTCATTCCCTAGGTCACGCTTTTACATTTCTGTGACATGGTAACTTAGTGAAGTCTAAGGCAGACAACTTCACTGCAGTGGTGGGAGCCAAAGACTATTTTTCAGTAAGGTATGTAAGGCACAGTGAGAGACAATATTTGAAATGACCTTCTGAATGGCTTTGGACCAACACAAAGTGCATAATGATGTTGGTGCAGTTACTGTGTTCCACGCTGAGGTCCAAAAGAATAATTGTAGGTCGGTTGTGCTTATAGCATGTTGTTTATACAACATATTTTACAAGTGAACAATAAAAATCTACATTCTCAACTTTATTAAAAAGTAAAATCAGCTTCCTGAGGCTGTAGTGTTGACCCAAAACATATGGCCAAATAATAAAACAGAATAGAAAACTAATTTAAAAGCCTAATATACCATGCTGTGTTGTATAGAATACTTTACAAATTTTTACGTGAACTGTGAAAAGTTTATACCTATTTTCCAACTTCTCTCCGAGAGAAATTCTGACCTAAGGTTAGCTGCAACTGTTATGATAGGAGTAATAAAATAGATTTTTCTAAGTACAGTTTTAAATCTGAAATCTTGTTTGTGTTTTTGACTACACCAAAATAAGTATATTTTAAAGAAAATTCACCAATCGAAAATTAAAATACAGAAAAGTATTATGAAAATGTAATATTATAAGGGTTATTTAAGCAACTGTAAAAAGTACACATATCACACTATTTCTGTACGTGCATACCTCCAAACTGTTAAATGGTTAGATATTTTAAGTCAGATACTTGCAATGAGTGCTATGAAAGAGAGCATCTTAAATTTGCTGTAACAATCTGGTTTGGTTTATGCTGGCAAACCAAGTCTACAGTCAATATTTGTGGACTTCAGCTGAGAATTCAATTTGCAGCCCTGACAGCTCTTGGTGAAAAATAAAAGGTTTGTAGCAGAATGATCATCAAAAGTTCTTGGAACTAGCTCCCTGAGGTATTATAGCAAGCTACTAGCATTTTCCACACAGAGATAGCTGGATGTTGTTGAAAAATAAAGATTGGGTTTCACTGATGCTCAGGCTCTAAATCTATTGGCATGCTGTATCTGCTGTCTGCTGTGCAAGCCCTGCAAGGAGATTTTTTACAAAAAGATTTTTTACAAAATATCAAATACATCAACATCCATGTCTAAGCTGATCAGACATTCTCGAAGAAATTAGAAGTATAGTTTTCCATTTCTTTCCATTTCCTCAGACTGACCATTAGATCTTTTACTATATCTTATTTCCATCACATGCTAACAGGCATAGCCTTCCTCTTGACCCTTATTTCTGCTTTTTCTGCTCAGATTCTTTCTCCTTCCATCACACTCCTACTCTACCTGATCTTAGAGGTTACTGAGAACTATGTACACCTTAGGAAGCTAATTTGATATTTGGTTCATGTGACAATTTATGCTAGACCTGCCAAATATCCATTTTTCCTAGTATTAATTCCACCCCCTTCTCAGCACTATCTTGTACCAATCAACACTATTTGTCTTGAGCTTTTTGAAAGCATTCTAATGACTTTCTGAGGCATCAAGAAAACATGTATTATTAAGGAAGCACCAGTGACACACTAGAGAAAAGCCTTCTTTCAAAAATCAGGCTTTTCTCTGTGGTGTATTTCTTGGTGGTTTTGAACTAGGGAGCGCCATCCAGAAAGCTTCAAATTCTGCCATTTGCAACCCTCTCATCATTGTAAAGAGCTGAGCAGTAAGTCTGCCACTGCTACTCATGTAGCCCAGAAAGAAGACCAACTTTCAGAGTAGACTTCCTCTGAGTTTGCACTGGAAAAGCCCAAAAGTGTCTGACAAAATGCTGATTTGAGTGGACTTCATAGAGCATCACTATTCCATCTGTTATTTGTGCACCCCATGGTGCTGGGCACCCTTGGCCACCCTCTCCTCTACCACAGCTGAATGCAACTCTATGACAGTGACCTGAAATGCTGCTAACCCACCTATTTATGAAAATAGCTCCTTTACCAACTCCAAAAGTCACAGGAACTCTGGTATACAGGAGAGCTTGAAGCCCATATTTTTCTTCCAGATTGTAAAATTAAAATTAAATACATGATTTGAGCAGTCTGCCATCCATATTTCCATCTTTGCTTTGGAATTTTTTTCCCACTTAGGAAATTACTCTGTTGACCAACTTCAAAAGAGTGGGACTCAAGGTGTGTTAAGCTAGTTCTCTGAAAATGAGACTCAGACACAGAACCCACCTGAAGAGTCTCTGCCTATAAACAACTCATCAGCTTCCAAAGACTTATTTTATATTCCAAAATTTACTGAATCCATAGGCAAACATTAACCATAGAGAGATTATTGATCCCTTTCAGGGATATGTGTTTCATACATAAGTTAACTGCCCACTTCATAACAAATGTATTGAACCTGACCCTTACATAAAATGATTAGAAGGAAAAATACGCAGAGTTGACTAATTTCTATGTAAAAATAATCAATAATTTATAGAAAACATTTTGAGAGAGGTTAAACTGCAAATTTTTTTCATTAAAAACTTAAATATCATCAAAGCTGATATGTGAGAATAAATAAAGGTCACTTGCTTGGAGGCTGAAAATTATATTCTGATACTGGTGAAAGAGAAGATCTGGGAAGATACAGAGGCTCAGGCATCAATAGCATTGGCCTTCTGAGAGTACAAAGCACTTCAGATGTCAGGTCGAAAGCAAATGAGACCAGATGGAGGCCAAAGATATTGGAAAGAGGAATTTCAAAGGAAGACAAGGGAGTGTCAGCTCATCACCAGGAAAGATGAGGTAGATAGTATGAGATAAGGAACTCTGACTAAAAGGAAAAAGAACATGGAAACTGCAATTTCATTTTTCTTTAACACTTTTTACATTTAGATACATTATAAAGTAGTAGTTCTTCCATATGTTTTCCTGCTGCTAAATCCCAAAAATCCCTTCAGTTGCTCTTTTGAAACTTTACACACTTTATCAAAATTTTTATCAAAAAGCATATCTGTCTTAATACCATAAATATAAATGAAATCCCTGGTCAGGTTAAGTTTTCATTTCTTACCCTATACTTTCACAGCTTACCATTGGTAATGGCTTCCTTCTCAAAATGAAATTAAAAAAAATATAGAATAATTTCTAGCCTAATTTTAATGACCTGAAAATGAGACAAAAAAATAAACAGTTTTAGCACAGTGCAATTAAACAAGAATGCATTTCTAAGTAAAAGAAAATTTCCCTAAAGTTTCAACTCCATCTATTTTATTCAAACATTCCTCATCCACATGTTTAGTAACATATATTATGGATTTTGCTACCAGTTTGCCCATTCCCCCCTCTTTCTAATAAGAAGAAACAAAGTATTTTTGACTTAATTAGAGCCTCTATGTCTTTTCTAAGAAGCACACACATAATAGGACTTTGCAAAATTTGTAACTATTTATTTCCAAGGCTTACAAGAACTCCGAAAAGAGGATTTAGATGGGTGATGTGGGGCTTGATGAGGCAGCTTTTGAAATCAGGAGAAATATTACAGGATGTCTGCTAGTTTTGGATAAGGTGTCTCCTGAGTGAAAACTGGAAAGCAATATGGGGATTTTGCATCTGGCTAAGTGTAAAAGCCCTAATTGTATTCTCCCCTTTATAGCCAAATCCTTTCATGTCCTAGAACATTCAAGGTGTTGAGGGTTCCTGTGCAATGCTTATATTGTACAGTGAAACATTGCTACTGTTCCACTGTTTTTATTAGCATTCATCTCCTTGTCCTAGCATTAGCTTGTTGGAGCAGTTTTGATTTTATAGCTGCTAGGCAGCTCTCCTCATGTGCTGGTTTTCTAAGTCTGCTTTCCTTATCTTACGTCTCTCTGCAGAAGCTATCAATCTCTATCAGATTCCAAGACATTGTGCAGAAACCTTTTAATTTCTCTGTTCCCTGCCCTGCAAAAAAAATAAAAATAAAAAATAACAAAAGTGGCAAAAAGAAAAATGTTGCACTCAACCAGAAATGAATTTTCATTCCAGTGTTAAAATTCTCCAGAGGTGTCTGGGAGAGAGAGACGTATGTGACTATGTATGCATTTACATGTGTAAGCTACTGAATAGGAAAGATAAATAACATAAATAACTGTGTTTCTGCTCTGAAAGCATTATTTTACTCACTCCCAAATATTGCATGGTATTTCTTTTGAGAACAAGATACATCCATTTCAAAGCAAAGACTGACCTCTCTTCTGAATACAAATTACTTTTGGGAATGCTAAAATAATTTGTGGAAACTTCAATGACTTAAGCCTGAGTTCTGTGGTAACTATATATCTGGACTGAGCTTTCAGGGTATTAGACAGAAAAACCTACTGTAACATAGTGTTGGGCTGGTTTTTCTTTTTTATGCAACATAAATACCTCCCCTAAGGGATTTTAAATGGATGAAGAGCAGGTGTTTTGATTTGATGGTAAATTGGTAAGCTTATTACCTTCAAAATTACCACCAGCTATAACCAGAAATCATCCCACTTCAAAATATCGAGTATGAAACAAAAACACAGCAGTCTTAATATTGAAATATCTTAATTTCAAGTAACATGAATGCAAAAGTTAGTCAATCTGTGCTTTTATGTTTATATATAGTTATTGCTTAATACAGTATTTATGAATTCTTTCTTCTGAGCAACTTCTTAGACCTCAATTAGAGGTAGTAAATGGAGATTAAAAACAATGTTAGTAGGTTGATGTTTTTATGTCCCTCACTCTTTGATGAGACAAATTAAGTTTTCAGTGTGCTCTACATGGGTGCAAGCCATTATGCATCAGAGAATTCTATCCAATTCTGATCAAAGTCTGGTAAGAATGTGTATTAAAAACTTAAAATTATGACTTCACAGATAGGCTACTTCCCTCTACCTTCTCCTTCCCTAGCTGTTACTCTTCTAGCTATTGATGCAGGCTTTGTTTATTAACTCATCATTTGAAGTGGATTCCTCATTCAAAATCACACTCTCTTGTCTGCTCCAAAGAACTGTGATACACCAAGTCATAGGAAAAAACATATTTTTTATAACAAAATTATCATTTCGAAATATCAATTGCATCAACTTTTAGTGAGTCCATTTTCTGTTTTATTAGCATAAAAGCCAAATTCTGTGTTGAAAAAGACCCCTTAATACATGCAGTTTCTCTTAATTCTATGAAAATTTCAAGGATAACCAAAGAAATCATGACCATTCCACTCTTTAGGAACAGTATGTGTCTTGTCTCAAACAGAGACAGCATGTTATGTAATCAGTATAAGCAGAATGGAAAGATCAATATGAATATAGTGAAGAATATTTTTTTTTTACAAAGTGTGTTTTGACACATACAATTAAGTAATTAAGTAAACAAAAAATTCCTGAACTAAACATGCTTACAGGATAGAAAATTGGGTTGAAGCTAGTTTCAGTAGATTAGAATTAGTGCAGTATGGATAATATTAAGTCAGTTATGGATAATCTGTTCTTGCTGTGTTAAACCAGATGATCTATGCTTTTTTGAGCCACAAACCTGTGTTATCAGAAAGCTGTGTTTCAGCAGACACTGTCTTCACGTACCAAGAAGGCATGTTTTCACCTTTCATATAAGCAAAAGATTAATTTTATTAGTGAATAGATTTAGCCTTTATAAAAGAGACAGGATGTTTTCATGATCTTAAAGTTGTCATTTTTTTCAAATAAAGGAACATTACAAACTTCTTTTCAGTACTACACTCAATCTGTCAGTCCTTTGTCAGCTGTAAAATTCTTTCTCAGATAGATAAATATTCTCAGGTCCATGATGAGGATATTAACGAAAAAAGTATTTTCCACTGCCATGATCAAGGTATCTTAGGAATTCACTAGCTCTTGCTTCCTTAAATATCCACAAAGTTTGTGGGGCTTTTTTCCAGTTTTTTCTCCTCCACCCTGAATACCATGGCCTGTTTTTCACCTTGTTGCTCTACTTGTTAAGGAGAAATCAGATGAGTAAGACCTTTACAATCTAAAATCTAATCATTTCCTGAACTCTATTTGCATTCAGCTGCCATTCTGTCCTACTGGTCCACAAGGCAGCATGTCAGGTATGACACTGATGAAATGTTCTGATTATTCTTATGCTCTAGAATACCAACCAATCAACATTTCTGAAAATGCAGAAACAAAAAACAACTGCAGAAAAAAAAATCCATCTAACCATATATATTCGACAGATAAAATCTTGGAAACTGCTTTAATTCCTCTGGGTAGAATCCCTACTATTTTTATAAATGCTGCAGTATATTTCTGCATGAAAATACAAACATTTTAATTTGGTTCTTTCACAGGAAAGGACCCTAAAAAAGCAGAAGTAAATGCATTAGAAATGTATAGTCAGATTTCAGGAGGTAAAGTTGGTACAGCTCCACTAATTTCTTGCACTAAGCTGTCTCTCAAAATGGTAAGGAAGAGCACAAGAAATGAAAGGTTACTAAACTAGAACTTTTGAATTGAGAGTCAGTTAAATGCCAACTTCAACAACCAATCTCTCAAAGCAGTAGTGCTGTTTCTCTCTGATCTCAAGAAGGAGGCTATGTGAAAATTTACCCTTCTGAAATGCAACATGACACTATGGTAGCAAAATCAATAGAAAATCAATGTATTTAGAAAACAGCAGCAGCTTGTGCTTTTGGACATATGCCATGACATCCCCTAACTGCTAGATTCAGGTATTTTCACATTCCACATTATGTCTTTGCCTTTTAATACTTACTCTCAGTTGAGTGTGCTTGAGTTAATGGCCACTGTAGCTCAGATGAAAATGTCATTCTATTGAAGTCTAAACACATTTTCATCTTGCCGGTGAAGAAGGGAAAATTTCTCTCCTAAATATCCCTCCTTTTTATGCTTATTATTGATAAAATATTTTTTTATAAAGTTCTTTGATGTTTTTGTTGCCCTGCTTTGGTTGGTTGGTTGTTTTTTTGGGCTGGAGCTTTTTTCAAAAAAGAGAATCCATCTTTTTGAGAATGCAATGAAAATGTGTGTCCTTTGAAATACAAACCTAGTCCTATTGTAAACACCATGCAGCTGATGCTCACTTGTGTCCCTTGACGTCATTGCTCTTCAGCAATTCAGAAGGTACTTGAAGTCTGATATAAAACTCTTTTCTGCTCTCTGCTGCATGCTTTCCTTGGTTGTCAGCTAGGTCTCAGGACATCAATCATTTTTGTGTCCTTTGCTAATGACTAAATGTCATTAGCAAGTAAAAGTAAATAAATCTGAGATTCTATTTCGTGAGTGTGGTACATGGCTATTTATACAGGCAATTCAAGTAGCTCTGTTAAATGGATATCACACCCAGACACTTTGAAAGAGACTATAAAAAAAAGATATATAAAAAAGGAGACACTTTGGACTCCAGTAGACATCTCTGTATGAACTCTCCACAGTCATATGCCTAATTCCCAAATATTATTTTTAAGGACTACAAAGTATACAAAGGATTTCTCACGAAATACATATTTGATGAATCTGTCAGGTGTATGCATATCATATAAAAAATGTAAGTGTGAATTTAATGGTAAGGGAGCTTGAGTTATTTCCACTTCCCTCACTAGCTATTTCTCCCCATCCCTTTTGGCAGCGGTTTACATTACGGGAGATTTAATCAGGTCAGGGAATGTATTCAAACAAGCACAGGGCTGTTGAATGTGAATCAACTTACTTGATTCACATTCAACAGCCCTGTGTTTGTTTGAGGAAAATTACACTTCTTCTCCATTCCAGGAGAGAAATTATCTTCCCACCTGGAAGTCTGAAGGAAAACACTGTTTAGATGAAACTTGTAAAAAGTGATAGTATCCGAGATTGATTTTGATCCATTCTCAAAAGGGAGATGTAGCAAGTACGGTTCCATGGGAGTCTGCCATGAACTGTAGACAGACATATACATATATGCTCCAATAAAGTACATATTTCAATGCAAATATAGTATATCTTTACTCTCCCCAGCCATAATCCACAGAATATATAGTCCATTTACTGGTTTTGCAGATTCTATCAAACCATTAAGTTTCAATACCAGAACTAGTAGAAACGGTTTAGAATTCAAAATAACTTGAGAAATCAATTCAATTTATGCAGAAGCGTAGTAAGAACAGGACCAAAATTCTAATGTAAGCTCAGATAATCTGCAACACAAATAGGAATGTTGTGCAGGAAACCTGCAGTTTAAAATTAATAACAAGCAAAACATGACTCAGACCTGTCATGCTGTTTAAAAAACTGTAAGAGCTAAAGATTTTTGGTATTTCTGCTGAAAACTGAAGGTCAAGGAAGATATTGGCCAACTGGTTCCAGAGAGCAGCTATGGAATAACAGAATAGCTGAAGAAGAGGTGAAAAAGTCTGAGTTGTCTCCAAAGACTAAATAGAAGCTTCAGAGATGAATGGTGTATAATATGCTTCACGGCCACTGAGGTTTGGACAAGAAAAAACAAAACAAAATTACAGAAAGAAAGGTTTTTCAATGGGGTAGCCACCAGCCATGTCGTAAAGGGTTTTACTCATAAATACTTCACTGAAGCAAGTATTTGAATATGGTTCACCAAAGCTTTTGGAAACTACTTATTCAGAGTTGCAACAGACCTCATTAATCCTCCCCTGGACTTTCTCCTGTCTCTCTTGTTTTCCTATATTCTATAACATGATTTCTTTTGTTCTCCATGACATGTAAGAAAGGTTTGGTTGCAAAAACACCCCAAGAAAACCAAGAAGGATTATTTAGTGTATTACAAGGTACAGAAAAAGACCTTGAATTTTTTATCTTTGAATGGTAAGATTTTTTATGAATTAGTTTTAAAGTGTATAAAAATTATATAATATGATTTGCCTTTTGAGATAATAAAATGATATTTAGCAGATTTTGATATTTTAAAAAAAATGTTTCAAGACTTTTCCTGTTCTGCAGAGACTATAATAAAATGTACTTTTCACTCATTACATAAATTGAAATTCACTCCTTTTATCTGCTCAGCATAGAACCCATCCCTTTGTCATACATAAAAAGAAAGAAAATTACTTGAAAATTAATGATGTCTTTTCTGTGGGATGAATCTCAACTGAATTAATAACAAGCACAAAAAAATGAAAAACTGGTTTTTTGAATCTGTTTTTTTCTGATGAAAAAGATATACAAAATCCTGACAGAAACATGTCTGTTTTCATGTTCTTGTTCTTCGACCCCTATCTATCTTAAGCAAATTTTTGCATACAGGTAAGAACTGAGATTTCATGCTAAGTTATAGATATGTGAAAATAAATTTGCTGGTAAAATCAAACAGCCTTGAAAATAGATAGAATCAAAGAATCACTGAAGCATAGAGTGGTTCAGTTTGGAAGTGACCTTAAAGATCATCTGGCTCCAGCCACCCTACTGTTCACTAGATCAGGTTGCTCATGGTCTGATCCAACCTGGCCTTGAACCCTTCCAGAGATGGGGAATTCACAGCTTCTCTGGACAAACTGTGCCAGCACCTCACCACTCTCTGAATAAGGAATTTCCCACTAACATCTAATCTAAACCTGTCTTCTTTCAGCTTACCTTTGCCTCTTGTCCTGTCACTACCTGCTTTCCATTTCACAAGCCCCCTTCAGGCACTGGAAAGATGCAGTGACGTCTCCCTGGAGCCTTCTTCTCTCCAGGCTCAAGAGCTCCAGGTCTCTCAGCCTTTTTTGACAGAAGAGATGCCCTGTGCCTCAGATCACCTTCATGGCCATCCCCTGGACCATCTGTAACAGGTTCACATCTTTCTTGTGTTGAGTTGACATGAATTTTTAATACAGAGAGAATAAGAGGGATTTTTAAAAAGATATCCCATTTCATATTAAGAAGAGGTTCTTATGCTGTAAAATACTACAAAATCTGAAGCTGACTCCCTGAGTTGCCATGTGTTGTTGAAACTGTGAAATGTGGGTAACTGTAATATCTACCTCTTGGTGTAAGAAGAAGCCAAACTTAAGACAACTATAAGTATCTATCAGATCCTTAGCTCTTGTGACAGATACTATCTCTGTAAGAGAGAATAAGTCTGTCAAACAAGACAGTATTTTACATCATGGACATATATATTTATATATAATGTGATATATTTATGACCTTGAACCACTTAATAACTTTGGGCATGAAGGATTTGGAATAGAGATAAAGAAAAGATAATTCATCCAGAAAGAACAGAGTAATAGAAGCATGGTAAAGGTGTAATAAGTGTAAATAACAACCAGACTGGATTTGATACTGATTTATATGATGTTGTCTAAGCATAACATGACTATGAAATATAATCAGCTCATAAGAATTTTGGGTTTTTTTATACTGGTTAGAGAAGCAGTTTGACAATGCTCCATCCAAAGGCCAGCAACATCATGGGGGAATTCATCCTCCAGCTCAAGCAAAGTTTGCTATGTGAGGCTCAACATTAACTTGTACAGTGAAAGAGACTTAAAGAGCTGCCACACTTTCCTGGTGATGCAGAGCCACATTTCTCTCTGAGTATGCTGCACATTTCTATTCAGGAGGCAGAGAGCTGTTTGGCCCTTGCTGAAAGTAGGTGAGCTTTATGAATGAATTATGCATCCTTCTTCTGTAAAAAGCCATTTACTTCCAGTTTCATTAACATCATATAGATCAACATATATTTAATTATTTTATAGAACAGAATATGTAGAGCCCATGGGGACATTACAATGGATAAGAAGGCTTCAAAGATATTTAAAACTAAGGCAAGAAATTTTTCTTTGTAGAGAGAGAAGAAAGAAAAAAGAAAACAAAAATTGATATTGTTTTGTTTTCTTCTGCTGGATTCCCTGTAATTTTATATATTTTTATTTCTGCACTATCTTTGTCTGCTTGATGTTTTATTTATGAGTAATATATTATTTATATATATTGATATGTTTCATTTTTAGTATGAAAAATAATTTACAGGATTATTAAAAAAAGATATTTCATTGTTTCTAGTGAAGTTATTAACACTGCAATTAAATAAAAAAATGTGATTCAAGATTTCTTCTATAGGAAGACTTGCACACAGTGCAAAAATATTTCAGTATCATGTAATTAGTTTGCTGATAAATACAACTAAATGATGTAACTACTATTAGGCCATGAAGAAGTGCAGTTGTAAATAATACAGGTTCCTTCCAAGCTCTTGTCTAAAGACACATGCCTTCAGAAATTACTTCAGTGAAAAAAGAGAAAAGTTAGGAGATTGGCACTGATATATGGTGTTCATCATCCACAGATGAACTTTTGAGTCAGATTTATGTTCACAGTGAACTCAAATCAATAGAAGTAACATCTGACGGGTATGAAAACCCTTAGGCCATTCTTTAGTTACAAGTTGGCCATCTTTTCATCAAAATTATGGCCAGAACAAAACCTAGTGCAAAATTATCCCAGGACCAGCTGCCTCAGGTGGGAAAAAAACCATGCAACTTGATTTTTATGATAGTTGAAGTTTTACATACAAAAATAAGATGAAATGACTTCTTCTTTTTTTAGAGGGAAGTGTTGGAAGATGAAAAAATAATAGTAAGTAAGCTCTAAGCTATTCAAATTGAGTGTGTAGGAGAGATTAATTGCTTTTAGCATACTCTATAGTGAAGCCTAGGATATTTCTACTTTGTATGTTTGTATGTATGTATGGAAAATTGCCTTGACAGTGTCCTGGCTGAGATGTAAAATCTACCCATAATCCTTTTACCCACTGTGACAATGGAAAAGCAGATCATTGCCATGTGCCCATTTCAAACCTTTGTCTACTCTGTGTGCATATTCAAATAGAATTTAAAAAAAGATAGGAAAACCTATTAGTCCTGTTTTTGATCTCACACCACTTTTGAGTACACCAACATGGATTTTAGACTAATTCATGAAAAAGTAAAGTATTCACATAAAAGATAAATCAAGCACCAATGAGAAGAGAGAAATCTAGGATATAATGAAGATATGTTTTTTTACTTGATAGAAAACAAATTTATATGTAAAATAAATTTACTTCACTAAAATTTACTGATAACTGTACATAAATATTGTCAATAAAAATTATAAACATAGTTCTAGATATTAATCTATTCATCGCTATGACCTTCATAATAGGATATTTTATCAAACATTTTTTGATGTAAGACATTTTTATTTTGTTTGAAATGTGCTACTGTCCCTAGTTGTTTTGTGCTTGATAAACAGGTATAACAGGCTTTCCTGAAACATCTTATCTTATAATTTATTTTTCCTTTGCTTATTTAATTGGTCAAACTCCAAATTAGGGATATTGAGTTAATTTTATAACAAATATTCTGAGAACAAGACAGAAAAATAGTATAACAGATTGTAAGTCAGTTGGCTTATCCAATTCCACACAAGATCAATTAGGTATTTAGTAGTGTGCACTGTAGAAGAACTTGAGTTCACAATTAATTCAAGATTATTTAAATTGTTTTGAAAACAAGACTGTGATTTGTACAATTAAAAGGAATTTGGTGCAAGTAACCTTATTCCAAAATTGATTTAGAAGAATGACAGTGCTAAATGTAGTGGTCTTTAGTTCATGAATCTCCATATAGTATGAGTTGCTGAAGTTTGTATCACTTTTTGAAGGACAGACCTCCTATAATTAATTCATGGTTAATGTTAAATATGGTTTTATACATTTGCATAATCTTCATGCAGTTAGGGTTTCAAAAAGAGCAAAATAATTAAAAAAATTAAAGCTAATCCCTCCACCCCCTTTGCAATTACCCAC
Source organism: Muscicapa striata striata (assembly GCA_030060385.1). Lineage (NCBI taxonomy): Eukaryota > Metazoa > Chordata > Aves > Passeriformes > Muscicapidae > Muscicapa > Muscicapa striata. Next base: position 150,689 of record JAREIS010000326.1, read on the forward strand.
CCCAAATATCTGCTTGAAGATGATGGTAATGAAGGATAGGGACTTCGCGGTTTGATGCCAGCTCCCCATGGTGCTCCTTTGAACTGCTGAGACGTAGGCACTTACTCTTTCTTGCTTATTCCAGTTTTCACAAACCTTGCCACTCAGTATAACTGTATGTTCAAAGCAAAACATAAAATGATGTAGTTTTAAAGGACTCATTAATTTTCTTTGTACTCAAATGCAGTTTTCATTAAAAAATGCAATACACAAATTCTGAACTTGAACACTTTCCAATTTTACTGCTGTTTACTTCAAAGGGTGCTCAAAAGAGTGTGCTGGAGAATTGAATTCTTCTGTTGAAAAATTAATCTATTACTGACACTGACCCATTTTTTTATTCTCTCTGGTTTATGAATTTTTAATTTTTTTATATTTGTAAGACAAGTCCATGCTCAAATGTCTTTTAGGACACTACCCCTTGAAAGATTAAAAAGCAAACCATGCTATGCTTTTTGAAACTAGAATGACAGTCTAGGAACTGCAATTGTGTCTTGACTATGTCTGTTGAGGCCAAGATTGCTAAATAGATTATGTTATATATGCAAATTTTTTATATTTTTTGAGATGATGTTGGTCATATGATTGACATTAACTGAGAGACTAAGACCAGTATATTTACCTTTACAAATAAAAGAGTGGTATAAATTATTTTATCTGTTATTTGAAAAAACTAAAAGCTTGCTCTGTGTTTCACAAAGGTTATAAAACTTTGTAGGCTACAAATAACACTTCAAGTGTTAATGCTTCTTTCCAACACTCGGTTCATCTGACTGATCCAAGATGGTTGCACCATGTGCTCATCCTTCTGTGAAGGGAAGACAAAAGCAGCTACAAGATTGGTAGACAGGTTGCAGCACAGCCAATTCTACGACTAGAAGTTCTGTATCCAGAGAAAATTCCAGTAACAGCGTTCAAATAGACAGTAATTTCTAAATAAGCAAACAACATAAAATCCCATCCCAGCCCTTTTGATGTGGTTGATGTTCTACTGGGTAACGTAAATGTAAAGCAGATACAGCTAGAAATTTAGCTTCATGTATGGCAGCCTGGGGAGCATGCCATGATGCCCCAAAATAGTGTCTTCCCTTAGCCCATCCTGAAAACTTTTCAGATCTTCAAAGACATGCACGTCAGAAGTTACTGGAAGTCAATATCAGTACGCATCTCCTTCTGTTTATTGCAAAGAACATCTAAATATTTAAATGCTTGGGGCATTACATGATGTAATTTTCATGTATTGCATTGCCCTATAATTATTATATAATTAGATTTAAATAGAGTGAGTGTGGTCTGTAGTATCAGATTATAATAATATTCTGCTATTTAGTGTATATAATTATTGTTGCTGATGGCAAACTATAATTATTCTTTTTCTTCTAATAATTTCTAAGATGGAATTTGGAAAGTGTCTTGCAAAGATTCATCAAATTAATTTTTCCAAGAAGTTGTTTTTATTTTTCTGAAGCTGATCTGATTATTTTGACGGTTCTACATAATTTCTTGAGATTTCTCTTGTGCAGCAGTCTCTACTAGAACCAAAGGGAGAAACTGCAGTATTCCAAGAGTCAACAATAATAAAACATGGTATGTTGCATCTGCTGGGCTATAACAGATGATACAGTATACAAGAAATTGTACTTCCCAACCTATGGTCTAAGAACTGGAAGAAGAGAGTTTTATATTTCACTTGAAATATCTGCTTTCACAAAGAAGTTATCTTTGTGGATGTGTGCAGTATCTAATAGCATGTATTTTTTAGTAAATATATACAGTTAGCTCAGTGGTGCCATAGCATAAAACAAGGCATGGGAGGCTGATATACAAATAGACATATAACATCCAAATATTATTCTAGTTTCCACAGACTTTTCACAGTGTAGTATTTTCTTATTATGATTGAGAGAATTGAAAAAATACTATACAAACTGTAGTGAAGCCTTACAGTGAAGGAAAATAAATCTTAGTTATCCATTAGGCTTTCAAATAACAGGAGGTCTAAACCAGAGTTCCAGATTACTTAAAATAAATAATTATATAACAAATGTAATGATATTTAGTCATTTACATTTAATTACTTAATATGAAGAAACTTCAAAATATTAGAGATTAGCCAATTGTCTTTCAAATGGAAAGTGGTTATTGAAGGATCTTCTTAGACATCTGGGGGTTTAATCATGAGAAAAAGCTGTCCTAGGTGTCCCAGGCCTCAGTAGTTCATAGATCTCATGTTAAGGAAGGCAGTCATCTCATGCCTTCCTGTGAATGCACTTGAGGGTAAGTTTTCAACTGGCAGTGGCCTTGCATGGGATAACCTAAATTAGGTCATGGACCTGGGGAAAAAAAAAAAAAAAAAAAAAACGGAAAATCACACTATAATATAGGAGTGTAACATGAATGGAAATGTCCCTGAGGGTTTCACTTCTCGTAGCATCTTCTTGGCATCTACAGTTAAATAAATGTATGGCATTAAGAATGACTTCATCACCAGCCATTGGCACAAGGACCAAAAGGGATGAGTATAGTTAAACCCTGCTCCCTTCTTTTTTATCGTTTCCAAAATGTCAACTTCTGCATCCAGTCCTTATTCTCACTTATTCTTGTCTACACCTTTTGGCACCTAAAGCCATTGTCAAAGACAAAATGAATTACGGTAAATGCATTGAATGCACAATTGTTCTGAACAATTAAGAGACAAAGAGTCCCTTTATTTTGGGTGCAGTGGGAAGTTAAAAATGTACTAAATTATTTGTACTTAAATGTTCTAAAAATGTTTAGGGGAAAAAGTTTCAATTCTAGTTCTGAAGCATCTGTCTTGCTCATAATCTGCTCCTTCAGGGATGAACCTGCATTTTGTTTCAGAATTCAGATTGTCTTTTTTTCAGGATTCATAAATTTGCTAATGGATGCCATCTCAGACTGAATTTACAATCCTGGCTCACATGTTATTTTTTATTTATTTTTCATTCTGTCAGGAAGCGTAACAAATGGCGATATTTTCTACCCATTTACAGATGCAGGTCCTGCTCTATTCTTGGTTTCAGATATGATTTGAAAAACATGGTATGAGATTCAAAATAAATATGCTGAGCTAGTTAAGTTGTAGCACTGTGTCTGGAGGGCAATTCTTCTCTAAAATGAATGGAACACTAAAAAAGTCTAATTTTCTAAAATGTCTCACATACTGTCTACTTTGTTACCAGTTTCTCAGACTGATCATAATTTTAAATCATGTTAGTTTAGGAAGAGTACAAGATGTTAGGAAAATTACTGAATTATCTTTTTACCTATCAGCTTCTCTGGGAGAAAAGGCATCCAAGAATAAATTCTTTTCTCTTGGAAACCAGCTGTCACTTCCTTCAAAATCTGTGCTGCATAACACCTCTATTACAATTTTTGTGAAGAAAATGTCATTGTTGTTTATTATTTTGTCTTTACCTAAAACTGAACAATATGGATACTATAGAGAAACACAAATCAGATGTTATATGTTTACATACATAATGAAACTGTTGAAATTATGTTTTATAATTGTCCTTTGCCCAGCCTTTGTGTACACAAGGCGAAGAGAGAACCTTATACTGTCTAAATCCTGTAAATCTGCTTTGTTTTGTGAAATAAATTGCATTTCCCAAATTTAAGTAGAAGATATTACTCTTTCAGGAGTAAAATTTTCACATTAACATAATACCTCTGGACACACAAGCACTTCATCACTCAGGTAATTTTAACAACAGAAGAAACCTCACTTATGTTTAAGGTTTTAAGGTTTCATGCTCTCTATGTGGTTAAATATTTGGCTGATTAGCCACAAATAAATTTAATCTAAAAGTGCTTTTTAAAATTTGAATTATTGGTACAATATCTGAATGCTTTCTGTGCAAAATCAATAGTAATAGCTAGTCTCTAAAGAGATTTTTGTGATTTTGCACATTTTTCTTAAAATGAAAAATGGAACCGTTATGATTTCTATTTTATCATATATTTCTGCTACACATTTATACAACTTTCCTTATTTCCTCTCTATGTTCAGAATAGGCACCTGGGTAGTAGAGATCAATATGATGGGTGTTTATATGATATAATGATTTATTTAGATTTTTAAAAATGTATTAGTTTGGTGGAGGCAAAAGTACTTTGGCTTAATATATTTTCATTTATTCAGAATGTGTAGTTAATAACCTCTCTGAAATTTTTTTGTGTTTTCATATAAATATACATATTTATATGAAAAGGAGCCATGAATGAAATAATATTTTTGCTGCTAGTCAGGCTCAAAAGTGAGCAGTCCAAAGACCTTTTTGGCTTTGGTTAACTGTTCTAGATAAATACTATTCACTGTGCAGTTGGTTCCTTGTAGCCATGAGCAGTATGAATCCCTGTAAAAATAACAGAGTAATTTCTGAATTGCTTTCACCCCTTTTTTTTTTTTTTTTTTTTTTTTTTTTTTTTTTTTTACCAGAGGGCACTTAGTGTTTTCAGACAGATAATGGAGATCAAACATATTCTGCATTTTATTTGGTACATTTAGGTTTATTTCTTTGTATAAGACATTTAAGCAAAAGCTTTTTCTAATTCATTTATGTATTCTCCTGAGGAAATATAAGTTTGTCAAAGGTGGTTTGTGGGGAATGTGTCTGCTTTAATTTGCTGCATTGGCTCACTGTGGCCTATTGAAATTGTGTGAAACAATTTTTGTTTAGATATCAAAATGGACATGTTGCAGTTTTATTCATCTTCTGTGTAGCATTTGCATTGATGATGTCCCTTTATAATTGTCTTCCACCTTATGAGTTGGGTGCTGCAAAGAACCATGCTGAAGCATTTACTGCCTCTGTAAAAAGTGCATTGCACTGCAAATACAATACACACAAACAACACTATTTTGTGAGGTGAAGCACCTCTGGTGCTCTAGGCACCAACTTCGTTGGGTTATCTTAAATGAGCAATGTAGCAAATAGTTGCTAAAAGGTTATTTATTGCAGAAGCACCTCAGTCTCAAAAGGCACAGTCACAGACATCAAAGTCCATGCTAAGTTTTGGTATAAAGTCCCAAAGAGAAGCAGAAGCTGCTCTTGCCAAAGGTCCTTGGGTGTTGACAGATGACAGTGAGAAAAAGCAGAAAGAAAAGCAGCGGCAGGAAAAGCAGGAAAAGCGATGGCAAAAAGCACCAACTCTTCCCAATACATACACTTATACAGAATCTTCCCAACAAGCTAAGACAAACTTGGACCACCTCTCCTTAACCTATTAGAATTCTAGTTTATTAACACGCCAGGTTACGTATAGACTATGCATGCAACCTATCTTGTTCTATCTGAAAGATGTAAGCAATATTCTTCCTATAGCTCTATTATGTCTAGGAGCCTTTACTGAAAACACTGGTATGTTTTTCAACCTTCACTGGAACTAGCACTTCTACTTTGGTATCTAAATCTTTTACTTACTAAAAGCATTGGAGCTCATACTAAAACTACTGACTCACTTACTTATCCTAAAACTTTAACTTAAACCTCTACCTTATGTGTTAGTGGCTTAATATACTTCAATCCATGCACAGGCTTTAATTCAATCCCTGCACTCTGATTTCTCTCTGAAGAATTCAGAGACCCCCAACTCACTGACTCCAACACTATCTCCTCATGGCATATTTCCTAACTTTCCAACAGCAGATGTACAGACATGAACCCTTGTATCCCCTGACTGCTGTGTTGCCTCTCCTGCTCTTTCCTGACATGTTGGGGAGCACCCATAGCCCTTGCAGGACCCCAGCAGTGACAGATCTGCCTGTAGTAAGGCTGCAATAGCATTGCTGCACCAATGGTAGACTTTGGTCTGTCAAATTTTGCCCTACACCTTTGCAAATGAGAGGAGAAAAAGTCAGTTGTGTAAAGAACTCAGTAAGCATTAATAAACCCAATATTAATAAATCGTTAAAAAAACAAGGCAGAGGGAAATTAATGCATAATGAATCTAACAAGGGACAGTAACTACATCGCTAATTAATTGCACTGGATAGACATTTCTGGTCTAATGAATGATCTTTATTCAACAAAAAACCCAATATATACCATTGCAATTCCAGAACAAGTTACTTGCTTGCAGTGAAACAGATCAGTTAATATTGCAGCAGGTTTTTCATGTGCTCATTCTGATATTATTTTCTTCTTTTGCTAAGGCACAGTATCTCACAGGGGAGAGTTATTCTGAGTCTGCCTGTTAAATATGTCATGCAACTAACCCAGATTTGAGGAGCTAATTATGTTATCTGTGATAATATTAAATAATTATAGTCCTTGAAACAGGGTCAGAAGTAAGAGGACATCCCTGTAGTGCAGCATTCACAGTTCATATAGAGAGATAGCCATAAAGAATAAAAAATAGAGACAGGAATAAAACGCTTGCAGGTCTTAACCCCTTTACTTCTGTTGTCATCTGTACACTCATAGCTAACTTGTCTTTGCACTTTCCAGATTGATCCCACATATTGTATCTGCAGCCATTGTTCTCAACATAGTCCGGAAAACTGAACTGAAAAACACTCATCTTTTAGCAGTTCAAAAGCTTTTTTTTTTTTTTTTTTTTTTTTTAATATATTCCTGCCTCCTAGATTTCTAATTTTTTGTTTTTCTCCGGTGGTTTGATCACACACAGAAACTATTTTCTGAGAAAAACTTGGTGTGGAAAGTAGGACACTATATGCAGTTAGACATAACTATGCACCTTGAATACAGTTCATAAATGAGCTGCTGAAAAGCTAGCAATTCTTGTTTTGCTAATTTTTATCATAGAATAACAGAATAATTTAGGTTGGAAGGGGCCCTAAAGATAATCTAGTTTCAACTCCTCAGCTTCATAGGTAGGGACTTCTCCCGTTAGACAGGTTACTCAAAGCCCTTTTCAGCCTGGTCTTGAAGATTTCCAAGGATGAGGCATTTGCAACTTCCTTGGACAACTTGTCCTAGCGCCTCACCATCCTCACAGTAAAGAATTTATTCGAAAAAATGAATCTAAACCTAGACTTTTTCCATTTAATCCCATTCCCCATTGTCCTATTACTGCATGTCCTTGTAAAAGTCACTCTCCATCTGTTCATTTGAGGTACTGGGAGGTACTACAAGACCTACCTAAAGCCTTCTCCAGGCTGAACTCTACCTGTCTGTCTTCACAGAAGTTCTCTAGACCTCAGATCATCTCCTTGTTCCCCCTCTGGACTTACTATAGTAGATCTATGACCCTAATACATTGGGGGCCCAAGAGCTGGGTGGTGGGGTCTCACCAGAGCAGAGCAGAACAGAACAGAGCAGGGGCAGAATCACTTCTCTTGCCCAGCAGGATAGGCTGTTTTGGATGCGGCCTGGGATGTGGCTGCCTTTATGGGCTGCCAGTTCACGTTGCCAGGTCATTTCAAACTTTTTCAATACCCACAAGTCCTTCTGCCTAGGCTGCTCTCTAACCATTCTACACTCGGACTGTACTTGTGCTTGGGATGGCTCCATCACAGCTGCAGGATCTTACAATGGTCTTCTGAAATCCATGAGATTCCAACAAACGCACTCCTCAAGCTCACCAAGGCTCCTCGGGATGGCATTCCTTCCCACCAGCGTGTTGGCTTCACCCCTCATCTTGGTGCTGTTGATGAGGTTGCTGAGGGTGCTCTGATCCTGCCATCCCTGATGCTGACAAAGTTGTTAGGCATTGTCGGTCCCAACACCAGCCCCTGAGGTGTGTCACTCATTAATAACCTCCACTTGGACTTGGACACCATGACTGCAGCTTTTTGAGTGCAACCACTTACCCAATTCCTTTTCCACTGAGTGCTACAGGTCTGGATGGGATGGAGTGAGCTTTTCTCATAGCATCCTCTATGGTACTGCGCTTCAGATTTTGACCAAAACACTCCTAATGATGTCTCCACCACTTTTAGATGTTGCTGAGCAGTGCTTACACAGCATCAAGGCCTGAGCAGAGCTAGGAGACGTACAGTTCATGAACTCTGTCAAGAGCATCTCATGAACTTCCAAAGGAACCTGTTCTTCCATAAAAGATTATTATACATGTCCAAGGCATATTCAATAAACTTGGTTGACTTTTCACTGTCTATGGTGACTCTCAAGATATAGCAATATCTTTTCATAAGGCTCCCATTTCCTGAGAATTCTACTTACAGATACGTGAAAATTTACTGGTGTTTCATGGGAGTGAAATTACACAACAAATTGAAAGTTTGGATACTGGGATACTGGTTATTACACAGCTTGTTAAAATTTTGTTGTGTTCAGAGAGTCATACAAAATGTTGTACATCCAGGTTAAGAACTGAGGACTCTACATACAGGGAAATGTATTATGCAAAATTAAGTCTTCAAACTGCATATTTCATTTTGCACCCAAGACAGAATGACTGTCACAGAAATATTTCAGCCAGTATAATACTTCTTGTAGCCACCATGATATGTGTAAGTCTGCTTAAAGATAACTGCCAAAAAATGATGGAATTTCTGCTGTGGGTAGAAGTCCTTCAAGTACCTTTTTTGTATTATAAATTGTTCTCTCTTTTTTTTTTTTTTTTTTTTTTTTTTTTTTTTTTTTTTTTTTTTTTTTTTGTTTTTTTGTTTTTTGTTTTGGTTTTTGTTTGTTTGTTTGTTTTGTTTTTTGCAAAAGCCTGTATTATTCTCCACTGAATTATCCACAGAAATGGAAAAGTAAATTTGATTAAAGATGATATTAATGACCTTTGTCAGCAACTTACTAGATAGATCCTCTTGAAGGCAAAATCACTAATAGGGTGAGTCACTATTAGAGTGAATATCTTATGCATACTTGGGTATGCATAGGATGAGTTCAGATTCTGGTCATGGGCTCTTATGGCACTGTGTCATGTCATTTTCATGTAAAGAAATGACAGTGGTTCATACATAGGGATCTGAATGCCTTTGAGATGCTTAGGGTTGGTAAATTCCTGACCAAATAAATGACATGAAATGGAAAATACAGCCTGGTTAGATAGTTGTGCTTAATCATATGTGAGAAAAACATATATTTTCCACACTTGTACATATTATTTTACAATTTCACAGCTTGCAGCTTTTTCATCATTGAACTATTACAGTAGTCTCCATATAATAAACTGCTCCATAATATGTTTTAAAAGAAGTATGCTAGAATGTTTCAATCTGCATGTTCTTTTATATTAAAAAGAGACAACTTTGAGATAGAACAGAAGAGCAATTGATGCTTATAATTTTCCTCATTTTGCAGAAATTAATAATTTATTTAGATTAAAAATAATGAACTGAAAGGACTAAATTCATGGGATATTTTAGCAAAAGAGATTCATTGTTGATTCTAGAACTCCCAAGTGTCAAATTAAAAGCCCACATATTCCTAGAAAAGTAAAAAGTTACAGGCTATATATAGTTGCATCCTCCTTGTGGAGGCTGAATAAAGAAAAATTTATTCCAAGAGGAATAAATCATCCTCTTTGAGATGTAGATCACAAACTATTTTCTCTCCCACTGTCCCTCTTTGTACCTGATACTGAACTAATGCACAACACATTCCTAAGGTTCTCATACTTAGCTGTCATGAAGATTTTTATGATCCCACAAAAAAAGGAAATTTGACTCATATTTATGTGTGTCATTGACTGTTTAATTTACCAAAATCTAAGTTCCATCTTTTATAGCTTTTTTAAGACTTACCACTCAGTTCTTTCCTTGTTTGACTGAGAGTTATCTACAGATTGTAGTGGAGTGGGAGAAAGAGGAATGGTCAAGAAACAAGTCACCCACTCTTACCCATTTAAACAAGATGAGACTGAAAGTATCAAAAAATAATAGAAAACAATTCGTGTTTGAAAACAAATAAAGTCAAAGCCTTGAAAACTCTTCCGGCTTGTTGGCAATAACTTAAAAATCAACTCTTTAGAATATTATAACTCTATAACACTATAATAACACTTTAAGATTCTTATAATATTATAACTTGTTCTGTATTATAAACCAGACACAGGCATATTTTTCCAAGAAAAACAGAAATTTGGTTTTTTTTAAAGCCAAAGATGATTTTTTTCCTGCCCTGTGAAAAAAGATCCTATGACAGTGCCATTTACTAATAATATGTTTGTAATAGTTAACCAAACAATTTTTGTGTGGTATTTCCCTCAGGTATCAAAAAGTTCTTAAGGGTACAACAAAATATCAGCAGAAAAGCAAGTATCTGCAAACATAACAAACAGTGATAATGGCATAAAAATCTATAAAATCACAGACCTCTCCATGGGCATTTGTAGCTGAAATATCGACTGGGTCAGATGTGAAAGTTTAAGTGGCTGTTTTCATACCTTTGGTTCTACAGCTACCAAAACCCAAATCTTAAACTTGTAAGTTTATAACTTGGCTCTTCAGAATAAACAATCAGTCTTGAAGATCATGCAATGCTGAAAATTCAAGCCAGCTATAAATCATCACAAAATGTGTCTGGAAATGAATGATAACAATAGAGTGTGAAAGAAAGATTATAAATACCTCATTTTTATACATACGTCAAAATACTCTGAAATGCATAGTTATAAGCATTTTCCTCTGGAAAAGATGGGTTAACTTTCCCCCCTCCCCCACCTTTGTATTAATCTTTAGGTAAGTCCAGAAGCTTAGATTGTTTTGCTAGAGCTATTAATTATGTTGACTGCTCTCATTTTTGTATGTTTAGAGCTCATCAATAGAAGAAGAAGAGAGATAGAACAACAATCATAATTCAGAATATTGGAAATGTCAGAGTAGTGTACTGCACTTTTACTTTATAAAACATATGTGCACTATAATTTTAGAAATTTTATTTTAACAAACAGCAAAACATTAATCTAATTTTCTAATCACTTAAATAATTTTAAAAATGCTACACTCATAATAGTTTTAAATGATAACTTTATTATCTACACCTTAAATTAATCCCTTCTGAAAAACTAGAGATTTGTAAAGAGGGAAAATTCCGTGGAAGATCCAGTATGCCATGTGTAGAGTGTTTTTTATTTGAGGTTCACAAATACTTATTAATTTGCAATATATTCATATAGTTAACCATAAACAAAGCCCTATGGCAAAGTGGGAACTGAATGACAGTAACATTACAGAAAGAAATTCTGAAATGATTGCCTCTGTGAATGATTCTTCCTACTTAGTTGCAGCAGCCTATTTAAAAATTAGAGCTTTTTAATTTTTCAGAATTGATTCCCATACTTTTACTATAAACTTGAAAATGTTTAGATGATTGTTTCTTATGATCTTAATAATTCATGCTCAAATAGGTCAAAGTCCTTTTTAATTATTTATGTTCCTTAAACTTTATTTCCTTTCCTGCCCACCACCCATAGGTAGTACAAAATAGTTGCTATATCTCATCTCATTCTGTTCAAACTCAGACAAAGCCCAGTCTGTGAAGAAGTGATACAGGATTAATGTGTCAGTAATTGTTCATCACCAGCTGACATGACAAACAGCTGGACTGACACAGTGCTGGCAGACGAACTTCCCACTAAAGGAGCTTTCAGCTAAAAGGGATTAAGGCTCAAGTTAAGCCTCTGACTGCCAGCCTGACAATAAACTAAAGAAATTTACTTTTTTTGTGTAAATTTACATGTAATTTTTTTCCAAAATAAAATTGTTTTGATGATTAAAGGTCTTCAGTGATATTTTTTGAAAATTATTTGACCAATAGAACTTCTCTCTGGTAGAATCTCTCAAGGCAAGAGTCTGTCTGTTTACCTGCCATAATAAAAGAGAATCATTGATCTTCATCAGCTCACAATGCCAATTATCCTGCCATGGTTGGTCTGTCAGTACTTGGGATGAAACTGGCAAAAAAAACTTTGGTATCCTTTCATAAAAATAGTTTATTTTATTGTAGGAACTTTCACTACTATGACTTTACTATAAAACTTCTTAAAGGCAAAAGAGCTATCAGTTTTCTAGTTTTTGTTTGCTACTAAACATGTTTTACCCTGACTGAGACAACACAAATGACTAATTGAATGCAATAACTTAACAGCAACATACAGTGGTAATCCTTTTCCATGAGAATTGCTTTAGTTGAAACACAAAATAATAAGGCTGAAAGAATAAAGTTATCACAACAAAAGGCAGCAGAGACTTGTACACAAAAACATTGCTAAAGTAAAATATATGTAAAAATTGGATTTGCATCTCTTAGGCTCATTACAATTTAAGAGTTACATTATCATAGTAAGGATGTTCATAGTCTTATCATAGTCTTATCATAGGACATATCATAGTCTTCATGTTCAGGACCATACACAGAACTTAATCTTTGCAACATTTGTGTTTTAGGATGAGGTATTTCAACTAGTCATAAAGTTGAGTGTGAAGAATTTTAGATTTTTAGTGGTGAACCAGGGGTCCAATAACTTTTGCAATAAGTCAGTAAAAGAACTACAAACTTGCTCTGAACCAGAGTTCCTTATCCTTAACTTAAATTTCATCAAGCAGCCTGGTGAGCTATGGTATAAGTTCTATTGGTTTCTATCAGACAAAAATGCCTAGAAATTCTAAAATTGCAATAAAGTAAAGGATTTTTTTCCAGAAAGCAAGGATAATATATGTAGTGGGGACTACAGGAACAGGAAAAACATCTGACAAAGGTTAAGCACACTATAAGTACACAGTACAACACTGTGTGACAGTTTATTTTAAAAATGTGTGCAATCATACTGTTTAGATTAAAACTTGTTAAAATCTTCAGTATAAATTGCTTGGAAGACATAAAATTGTTTAAAATTGTGCAAACAGCACTCAAAATCACTTGATATTTGATGTATATGTTTGTGACTGACCAAAATATAATACGCTAGCATGTGTGCATTTAGGGCCCAGAGTAACATGGAGAGAAAACCACATTTATTATAGAAGATATAAATCTTAGAAAAAAAGCAATTTTATGCTCAGGGCATCTTCATATGTGAATGGAGTAATTTTGCTCACAACACGCCTCCTATCTTTTCATTACCTTGGAAATGACAGACTATTTTTTTAGAGTAAATTTTAAGTGTCTGTATACATGGCAGATAGTTATGAAGCATCAAACAGAGTTGGTCTTCAATAAAATTACTGAAAAATTATGTTCCTAAACAAAGAAGATATTGAGTCCCATACAAAAAAGATACAGATATATAATTATTAACTCAGTTTTCAATATTACCATTCTAGTTTAGTATTTGTGTATTTTGCAGTACATCTTACTTACAGTATCAAAAGCAATATTACATGTACTGAAAAGAGAACGTCTGATTATGTACATAAAAAGATAAACCCAGGTATAGAACATATGGCACACGGACAAAACCCCCCCCACACTGTGAAAATTTTTAGAATGGGTGAATGCAGCAACAGTAGTTAAAGATAACTTGGAAGAATAAAAGTCAGAAACTATTTCAAGAAGAAAAGAAAGTGAGTGGTACTTTCAATAGCAAGAATAGATCTTTGAACTTGGTAGTGAATATGAGAAGAAAATGAATGGGGGCATTCAGAGACAAATGAAAATTCTCACAGACCCAAAGAGAAGAAACAAACTAAAAATTTTCTCCAGTTTGAGGGCATAAGGTACAAAAGAAGAAGAAAGACAAAATCAATTACATTTTAAATTAAATATTTAATTTAGTATCCACTTACTATTTTTGTGTTCTGAATCAGAACGTATCATGTACGCACTGCCAGGGTTTATGAACTGTTATTAGTGTATAAAAGTGCAGCAGTACAGTCCCACTATACAACCAAGTATTTGTTCAACTTGTGAGACAGTATACAAAAAATGAAAAACAACAGCTGAAAGCCATGTACATCAAGCTAGAGATGTGTCCCTGCTCTCTTTCTACATTGTGCATGAGGTGATTCCAAAATGTTCAGACTTCTAAGTGACAGTTTCAAACTTCTCAAATGAAATCAAAACAAATACTCTCAGGCCAACAGTTGAAAGATATATCTAAGAAGAGAAAGAGAGTGAAAAATTTAAAAGAGAAAAAAAAATTGACTCAAAACCATAAGAAGCTTCTAAAGTGAACTGTGAAAGTACACTGGGTAATTTGTTTAATTTATGAATATTCATCATGACAGAGAGACTGAACATTTCATAATCCCAAAGAACACATAATTTTTCAAGCCCCAGCAACTAGCTTAGTTCCAAAATGTGCTGTCCAAGAGCTAAAAGAAAATTACTAACAGAATGCAAGACGTATCAGATGCTGTGGTCTTAGAGGTTCAGCTATCAAGAAGTTAGCTTGTCATGCAAAGCATGAGAGAGGCAGCAAAGGCAGTATTAGTAGAGTTTTTTATCTGACAGGTTTTTATCTGATGAATGTAATTCCTTTTCAGTCTTGTAATTTTTCCTGGGTGTTGTTTTAAAAGAATGCATTTTTAATTTGCACTTCTTTGAGCAGCTTGTTCAAACATATTTTAGTGAATGGGTGGAGTATGAACTCTTTCTCTTCTGAGATTTTTGCTATTCATACATAAATAAATGGCGATCTGATTCATAACATTCTTCTCCTGTCCTCAAAAAGGTTTTAAATAAAATGTTTTAAACAAGACTACAGTATATAGGGAAAAACTTTTTTTTTTTTTCTTCCCTCCCACACTGCTATTTATGATAAGGAAGATGTAATTCCCACCCTGGAAGAAAGGAGGTAGAATGCACAAGACAAATGAGAAAATACATTAGACACTTAGCTGGACAGTGGGAAAAGGTGTCATTCTATGACTCAGTTACAAGATTGAAGAATCAATAGCTTGGTATCCATTGTCACAAACTAAGGAAAGCTTGAAGAATCTGAAGATAAAGCAGAAAAAAAGATGGGAGAGAAGTGAAAAGGCAAAAAGGGGAGGTAATAGAGTCAGACAGATAATTGCCTTAGGAGGAATAGAAAAGCACCAGTAAATCTATAGAAAAACAACATTAAATAATATTGCAGATAATATTAGGACAATTCAAAATTGTTCAAATTTGTTCAAATTTAATGGAATCTTGTCACTTGTCTCATTTATAATTGGCAAGACCAAATCCTGAATACAGCCCTTTGCCTTCATGCTAAGTAGCTCTAAGAGATAGGCAGAGAGCTGCCCTGTGAATTGAAAAGCTAAGAGTTATAACAGAGAATGAGGTATCTTCAAAGGCTATAGTCTGACACCTTTTATAATTAACTACAGTGTCATTCAATTAGAGAAATATAAGGAGGAGGTCCTAGATACAGAATGTGACTGCGTGAGACAAGCGACACATTTAAAGAGTAGATAGCATTCATAAAATAATATCTGGTACATCATTTCAAGATTTTCCACACAACTTGACTTTTTTTCTCTGATTGTCAGAACAGTCTATACATTGCTCTAAATAAAAGATCTATTACAAATGTTTAAATTCTCAGTTGTGCTCTTCTGTAAATCACTTCTGTCACCCTTACGTAGACTTAGTTTTTGTTAAAGTCTATGCTCATAGGCAACTGCTGATATGTGCCAGCAAATCAATTTTCTTAGTCAGGAATAATTAGTCCAATTCTTATTTGGATTTTAAAAAAGGAAAATCCCATGTATGATGAGTATGTGTGTGCACTTTCCCTAATACTAATTTCTCACTGATGATGTCTACCAGAAGTTTTATAAGCCCTGCTTCCCAAGGGAAGATTTGCTGTTACACAGTCACAAAGGTGGGCAGAGGTGAATGGCAGCACACTGTACCCACTTTACAATCCTCTGCTTTTTATCACTCAATCTCAAAATAATGGGCTGGAATTCCCTATAGTTATGGCATGAATATCTTCCCAAATGTTTGAGCAGTTCTTAATAAAATGCCTCATACCTATAGAAATAACTTGAAGAAATTAACATTAAAGACTCTAGTCTGAAGTTTAAAAAAAAAAAAATCAAAACCTCTACATTCTCCCATCTGACTGTATGTTTTCTAAGTGGATCATATGGCAGAAAGCACTGGGAATGGGAGGGATATACAAATACTGAAAACACGAGCTATAGTGATGGCTAAGCTACACATCTAAGTACTTGACAGGAAAAACAGAGAAAACAGAATTCAAAATATGTTGTCATTGAGTTTACATATCTTTCTTCATCCTGTCATAAAAAGAATCCTGTTATTCTATAATTTGAAACCTGTGTAGACTGGAGAATACAATGCACTTAAAAACAGACAAGGAAAATAGATTAAATCACCTGACACGTCTTTGACCTCTCTAGTTCTCATGTCCAGTGGCTTGTAGGACTCCTTGACTGCTTGAAAATTCTATTGACTTCACACATTCCACAGGTCAAAAGCCCAGGAGTACTAAGGTTCCTTATTCCTCTTTTATCTAAATCTTCTATCCAGCTGCTCCTGCTGTTAACTGTGTTAGTGATGAATTTTGCTCAGGTGACAAACTGCCCTGGGGTTGCTGAAGAAATATTTTAGATAGCCTGTTTTGGGCACTCTAAACTGTGTCTCTGAAACGTCATCTCTTTCCCACAGTTAGGGCTCCTTGACCGTAATCTTTATTCTTTTTCTTTTCTTTGAGCATACTACAGAAAACCTTCAGTAAAACCTGAAAAGTTGAGTATTTGAACTTGCCCTTTTTACAAGTTTCAGAGTTTATGAAGAACCCCAAAGTGCTGTTCCTAAGGATGATTTTTGTTATTGTTAATCTCATTGAACTGCCACACTAAAATGAACTGTAAAAATAAATAATTATTTCTGTTAACCCTTTTGTCAATCAGCTTTACCATACTAAACTATTTGAATAAACCAAATTTATTAACTATTTTCATGGTTCCACCATCCAAGTAGGTTCTGTTAACACCTGTAACAGTGTCTTCATGAATTTTCTGTGATTTATTAATAATAAGAACTACATGCTGGAAAGAATTTGAATAACCATCTGTTTTTCATTTGACTTATTTATGTAACAACTGCCATTTTCAAAACTCACATTTCCTTCAAGCAAAACACCCTTGATACAGTCTTCAGTACCTCTTCTGCATATTAAGTGCTTTTAGTTAGCTGAATAAATAATGTTTTGGATTTTTTTCCTTTTGCTAATATGTTTCTCTTAGGAGGAAGAACTGATAGGGAATAAATACTGGTTTGTTGATAGCCTGTTCATTACTGACACTCTAAATAAAGCCCTGTTTCACTACATTCAGGAGAAACTATGTGTAAATGAGGGTGCCCTACTTAGAAATGAGAATCTTTTTTTGCCTGTGAGAACTCTACTCAAAGGTTGCTTTGTTTCATTACTTCATCCCAGGACTACTGCTTGTTTGATTTTCTCCCATGACTCTTACAGGTGTACACACATCCATTCAGCACTCCCCATATTGTTAAGTCTGTTACCAGGGAAGCATTCTTCCTCATATGGCTTAGGTATTCATTAGCTGTACCAGGTACTTCATCCCTATGGCAATAGCTTCCACTTTTCACCACTCTAAGGTAGATTTAAGTATTCCTCCTACTTAACCTGATAGAACAATATTTACCACAGCTGTCCACTTTTATCATGTCTGTGGTTGGCAGCAAGTAATCTCCTAAAAGCAGAACAATACCAGGCCAGAGAATGCATGGAATAGATGTCTCAAACTGTATTTTGTGTAGCACTTGCTCCAATAATGAAGGACTCTTTGGTGTGAAGAGCAGAAAAACATCCTGATCCAAAAGTTTGTAAATAGCATACAAAATTAAGGCAGTGATGACAACTATGGTATTCATGTGGTTTGTAAGAAAAAAAAAGTCCAAAATTATTTGATTGGTCACAGCACTTGTGCTTAAATTACTTAAAAGTAAAACGTCATTCAATTATCCACTGAAGAGATTGTGTTAATATCACAAAGCAGTGTTAGAACTTGGTGTCTGTATTTGCAGACTAGAAAGTGCTCATGTTTTCACTTTTAAGATTAGAAATGTCCACATAGGAACCTAACACATCAACTTTCATTACAGTGATAGAATATGAGTAAACCTTATCTTAGAAAACAAATAATGAAAGAAATAAAACTCAGGTTATTTATCTAAATGATTAGTGTGGCAACTCTAACTTCTATAAGAGCATTCTTGCTCTGAGCATTTCTAGTCTCTGTTCAGTAAATGTCTTGGAGTAAGTAATGTATGGTATATCTTTTCCAAATTCTTCCTAAGTACATTGAACACATCATGTCTTACTTTTTTAGAAGTACAGCTCTTAATGCAGCCAGTTCTCAATTAGAAAAAGAAAATACACTGTGTTCCATTTCAAAGTATGTCAGGTGTGAAAATAATATATCTAAAATTAACAGGGCCTGTACTGAGGTAAATTCATTTCCGCATTAGATTTTTAATACACACATTATGTATATTGAGTGATCTAGCATAATACAAATATATAACTGCAATACTGCTATTTATTTCTTTTCTTCTCCAGCATATTCTTCAAAATGACTCAAAAGGTTTTTTCCATGTTATTTGTTTCCTTATTTGTCTTTAAATGAGAAGATAGGGGAAAACAAAAATTTTATCCTCTGGTGTTCCAAAGAGGCTGTTGCTTTTCAGTCCTTTATAATAAAAGTCTTTTAAAAACAGTGGAATAGTCACTCCAAGATTTCACTCCTGTATTCTACAACAGTGTACAACCTGTATTCTGCAATATTCCTTTCCTGATGAAGCAGTTAGTGAGCTCTAATTCTAGATTACCTTGAAACTCCATTTGTTGTACAAAGAAAGCCTTAGTCTACTGGTCCTTCTGAATCTGGGTTTCTTCAACAGATCCCTATCACAACAATGCCTTCTTTGTTGTCTTCGTTCAATATTCAGAGATCATCAGCACTTTGAACAGTGAAGCAGATTTATACTTCTTTGATATGATCTGCACTTTTTTTTAATCTTCTAAGAGAGATTATATCCTTCTTTATCAGCACCATAATCACCTGAGAAACCACCTTAATTTAGTCTTTTTTATGCCAATTTATTTGTCATTTTACTAATGAATTTCTGGTTTCTTCTCTTTGTTCCAGGTACTTTTTCCAACAGCATATGGACCTTTAGACCAAAGGTATATAAAATAAGTATATGAATCAAAAACATATGAAACTTTTGTGAACAATTCTTCTCAACTCTTGATTAGATTTCATATTACTGTTGATTTCCACCTATAGTCATATGCATCTGGTTTGATTAATAGATAATCTTAATTTACACTATTTTTTCCATTCAACACATAACCATAATTTCCTATAGGTAGTCAGTCAACCTGGACAAATTGCCCTGTGCATTCTGTTTTTAAATCAATTGTGTAACAGTAAAATAAAATAAGTAAGATTTATTTTCCTGTTGTGGTAAAGAATTTTAATATTGAGATTCAGCTACTTGCTTCAGTGTAAGTAATTAGACTTAGAGTATGTCACAGTCTGCTTATCACTTTTTGTCTAAGCTGCATACAGAATCAGAATGACAGTTCAGTAAGACCATTGAGCCAAAGACTTTAACTAATAGCTCTGATACTAGTCTCAGTACATTCTACTTCTATATTTGTAGGCTAGTTGTCTAACCATTAGTTAATTCACAAATATGTTTAAAAGTGAATTGAAACTTGTATTTATCTGCAAGTTATTTTTTAACTGGATTTAAGATAATTTACTAGCTTCTTATTTTTTTCGTCAGTATCAGAAATGGCCTTGGTTGTAAGGGGTCTAAAAAATCATCTGGTTCCAAACCCCGTGCCATGGACACCTTCCAACAGACCATGATGCTCAGAGCCCCACCCATGGTAGCTTTGAGCACTTCCAGGGAAGAAGCACCGTATCAATCTATTCAGACTACTTAAGGTAGATTTGACTTATTCAGGCTTAAGAAATTCTTCACAAGAGTTTTTGTCTTAGAGCTGTGAGTTAAAGCAAGCAGACTAGATCAGGAAACTTGATATATCACTATTGTACCGATTTTTTTTTTTCTTATTTTATCAACTGTACACAAGAAATCTTTTATAAGTGCAATAACAAAAACATCTCTGTATTATCAACCCTGTGTCCAGCACAAATCCAAAACACAGCCTCATATCAACCACTGTGAGGCAAAGTAACTCTACCCCAGCCAAAACCAGCCCAACTGAACAATTTTCAAAACAACTAGACAAGCAGAAATATAACTGATTTGCAAATTCAGTCTTTTGGGGATAATAACAAATAACTAATTCCTAATGGTCGTCATCCACTGGAAAGGTATCTTGACATTATCTGAAAGATATGACTCTTACTAGCATCACAAGAAATCATTATCAGCATTAACAAACAAAGAAAATTCACTCATATTCTGCAAAATGCTTTCAAGTTGGAGGGAACAGAATCCATCATTCTAAAATATGCTCATACCACTAAAGAGGTGCTTACTGATACTGGAGACAAATTTCTGCAACATTTTCTTTTTTTTTTTTTCTTTTCTTTTTCTTTTTTTTTTTTTTTCACATATATAAGAAAATGGAAAGGAGTTTTGCAGTGTTGAAGTTTTTCATGAGAACTGAGCATAGAGAAAATTCTCTACGTTATGTTCAACGTGTGAGAGATGAGTGAAGTGTGGCACATTCTTAAAAACTGCAGCCTGTATTTGAATATCTTCTTGTTAAATTGAGAAAACGAAGAGTAACTGATTTAGAAAGGAACTGCACTGAAGCTGAAGTTTCTTTCTGATTGTTTGATATGGGTTTATTATTTGTTTTTTAGTGATTTGAAACAACATTTTCATAGATTAAACAATTACAGAACCCTAAGTGAACTTTTTCTAGAAACAAACAAATCATCAAAGGATTTGACATTTGCAAATTCAGACATTTCACCGAAGTTTCCTGGTCAAATACGAAGTATTTATGTCTATCTTTTGGATGCAAACTTATATGTCCCTGAGTTTCTGCAAGGCCTCATGGGATTTGTAGTCTAGACTAGGAAGCCAGCTCTTAAAAGAGAGTGATGACATAACCACATGTGTTAAACCTACTGGAACACTGCAGGAGTGTTCAGTAGTATTGATATTCAATTAATTTGCCTTGAAATAAAATAATTAATTCAGTGTGTCTACAGTTCATTTGCCTGAAGCTCCAGTGAAGGGGATCACATCTCCAAGTAAGGTACTGCACAAAGAAAATACCTTATTCTGTGTCCTCTCACTGTTTTGTAATATTTTAATGATTTCAACACTTCAGTGCAAATAGATATAAAACTGAAACTTTGAATGTAGCTTGGCATAGAAATTACGGAAAGTAATTTCTGTCATATTTATGTCAAATATTATTAAAAAATTATCCTGTAGATTTATTTGTCAGGAGACGAATAAGTTTAATCAATTTGCACTGAATTACCTCAGTGCAAAATTAAACATAAGAGGCAGAGGTATGCCTACTAAACTCCATGGAGTCACGTGGCTGTCATTGGGACAGCACTGACTTTAGGCAGCACCAGCCACTCCATTCTTTCCTTTAGAGTACTTCTCTCTGCAACAAGCTTGGAAAAGAACATCCATTCAGATTGATAACTGCTGAGAGTCAGGGGTGAAGAAAGGGGAAAAGAAGGCCAGGCAATTGGATATACCTGCATCCAGAATTGGTGACAAAATTAATGTTAGCAGATGATGGCCTTGGTGGTGGAGGTCATGAGGCTTTTATCATTTATCTTCAGTTATGGCTGCTCCTGTAATTAGGTTTCAGTTTGAAATAGTGACATTTCCCCATTGTTTTAAATGGGAAAGCAATTGGGTAGTTAAGGAAAATTACTATCACAGCTCTGCTCAGACTTTGGACACAGTAGATTACTTGAGAAAGAAAAACAGATGTAAGTAATGCCTTTAGAAGCATATCTGAAGCCCACTTGAGTGGGCTCAAGATCACAAAGAAAGGATTTTAAAAATATCCTTATTCTCTGTTAAATCTTTGAAATGCAGAACTGGGATCAGACTTTTAAACAGAATGAAGATGGATGCCTGCAGAGAATTTTTCAACAGATTAAATAAGATTCAGATATCAGGTGCTGCTGGAATACCAATTAAGTAATGGCACAAATCTTTTAAGAATTCAAATTATTTTAAAAAGCTGACTTTATCAGTCTATTCTTTTAAAATCACTAAAAATTAGTATTATGAGCTTGGACTGCTCCTTTTACAAAGAGTTCAATTATATTATTTTCAGTCCTGAAGATCCATTACTCTATTCTTGATGAAGATGTGATTTTGTCAGTTATCTTACCACTTTATTTGTTATTTTAATACATACTGAACATGTAGGACAGTGGTTTAGAAGGACTTATTTGTTACCTAGAATAAAAAAGAATTTTTACACAGAAATCATTCATTTTTATATTTCAAATGGTGACGAAACAACCAGGTTTTACTTCAAAAGAGGCTTCTCATTTTGGGAATTTGGGAGAGATCTTTTACTGACCCGTGGCTTAGTGCATCTAGACAGTCCCACAGCATGAAGACTAAGAGCTCTGAATTTTGTACAGCAATAACTTGATGTCATGGCCTTCACTCATGTGAGTAGCTCTCCTGTGTGCAGCAGGAGAGCTAACACCACTGGAGGCATGCTGCAGAGATGGCCAAAGTTTTGCTGGAATGGAAAAGCCAGCCAGGTCCCCACACTATGTGGATGTAATGTACAAGAATATAACACTTTAAGAGCTCACAGAGTGGAAGGGGAAAATTTTACACCAGAAGACTCCTGCCATCTCAGAGCTACCTTTACACTGATAGCTCTCCATGATGCTCCATTATTCAGTGTAAATGGAATAACATGATAAAGCTGTCACCTCTCTATTACTGTTAGCATAGCTCAGAAATGGTCAAATGGGCAGCTGCCATGCTACATACCTCTACTTCCCAAGAAAAAACTTGGGGCACAGAAGCATGGAAAGCACTTAACTTTCCTTTCCCCTTTTCCCTTTCTCTTTATACATAGCTTTTACAGCTGTTCCAAAACATGCATGACTGCTGTATAGATACACTGTTACTTAGCAATAATCTTCTACTTTCTCAGAGGAATTTCCAGTATTTCATATCACTCTTTAAACAGTGTTAAAAAATATTATAAAAGCAACTTTTGTTCCACTAGCTTTTTTCTCTACTTATATCCATCCCCTTTGTTGCCTTGTGAATTCTAACACAATTTATGTTTTACAAAACAAAGTTTAATCTTTGCACAGAAAAAAGTACAGAACTTCTGAATTAGCATACTTTTGTATATAAGATATTTTCTCTCCTCTTCTGCAGAAAATTAAATGAAAAATAGAAAGTACAAGAAAACTGAAAGTTGTCTCTAAGAAACATATAGTAATACTGGTTGTTTAAAGCTTAGTTCATATATCTTTCCAGGTAATATATTAAATACATAACAGAAGTGCTCCTTTACTTTTTTACTGTAGTAGTAAATAATAGGCATATATACAGCTATTATTACTTCTTGCACTGAATTTCCATAAAGGAACTTCCATCTGCTAGGTGAAATATAAAAGAGGATATCAAGGGTCTCAGTTTCCTGAGTAAACAAAGATGATTCAAAAGCTTTTTCTTGTTTATCCTCCAAAAACTTCTAATCATAGGTCAGTTTAAACCAAGCTGAGAAAGTAAGATGGCAAGTTCTTGTAAGTTTAATGGAACGTTGAAGAAAAAATATCAAGAAACTGGGTTGTTGCTTTTGAGCCATAAGAGACTATGCACATATTTTGTGTTCAGAGAAGGCTCAGTAAGTGTATTAGCCCATTCAGGTAACTGTGTATGTACACATGTACACATGTGTTTATGTATAACATACAGTCATAAACCCAGGGTAGTGTTCCCTGACTCACTAAACTCGTAGAACAGTTGTGGAATGTAAAGAACATATCAATATCAGCACAAATCATTATATTCAAAGATGAAACGCTATCATTTGATCCTGCATCGTCTGTGCTGCAGAAGTTTGTTTTTTTTCCCAGGGGAAAAAATCCCAAAAACATCCTAGGAATAAATAGCAAGTAGAAATCGTGGCACAAGGAAGTAATCACATCATTCTTCAAGTTACACTTGGGTGCTAGACACCAGTTCTAAATCCACCTTACATGATTTCAGCTTTACACATCTCCAAAAGATGTACATTTTTTCATATTGCTGCAAGTACAACCTTGAAAATGCTTCAGAAGCAAATATGCTTTGTGAGGATGAAAGTCACACACTTTGGCAGTAGCAGAAATATAACATCACTCATCATGGCAATAGTTTTCTTTCATCCTAGTTTTAAAATGAAGTCTTTAAAAAGTTACATGATCTACCTCGAATGTAAAGGTTGAATAACTCTTTTTCCTAGTAAAGTAAACATAAATAAAATGTTGCATCATCAGTTATTACTGGTTGATGCTTAAAGCTCTGTTAGGTATAGAAAGATCTTTAATGCTTTCATTATCCCTTGATGACTAAATTCTGTGCCATGAACCAAAGTAGCCACAAAATTTAAAATGCTAATCAAATACTGGGAAGGAGTGACGGAGTTATCATAAAATAAAGAATAAAAACAATTAAAAAACCAATTCCACATATTCTCAGAATGGGAATTGACAGGTAGGAACAACTAAATTGAAAGAAACCTGTTCATGAGAACCTGGGAACCAAGTGAGCAAGCAAAACTCCTCTACTGTGTGGAGAGGTATTCATAAGCTTTGTATTCATTTTAATTTCCTTCACTATTCTTATTCCTTTACTAGGCCCCCTCTTTCTGACCATTCTGCCTTTTCTGTTTATTTTTTCATTGTACTTATTCATGCAGTGCCATTTCAGAAATGTCAGTTTCAGACCTTGCCACAGGTGACCTTGCCTGTGGTTCTGTCACTGAAGAGGATGGCAAAGCTTCAGCTGTAGTCTCAGAGTACTGCTTATATGCTGTGACATTTTGTTGAATGCTAAATTGGTAAAGGTAGGTGTGTGTCTGAATGAAGAAGTATATTTAAAGTAACTGAAAATGAGACTAAGACGAAAATGAACCTTAGCGCGTGGATTGTTTTGCATAAGCAGTTACTTACTTTTATGATTATCAGACATTGTTATTATTTGGTCTTGAGTGAGATATAATAGTTCACCCTCCAAAAACAAAAGTTAAGTAGAGATGGAGATAGGAAAGTCCAAGTGCTCTTGTGGCATTGATGTGAGGATTGACAGGCTACATTAAATTCTGAGGGACAATCCATCAACAGACTTTGAACGGTGAGAATTAGTAACACACACAAAGAAATTGAAAATTTTCCTGCTGTCATTGACGAGGGTAATTATCTCCTTAAAACCAGCAGACTAAATGTTTTGTCACCCTGTGGAAAATCTTCTTACCATGGAGAAAAAAAGGAAATACCTCTGTTATGGTATTTTACTGCAACAGATGCATTACCAAACCCTCTCACTATGCTGAATTACACAGCAAGTTTGTAGGTAAGACTGCAATTTCCTCATTAGAGGACAGAAAAACCAGGTATTTAACAGGAAATTTAGTGTTCTTTCAGTGTACTTTTAGTGTAGCTTTTAGTGTACTTTTATATGTATTCCCCTTGTGTGTCTATTTTCTGCTATCATAATGTAAGTCAAAATATTTGAAAGATTCAGTTTTTTCCTACTGCATTATACTTTTTCAGTAAATAGATCCAATACCTTATTTCAAAAACAGTTCTTTAAATTGCTAAAAACAATCTGTTTTTAACTTTAAATTTCTCTTTTCTTAATACCCTTCCCCCACAGTAGAAAAATGGTATGAATAAAATTATAATGAAATAAAAAAAGAAAAATGTTTTCTCATGATTTAATGACAATTATTTAAAACATGAATTAATGTTTTCTTTACAGAAGAGAGGAACAGAATCAATGTACTAAAACCAATGTACTTAAATTATAGACTTATTTTTATCTTCTTTTTTTTTTAGTAAGAAAGCATTAACTTTCCTTAGAAATAGTTTCTATATGATAGGGGGGGAACTAAATCGAAAAGAGGCATATATAATTTCCACAGCAAAATAACAGTACCGAGCACATCATCAGGATTGAACTGAGAATAGTTAATTTGTTTTTTTGCAAAAGATACATAAAAGGCATTTCTATAGAAAGATGAGGCACATGAGGGCCTGAAATGCTGCCCAAACAACTCATACACTACTGTGTGGTTTTGGATTTTTTTTTTTAAAGCTCCAATCTAGATTTAATAGATTTTTGCATGAAACACATTTTTTTAACTTTTAAAAACTTTTTTAAACCTCTTACAAAATAAAGGTTATTTTAAACTTTTTTAAACCTCACAAGATAAAGGTAATTTCCTCGATTCGGCCAGCTTCATTTTTGGCCCAAATTTGATATAATAAGCACATTTACAGCCACTTGTCTTTCTGAGAGAAAGGCATTAAAAATTACTTGTATGTAAAGGTCTCTCCTGTTTGCATCTTTGAATGCAGGTAAATGTTAGTTCAGAACTGATCCCTTTCTAGTGAAAAATATTTTTCTTGTTCTTAGAGTATCAAGCATGAAACTGAATTTTCAAAGATAACATTAACAGAGCTGTTACTGTTTTCAGTGAAAAGCAATCTAGTGAAGAGACTTTCTTCTCTATAACTTGTGTTTAATTATGTTACTAAGTAGATTCAGATGTCTGTATATGCTCTACTGGTATTCCTTTCCCACGTGAAACAAAAAATGACAGGTCATGGAATTGCTACTGTTTGTCTACACCTACATAGAAATTCCTTTGCTTTTGTTTGAATTAAAATATTACATTACAGGCTGCAGCTGAAAACTCTGTGCTCCTTGTCAAAATTTATTTTTCTTACTGATGTTTTTCTTTAATTTTCTCGTTTTCCTTTTGCAATCTAGAAAAAAAAAAAAAAAGAAGAAGGTATCTTTACTTATGGAAAAACAAAGATAAAGGAAAAACTGTATTAAAAATTTTCACTTTATTTATTTATCAGGATAACCTGAAGTGTTGCTCAGACAAACAAAGTAATAAACTTCACAAAGACTGTCAACATGCCTCTGTAACTTAAGGTACACAAGAAAAAAAATAAGAATGTTTCCTTTATTCTATGTCTCTAGAAGCAAATGGTGAGGGCCAGTTGACTATTCAGTCAAGTTAGTGCTGTTTTATTTGTATTAAGACCAAGAGAACTGCAAACCACAAGAACAGAGAAAGGGTAAAGATTCCTGTTATCACAATGAAATAGATCAAAGTGAACGATTGGATGCGTAAATTCAAAATGGATTTTCCACCTAAAAAGAACATTAACCAAATTGTGTCAGTTGAAATGAGAAAATATGTTTTTTAAAAGCTAATGCTTCAATTTGGACCTTACTGGAGACAAAAAGATACTACTGTTTCTGTGCAAGATATTTTAACACATGCATGTAAAAGGCAGGCCCATCATGAAAGTACTCTGCAATTAACAGAAGCAGGGATGAAATCAAAGAAAACACATCTTCATGTGTTAGAAAAATGGAGGTAATAAAATCTATAAGTTGCATACATGTGGCACAAATGCCAGGCTGCTGTACTTTGCTAAAAGGCTGTGCTCTGCAGAGCTTTGTTTGTGGAAGTGTCCTACTGTTGTGAGGGCCTGGAAAGCATACTGAAGACAGGCTTAATAAGAAATAGGTGTGAGATTAGAAATGCTGTTCTAGTAGGGGAGCAGCATGGGAGAAAATCAGGAAATAGGTCTGTGGGAGGACAACACAAAGGAAACTGGAGGGCAAGCAGAGGTGACTTTTTAATATTTTTTCCCACTGCTTTCCCTGGGAGAAGCATCTGGAACAAGCTGCCCCCCATAACTCCAGTATTGTTGGGTGGTGATGGGTTTCTGTGCTTGCAGCTGCAGACCAAGCAGGGTGTTCAGCATCCTACTGCTCTAGGGCAGTGGCTGGGTAGCAGGAGGGGCTGAGGTATGTGAAATAACATGCAGATGGCCAGGAAATTTGGTTATTAAATCCCTCTGCTTTCCCAGAAAAAAGTGTTCCTGCTTTGTGAAGTGAACCTCCAGTGCCTTTGCTACTCCTCAGGGTGCAAAGACATGCTCCTCCTCTGCTCCTGGCAGTCCACCTGGCTTGTTTTTTTAATGGAAAATTGTCTTGTTAATCACACTTCTATCTCTATTTTCATTCACTAGATGTTTTACCTAACTGACAGTGCAGAATAAATATTAGTATGATTTATACAGCAGCATTTGCAAAAGCATGTGTTATGCTTTTGTGAAATGGCACACAAATCTGAACGAACCAAAATACACTATATATTGACAATTGAGGTAGATTAGCCAAAATTAATAAATACTTCTTTTTTTTTTTTATTGTCAGCTATCTCATCTTCTTGAGCCAATAACCTTGAGATCTACCAGCAGTGGTCTGTATGCACAATGCTGTCAATTTGCTGCCTGCAAATGTTCTTTCTCCAGTGCTATCCAGGGTTGCTATGGATTGTAGCATGTCCTGGCATTTCTATAGAGCAAGAGCAACATCACTTCCTCAGTTCCTGGGGTAAAACTAGGAGATGACATATATGAACAACATGGAGCATAAGTTTCAAAGTGAAGGGTGATGGAGGTGGTAGAAATAGTTGCAAAAATGTGGGCTGCAATATAATACAGAAGGGCCAGTGAGGAGAAAAGTAATTCAAGAGAAGAAGAGAGAAAGATTTATGTGCACAGTGAGGGTGCTGGTGGGGAAGGGAGAAATCTATTGCTAGCTGTTGGATCCCCACATTTCTTTTTCTGAATTGTATTTCAAATTAACTCTTGTCTAAGCTGGCTTCCCGGAACTGCAATAATGTGGACACTGGTAAGGTTACTTTTTTCACTTCAGTCCCGGCTGAGATGGTCCTATACAGCTGAGTCCTTATGCACTTCTCTGGTAACTCAAAGAAAATGCATCTCTGCTCTTCACATTGTTATTAATTAAGTTCTCAGCATGGATATCCCTGCATAGCCAAACCACTGTCAAAAGGAAATAATCACTAGACCAACAGATTCTGTTTCTTCTTCTCTCCTTTTTATTTTTTTCTTTTTTAATATCATAATTATAAAACCCCCCAACCTATAAGCAAAGAAATAATAGACAGAAGTAAGAAAAATACTTTCATGTGACCATTTTAATGATAGTGGTGTAATGAAACACTGTTATAAGAATGATTTTAAAAGGCAGCCAATAGAGTGAAAGTGAGTTTGTATAAATATGGGAATTTGGGCTATATATTTTGTTTGGATTCCTGGGAATTAACTTGTCAAGTTCATCTGAAAATGTTCTATACCACCTAATAATAAATCTCCATGACTCTATGCAGAGTCTGATTTTCTGGCTGCTATGCAAAAGATGACAACTGTTTCAATTATTTCATATAGTGATAATTCAAGACAAAAAGAAAAAGGATAGTTTCCATCCTGAAAACTTACTTTGTCCCCATGTTCTCAAGTACACCTTAAAACTAATAATTTTTAATTTGCAGAAGCCTCTTGTTATTAATTAAAGACTTATTCTTCAAATATGCAAGCATAAAACTGTTAATTGCGTCAGCATGAATATTTCTTGTTGCAGGACAGAGCTGAGAGACTAAGTGAAAATGAAGAAGACAAGAAGGAAAATCCAGAGTGAGTTTCATGGGAATTTAAAAGATTTCAGAGATACTGCAGAGATGTGCAAATGAAATCACTTAATTGGAAGTTGTCCTCAGTAATACATGGTAATCAAAACATGTTTGAATAAATTCCCCATTATAAAATGAGAAATTATGTAATGACTTTGCTTTTCCTGCTGATCCCTGAGAAAGGTGTATCTCTCCTAAAAATTGCACGGTCGCTAATGGCAAGGCAGGTATGTGACACACACCCCCAAAGGCTGTGCAGCAGCAGCCGCTTCACTGCGGCCTTGCCTCCTTATATAGGTCAGAGGCACCTGCGGCCAATCCTCATTGGTCGAGCTGGTTGCCACCCGGCCAGCCAGCCAATAGCAGCCTGAATCCCCAGCAGCCTGGGCCTGCTCTCCAGGGGGCCTCCCCGATTGAGTTACATAACCAATTACCGATTATGTAATCGGCTACACTTCAGTTATAAAGTTGGGATTATTTATACCTGTGGGACCTACAGGCCAGCTGTAGGCCACAAAACTGCCCCTTTTTGTTTTTAAATACAAAAGCAGTGTCTGTCATCCTCCACAGGGCCTTGCAGACAAGATGGCAGACATGGCATTGTGTAAAACCCTCAACCCAGGCTTTGAAAAGCTTGAATGAGGCCTTCAACTCAATTTGACAGGCCCAGGCCCTTTTCAGTTGGCAGTGTTTCCCATATCCTTTTAAAGTTGTAACATTCAGTCTTGGGAGCTGTCAAGCAGGAGCACTAACAATACCAGTTATCAAATTGGCATGCAGCAGGCTTGTAGCTTAAAGACTACAAATTTACAACTTAACACTACAAACAGGAAACATTTCAACCCTCAGAACTGTGGCAAAAACAACCTACAAGAAAAACAATCAGTTTCAAGATCTTTAAGTCAAGTCTTCACATTTAAATATGTATAAAACGTATCCATACCATAGATAAAATCCTTAAATATTCTGTCATCTCAAGAAATTCCAGTTCCCTGTGTGGCAGGTGTGCAAGTTGTTTAAGTCACTGCTCCTCAGCATCTGCTGGATGATCATCATGAGGATATTGTCTCTGGTCCTGAGCATGATGTAGGGCAAGACAGACACACCTGGCGAGTGTCCACTGTGTTCTGGTGTCCATAGAAATACACCCATACTCATGTCCCCATGTAACGAGGGCCTATGGATCTTCCTACTTATTTGTAATAATGTTTTTACCATTACCTTAGCTCTAGGGGATTGAGCATCACCACATGATGCGCAATGGTATCCTGGCTTCTTTCTCTAGTATGCATGGTAGCCCATATAGCCAAAGAAAATGTGTCAATTGACACATGCACATATTTTAGCTTTCCGAATTCTGGAATATGAGTCATGTCTGTTTGCCAAATCTGTACGGCTCTTAAGCCACAGGGATTAACTCCCAACTGTGTGACCTTGGCAGAACTGGAGCTAACTATGTTGCGAGCCTCTGAGTTCAATAACATGTGAGGACTCACATGCCTTGATGGAAAAAGGTATGCAAAGCCTTTGCTTGTGCACACATGTCCGGCTGTGGTGCTGTCCAAACAGGGCTCGCTAGACAATCTGCTTGGGCATTGCCCTCTGCAATGAAGCCTGGTAGATTTTGTGACTTCTATCATGTAAAATATAGCAGGGACAATCTCTGGCCTGGATGGTATGCCACAGACCTTTTAATATGCTGAATAATCGTGCATTGTCAATCTCCTTGGGCAGGGCTAGGTCCAGTCTTTGTGTCATATCCACAACATAGGCGGAGTCAATTACTATATTTAGAGGAGTGTCTGGAAAATGTTGAAAGGCCATAGCTATTGCACGTAACTCAACAGCCTGAGGTGAACTCATTTTCAAAACCTTCCAGTTTCTGCCATTAATTTTCTTCCCTCCGTGTCACAATGGGTTTTCCCCTTTTTCCCAGACTTGTTGGTAAACATAGTGATATCCTTTAGGGGTATGTGACTATTCAATGGTTGTAAGGACATTTCAATAGTCCCACCTAATTGCAATAATTTATTACTTGGTAGATGGTAGCTAATCTGTCCTGAGAAATTTTGTAAAGCACTTTGTAAAGATGTGCTGTTGCCATTGCATCATTTGAATTGTTCCTGAGTTCCTGAGTTAAATATTAATTTTGGAAGGATCTTTTGCAGCCAACTGTAAACATATTTGATGGCATACAATGATTAATTGAGTGATTAACTCGAATATGGTGGGTGCTGTCTTTTTACGTTGATGGGGTAGAAACACCCACTCTAAGACATGCAAAGAGTCAGACCCATTGCATGATAGCTGTAGGATGGAAATCAACAATGATAATAAACACAGTAATACATATTTCGGGACACATCTGGTAGACTTGCCTATTTGTGTCAGCTTGCTCTACTATTTCCAAGAGCAGTTTTTGCTTCTGGTATTAATTTTCTGGGGGAATTCAGACCAGGATCATCTTTTAGGATGACAAATAAGGGTGCCAGTTGTGATGTAGTCAATCCTAGATACAGTCTGATCCCATTTATACTACCCATGCATACCTACGTGCATTGTTTAAAGCTTGAATTTGTGTTGAGAGTCAAATTGTTTGTGGCTGTACGGTCTGATCTTTGATTTTGAGTCCAAGATATTTCCAGAGTGGTTGTTCTTGCACTATTTCTGGTGTCACTTGGAGCCAAAATGCTTTTAATGCTTGCATCAGACTTGGACGAATTAATGAATTCAAATTAATGAATTTTTTGTTGAGGTTGTTATCAAAATACCATCCATATAATGGTAGCAGTATGCTGCCAGAGCCTTGGGTCTTTTGCACTGCTAATGTACTGAGTAACTGAGAAAACAGCACCTCTGCAATTAAAGAAATGCAAAAGCACAGCTACCTGGTAAAATGGAGAACAAAGAGGGAATGTTTTTAAATTACTAGTTCTAAAGGATCTATTTCCTAAGCCTGGCAAAGAAGCTAACATCACTGCCAGGTATTATATATAAAAAAGTATTACTTGTTTCCTTAGTAAATATGTTTGAAGCAAGCATTTAAAGTACATGTATGTCCTCCTTTGGTCCAAAAAGCATCCAAGAGAAATAAGGTCAAAACCACCCACGGCAAACCTTGCCTGATGGCAAGATACCAAAAGGTATCACAAGCTATGATGTGCCAACAAATGATAGTGATGCACCTTGTTGCCAGTGTCTTTTTCCTGCACAAAGGCAGGAACTTTGTCAGCTGCCCGCATTCTTCTGCTAAGGCTATGTTTGGATCTCTGATGGCCTCTGGTACAACCCTCCCACAGTGTGTCTGAAAACAAATCCTTGCTCCTCCAGTGCCAAGCAGGCCACCTGAGAATGCAGGATTTGTCTGTGGCCAAGAGGCCACCCTTGAAATTTCTAACAACATCACAAGGCAGCATGTTGAAAGCGAGTTACAGTACAGTGAACAAGCCCTTTGTATCATCGTCCAAGTCCCTTCAACTTTTGTGTCTTTTCAATCAATGATGCAACTCACTCGTGGCAAATAGTAGCCATTCTAGATCAGAGGACATTTCTCTAGGAATGCAATTGTTTCACAGACTGTTTGAATGGAAATCTGAAATAAGCTTCACCCAATATTCCATTGCTCAAAAAGAGGTTTCAATGACTGTTTTTCTATCTGTTATGGTGCTGGGAGTTGAGAAATTTTGTACTGAGAATACTGTCTGTTTATTCATTAACACATGTTGTCTAATTAATGTTCACAGAAAAACAGGTCATTGGAAAGATAATTTTTGTAGTAGAGACTATATCCAAATAAAGACGTTTCTAGAAAGAAAAAAAAAATTGATTCAGTACTTTATCCTGAAGTTATTTATGTGGAGTGGATGCTCAAGCCTCGAAGTAATACTTGCCAATCATTTGCCCCACTGTACATTTTTTGCCTACCTCAGCATTGCTGGGGGTGAAGTTTCTTTCATTTTGTTCCTTTTTACCTATAGAATTTTTCCCCATAAGTTGCTAGGAAACACTACTATTGGGTACTTAAGAAAACAAAGAAGTGGCCGAAGAGGAGGGCATCTGGTTTTCCCTCTTATCTGAGGGTTTCTCCTTGAGGGATAGGGATACCATAAAAATTGGGCAGGTAAAGGGCTGGGGACAGCAGCTATTGGCTCTCTCTCACTTGGCAGCAGAGGAGGACACTCGGAGCTCTTTCTTGAGGAAAGGCATTTTCGCTGCTGCTGCCAGAGCCCAGTTCGGTCCCGTTTTCTTCTGCTCTGGGGTGAGCCTTTGGCTGCAAGACCAGCCACTGAACTGGGACGTTAGTAACACCTACCTCACTAAAAGAGGGGACCATCACCCTCTGCTGGGGTGCCCGGGATCCTGAGCTCCTCTCCCTGCCTCACTGGGAGCCAGGCTGCTGCTGTCCCACTCCTGCTGCTTCTTTGGTGCTGCTCTGACCTTTCACTGCACTGCCTGTTGAGAGCTCCCGTGGTTCCAGCCACAGCTCTGGAGCTTCAGATCCATCTCGTCTAGCACCCTGGGATTTCTGCTCATTTCAGCTTACTGCTCCTGAGAGTCCTGCCAGGAGTACCAGGATCGACTGCCCCAGGGTTTGTGAGGCAAAGCCTCTCCTCCATCCCTTCCCGTCTGGGCACCAAGATCGACATTGCCCCAGGGTTTTTAGAGCCAAGGCCTCTCCCATCCTTTCCTGTCTGGACACCAGGATCAGCTGCCGGGGTTTTTAGAACCAAAGCCTCTCCCATCCCTTCCCGTCTGGGCACCTGGATCAGCTGTCCCAGGATTTTTAGAGCCAAGGCCTCTCCCATCCCTTCCCGTCTTGGCACTGGGATCAGCTGCCCCAGGGGTTTTTAGAACCAAATCCTCTCCCATCCCTTCCCGTCCAGGCCCAGCCCCTCCCCGCCCCTGCCCTGCCCACCCGGAGCCCGCAGCGCCCCTGCCGGCCGTGCCCGGAACTGCACCCGGGGATGCCCGCGGCCCTGGAGGGTCCCTGGGCTCCTGCTCCGGTTCGTGTTAATGCTGGGCTGTTGTTGTTTGTTTGGCTCCTGCTCCGGTTCGTGTTAATGCGGGGTGTTGTTGCTTGTTTGCTTTATTACACACACTAGTAAAGAACTGTTATTCCTATCCTCATATCTTTGCCTGAGAGCCCCTTAATTTCAAAATTATAATAATTTGGAGGGAGGGGCTTTACATTTTCCATTCCAAGGAAGGCCCCTGCCTTCCTTAGCAGACACCTGTCTCTCAAACCAAGACAAGCATATGAAACGCTGTGATAGTCTCTTTAATCTAAGGATATTAAACTGTAAGATGCATCTACAGGAATAGCTTATAGAACTCCTTGTATAACTACAGCAGGTTTATTCCAAGAATACATATTGCAGATAATCTTTAAATTTGCTGAAAGTGCTTGCTATGGAATATAATAAAAATCAGTTGTAGAAAAGGAAATCAACTGCAGCATTGCATAAAAATGCTTTTGCTTTGGAAAGCCAAGATTTTATTGTCTTGCTGTAGGCAAGGTATAATGTTAGCAATGCTAAATTCTGAGCTGCAGTAAGTTATACTGTTCTGCTTAAATAGATCCAAATAATGATGTGTCTGACTAGGTGATATTAGTTAAGGTAAATCAAAAAAACTCTTACAAGAAAAAGGTTTGAATAGGCCATGGAAAATTAATATTAAATTTTCAGTTGTCTACCTCATTATCTTGTTGGATGACTTGTATTAAAAGCAGTGAAGCAAAGAATCAGTAACTTGGGCCTTTGCCATTTCTGCAGTGCAGCAAATGCACATATCACACAATTTATACAGAAATTATGTATGTTGAATATGATTTCCTGGACTATAAGTGCAACAGACTAGAAATTATGACTTTATTATGATATTTCAAGGTTCTGCCTTTTGAAGTTATGCCTGAAAGCCATTAAGATGCAGGGTTGTTGGGAATCACAGGGGATATTCTTGTATGTACATTATTCTTAAGTAAGGATGCATGTTTATATTTATACTCTATGTCCACATAAACCTGTGAATGCATAAACTGCTGTTCACAGAGACATCGAAGCTGTATGTGACTATACCTGAACAAAGAGAAATGATTACTGGTTTACAGTGTTATTTAGTTTATGCAAAAAAATCCCAAGGAAAAGTTTTTTGACTGTTGCTCTTATTAAAAATTATATTTCTTGAACATGTAATCTTCCTCTGAGAATATATTTCAAACTCAGCTTTGGCAACTTGCTGAGAAAGCTCATTAGAATTAATGGGGTAATTGGGAAAAAAGGGCTTGTAGGCCAGAGGAAGTAAATGCATCGTGAGATGATCGCTTCAGTGGGAAAGCTGTTTTAATGCTTCTGGAACTCCTGGAACTGTTCCTATGCAAAAACACCACGTTTGTCAGCACAGCCATTTGTGTGGGGGGTTGCATCATCAAACAAGTAGGATAATCCAAGAATGCAGTGGATTGTTTGACTTGCTTTACTTGAGCTGTTTTCTTATTTCAGTCCCTCTGAAAATTATACTATGCTATGACAAAGAAAGGTATAAGGTGAAGTCACCATAACTTCTGCATCAGCTTTTATTAAAACCTCAGACTCTTGCAAATTAACACTCTGGCAACAATACCTAGGCCCCTAATACATTTGATTTTGAAGGCAGTATTGCACTGGTATTCACTGTTGCTCATTTTCCAAAATGGAGGGAATGTGGTAGGTTGGTGTCTTAAAAAGTTAAAATGTTATTGTTCTGATATTATGGTTTGGGGGATGGGTGGCTTCACTATTCAAAAGCTGAAGAAAACCCCCAAATTACCCACAGATTTTCTTAGAAGAAAATTTTAGAGGAAAACGGATGTTATCTGATCTTCAAAACCAGTAATTAAAAGTACAAGTCTTTCTTACTGGAGAGACAAGACTGAAACAAGCCAAAAAGCTTGTTGGGAATTTAAAGAAACAGATATCATGCTTTTTTTTTTTATTTCTGAAGGTAGTAAATAAGACTACTATGGGGAGAGGTTTCGTATTTCTGCAAGATAATTATGGCCACATGGTATTTTCTTATTGCAGTTGCCAAATACACCTTATGAAAATCATGTGCACATATAGTTAATTAACCGGATTGTCTGAGCTCTTATGCTCTATTGGTATATACATAGTGGAGTTCCAGTTTTTGCAGAAGTGCATAAATATATTAGCTGATGGACTGAAAGTGCTCAAAAGTGCCACTGTGGGCTATCATTTAGTAGTTCTAGTTATCAAATCATATCAACCCTTCTAAAAATACAAATGACACCAACAAATCCACTGAAGGAGTGCATTGTATGTGATTTGTCACTCAAGTGAAAATATACCTATTTATAAATATGCTCTTATTGTATTCTCTGTCTTTCTAGGCAAGCATATGCAAAACTGAACACTGGTCACAGGATATGCTGAAAATCTGATTGTGCTTTTAATCCTTCAGCTATCAGATGTAATGTTTTGATGATTTTAATTC
The DNA here is from genome assembly GCA_030060385.1 of Muscicapa striata striata. Lineage (NCBI taxonomy): Eukaryota > Metazoa > Chordata > Aves > Passeriformes > Muscicapidae > Muscicapa > Muscicapa striata. The sequence continues at coordinate 187,841 of JAREIS010000326.1, forward strand.
TTTTTCATCTTCATGTCTCTGCTTTTTTTCTTCCTTTGCCTGTCTCTATTCTTTACCCTTTGTTTACATTTTAAAAGCTGTGATGCTTGTGTATAATGTCTTACACCAAGTTCTCAGTTTACAGAAATCTGTTAAAAAGATTAGGCATAGATTAATTGAAAAAGAAAGGCAGTATTATCTCAGTCAGACTGAAGATGGATCATCAGTATGCCCTTGTAGTGAAGAGGAGATCTCAGCCTTCTGGTCTGCACAGGGAAAACATAAACAACAGGTCAGGAGTGGTGGTCATTCCTCTCTACTCAGAATCTTTCTTCCATTTTAATATGAGAGAATGAGCTTAAAATCATATGCCAGTTTACAACTGACACTGAAAGCCAAACACAGTTTCTTGGAATGTTTAGCTTCTCTGGATCTGTGCCTAAATTAAAGTATTATATGGAATATCCTTTTGAAAAAATCACTGCTAATGGAAAATTCTACATTTTAAATATTGTAATCATTGCTGCTTTAGACTTGTGCTTTTTCTTCCATGAATTCTGCAAAGAGGCTTTCAATCTTTGATCTGCAAGCTTGAGGCTATGCATGCAGTGTTTCCAAAGGACAATAGGAAAAGCAAGGTAATAGAAAAATTTGTACCTCATCTAACTATATAAAATTTATGAGAAGTTCCCCACTTCTAAGAGGGGCACAAAAACTGAAGATGGCATTATTCCACTCAACTTTACAAGTATCCCATGTGATGAAACACAGCTCTGTTCTATGAAAGGCAGAGAAAGTTTAGAGAAAGTGGTGGAGGGAAGTTTGCAGCAGAAATCACCTAATGTTGCCAAGAGGCTCATCTCAGAGAGCATATTACCCATCACCAGCTATGCCAGGTGATTTGTTATTTAGATTTTAAAATGCTTGGAAACAAAAGAAAATAATGGTGTTTTTTCTGAAAAAAATGCACTGAGATGTTCTTAATCATTCTTACCTATATAGTATCACCTTAGTAGCTACTGTATTAGAAGAGTAAATCCAAAGTAACAGGAATGTTGAAATCAACAGTAATGAATTTAGCATCATAGAGAAAGTTAAGTTTTCATAAGGATAATTGACTTTAAATGAAGGCTCTCAGTAGAAATAAAGGAGAAAAATAACTAGCACTGAATATTTAAATAAGACCTGTGCAATCCCATTCAGTCTTACACAGGAGGGGAAAAGATACATCTTTATTCAATAGTTGCTTAATATTTATTCAATAGAAATACTCAGGGAGAGAAAAGCTATTAGGAGATGCAGCCTTTCTATTCTGACAGATAAATATAGTGTAATTTCTACTGCAATGAGAAATTCATTTTACCCTTACAGTGAATTGCTGGTTGCCATATATATTAAAATTAGAAGTGTTACTTATTTGTATTAACAAGTTAAAATCAAAAAGCTCATTTACAAATCATCTGTCTAGTTCGCAGATTTCTTAGTTTTCCCGGAAGGGCAAACCCCATGTAGATGATACTGAAAATAAAAATAATATATTTAAATATCTTTTTCTACATTGTTACTGAGCCATGGGTTATCTTGGAGTTGAGTCCCTCACAAGGACCATCACACTTTCAGACTTCTTATTGCACTTTTTTTCCCTGTGTTATAAAGTTACACAGCTGGAGAAAATACCTTTCTCCCTTCTCCAAAATGAATACCTCTGCCTTTCCATTTTCCAAATCTAGCCTTATTTATCTCACACATTCTTTCTTTTGATTTTGATTTTTACTTCCAAAAACTGAAACAAAGAAAAGAAAATTAAACTATAAATTTAATGTTCTATTTTTGTGAGAAACATTAGAGATACTAGTTTGGGGTTTTTTTACAAGAAAGAGAAATCATCATTGCAATCTACAAGATAGTGGGTAAATATGGTCTTTTTCTTCTGACTTTATTTCAGATGCTATGGTTCCATCACTAAATCAGAAAGAAGCAGGTCTGGACACACTTCAGACTAAATGTGCTATTAGGAATGCCCAGAGGAATTGTAACTGCGTTGTATTTTCTAGTATCAATTATTACAAAATAAATTTTCACAGAATATGCTGATTTGGAAAGGACTCACAAGGATCATTGAGTCCAACTTCTGGACCTGCACAGGCCACCCCAAGAGTCACACCATGTGCCTGAGAACATTGTCCAAATGCTCCTTGAACTCTGTCAGGCTGGTGCTGTGACCACTTCTCTATTCAGTGAAACCTCTGGGTGAAAAACATTTCCCTGATATCCAACCTGAACCTCTCCTGGCAGAGTTTCATGGTGTTCTCCTGAGTCCTGTCCCTGTCACCAGAGAGCAGGATCAGTGCCTGCCCCTCCTGTTCCCCTCCCAAGAAGCTGTAACTGCAGTGAGGTCTCCCCTCAGTCTCCTCCAGGCTGAACAGGCCCTCAGCCACTCCTCACACGGCTTCCCCTCCAAACCCTTCACATCCTCATGCTCTCCTTTGGACACTCTCTGACAGCTCAATGTCTGTTTTGTGTGGTGGCACCCATTTCTGCCCCCAGCACTGGAGGTGAGGCTGCCCCAGCTCAGAGCAGAGCAGGACAATCCCCTCCCTGCCCGGCTCTGATGCTGTGCCTGGTGCTCCCAGGGCACTCTTGGCCCTCCTGGCTGCCAGGGCACTGCTGGCTCAGGTTCACCTTGTCATCGACTGGGACCGCCAGGTCCCTTTCCGTGGCTCTGCTCTCCAGCCTCTCATTCTCCAGTCTGTCTGTACATCCAGGGTTGCCCCATCCCAGGTGCAGAATTTGGCATATTCCCTTGTCGAATTTCATACATTTGGTGACTGCCCAAGACTCTAATTTGTTGAGGTCTCTCTGCAGGGCCTCTTTACTTCTGAGGAGTCAACAACTCCTCCCAGCTTTGTATCAGCTGTGAACTTGCTTAGTATTTGTCCTGGTTTAGGGCAAATTTGGGAGGAAACTTTTGAAGTGGTCTCCTCTATAAAACCAGCCTCCCCCAGCTGGTTCAGAAAACATAAATCTCCTTTGAGAAAAGTGGAAAAAAACTTTAACAAGCAACGCATTCACGAACCTGAGAAAATGAAAAATATTGAACAAAGGAACCTCTAGTTGCTCTGAAGGGGTGGCAAATTCAGGAAGTCCTCTTGTAGTTCAGAGTCCTTTTTGTGGGTGTGTCCTTGGGTTTTTCTCAGTCTCTCCAGGGCTCAGGTCTCTCTTTCTCTCTGGGATTTGGGTCTGGTGTCTGGTCGCAGTGCAGCTTGAGGGGGCCCTTGACAATAGTTCTGGTGTTCTCTGACCAAACAATAGCTGAACAGTTCCAAAAAACTTCTGGCCTGAGCTACCTAAAAAAACTAACTAAAAGAAAGGAGAGCTCTCTCCCACTCCCTTTCCATGCTGCAGACAACACACACCCAGAGAGAGAGCTGCAGCTCTTACCTCTATGTTTTTGAATATAGCCGTGAAAAAATTCCATCACTTTTTCTTCTTCACCTCTTCACTGTCAGGTCTAGTTTTAAAGGCACAAAACTAATTTCTGAGCTAAACAGATGAACAGGGATACAATTCAGCATCATAAAGTCACCCCAGGACTGTGCCCAGATGGTTTATGAAGATGTTGAAGGGTTGAGGATGGAGCCCTGTGGAACTGCGCTAAGGAAGGGTCACCAGTCTGATGTCACCCCATTTACTGCAACCCGTGAGCCAGCTGCTCACCCATCCCATGCTGTGTTTATCCAGCTGTGTGCTGGATGCTTTGTCCGTAAGGATACTGGGAGACAGTACTGAAAGCTTTACTGAAATCCAAAAAGGTTGCATCCACTGGCTTCCTTTGGTCAATTAGATCGTTATGCAATGAATTCAGGTTTTCTCTCATGACAACATGCTGCCTCTGACTTGGATGGGGACAATAAAGTAGGCTTTCCTACTTTTCTGCTTCATCTCAACAATAACCCAGCAGTTACTGTAGTTTGATCAAATTTGCTCAAAACCAATAAAAATATTTGAAGAATAGTTTTGCTGAATAATATTTTACTTTATGTCTTTTATATAGGATTATTTTTAAAGTTTGTCTTTCAAAAACTCCAGAAATTTTCCTGATTGGGCTACATTTTCATTTTAAGAAAGAGAAAAGTTATAAAGCATTTTAAATATTACCCTACTATTATTGCAACACAAGAATTTACTGTTAACAAGTCTAAACCAAGTGATCTGAAGAGCCTCCCACATACTTGCTTCCATGCTTGAGGGGTCATTGTTATTATGGAAACAGATCTTTAATGGTTGTCATAAGAATCCAAAAAGGTAACTCATATTTAAAGATGTTTTGATAATTTGGCAACCTGTGATGATTTCCATAAAGAGATGGTATATTTCTAAGAGAACTTGAGTAAACTCTGTTACCTTGATAGTGTTCTGAGTTCTGGTAAACAAAGCTATGAAAAAAGCCATTTTTCATTTGGTGCAAAGAAATTATGCCAGCATAATCCTCAAAAATTCACTTTCAATATTCTCATGAGAGAAATAGAGCTATTGTTGAACATCTGCTTCAGTATTTCAGCCATTATGTTCAAGATCAGCTTTGATAATGGGGAAGAGAAATTATCTTTTAAATGAGGGGAAAAGTTACTTTATTTAAAAAGTAAATATAATTTTCAGCTTGAGCAAAATCTCTGTGTTTTCCAAAAGAAATCCTCAGTAAGACTATGGAATGCTATTTTCATTGTTTTTTATGTCTTGTTCTGTGCAAACTGTGTTATTCTAACACATGGAAGATTGAGGTGGAAAAGTCCTATTAGATAATTGACACCATCATAGTTCAAGACATAGCCTTGTCAGGAAATGTTTGAAGTATTATTGTTATTACAGTAATTAAGTAAGTAAGGCAAGAAGTACTTCAACCAGCATTTACTTACAGAGGAGAAAATTGTTGTAAAAAATAATATGCAATGAAGGTTTCTCCTCTCTCAGGGGCAGCAGCTACATTTTAACAATTTGGTGAGTGACATGGAGCACTTAGGTTTTGATCTGTCTCCTAATGTACTTGAGCTGTTACTTCAGATATACTTTAAGGTGGACATCATATTTGATTCATTCTCCAATGCTTAGCACCAGTGCTTAGCATTTATTTTACCACTTAACCATGGTAATAATCTAATTACATGTTGCAGTAATTTCTCTGAGATTACTTACTTTCCTTAATTTTAGGTAACAAATAAAATAAATAATAGCAAAATTAATAAAATAATATGATGTGATAATAATTTAAGGGTATGCCACTATAAAGCAAATAATATAAAATACAGTAGCATGTCAATAATTATCAAGATGTAAGATTTTTTAAATATATTCAATACTTAATATTTATTATTTTTGTAGTGGAGTCATTCAGATTAGAGGATCATTGCCCAGCAGTACTGTTGTGACATACTAACTCCAAATTCCTGGTCCAAAGTTTTAAGAAAGGACTTCAGAAGCTGATTGATGGTACAATTATAATTGCACCTCCTGTCTTTTGTGATGTCATGAGGGGAAATAATCTGAAGTGCTACCGTAGACTCATCACTACTAGGAGAGTAAAAAGAAAAATATAAGAGAAGGATTAGGACCAGTTCTCCCAGATATAAATACTCTGCTCCATTAAGTTCTGCATTTAAATTTTTTATGTGACTTGGAATGACACAGGGAATAAAGACATATTTGGGAAATATAAAGGAAAGGCATAAGCAAATGACTAAATGGACTGCAGACAGGATAGTTATGTTAAATCCACATGTATGTGTTGCTTTCTGTTCATGGACATGAGAAGTTCAGGTTTAGGTTGGGTAAATCTAATCCTGCCTTTGATGTGCTTGTGCTGCAGTATTTAGAGATATTAGCTAAGCTAACAGACAAAGGGAATATGTAGGTCAATCTTGTGCTTAAAACTCATTAAAAAATTGAAAAAGTGACCTTTTTGTTCAGAAGAAAATATTTCATGATATCAGTAGTAGCTAATAGACATGTTGCAAACAAGGAGAAAGTGATTTCAACTTCATTGCAAAAGCTATGAACATTTTAATGCAGTATCCTTACACAAGGTTTTGTTGTTTCATTCTCCATTCTCTTAAACACAAGTCTACTGCCTGTAGGATATATTACAAATTCACAGAAATAAACAGTTGCATGCAGAACATAATTCTCATGTGTGTATGTGTAATAAGGAACCACATGCAGTTGGCAGACAGAAAGAATTTGTTTGGTATGTGTTTAATTACCAGGTACTGTTGTTTGTGGCAAAAGTAATGAAAATATATTTATTTCTGTTTTGGGGCTGAGCTGTTTCCTCAAACTTATTGATCTGCCCACAGCTTAGAAGAATTTGTTGGAACTTTTGTATTTTTTTGAGTTACTTGTCAATGGAAAAGTTATTTTCATCCAAAGTAAAATATTTTTTATTAGCCCATACACTTCATTCTTTCTAGGGTCCTTCCATTATTTTCTTAATGACTTGTACAAGAAATAACTAGGCAAGCTTATATTAAGACACCTTTTTTTGTGTTCATTTAATTAGAAAATGTTAATGGGGTGATTTTATGTTGCAAAGTGCTGAATTCTATTTTTATTTTACTTCATGCTAAATTCTATAGCCAGCATTTGTTCTTGAACACATAGTGCTTTTACAGCACTGAGACTCTGAATTTCAGAGGCTGCTATTCACCCACTTTGATGACAACATATGGCATCATAAAATATAAGCTAGTAATTTATTGATTTCACGTTTTTCTTCAGGCACATTCAATCCACTGCTGAATATATGAAATCTAGTCCCTTTCAATATTCAATAACAAACACAGCCACAGATCATTTAGCTTGTCTGACTTTATATAAAAATTGATGCTAATCAAGGGAAGCAGGAAAAAGAGCATTAGCAGACTCTTCCTTGTGCCTCTGGCAATTGAAAAGTCCATGACTTATATATTAATGAGACATAAAATGGCATTTTGGCAGTCTTTTGTTGTGTGTTTTGTGTTCCTCCGAAGAACTTGTTAAAAGGGATATTCATATAAGGTATAATTATTTTTTTTCACACAATAGTAAATATCAGTTTGGATAATAGTAGCAGCTATAAATTCTTTAAAATTATGAAATTATAATCTATTATTATTGGATACTCCATTGGAGTTTTGTTGTAGGAGTTAAGTTGCTAACTAAACTCTTCTACTGCTCTGTTTAATTCCTGATGCTATTTCGTTGTAGACAACTTAATTTTAGATAACTGATGAATTTTGTGTAACGTTATTTTTGTGGCTGACACAAAGAGAGCCTAGTAAGAATTTGTTTCGTTTTGTAGACTTCGTACCTGAAAATCTGCCTTTGAAATATTCATGTACCTCTGTGTATGTGTGAATGTAAGTATATGTATAAATATAAACATAGTTATATATGAATTTAAGAAATGCAGGGTTTTATAAATTTAGAAAAATATAACTCTTTAGAAAAATGTAACTCTTCCAACTCTTGTATATTTAGCAGTTACTTTTTTTTTTTTTAATTTCATGGTCACATAAAGCTTTCTAAACAATTTATGTTATCATTAGACATCTTGATAAGATATCTTGAAAAACATACTAAGATATGAAATATTTTGTTTTCTAGGTACATATTGTTTCATTCTTCATTCCTGTAGTCCTTTTTAAATTAATTTCTATTTTTTTATTAATTTCCTATTATTCAGCTTGTATTTTCTTTTGTTTAGCTACCGCATGATTTCCTCTGTTTATCCTGTTCCTTAAGCTGAGGCATAACTGTTAGAATCAGAGCTGTGAGGGAAGAAATGAGCTCTGTGCCATGTAAGTCAGGATAGCAGTTCCTTAGGGGGTCTGCACAGTTCAAGCTGTTCCTGTGCCACTGGACAGGTCCCACGGTTCCAACTCAGCTCTGCCCTTGCACTTGCTCTGCTGTGCTGAAGTCCAAACAGATCTTTAGGACGCCCTCTAAAATGCATAAATTTTGGTTTTTTTAAGACTTGTTTTCCCAAGGGACTTATCTAGTAAATTTTTAAATTGATGCTTCAAAGATTTTTTTTTTTTTTTTTTTTTGCTTAAACTGCTTCTGTAGGAGCATGATTGTCTGGGAAGGTAGGAAGGGCTAGAATCTGTCTTTCCTGAATATCCCTATGCAAGGCAGCAGACATTTATAAAGATAGGTCTGTAAAACCTATGATGGAAAGGTTTTTTTCTGTGTTTTGAATTCCAGACCAGGGCTATCAAAACAGGATCTCTCACTGATCACTCCTCTGGGGACAGAGCACAGGAGGCATTAGCAGAATCTCTACATTACACATATGAAGATATTTAACTGTGACCACAAAAAACACTTCTTGTTAAGAAGTCATATAATATATATTCTTTATACAAATATCAGAAATTGTGAGATTATATAAAAAAAGAATGAAGACTTTCAGGGTAATTGTGAGCTTGCTTAGAGTTCATATGGGAGAAACACTTAAATCTGTAAAGAGTAACAGTGAGTGAATTAATTTGTCACAGAATCCAGCAAAGTCATGAAGAATTGCTGCACTAAATGATAAAAAAATCAAAAGAATCTCCTTTGGTTGGCTGTTTATTGCTGTTTATTACACGTTCCCTCCTGTAGAACAGCAAGAGATAAACACTCTGTTGGCTTAGTGGTCAGAAGTGTAAAAATGGGTCTGTGCTTGCTATCTTCACACTGGAGAAGAATAAATATTACTTAAAAAAAATGTGTCCAAGATAAAGAAGGCAATTTTTCCCAGGAAAATAGTTATTGTGGAGTTGTACATTAAACTTTTTCTAGGGCTGTGTCACAGTGAAGTTAAATGTACATTTATCTTTTTTATCATATGAAACAAATAACCAAAGCAATAATAAAACTTTTGCTAATTAATTTGCACAGGTTTTCTAGCACCACATTAAATTAGATACATACTGAGTTTTTTTAAAGGGTAAGGAACATATTATTTAAAATAAATTTGCAATTGTTATCTTTTGAAAATATTTTCAGAATTAAAAAATATCAGTGATCTAAGACCAATAGAACTAGACCATATTCCAAGTGCTCATAGTGACTGCAATGGATTTTTCATATGTTCTTTTTTAAAACAGAATATCTTTATAATCCCATAATTATTTCTATCAATTGAAAAAACCCTAAAAAATTACAATTTTTGAGGAAAATGTCTGCTGAAAGCAAACAAAATAAAATTTTATTTTGTCAACATCTCTGATATTTATATTGGATAAAGATCATTCTCTGAATACAAATCTGAATTATCTCACTGAAAAATAATTGCACCTATTGATTCTCAGTTAAGGAAAAGCTAATGGACCCATCCAGAAATCAATGATCATATTCTAAAATACTACATTTATATTACAAGGGAGACAAATATAGCGCACATAAATAACAAAAGGAAATCACAGAATACAGTAAGGCAACTACTCAGAAAAGTTTCTGTTCTCCTCTGTTTCCCCACATTTTCTAAACTCCTTGCTGGATGGCAGTAGCTGTTTTCTTCAGTGGCCTTGGCCAGTCATCTCACATCTTCAATCATCTTTTCCCACAGAAGAAAAAATCATTCATTTTGATTTGATATAGAGGGAATAGGAAAAAAACCTCCAAAAATCCAAGCACAACAAAATCCAGGGAGAAGGTCAGATTTGTAAGATTAAAAAAAAAAAAAATTTACTTGCATTAACCTTAAGGCTTGGTTGATCCCGACCTTAATAAAGGCAAAAAATCAAGTCATGCTGTGTTGATGTCATGCAAATTTGTTCCAGAGGAATATAAAAAGAAAAGTACTCTGATAGTGCTAAGATACAACAAATTTGAAAGAAAAACTTTATTTCAGAGTATGAAAAATTACCTAAAATTCTTATATTATGGCTTTATTGTTCTCCCTCTTTTCTCTGTTTTCAGCAAATATATACATATATATATATATATATACACATATATACACATAAACACAAATGTAGTGTTCTGTTTTCCACTGTTCTAGAGGATGTATTTGATGAGAAAGGAGCTCACTACTCTCTCAAGATGATCCCTGCTGAAGTCTTTGCCTAAACAAGTTTCTTGCTCAGCAATCCTTAAAAGGCAAGGCAAAAAAGGGGAAAAAAAGAAATCCCTGTTCATCTTCAATGTCCTTTTTTCAGCAGCTTAGCTACTGAGTAATTTCCATTTACTGTTTCACTTAATGATTTCCTGAGTTCAAGGCCATTTCCACTGGGATTGGTAAAGGTTTTCTCCCTCCAGCAGTACTATCAGCTCTTAGTCTAGAAAAGGCAGACATTGCAATTTCACCTATTCAGAAGTTAATTCAATGCCTAATTACTTAAAATTATATATAAAACAGGTCTCTTATCACAGTAAGTCAGGTCACAGCCACAGAATGCAAGTCTACCAGGGCGCATAGGAAGACAGGATATATTTTATCATTGTCTTCATAAAAAATCTAGTGCTTTAAGTATGAAAATGATGTAATGCTTTATGTTATGAATTGCCAGAGTAGAAGGAGATGGTTTATGCTCAACCTTATGCCAGTTTCTTGCATTTAGCTCTCCACTTTAGACTCTCAGCTAATCTGTGCCAAAACAGCCTAAATTTCCTCTAGGTTAAAGTTGAACAACCAGCTACCATTAGTGTGTAAGCTAACTTCTTATTGTCATATTTAAACAGCAGAAAGCTATCAAATGTATATAGGTAACAAGAGTTAGAGGTGCATTTGGAATTCTCTTCCCAGTTCCTTTTCTGCACAGCATTGTTTCTTTTAAAAGGGAAAGTGCTACAAGAGGACCTGATCCTAGTAAGTAAAGCCTGGTGAACACCTTTCCCTCTGTCCCACAAGTAACTCACACATTGGTAAAAGAAAATGGAAATTCTGAATGCAGTAAAATACAAAGGAATGCAACAGTCTAAGCTGATATTTTCTGACATGCATTATAAGTTACCTGCAAGAAATGAGATTTTCTTCTGGGCTTAATACAGCTATTAAAACAAAGTAATTTAATCTCGTGGTGAAAATTAATACTAATATTGATTTCAAATGACAGACAATATCTCCAGCTAACTTTCTTTTACTTACTTTACATTTCAATACATCTGTCACTTTTGGCAATTCTAAAGATCTGTGGTTTATAGGACATGACAAATTGTCTAACAATTCTGAAGCTATTCTTTGTATCTAGATTTACAAGTAATTTAAACTTTAAAATATTTACTTGAAAGTAGAAGAAATGTCTCTTACAGTAAAATTATATTGAGTCATTATTATGACTGCCTACGTTTCTACTACTTGTACTGAAATTACATATACAAGTTTGGAAAAAGTGTGAAAAATATTTACTATCCTGTCCTGGTTTGGAGGACTGATGTCTGCCAAGAAAGGCAGAAGCAGAAGCTTCTCTTTGAAATGGAGAATCTAAACCCCCTCCCTCCAAATTATTATTATAATTTTGAAATTAAGGGGCCTCTCAGGCAAAGATATGGGAATTAGGAATAACAGTTTTTTACTAGGAAAATTAAAATAGAAATACAATATTACAAAGAGCAATCCCAGAACACTGACAGAGTCAGAATACAACCTGACACCCTGTCAGGGTGTTGGTAACAGTCCCATTAGATGGTGGCTACAGTCCTCCTGCAGTGGCAGGTGTGGTTCAGCTGAAACAGTGCTCCTGTACAAGGGTGCAATTTTCCTCTGATGGTCAAGGGATGATGTGGAAAGGTCTGGCTTTCTTCTGGAATTCAGTGGAAGGAAGGAAGGCTGCCTTGCTGTCCAAAATCTCAGTTTTTTATCCAGGTAGGAAAGGCTTGGCTCCTCCCCCAGGCTGGAGCATCTCCCAACAGGATGATGTAATTTTATCAGTCGTACAGTGGGACTTAATGGCCCATTAGCAGATGATGTCTTCCTGGAGGGAGGATGGGTGGTGGAATAGATAAAGATGATTGCCTCACCTGGTTTTAAAGATGGCCCATTAGCAGATAAAATATTCCACAGAGATAAAGAATCACTACCCCACCCGGCTTTAACAGATGGTGATAGAAAACACGTTTCTGGTCACATCCTGTATTGCAACCCAAGACATATCAAAAGCATTGAAAGATGTATTAATATTCAGGAAATGGCTGCCCATTTCCTTCATGGTCGTGTGGACAGAAACTTAATATTGAGTTAATTGAAAACTGCAACTCGGCTTCTAGAACCTTCCTCAGTGAAGGAAGAACATAACTGTGAACCAAACAGATTGTTTTAATGCTCTTGGGGATATTGCTGTGTTGTTACAATGGAAACTTTTCAAGGTTTTATCAGCAATTCAGTGAATGCCTTTGCAAAAGGTCAATATACAGGATTAAATGTACAGAATATTTTCAATTTGACACTTTATTCTTTCTGTTTGTTGTGTAAAATGTATGACTCTGGCAAATGGAACCTCTTATGAACCACACACAGACAGGAAATTAATACTTGCTGTTAAGTCTATATGATGAGGCACTCTTCACATGAGACTTCATGAGACTTGTTATCCTAATGCCTTCCTGAAATGAGATGACCTCAGACATACCTTTCTCTGCCCTTCAGACTGAGGCCAGAGCTGCAGCAAGTTTATGGATGCAGTCTAATGTACAGCATAAACTTATCTGTTGCAATCTTTCCAAATCTTTGCCATCCCTGCCCTACCGGCATCACCACATTACTTTCTTTTATTTCTAGCTGAATCATGTTTAGAGCGGATTCTCACTGTATAGGCCATGCCCTTTTCTATTTATTTTTATTTGTTGTGCACTGTAACATATTTGTCATAATTGAGCAAACAGTAATATTGCATTATTTACTGTAAACATTTGTTAGGCTTTACAACATAATTTTTAATGCTCTGGAAACAAGTACAGGAAAGAAAAATACTTACTGATTCCTTTCTTGATTAGATCAGCAGGCATTTCACAAATCTTCTGCACATATATTTTTGGAAAAGTGCCTTTTCCAAATCAGCAGCCTCATCCTCATTCTCTTGACTGGATTTTTGTTCCTGAGAATAGCTGGGAGTAGTTTTTTGAACTACAATTAAGTTTCTTTTGAATGTTGGGTTGGAGGTGAGGGGAGTGTGGGGGAGGAATTTGCCATTTTCTTTATTTTTTTCTTAGCAGTTAATTATATTTTTTATGTTTCCCCTTACACTGATTTCTCAGTAGTTCCCTTGCTATTCTCTCCCATCAGAGACAGGACAGGAGGGAACTTGTTTGAAATAAGTCTTACCTGACAAGATTGCTAGAGAGGGTAATGGGGTGAACAGCAATGGCTCTAGAAAATCAAAAGTGAAGAGCACTCCTATTGCAAATATTTATGCATGAATGTGTGTTCTCATATATTGCAGTTGCAGGACTATGTTCTTGTTGGGATGATGGAATTGCAGCGAGTTGGCCCCCATGACTGGAATGTTGAAAAGGAATGATGCAGGCTCTTTCAGAAAGACAGGAAAATTTGATGAGCAGACAAAGTTCCTTTTATGTGACACAGCAGTTTAAGATCTTGGAAATCAGCCTAGTGTGGATTAGGAGCCAATGGATATTTTACATGTTAGGATTAGGCAAAGGTAGCATTACAGTGTGTGTCTATGATAGGACATCTGACCTTGAAGAACAAGTGGTTCAGACACTATACAAGACCTCCGGTTTGAAAGTTCTGGTCTTCATGGCTGTCTTCAACCACCTAAATATATGTTGGAGGGACAACACATCAGCACATAAACAACTCTGGAGGTTCCTGGACTGCTTTGTTGATAACTTCTTCTGCCGAGAGATAAAGAAGTCATCAAGGACACACGCTGTGCTGTACCACAAACTCAACAACAAGGAGTACACAAATGCCAGAGGCAGCCTTGCTGCAGTGATGTGTGCTGCGTGAAGGAGGAATTCCAGGATCTGGGGGAAGGTAGAAGGGTGATTAAACTAGTGGTGTACCCCAATGGACAGTCCTGGATCCAGTCCTGTTTAACATCTTCATTAAGGATTTGGATAATATTGCAGAGTGTACTATCAGTAAGTTTGCATCAGACACAAAATGGGAAGAGTGGATGAATCACCAAAGGGCCATGTTGTCTTCTAGATGTACTTCAACAGGCTGGAGAAGTGGGAGGACAGGAACATCATAAAGTTCAACAAGGGGAAATATAATGTCTTGCATTTGGGGAGAAAAAACTACAGGCACCAGTATATGCTGGTGGCCACTCAGCTGGAAAGAAATTCAATTGGATGAATTTCAAAGTCCAATGAAGGGTCATGAAGACAATTAAGGGCCTGAAGAATCTCTCCTATGAGAGATCCGGGACAGTTTCACCATAAGAAGAGAAAACTTGGGGAGGGTTTTATTAATGTATGTAAATTCCTGGAGGAAGAATACAAAGAAGAAGGAGCCAGGATCTTTATGATTGTCCCCAGTCAGGAAGCAAGGGGCAATGGGCATTAACCAAAATGCTTCAAGTTCCCTCTGAACATCAGGAAATATTTACTGACTGCAAGAGACATCCAAAAGCTCCAGATGGTCTTGGGCCACTTGCTCCAGGTTGTCCTGCTTTTGCAACTGGGTTGGACTAGATGAGGTCTGAAGATCCATTCCAATCTCAGCCATTCTGTGATTCTGTGTTATTCAACTTTAAGCCATGTTGATATGCAGGTGTATATTACAAATTAGTTGTTTTGTGACATGGGGTAGGGTTTGTGTGTGACAACTTTTGCTTCTAAAGTTCTTAACTCTTTAGATATGCAATGGTTTTTCATCTGGATTCTGACAGTGATGACAAAATGTAGGTTCAAACCTTTTGTTGGAAAAGGTGCTGAGCTAGACAGACATGAATTAAGCCAAATTGGAAGATCTATGGTTTCTCTAAGCTACTTATACATGTAGTTAAGCTATCAAGAGAAGACCACTTAGGAAAAAGACAGTATTTTGCTGAAACATCTTCCCCTAAAATTCATATGATTACAGTCACTTTTATGGTATTAATTACATCAGCTTGATAAATCCTTTACATTTATTTAAGCTAATGAGTTATAGAAGTAACACCTTACCCATCTAATTTACCTTTAGGATTATCACTCTTTACATGCCTCATCAAGAAAAATATATTGAAGAATTATACAGTCCAAATGTGTGATGAACAGATGCTGTCCATCATAAAACAAAGCCAGACAGAAAGTTGACTCAGAATAAAATTTCTGAATGCAGACCTAAACGTAATAGTGGTAGCTATTCATTTTGGCCAGTGGCTTGCATGCCTGCAGATTTTGTTTACATTGCATGTCATAACAATGGAAGCAATTATTAATTTGACTGGTTTTGACAGCTGTAGACTTGCAGAGGAACAAAGAGACAGACCCAGGGCCAATACAGAAAATAGCAGTACAGTAAGGTTTGTAAAGAAGTTACAGAATACCAGAGCTGGGGCTAACACAAGGAGCTAGATGGAAAAAATGTAATAAGAGAAAAATTTGAGACAAACTAACTCAGGGCAGCTCAAATTTAAAGCCCCAGTAAAACAATTTCTTGGTTTTCTATTTGTTCAAGTTGTACTTAGGTTATATATTGGAAAGAAATTTTTTACTGTGGGGGCGGTGAGGCACTGGCACAGGTTTCTCAGAGGAGCTGTGGGTGCCCCAGCCCTGGAAGTGTTCAGGGCCAGGCTGGATGGGATCTAGTGGGAGGTGTTCCTGCCCATGGCAGGGGGGTTGAAATTAGATGGCATTTGAGGTCTATTACAACCCTGTAACGTTTTATGATGCAATGATAAGCACAACCTCTTTGGTTGCCTTGCGATAAAAATTGGGAGGTTAATATTAACAGCCTGCAATGAAGCAATATTTTGATTTCCCTTTATATTTCCTGCATAATTTTTTGTGCTTTTCTGCCAAATTTTAGTGCAAGAATGTTAAATGATGTGGAGATTTTTTTCGTAGTTAACCCTATAAAAAATAATTTTCTAATATTTTAGTGACTCCACTGAGTGTTATATAGCATTAGAGATCTAGAACACTTAAATTTGTTCATTATCTGATAATTGAGTTTCATGCATTGAAGAATTTTCTTTCAGGATGCCCGCTTGCTTTTAGTTTCTTTAAGAATGGTAATGCGACAAAAGCTCAAGGCTAGACTGGATGGCACTCTGAGCAATCTGTGAAAGGTGTTTCTATCCATGGCATGACAATTGGAATGATATGATGTTTAAGGTCTCTTCCAACCCAAACCCAACTGAATTCCACAATTCTCTGCTCAATGTTGGGCATTCTCTACTCCCTGTTGGCCAGGGAGCCTCAGCAATCTAGGATGTTCTGATCTGTCCTTCTCTTCACTCCAGTGATTGTTTTTCTGTTCCAAACTACTGTCTCTTTATTTATTTCTTACTATCAGAAGTCTGACAGTAAAATATTGAAAGCATGATTTTAGCAAGGTTTTTATGCAATTATTTTTCTATTTTCCCAGGGCTGAATCTACAGAACAGCAGTTCTTTTATGCCTTCTAATATACTTAAAAGACTTTCTAACATACTTTCAGAAGCCTAAGTGACAACCCTTGCTACTACCATTCAGAATATTCTGTTATGTTCTTGTTCTTAACTGGATTTTTAACAATAGTTAATAGAAATACCATAAAAGCTTAAATTCCTAAATTTCCCTTGTCTGTTGTAAGATCCATGAGCCAGGTATAAGTGCAGACTGTATGTGCTGATTTGTTCATTAACATGCCCCATATGACATGATTTTTTTTTTTTTTTTTTTCTTTATTAGTGAAAGTTTTTATTACACCTTTCTTACTCATGTTAATGGCTGGATATTGTTTATATGTTCATCCTCCACATCTCAGTACACTGTTAATTAGCTTTTTTCCACAAGATATTGTGACAAATCCACCTATCACAAACTTGGATGGAGCTTTGAAATGCATATTTTGTTTGTTCTTAACCTTGCTGGGAAACTCTCATGGTCAAATATGACTTCAATTTTTGTACAATCTTGATGTATTAGAAATACTGTATGCTGACTATGTTTACCTCTAAATCCTTCTATTTATAGAAGGTTTTATAAAGCCTAAAATTTGTATAAATAGTTTACTTATTTTTTCCAAAATTTAATATTCTTTCAAAGAGGGACAGAAGGCGCATCTTGCAACTTGCGTTATGCACCTACTTCCATGTAGAAATATTACCTTGTTTGCCAATACCAATATTGTTTATGAAAAATAGTGCCAAAATGACTGTAGTTCCCCTGGGGTTATTTTCTGTTCTTAAAATTTTTACATTGCTCGTGTTACTATGACTCCTCAGTATTCTTGAATCAAGCTAAAGAGTGTATTTATTTCCACCTGTAGTAACAGTTGAATATTTTCTGAACTGCAGAAGACAGAATCAGAGAAGTGTGTTTCTCCTACAGACTGTCTGCCAATGATGATGTCCTGTTTCCAAAATTTGGGCCAGGTTGCTGATAAAGCTCTGTTTGACTATTGCATGCACTTCTCTTAATTGGTTGTAATTATGTAATTCCAAAACTATGGAGACAACAGATGACTCTCATTTATCCTGCTCTAATAATGTGTTCATTTATGGGAAATTATGATATTGCTTACAGCAAAGCATTGGCTTTTGTCCTGTAAGTGTCATTTTGAGCTGCAGCATACATTGTCAGGCCATCTTTTCATTCTCTTGCTATACCTAAGCCAAGTAGGCTGACACCTTTACTTCCCTGGCCACCTGTGGTTTTAATGTGCGTAGGTGCTGAGAAAAGTCTGTTGAGGCTGTTTATATTTCACTTTGGAACAGATACAACCTTTTTTTTTTTTTTTTTTTTTTTTTTGGTAACAGAGGGAAGTAACTAACCAGTTAGGTCCTGCTGTATTTAGTTTCATTCGGCCCAATAAAGATTTAGAAACGTAGTTTTTTTAAAGAATTACATTATACATCTCAGATACTTATTTGTGGAGGCTGCTTTCAAAATTTGTACTAAAAGTACTAGAAGACCAGAAAAACCCTTAGCATATAACTGCCTTGACACCTTTAAAATGTGCTTATAATAAGCATTTAAATAACAATACAATTCTATAGCAATTTCAAACTATTTGCTAAATAATGATATTCAGGATTTTTCAGCTTTAATTTCCAGCAGCTGGAAATGTTTCCTAGCATATGGTGTATTTATGTGTGTTGAACTGTCTGGCATGCAAAGTTGAATTTCTCTAAAGTCTTTAGAATTAAATTATAATGTACAAAAGAGGAGAATGATCTAAAAATTTAACCTACAGTCGGCTGGAGAATTGTACTTTTATAAAATGGGAGGTTATTAATAATTCTTGCTCATACTATCTGTGTATTTCTAGTGTCGCTGGGGTTTGCTTCCTGAAAAATGGGAAGTGCTGAGTGGTTTCCTCCTTGTAGATGGGAGTATCACTTGTGTTTTCATTCTCTTTTGCTGTGCTGTGTTCCCAAACTGCCAGTCCGCAGTGATGAAGGGGTTGCATGTCTTTATCAATAATGAGATATGGATGGGAATCACAGTTCACAGTCCCTAGAGAACGTGTCAAGAGAGGACCCTAGAATCTCAGGTTTTGAGAAGAGAAATCTGAAGGATTTCCTTTTCTCCCCCCCAACCAAAATATTACCAGTGTCCCACTTTCCTTCTCTGCATTGCCTATTCATTGCACATCTGTTGTGTTCTGTCCAGATAGTCAAGGAACAGATTTACAAGACTTGCTGGTCTTTTAACTCCATGAATGCACTTCATTATTTCCCTTGTAGTAGGGAGAATTGTGTTCATTGTGTGCCATTAACAGAAAACTCCAGGGAGATCAGTACACTTGTCAGTACACTTGTTTTCTGAGCAGCATTAAATGCATGCAGTATTTAATACTAGCAAATACAAGCTCTAGTACCTCTCTGGCTGTTTTTCACTTAGTCATAGAGGATCATAGATATCAGTGAATGGTTCTTTGCTTTATGTTTGAAGAATCCTTTCAGGATGCACCTTACAACATGAGATGTCAGTCTACTTTCTGCAGTGCTCAGTCAACAGTTCTCTTACCTTCCCCAGAGATACTGAGCAGGGTTTAATGGTGACAGAGATCACAAGCACAAGTTCTCTTAGCATTTTTCTTTTTCTTTGCAGGACTTAAGACTGCCAAAAGCATATTATGTCTACTTCATTAATTGATATGCATACTCAAAACTTAAGGAGACACATCCTCACTGGAAGGTACAACTGAAAGCAAGAGTTTAAACTGTCTTGTCAACCCCAGTAACCCTTTTGCTGCTTTTCCACTGATGTTTCTTCTGTTGTCTCAAAGTGATTCTATGCTACGTCCAAGAGCTGTATCCACAGCATTTCAGGAGAAACATGATCTTGAAATATCATCAAAGATATTGTTAATCTAGAATACTGATTAATTTCATCCATTCTTCAAAAATAAATTTTACCATGATTATAATGAAAAACTGTGGTAAAAGAGAGTAACTGTATTAATAGTAGAGAGGTAAGAAGGGAGTAGAGATTTTTCCAGGGACTTCTGAGGGTTCTAATACAGCCAGAATGAGAAATTTAGCAAGTCATTATCAAGCCTTCCTTACAGTCAAAGATGGAAAATTGGTACTGCAATAGATTCACACGATTGCCTTAGGATGGGATCTTCCTGTATTGCAGAGAAACATCCTGCCCCTTGAGTCTCAGTTTATAGTAAGAAAATTATTCAAGTGAGCCTTCCCTCTTTTGAAGGTGCTTCACCAGGGAAGCAGTGGGGTGGTCCAGCAGCAGGCAAGCCACATATTTTTTTATCCATTTTTGTAAAATTGATTGAGATTTGTAATGTGAATGATAAGAGGTAGAAAAAATTGTCTGTAGGAAGGCATGGAAGCTGCCTTCTAGGAAGGCTTGTTCTCCTCCCTCACTGCTCTTCATAAAAATTTCAGATTTTTCTCTTTTTATGTTTTGACTTTTATTTCTTCTGTAATATTTTCAATTCAGAAATTTTTCTTTTTTTTTTAAATTAAATTATCATATTTTACTATAACAACAAAATCAATTATAGTGAAAACGGTGCAGTTATATTTACCTGCACTCTGCTGCTACATATTTGGTTTATATTTCTCCTAACCTATTGTAATGACTTGCTTCTGCCTACAAGCATAGCCTAGAAATTACCAGTCTTTCATTATCAGGCTTAAATATCAAAGCCAAGACAAAATATCCAACATATAAAATCGATCACAGATTCAATATTTACCAGGCATTCTGAACTAACAGGTATTGTGACCAAGATTATTTTTACACCATAATGTACACTTGCATAGTGGACACCTTTGCAAAGAAACTGTTGGTGTTACTCCTGTTTTAGAATGAGCTCTCAGCTTTTCAGGCATTTAAGTGAATCCAGCTTTGTTTTCACATCAAGCAGTTTTAAAAATAGGTTTTCAGAGTTTATAAACTCAGCAGAAGATATGAAGGAATTTGAAAATAAGAAAGAATTGCCATATACCATTTTATTTATCTTTGCTTTTCACAAGCACATGTAGATGCTACAGCTCAGAAAAACTGAACAATTAGTGTGCAGCATTTTTTCTGATAAACCTATGTGTAAACTGGCTTTTAAAAGAACCACATAAGGCTGTCCTTCCACTGATAGACTTGATATTACAAGTATTATGTCTGAAGTTAAATGGAGACAAAGACTCTTTTCACCTCCTGAAACCTGCAACCTTTATTTCTCCGACTGTGTAGTTGTCCTTACTCCAGATACTGTGGTCAAAGCTAATTCATTGTACACAGCCTTCATTGTAAAAATGTGCTGATAAGTTTCAAATTAGGAAGATTTTTAACCCTACACAGAGGCATAATTATGTATACCTGTATGTCATTATGTATACAGAACATGAAGAGATTCAGCAGTACATATGTAGATAATGCATCTGCAGTAATGCAGATGCTAGTTTTTACATGTATTTAACATGTATATTTCAAAATCATACTTGTGAAATACTCTTGGTCTTAAAATATTTTTCTGGATATAAATCATCAATGATAATAATCCACAGAACAGTGACAGCTATTTTCATATTTTATCTTTTATTGTACTATAAAGGTTTTATTTCTACAGATGCTTCCAAGGTTGTAGATTTATTTTAGAGTTATTATTTATTTTTAGGTTCATTAGATTTTTGTCTGATAACAGGAGCTACAACTTTACTAACCAACCTTCCTGAGGAAAAAGAAATTCTGCCGTATAGTTATACTTTGTTTGATGTCCTTGCACTTTTGTATGATATGAAAGATAAGTGAGGATTTGAGTAGAGACTAAGCATCTACCAAATGCAGAAAATCATTTAAATCCATTTGTGTTTATTCAAGAACTGTGCTAAATACTAAGGAAACATGCGTCCTTTAATTCCTTTGAGAAACATCATTCTTACAAAATGAATGTTCCATGAATGACTTGCAAAGCTAAAGGAGTTTTAAAATGTAGGAAATTAAAGACAAATGTAAGAAAAGAGCTCAAATATAGAAAATTCTATATTCTTTATGATAGGAGTAATGTGTATTGCATTTTGGTTTTTTTCTTGAAAGATATCAGGCCTTTGATCACTGTTTGGAAATATGGAGGAAATATAAAGATCCTCATAAACATGTCACTGTCCTTTTAACTTTTAAACAGCAATTCTTTCAGGGTATAGTGTTATACATTCTTATGCCTATTTTCTGTCATGATGTTTCCTTCTTTGCATTATCTGTGTGGAGTTAGTGCTGTCAAAAACT
Organism: Muscicapa striata striata; assembly: GCA_030060385.1. Lineage (NCBI taxonomy): Eukaryota > Metazoa > Chordata > Aves > Passeriformes > Muscicapidae > Muscicapa > Muscicapa striata. The sequence continues at coordinate 209,627 of JAREIS010000326.1, forward strand.
GTCAGCTACTGTTTCATCACAGTGTATGATTTTAGGCCTGTATGATATGCCAGGCCTTTTAATACTTTATTTTGTGATGTGTGGATGGATGAGAAGTATTATGAGTACTCTATAACATGGTGCATGGAAATGGGCTTGCTTTTGCTCACAACACAAAGAGACCATCGATAAAATTCTTTATTAAGATTACTGAAAAAACTAAGACAACATATCTCTGTCTTGTTTGTGTTACAATTGTCAGAGTCTCCATAAAAATAACTGATGAGTAGCCTGCACAGTTTCACCTCCCGTTGACCTCTATGTGGACAGGAAGAAAACTTTTTTTCCAGGTTGAAATAATTATAATAAATAAGACCATTAATACTGTACACTGTGACAAGAACCTGCACTATCTTCTTTTAGATGACAAGCTGGAAGCTGTATATTACTTTAGCACATGAAGTTTGGATTTTAAGCATAATACATGGATCCTAGATAAGAATATGCTAAGCTTTTCTTTTGTGGATTAATCTTTATGTTTTCTAGGCAAGAAACATTGATTAGAAAATTAAAACTGCAGAGTTTTGCTATTTTCTATTAGTTTGTTCAATAATATATTGTACTACAAAATTTCCTTTACTGAAACAATATATTAGTTAGATGAGAAAAGTCTTTATTTAGATGATAACTGATGGTTTGAGGAATGTGGGGTTTCTTGGAAGCAAGTGAAGTCCTGTTGGGAGCTCATGGCTTGGATGGGGGCACTGTGCCCTGGGTTAGAATCTGGCTGGGTGGCCAGGCCCAGACAGGGAAGGTGAGTGGAGTCACATCCTGCTGCAGGCTGGTCAGCAGGGGTGTACAGGAGCCAGGCCGCTTTAATACCTTCACCAGTGATATGGATGAGGGGTTCAAGTGTCCCCTGAGTAAGTTTCAGGTGACAGAAGTGAGAGTGCTAATCTGCGGGAAGGTAGGATGGATCTGCAGAGGGATCTGCGCAGGATGGATTGACGGGCCAAGGCAAATTAGGTGAGATTCAACAAGGTGACGTGCTGGGTCAGAAATCTGGGTCACAAGAGCTCCAGGCAGTGCTAAAGGCCTGAGAAAGAGGGACTGTAAAGACATTGATGGAAAAGAGCCTGGGAATGATGGTCAACAGCAGGTGAACATGAGCCAGCAGTGTGCCCAGGTGGCCAAGAAGGCCAATGGCATCCTGGCCTGGATCAGGAACAGTGTGGCCAGCAGGAGCAGGGCAGGGATTGCTCCCTTGTAGCGAGCACTGGAGAGGCCACAGCTGGAGTACTGTGTCCAGCTCTGGGCCCTGGAAAGGAAGGTCCGTGAGGTGCTGGAGAGTGTCCAGAGAAGGGCAGTGGAGCTGGTGAAGGGTCTGGAGCATAGGATCCATGAGGAGCAGCTGCAGGAGGTGGGATTGTCTAGTCTGGAGCAAAGGATGCTTGGGGGAGACCTTGTCACTTTCTACAAGTGCCTGACTAGAGGCTGTAGCCAGGCGCGTTTGCCCCCTTCTCCCAGGGATTCGGTGACAGGACAGGGGACAGTCTCAGGCTGTGTGCCAGGAAAGGTACTGTTTGGATATCAGGAGGGCTTTCTTCACTGAAGGGATGGCTAAGCGTTGGAATGGGCTGCCCAGGGAGGTGGTGCAGTCACCATCCTGAACACCAGGTGTCTGAGAAGTGACGGAATGCGGGGCTTAGTGATGTGGTGGTGGTTGGTTGTGGTTTGGCTTGGTGATCTTCGAAGTCTTTCGCAATCTTAATGATTTTATGATTCTATGAAATTTAAAGGAAAGAAACCCTATAAAATCTGAACTCTTATGCTGTTCTTTGAAAAAAAAACCACATTTTAAAATTTTCGAGGCTACTCTGCTGAAAAACCAAAGGACCTTAATGCACAGAAAGTGGTTAGGAATTTTCACTGTATAATACAAATAACACAAACCAGGGAATTTATCTAAACTTTGTTCTAATCTGTCACTGTCTAAACATTGGAGATCATTGCATGTGAAGCACTGATCTGATGGATTTTGTCAAGGAAATACATCATTTGCTAATGTTCCTATCCTAATTAAACACTTGTTGTCATGAAGATTATATGAACACATTTGCTCAAAATATTTCAATATGTTTATGTAATTTATATAGTATATATATATATATATGGAGAGAGAGTTATATATGCACACATATATATGAAATACATAATTTCTCAAGGAATGATAAAGAAAATAAAATAATTTTCTCTTGAAAGTTAAATTGAAGAAATAAAATCGATTCCTGCAACTTAACATTTCAAAATTAATATTTTTTTTGAGAAGTCAGCTGACTCTTCTGTCGCTATCTTTTCTCTGTCTCTCTGCATCTGTGTTTTTTTCTGAGGAGGAACCATGCAATTAGGCCTGAAAAATTATTTCTTCTCCTGATGGGGATGGGAGAAGATGTAATGAATCAGAAATGTGTCTACATTGTACTCCATTGCACATGTAAATGAATGAAGTGCAAGTACTGATTTGTAATTATATCATGATAATATGACACAATTTCCTCAAGTATAAACTGCACTAGGCCCCACAAAAAACTTATTTCACTCAGCTAAATGTGACAATGAAATATATTGAGGGAAACTGCTATGTTTACTTATATCTTAAAAAGCAGTAGTGTTATTTGAACATATATAATTTAAATGAGAGAAAATTTTCCTGAGGTTTGTTTTGAACTGATTCTTTTAAGGTCAAAGGAGTAGCTTTCATGGAATAGTGGGAAGAGGGGGCACATGAGTGTTAGGGTAAGATTTCCACAGAGAAGATCTTTGTGACTTCCTGAAGTGGTCAGGTTTTTTGGTTGGTTCCTTTTTGGGTTTTGTTATTATTTCTTGCCACAATTTCTTGGTTTAGTGTAGCTTAAGCTTTTTTGTTGTTGTTGGAACATATTTTCACTGTTAATCATTGCTTGGGAATGCCAGAGCTTAGCGTACGCTGTCTTTTCCCTACTCTAACATGCTTACTCCAAAAAGGCCTTTTTTAGGGTCTGTGAGGATTCACCACTAGGCTGCTCTGCCAGTTGGAGACTGCAATTGGCAGGAGAGAGAAAAGTTTTTTCCTTTTACTGGAAAACTATAGTTTCTCTAGTTTATGTGGGAGAACAATAGTGCGTCTTAAAGGATAATGATTGGTCAGAGAACAGAAACAACAGTTTTCTCTGAGACAGATATTCTAGATGTGACAAAGAAGAAAAATAATTCGCCAGTAAACAACCACCTGCAAAATCAATTTATATTAGTTAGCTTCTGAATATACCAAATTAATGGGAAAATATAATTTATTGAAGTTCTGTACTCTGTTGAAACTCAGTACACTAAAATTACATTTTCTTGAAAGGGACGGAAAAGAAATATTTCCTCTCCCTGCCCCCCAAAAATGTATTGTCAGAGCTTTTTGAGTCTTGCAATCTATGTTTCCTTCCTGCAACTTTTGTGTTCCATCTCATTTAGAGTGCATTATTTATCTATCTTGCTTGTTATCTAGTTTATTTGTGTTATATTTTCAACAGCTAGAAAGCCATATTGAGAAGGTAAAACTACTAGTTTAAGAAGCAGGAGGAAAGCAATCATAGCAAATGATGGCTGCAATAAATAGAAAGATTCATTCAACTAAATACTTTATTTATAGCTTGCAGGGTAGACTTTTAATTGGTAAGGAATAAGGACACAATTTTGTTAGGAGTATTTTTATTTGACTACTGTGTATATTCTCTAAAAATATCAAGATTATATGAAAAAAAACCTTCCCTGTTTGAGCAAAATCAGTTTGGATTTTTTGCTGAGTCTAGAAATGGTGAGGCAACACTTGTGTATCTAAAATTTATGTTGTTACTGTTTGCCTCTGAGATGTAATGTCCTTTTTTTGCAAATCCTCTTTCAGATAAAACAGCTTAGTCTGAAAAATATAGTCTGGCAGGAAAATAGAAATTAATGACAAACTATTTATTGCACTGGTATATGTGATATATATATATATATATATATATATATATAAAAGACTTCATAATTAAATAAAAAAGAAAACTTGAAGGGCTAAACTCTTGAAATATAGAGTAAATACATGAGGAAAAGCAAGGGGTAGACCACTTAATTGATTGGTAGTACACTATAAGATAATAAAACAATAAAATATTGTGCCTCATTTAGATTACCATGATATTTTGACAGAAAGAATTTCTGCAAACTTTAGAGGCTAATTTTTTTTTTTTTACCCTGGACTATAAAAGGTATTCCTCCTGACACTTTCAATGTACTAGGGCTATGAAGAGTCATTGTGGGAGGATTCACACTGAGAGTGGGATTTGCTGACTTCCTAGAGCTAAAATGTTGGATGTCTTTCTCCTGAATATCTAAATATTTTTGCTCTCACCAGGAGTAGTTAGCGGTCATGCAGACACACCAAGCAATGGCCATTGTTTCTGTCAAGCACAAGTGCTGAGATTTCACCTCTCTTTCACTTGTTCCTCTTTGCATAAGGCCCAGAGGTTTAAAACAACTTGCATTGTACAAAATCAAGTATTTTTTGAAAACCCAGAAAAATGATGTGATAATAACCCTGGACTTTGAAATGCAAGCATTTGTCAAAGTTTTGTTTTCTTCATGTCTGGGAGTCTGAAAACATTATGTATATCTGTAGAAGAATTGCATTCCAATCTTTCAAGAAGTACCTTTTTTTCTGCCGCAGAAAAGTTCCCAAGGTCATATTTTTAACAATGACATCGTGGTCTTTAAAGAAAGGCATTTTCAGTACAGTAAAACTTGCTGGAAAGCCTTTGAACTTGAAATGCAGTCTAAGAACAAGGGCTTCTCAGTAATACAAAGACTTCTGAGTAGTAGGTGGAAAATTGCATTTAAAAAAAAAAGAAAAAAAGTTGTACAAGACAAAAATAATAGCGAGAAACTTGTTCAAAGATGGTGATTTGGAGCCAAGTTTTCCCTGAAAGGAAAACCAATTGACCTGTTTCCAGTGTCACAAAAATTATGAATTTGAAGCTCTGACTCAAAGATATGCCCAACCTTGTTCTCCTGTATCCCATGTGTCTAAAATTGAAGTCCAATTTTCTGTGTAAAATAAGAAAAAATAAAATCTTCCTACAGTAACAGACAGGGAACAGGATGTCAAAAAGCCTTTGAGCCATGATTTTCCTGATGAATTTTCTGGAGTGACATTCTTAAAAACACTTATCTTTTTCATCTTGAAAGCCATAGTCTTTTCTCTTTAAATCTGCTTGGTTAGTATCAAAACAGAACAGGTCATCTTAAATTTTAATACTACAAGTTATATGCCAGTTCTGGTTTGGATTTATTTCTCTTCCCCTGTTTGTCTTCCTCTGTAGCATAAAAGCTGTCTGTGAGTAGGGGTAGATCCCCTCTGCATCATTAGGTTATGAGATTATAATCCACAATGTGTGGGAACATTTCTGGGTTAAGAAATGATTACTTAAATATCTAAGACTTGCAGAGGATAAAGGATTCATTCTGGTACAATGGACACCATTTCATATTATTCTGCTTTTAAGGGTAAGAAGTAATATCTCAGAAACAGCATACATTAACTTCTTGTTGGCTTTTTTTTTAAAATTTTTTTTTTTTTTTTTTTTTTTCTTTTTAAACTAAATGAAAAACTGTGTTTCACAGTGATAACAGGGAATTCATATTCCTGCCCAGTTCACAATGTTTTTCATAGTCATTGCAGGTGAAATTTGCTATTGTGCAGAGAACTGGCATAAGATCCAAGTATTCCTTAAATGTTGCCTGAAGACATTGTGTTCTGGCCTGGTTATTGCCTCCTACATTCTGCTGTGTCTTTAGCGCACCACAGAAAATGTGAGTGGCCTTACTGCTGTTCTTGCCCAGAGTTAATGTCAGATCAGGACTGGAGGTAAAGAAGCCCAAGCAGCTGCTGTTGCAGAGTGATGCTTCAATCAAAGTCAGTGCTCAGCTGCTTGAGGTGCCATGAAGACTTTGGCAGCTGTGGCAAAGAGTCCTTACAAGCTGCTGTAGCGAAATATTGCAGAAACATGTTGTTTTCTGGTATGCTGGATAAAAGACAAAGGAGAAAGGCAGGTGGAAAGGCTTTTCCAAAAAGAATTAGGATTGGAGATCTGCAAGATGGTATGAGACACATAGGCTAGATGGAACAAGTGGTGACACTGTATGGAACACACCACATTTAATAAGCCTTTTACAATGCCACCTTTGACAACAGTGAATCTGTCTGCTAAATTCATTGAAGTGACATAAACAGTCTAAACTCATCTAAACTCTCTGGTTTATAATGAAAATACACCCCAAGGTATTATTATATCAAATAGAAAATTATTTGAACACATTTGTTTCTAGTTGTTTTACCACAATCCTCAGTCCTCATTTCTGTTCAGATATTAAAAAAATTTGGCAATAATTTTGAAAGATATCCATTGCACAGCAAAAGGAAAAATTGTGGTAAACTTCTTTTATACAAACAAAATGACGATTTTACAAGAATTTATTTTTTTTTTATAATAATGAAATCTGTTATAGGACAGCAATAGATTGTGCAAATCTAGAGCTTGTCCTTTCCAAAGTTCAGTAGGCAGATAGAAATAACATCAGTCTTACAGAAGGTCAATGATATGTATGTAACATGTTTTTCTTTAAAAGTGTTCCAGATTTCAGGACAAGGTAACAGTTGTGATTATAAAGAGTTTCAACTCCTAACAGTAAAGAAACAAAATTGCTGGAGAAAGTAGGACTCAAAATATAAGCCCATTCTGACTCTCTCTTCTCCATCTCAACATATCCTCTTTTTTTTTTTCTTAGCCATTTGCTTTATCTACTGCCTATCTGCTCTTTTTGAGGTTCACTAGTATTAATGTGTTCTGCTTTTCTGTAAGGCTACACATGAAGTCAATACATAGTCTCCCAAAGTCTACTATGTAAAATATGCTATCGTATTTGAACAGTGAATTTATCCTACCTGCTGTTCTGGATGTAGGTAATCTTCCAGATTAGATGACATATTCTCTATTTACTTTAGTTTTTAAGAAAGCAGTTACTGCAGATCAGGAACAGAGAAAGCCCCACCTGCACTGAGCCTACAGCTTCATCTGAAATGCACTCTGCACGACTGTGCTGGGTGCCTGATGCTGGAACTGCTAACCATTTAATGTGCCTTCCTTCTTCTGGATATGTTCTGCAACCATGTCATGCTTTCAAAATATATGTAGGATCGATATGGGCTCTTTCAAATGCAGTTAATTTTGGCTATTGGTGATGGAATGCTGGGTTTAATTCTAATTGAATTTGTAGGCTTGATACTTTTCTCCCTTGTCCATGCTGATCTCATTCATTTCCACTGTGGGAAATCCCGCCTTAAACTTGACTACCAGGAGAAAAAAGTTTTAACCTTTTGTTGGTCAAGTACTTATCTGTTATTCCTGTTTTTTTTTTTTTTCCTTTTTTTTTTTTTTTCCCCTGACTCTTTCTTGACCTTATCATACCTAAATGTTTTACTCCAGTGGTGGTCCCAAGCAGATACATGTGGAATTTCCTTTTCCCAGCCTGACCAACACAGCTTGACTTCACATATAAAAACTGTTGCACAGCAGTACTCTAATCCAATGGTTTATTCAGCTGCATATCCACTCTGTCACCTGTAGACTTGTTTCTTTTGCTGCCAGAATTATGCTGATATCTGCTTAAGTTTATTCAGACAAAAGTACACCATCATAACCAGGTATTGTGGTCACATGGATATTTATACATTGGTTATTATTTTATTTTAAAATTTGCCATTACTACATAAACATATTTTGCTTGAAAACAGTTAATTTCTTGGGTTTAATTTTCTCATATTATTCCTTAACTGTAACAGCTTCTCTTTTTATTGGAACCCAATGTTCTTATTAATGAATTTATCTTTGCAAGGGTGATCAAGCAGAAGATGAACTGGAAGCTCATTTATTTAATTTCTTTCTCCTTCCACTTTTTCCCTATTTGATTTTCCTGTAATTTTCTTTTCTAGCAGCTAAATAAATGTAGTATGATAAACCAGCCCTCTGAGCTTCATAAACTACTCTTCCCCTTTGTTCTCCTCATTTTGTGGTGTCCCACTTTTGCAGAAAAATTGCTAGAGCGCAAAACCAAAACTGCCAAGCTGATTGTTATCTTTTTTGTCTGGTCGTTCTGGGTGGCACTGAACATCTTTGTGCATCATTCATGGTCACTGGGGAGCACTGAAGTAGAGCTGTTGACTTTTCTGGCAGATTATTAAACTTCCTCCCAACAATTAAAAAATAAGAAGCAAAATTTTTTATGAAAACACAGTTTTATGTACAGGTGTCAGTTTGTTAAAAAATTTCTGTCAAGCACTTTGTGAGGTGTGAAACTGTAGCAATTGCCTGAGATTTGTAAGTCTAACACCTTGAACTGCATTCTGATTTGAAAATAGAAATTATTATATAAATATTTCTGTCTTTGTTCAGTCATGTCCTGCTCTGACTTGTGTCTCTTTGCATTAGGGGTTGTTGACAAGAAGAAATAGGGTCTAATGGAAATTAGAAATTACTACTGCTTTTATTCTATTTAGTTGCCATAAATGTGTCTTCTGCTGTTTCTTTTGAAATTTCTCTGCCTGTATAACAGAAATTATTTAGTTTGTAGACAAATAACTATATAATTATGATTAAATAATAATTAGTATTAAAAATTAATGATCATATGCAAATCTCTAAAACAAATAGAAATACCTTGCATTAAAAGCTACATAATTGATCTAAGAAACACGTTTCATTCTGCTTGCAAAGCTGTATTAAAAAAGACCTAATCCAAATAATGAGTTTTATCAAAATAGAAAAAAATACATGAGGCAAGACTGCCAAATTATTTATCTTTCATTAAGGGAGAAAATCACACATAATTATCTATGCTATATGAGCACATTTGCTGCAAGTTGGCATGGAATTGAACAACAATAACCATAAAAAATGCAACATACAACAAAGCTGAATCTAACTAGCTATTATGAAGTAAATGCCAGAAGAGGGAAAACTGAACAGGGAGAATATTCACTAAATAGTACTACATTCTCCATAGCCAGAATAGACTACTCATCATTTCAAAGTACAGAAGCAAAATTATATGCTTGGAACTTATTCAGTGAACGGCTATCATGTATATCTTCGTAGCTTTCCCATAAACAAATAACAATAAATCCCCTTTTTAAATTAAAGGATGTTGATACTTCGAAATTAAGTAGGGCTGTGATGCTTTCTGGTTTTATTCAGACATTTTGGAAAGATTAAATAGTAAGCACAGAAGGAAAATACGAGCTCTGAATTTGCATTTCAAAACACCCTTTGCTTTTTGTTCCTAGTTAAAATCTGTTCAGTAGCTGACACATCTGAGCAGCATGAGGTGGTGTACCACTTCTGAGCTTACAAAACTCTAATCAGGAATAGAGTCACCTTAAAAACTGTCCATTACCTGTGATTAGTATATGAGAATTTCATTTTCTATGCCATTACCAGTTCATTGGTAGCTATAAATATATAAAAAAGCAAGATGTGTTTTGAGCAGTTTCAGTAAAAGACAAATTATAGGGCTTATACCCTTCTAGAGGGTACACATGCTGTATCACATAATGATAGGATAAAGCCTGCAGTTTGAATGCTTTACAGAACCAGGGTGCTTGTTCCATTAGTTTAATATTTTAATGTGTCTCTGAGTTTCAAGGTGAGATTGCAGAAATTTTTTAAATTCATAGACATATCAAGCAATAACATGAAAAACATTCATTGTTATTATTATCATCATGATAGAAATTGTAGTAAGCCCTTCTGGAATTCTGAACCAGAAGACCAGAAATTTAGAATAATTCAGTGAAGAATTTCATTTAGATGAAAACCAAAGAAACTTTAAAATCTTGACGTTTATGAGAGCTATAAAATGTGTTAGCAGAATAAAGCTCTATAAAATTCAGTGGTGCCTCTTCCTTACAATGGCTTAACATTTCTTAATATAGTTTTGTGGAGATGGAATTTTCTTCAGTTTTTATTCTGGTATTATTTTCTTTGTTGGGCAGATCCTCATTGAAATAATGCATTTTACTTACCGCTTCTTTGATGGTGCCTGAACACCTAAGATGAGCCTGAAAGAAAATTCTGTATTTTTATTTACTTCTATTTTTTGTTGTTCCATTGCTACTTACTGAATATTCTTAATTTTATTATATTAGGATTGATTGCACCTTAGATCAGTCTGTTGGAACCAAATCCTTTCTTCAAGCAAAACCTGGCAGAAATATTTTAAATATCTTGTGTTGACATTTTGAAAATTCTACTTATGCAGTAAATTTTAATTATAGAACAAAATCTGCTTCATATTTTTAGGATTGCTTTGTAATATGAAAAAATGCCTTTCATTGTTCTTCACATGGTATTCTCCTCACAGCTAGCCAGTGCTGAAAAACTATACATTTCTGTGGTCAACCTATCTTAAATAGATATATATTTTTTTTTTGCCAGTAGGTTTTTAGAAGTGATCTCTCTAATTCTCTAGGTACTTGATTTATATATAATAGCTCAGAATGAAATAAACTAGAAATAATGAGGATATTTAAAATTATCAAAGTATATGCTATATTGCTAAATTTGGAAGCTTTCAAGAGCATGAGCCATTCCTAACAATTTGTACACAGCTGAAAGTATTCATGTCAGCTCTCCTGCAGCCAGTAGGGATTCAAAAGGATGGTTTGCGGAAAAGAGATAACCCCTGGAAAAGACAAAAAAGGTGATTTTACATTGCTATGACTTGGATGATTATATGATTCACCATCATATTCCCTTGACAACTGCAGCGCATATAATGGGGGTTATGAATAGCTTGTGTCACTGCAGCTGTGCTCTAAGAAGGCTTTCCAGAGCAGTGGTGTAGGATAGTTTCTGCTTGCTTATTTGTCACAGTTTGTGTTTTGGACTCTTATGGTTCTTTGGATCTGGGCTACTCTGGGTGAAATCCTGCAGTCAAAGCCCACATGTAGCTGATTTTGCTGAGGATTTGCACATGAAGATGAAATTTGTGACTCCAAATACGAATTTTCAGTCTAGCTTCAGTGATTTCTTGGAAGAGAGCTGATGAGGGTGCAATTAATAGTGAAATCCTGATCTACACAGCTGAGATGTTTCTACAATCCTTTGAGCTTCTGCTCCTATGAGGGAAAATTTGAAATTTGTATCATGGTTGTAGCTGAAGAGTAACACCTTTATTTGTATTTAAGATATTGCCAAATTTATATGAATGCATACAATATCACAAGTCTTTATTGAAACCAAAATAAAATCTGTTAGTCTTGACCTCTGACCATAAATAGGAAACTTCAAAAGCAATTTCTAGCTGGCAGGCTATGGAAAGAGCGGTGGGAAATCTTAAATTATTTTCTCCATCTCTCTTCCACAGTCCAGACTTTGGGCAGACTTTCTTTATTTGGTGGTATTTAGATATAATTTCTACAAATTCTGCTGCTTTTTTCAACACACCTATCCTAAATTACTGCATGAATGATCTTAGGTCTTGATCAGAAGAGAAACTGTATTCCTTTAGTTTTGTTCCTCTGTAAGGAAAGACAATCTATACACTGTGTATGAGGTTCTTTGTACAGCAGGTTCCTTGGAGAATGCATATAAACAGGTTTTAAATCTTTTACAGCTGCTGATGGTATAGCTATGTGTGAAATAGGGTTAAGGTATGGAGGAAAAGATAAGAAGGCAAGAGATGAACAAATGTGTCTCTTGCTTTGGCTAAATCTTGGCATATATATCAGTCAGCAGAGCCCAGCAAAGTGAGCATGCTTTCAAAGTGCCTGCAATTGTGGCTTAGTTCTAATTCCCTTATTCACATGTGAGGATTTTTTTGCTTCTGAGAATGCAGTAGAGGATCTCTAGCACAAAATAGAGAAATAGGTTCTTTCATGTGGCTGCTTGACTTCAAACCCACCAGTAAAGCTGTCTTTCAGTGAGCTCTCAGTGAACAAATTATCTTGGGCTTGTACAAATATACACAGAGTTCAGAGTAGTTCTGGTGTTAATATGAAACATTTGGGGAAGTTCTTATCAAAACAAAGCCGAAAATTATCTCCCTGGCAAAAGCTGACTAAGGGAGAATGCTATCTCTTTGTAATTGCTTGTTTTCTAGGCAGGGGGAGGGGGTAGGATGGATTGCTGTGTTGGACTGTCAGACCTTAGGCTGAAGATCAGTTTTTCAGCTTAAAATTTTATGATTTAATACACCACAGCCAGGTTCAACATGTTTTGTAATATTTGATTTATGTAAAGAAATATATTTTTAACATCTTAAGCTAAAGAGTGTTAGAAAATTAATGCTTATCATGGTTTTAAAGTCCTTTCTGGGAACTGTTAATTGAATGGTATTTTATTCCCCAAATTTAACACAAGATGTGGATCCCTTTTCTAATTCAGCATATAAAATGTCATAAGTAGGACGAATCAATCCGAATAAGGCTCTGTGCATTCTTTTGAGTAAAGATGCACTGATGTGTGGAACTGCTAATTAGTACATGATGTAATTCCAAGAGACTGAGAGACTGGATGACCTTGAATTTGGAGTGTCCCTTCTACATGCAATGTGGTTGGCGGCGGGGGGAGGGTAGATGGACACACACAGACAAGTTTTTTAGGTTTTAGGTAATTAAGTGGTCAAATTGTTTTTAAGTGGCCATTGAAGTGAATTGAACGATGAAACCCATTCCGACCCTCTTCCATCTGCCAAAACACTCAAAAACACATTCTGGAAGAGATAAATCTGCCTTTATTCTCTTTACTCCCATTGCCTCCAGGAAAAAGGTTGTGAAGAAGGACTACTTGCTTTCTCTCACCTGGCCTGGATTCTAAGCACTGGGATAGTTTGCTGTTAGTCAGCGTTAATTTATGATACCACGTTACTAACTTTTGAGTGTGCAAATGCAATATATACAAAATATTATCATTGCACCACAGTGACAATTAATAATTTTAAAATATATATATTGAAAAAGAACAGATAATTCACAAATATAATAAAGTAAAAAATAGTTTAACTTCACTGACTTCTTCAGGAAGCAATGACAGGACCTTTGTGTTATTGCTAGAAAGGATCTTCTAGTAACACTGCAAACATGAGACTTTTTAATATTAATTTTTGCAATCAATAAGAGACACTCATGTTCTTCCAGACTACCTTTTCACTGGAGTTGCTGGAGAGCAAGCTAACTCGCAAGTGATGGCTCCTGAGAGGGTTTAGAAGCTTAAGAATGTATCTAGAGACACAAATAACAGATAGAAGGTCAAATAATCTGCATCAATGTAATGCTCCTATAAATTAGAACACAGGTAGATTAAGAAATGTGTTAAATATACAACAGAATAAAACAGAATAAAATCTTAATATTTAGACTTGATGACTTTACCTCTCTGTCTGTAACATACAATCCAAACAGTAGGACCGACTTGTCTGCCAGAAATTTTTGCAAAAATCCTCTTGGTCTTTTTGATCCTGGAAATGATAAGTTAACCATCTATTAAGGTTTTGTTACAACTGAAATACCACATTCTAATGTAATGTTGTTCAAATGAGACCAGGTTCCGACGACAGAGTTATCTAGGCCAGGAATATGAATTCCACTTTATACACATCACTAATAAAAAATAGACTATGAGAAGTGTAATCTTCTTGTAAATCTTTATAAGGTGTGGCTAAGGCAGAGAAATTACAAAAAAACATACTTTGGTCATGACTTCGTGGGTTTACTGTGTGTCTCTGTGTCAGAGTTTACTGTAAGGGAAAAAAATCTCTCCACAGATAAAAAAACCCCAACATCTGTTCTTCAGTGAATAAAAACCTAAAATTTGCGTTTTCAATCAATTAAAATATAATGTAATTTTTTGAAATAGTCAAATTAAGGAAAACAATTCCACACTCAAACAAAAACTTTTCATAATAAAGAGTGTACAGATTTAGGCTGTTTAATAAATTTCCCTTAAAAACAAATTTTGGTGACAACAATGGAATATCCACTCTGCCAATATTTTTTTATGTTTGCACTATCTATATCTCTTTCCATTGAACATGTCCAGCCTTGCCTTTATTACATAATCATTATATGAGGCACTGTTAAAAGCAAAACTGAACATCCAAGCAACTGTAGAGTGTAAGGTCTTAATTTGCCCTCTTCCTCATTTCTGGGATACAAGACTACCGAAGGAGGCACTTGAAAATTGTAAAGCTTAACTGCTTGTTTGGATACTATTAAAGTATTGTAAGGGTTAACCATGTATACAGACATGTGCATGAATTTTTATGCTGATGGCCAACACCTTCTTTTGTCCAGGGCTGCGGAAGTACGCAGCCCCAGGAGGCTGACTCAGGACACGAGCTGAGGTGTGGAAGCAGCCTCCAAGTTAAAAATGGGAGGACTCTGTGGTCCCTAAAGCAAGCACTTCCTGAAGAAAAGCACTGAAAATAGTAGAAAGTACATGAATCAACACTCTGGGTCCCAAAATTGTCTGGATATGGTAGGGAAGACCTCTCCACTTTGCAGGCCACTTACCTACAATTTTTTGACTTTACGTTTTTATGTGCTCCAGTCAGCTTTCTTCAGGTAGTGCTGAAACATCAGCTTTGATTTTAGTGTGTTTGAGAACAGCAGAAACTTACCAAAAGACCTAAAGCTCAGAAGATGCTTTACCGCAAGTCTGACATCACAAGCCCATCTAGACGCAGTAAAAAATAAATATGAAAATTATGATACAGTCCCTAAGGATATATACTCCAACAACTGCAAAATTCTCTCTCAAGAGGGGAATTTTTGAAATCTCTCAATTATATTTGCACTTTGTTGTCACAAGAGCCTCACACTAGGAAGGTGTCCTGTGGACATTAATATATTCTGTCACTCTTAGCTTTGCAGGGGTGTATTTTGAGTCTGTTGTGATGCTGTTCATTTTCATTAAAGTGAGCTGGAAATCAGTAATGCAGAAGGCTAACTAAGGATAACTATAAATGCTCATGATATAAATTTTATATAGTTTTACAAAATTACATTTTATATAATGTATACATTTTGACTTGTTGTGACAGTAGCCTTTCAAAATTCCAGGGGAAAAAAATTCATGTTAAAACCATTGGAGAATGAACAAATTCTTAAGTCTAATATTCTTCTCTCTGACTACTCTTGCTTTGCAAAAATTTTACGCACTGTTAGGCTTTGCCTTCTTAAATGAAAAAGCGCAATCTTTTCAAAACCTCTTCCAATCATCTCCCTTCAAAATATAGGAATCACCAAACACATCTGGTCTGACATACCAGATTCCAATTTAATATCATTCAAACGGAGATAAGTGCTGAAGACAGAAGTGTTTAGAGCAAGAATACAGATTCAGCTTTCCTATACATACATCTGCTTCTGTCTATAAAACCTGGAACAAATCATTAATTATACTGCTTGACTATTCAGAACTGCCACCTTTATTTGAAATAGACATAACTTTGCTGAGAATGAACTCTTTTGAAGTAAGAGATTAATTTAGAACTTGCTCCCCCATCCTATTTATACAGCCATTTAAAGTGACACTGCTGAAGTACACTTAATCAGGCAGGAGTTGACTATGACATTGTTTCTGGCATTTGCTAATGCTTCAGCTTTTGATGAGGTACTCAAGATACTAACAGAGAAAAACTCCATCACATTTGGCATGGAATTTTATAGTAAAAATATGTAACTCCTCTTGGTTTGACAACTGGAAAATTATTTAAATATGTTCAGGAGCATCAAAAACTTTCACAACTTCAATGCTTTCCTTGGAAATTTATGGATTATACCTTACAGATCAATGATCTTTTTGGGGTGTCTTTTTAGGTTTCTGTACAAAAGAATTAAATACAAGTGTTATGCAATCTCTAGTTTCTTTCCCTTCAGTCAATGAAAAATGTGTATGAAGTTTTATTTGGTCTGACTGACATACTTTCTTCACTAATAATTAGTGGTAGCTAATTATCTTAAGTTAGTTGGAAAGGAATATGGTTGGAAATTTGATAGATTGTATAATACATGGCACGTTGTTTTTCTTGTTTTCTGGGATCAGTTTACCTTACATTCATAATAAAGGGAAATACACAATTGCAAGGGATACTTGAACTCAAGGGTTTAGGTTTCACTTTTTCCTGAGATTTAGTGCAGGTCAGTGTGACACGGTGTTACCTGATATTACAGTCCTGGCTTCCCTGACTCATAGTCTGGCTCAGGCCACAAATAACCCGACGTTACACAGTGCATGCGTGCATGTTTGTGTGAAAGTGAGCAGTCTATGAAGAACTCAGCTAGTATTTATAGTTTTATTACTTGCCAAGTAAGACTTTCCAGACACAGACTTTTCAAATTAGCACAAACAGGCGTTTTAAAGAAGACGTTGGCACTGTTGTTTTAGTTCTTACCTCACATTTGCTTCTTCACAGAGTCTAATAATGGTAGAGTTTGATTCAGCTTTTTGTGGCAGTTTAACTGTACATGTAGGATTATCTTTGACAGATGATTGGTGTCTTGAAAAAAAACAAAACACAGAGACCATTGAAGTGAATGAGAGTTTTTCATTTTTAATTTAGTGAGTTTCCTGGGTTTTTTCCCAGGTTTAGAAAAAACACACTAATTTTGATCAGAAACACAGAACTATTCCTTGTTTACAGAAAAAAGTGATCTCACAAATTCTAACATCTTGTCTAGGCCTAAGTTTAGATTTCACAGAATGTCCATTTAAATATTGCACCTCCATATAATGTCTGAAATTACTAAATTTGAACCAGGATTTTGGAATAAACGTATGTGAAAAATGAAGTGTACAAAAATGCTTGAAAATATACTCCACTTTTTAAAATTTCTTATGTTCCACATTTGTTAAATATCCACCATCAGAATTTTGTCTCTAAAGCAGCTTCATGTAAGTGATCACATTGGAAACTCTTTTTGATTTTTAACAATCTGCAAGGCATTAAGCCTTTTTTTTCTTTAGGAAAAAGATGAAGTTGTGTTACTAAGATACCTTCAAACATTTCAAGGAGTGGCGCTGAGAGCTGCAACGCCAGCACAGTCAAACCTCTGATATTTGCTGTTATCTCCATCCATGTTTACAGCAGCTGACATATGAAAAGCCTGGGAATAATTTGAGTTTGCAGGCTATGAAACAAGCCCATTTTGGATCTGAATCTGGCTGTCAAATCACTTTGTTGGGTTAATCTGACACAAAATGAAAGCGCACAAATGAAAGCAACTTTTGGCAAGCCTGAAAAGATGGGCACACATCTGCAAGGCGAGTGATTAGCTTACTGGTGTCCTTTCAAAAATCACCTAGGAACCCCTTCCCCCACCCATACAGAAAGTAGTCCTTTTTGTTCTTCAAATGTTTATTTATAGGATTATAATAGGGAAATTGAGGAGAGAGGGCTTGGGACTTTGATGATAGTGAAAGTCTGTACACCCCAAAGGTGGTAAAGCAGATAAGCGTTATAGGATTAAATGGGCATGACAAATTTGTGCTTCAATTGGGGACACCATTTCAGGCAGAGATTTTCCTTTGGCTGCAAAGTACAAGATTTAACTAATATATTCTGCAAAGGAAAAAATCAGCAAAGGTGGGAGGTTTTTCACTGACAAATGATTGATTGCCTTTGGAAAACAAAAAAAGGAATGGTATGCCAGGGGGTGCTCCTCTGTGAATGCCTGGCAGTCTTATGCCTCACATTGTTATTTACTTTTTCACAGAGCCTCTCAGGCCAGGATGTGCAGAACACTGTATATCAAACAGAGGAGTGTGTATTTGGGGAGTTAGAAGCAAATTCTGCACAAAATTCCTTCCTAGCAGTAAAATGTTTTTTCTCAATATCTTGCTTAGTGTTTGAAAAAAGCAGAGAAGGCAGAACAGGAGGAGGAAGGGCAGGTGTAAACACATAAAGAAGACCATGAAATTCAAAAAATGAGGGCTGAAAAGATCTATTGGTAACCTCAGTTATTCTCAAAGATTAGTCCTTCATTCTGTGCCTATTAGTTGCCACGGGAGTGATAAATGTTTTGCGTTAAGTGAAAACCAGTGTCCTACTCCTGAGTTATGTGCATCAAACATCAGCCTCACTGAGACACTGGGTCCATGCCACACCTACTGCAGCAGGAAGCTGCTGAACCAGAGCAGAGATTCTGAACAAACTTGCCTGTGTTTTATAAGATGAGCTATTGCACTGAAGATGTGGTCAGCTTTTGGAAAAGCAGGACATACCAGAAATACCCTGTGCTCTGTGTCCACCATTTTCAGTGCCTGGTAAGAATTAATGCAGATATTATGGGCTGCAGCAATTATAAATTAATTCAGCAGACAGTATACACTGAGTGGTGACTTACATTGCCTACCTTACTGTTGAATTGAGTTTGGCTGGTTGTCCTTCTGTATAACAGGCAGATAAAACAGGAAAAAGCAGAAAGCAGAATAGATGTTCTGTACACCCTGAGGAGGTCTGTTCAGCTTGCTTGGAAATATGGGCAGAAAAGTTCCTATATTTGCTCTCCCAAGTTCTAGTTTTACAGCAGAAGAAAACTTTTTTTAACTCCCTAAACAAATATGCTGTTAGCCACAAAACAAAACAAACCCAAACAAACAAACAAAAAAAACAAAACAAAACAAAACAAAACAAAAAAAAAAAACAAAAAAGAAAAAAAAAAAAAAAAGGAAAAAAAAAAAAAGAGAAAAAAATAGGGGGAAAATAACTTCTGAAAAAACACTTAAACGAAAAAGAGGTCACTGAATGAATTTATTAATTTTATTAATATTTAGTGATATTAATTTTGTCTGACTTGTGGCAGGTTCCTGTCAAACTAAAAGTTAAAAATTACAGAGTTTGCAGGCTTTTCTGTCTTACTCATAAATAAACCTCATTATATTTTGTTCCATGTTGAACAAAACATTTCATGTTAATATTAAATTCTACAATTATTTTCTAGACTTTCAGTTAATAGAGATGTGGGAAAAGGAAATACGTTTAGCAGGGCTTCTTTTGACTGCTCACCAGCTGTACAGAAGAATCAGATGAACTTTTGTTTCAACAGATTTAGTTATTGCAGCACATTACCTGACCACACTATTACCACTGTAAACCTTCCTCATTCTCTGGTTTATGTGGCACACCATAATTTTGCTCACAAAGACATACGGCAGCTCCAGTCTCACTTGAAGATGAATTCCTAGTACACTGGATATGGTGAAGCTGAAACCATGCTCAGTACAGGAAAATAACAATGTTACATTGTTACACCGGTTACAGCACAAAACCATACCTAAAGCATTAAGCAGAAAAGAATATACCTCCCTGAACACACTAGATAATAGAAAACACTAGAAATAATTGGGCAGGGGTGTTTCAGGAGAGACATGCTATTTTTTTAATCGGCTCTTCCTTCAGATGTTTTTCTGCTTGCTTTCCTTTGTTCACTTCATTGGATGTCTTGCTCTTGCTGTCTCCTGTTTCATTTCACTTGCTTTTACTGGGTGAAATGGGGCAGGCAAAGAAATGAGGATAAAATAAGTGGTTTTACTTTCCATGAGCATTGCTTTAGGTCTTGGCAGGGGGTCTTACTAGCTTTCTGCAGTGTTTTTAAGCTTCTCCTGACATTGTCTTTTAAAGAGGAAGTGTGTGCAAAAACTAATATAGACAACAACAGGGAGCGTAAAAATTCAAAACAATGTATTCTGATTTTTGAATGTTCTGTTTGCACCTTTCCTGAGGAGATATATTAGTGGTTGTTGGGAATTTCTTTGTTTTTCAGGAGCAGACTAAAGCATCCGAACTGTGAGCCATAAAATATGGTCAATATCTTCTAAAATTTACATGCCTATGTGTCAAACAGGATTACTCACATTTCTGAGAATTTTATCATTAGCTCAGAAAAAATATCAGACAATGCTCTGAGCATATAATTGGAAGAGAAATGGAGTCAACAAATGGTTTAACAAATAAGTTTATTACAAAAGGTAAACTAGTTACATCTAGGACCCTGAGAGAATTTCATCTTATGGTTTTAAAGATAGAAAAGCATACACTCCGCTTTCTCTGATTTTAATGGAAAGATTGATATCCTATTTTGTGGTCAGTGATTATATTAATAAAATATAAGTGTTTTAAATTCTATATAACTTTTCTTAGAAAAGCTATTATCTTGGCTAATTTTAGAAAGGCTTTATAAAATAATTTTGAGCAGCTTCGTACACTTCAAGCAAGTCAATTTGCTTTTTCATCAAAACTAGTGTTTCAGGGTGCTCTGAAACTCCATTTTGCAAGAAACAGGGTTTATTGGAAACCTGCTTTTGGAAAAATAGTCTGCAAATCACATGCCTTATTCCCTTGGAGACCCTGATCTGTAAGCTGAGTTGACATGGGTAGCTCCATGTCAAAATTCAGTATCTAACTGCCTGTAGTGTGCTTTCAGTTTTCAACCTGAGACGGCACTAAGAAGCTGTGTGCAGCTTTGCATGTGAATAGGATAAATAAATTAGTGCACTAAGGCATACCTGTCAGCTCTTGAAAGCTCTACTGTAAACAGAAGCACTTGTCGAGGAAGAATACATTTTAAAATGCTCTTAGAAGTTGCTGGACTGGAAAGGCTTCACAAAGCAAGAGAATGGGAAGCCTGGGAGGGGTGTAACACAAACAGGTGTCACTTTCATATGTCTTCAAACTCACACTTCAGTAACCTTGTTTTTCTGATAAGCCTGTGACCCTAATGCAAATAAAAAGCTAGGCTCAGAGTCATATTGTTGACTAATGTCTCAGATACAACAGTGAATTTTAGTTTCTTCAATGATAAAGAAATTTCATATCTTTGAAACCAGTGCATAGTCAATCTAGCAATTTATTCTTGTGATTGACTTTTGAAGCTAAACCTGTCAACATATATCACCTCACTGTCAGGAAAAGGAGGTTTTAAAAAAATAATAATGTAAGGAAGACACACAAAATAAGAAAACAAAATTGCAGCAACAGACACCCATGGTTATTAACCCATAACACCCCCCAAGGTTAAAGTGACTTCTGCAACTTTACACAGTCAAGAAATTTCCACAAATCAGTCATGGCCTGTAGAGAGCTGACAATCTTTCTGTCAAAAATCCTCTCAGACCTTGCTTTCATGTCAAAGCTGAAATGCTTTGACCTGCAGAAAGGAAGCATGAATATTTGTATACAGGGCCTTCTGTGCTGATAATACAGATTGTGCCAGCAGCATTTGATTCAGGACAAAGGATTCCTGTGAGGTCTCTGTCCTCTGGAGAGGGTCTCCACTGGATGCCTCCAGAAGCAAAACCACACTTTCGCCAGCAGTGAAAGGATGGATCCTAGAGAAATAAGTATAGTATTAGGGTTTTGATGGACTAAGAATCTGTCATTTATGTACTTTTTTTTTTTTTTCTGCAGAGCCTAGCAGTTGTTATTTTGGCTTACAATCTTATATCAGGTATATCAGGAATGAATGAAAAAAGGTGGTGTATGCCTCAGGGCAATATTTAGATTATGTTGGAGAATGCAGATTTGTCTTGGACCCCTTCCACTTCACTGGCGCACAGTCAAATCACCAAAGATTTCTATCCACAAAGGTATAAGGAGAGAACAAAATTGCTTCAGATTTACTGTGTAATCAATTTATTAAATGTCTCTTCTCATAAGGACTATATGAACAAGGCTAGAAACAGAGTGTTCATACTATGAGAGAAAAGACTGTTTGGGTCTCATACCCACAGAAATTGAGTGGTTAAAAGACATTTACTGTTGTTTTGATGCTCTTGTACTCTTCCCACACCTCCACTAGATGAACTTGTACGTGTGTTAGAGCACTTAAATTTGCACTTACTCTCATGGCTGCCTCAGGGCTGAATCCTTCTGATACATATTCTCCTTCTTTTACCATGACAACATTCCAAATTCAGCCAGCAATGATGTGATACAAGTTTGAAATTCATAGAATAAGTGACAAAATATTTTAATTTCAAAATTATTTTTGACCCTGCAAGCATGAGTTTCTTAAGTGAAACTAATATGATAACAGCAAGCATCTTTCTTTTTTTACGGGGCAAAGAAAGTATTCCACTAGAATGAAGGCTTGGATTATAAAAAACCCCAAAAATTTGCTATTGATTTTAATTGTTTGTGTTGAATATTATGTAATAAACTTTAAAACAAAACTTGAAATGTGTAATGCTAGAAACACAGATTGAAAAGAGCAAAATGTACTGTTTGAGATTTTCTTCTTGATGTATATCTGAAGCACATCTGATGATGTATATCTGATGTATATTGAAGCAAACATGAGACTTTTGCAAATGCCAGACAGTGAACAACATTGTATGAAAATCTAAGACTATGTAATGCCAATTAATAAGATGGGAGCACATAACATTGTGTTAGACTTTTTCCCAGGGAAAGTCACATCGCATCTTGTTAATGTCTAAAAGAATGCTGCACAACCATGAGCTGCACACTCTTCTATGATCAGGCCACATTTTATATCCCAGAAAAATGTTCCTTCTCACCAATCTGTTTGCATGATGTGTGCTGCTTAGCACCAAATCAATCACCACAGTAAGAAACCCAATTTTCTGAGTGCAGGCTCCAAAGAAAAGAGTCAGGCAAATTACACAAAAATAGAGTGTGGAGAAAATCTGCTCCAGAGAAAATCTCCTGTCCCAGACAGGACACTTCCATCAGGAAAACTTTACCTACCATAATTATTTCTGTTCTCTGTACATTATTAAGGCTTATTCATTATACTTGTGGAAACATGGTAGAAAACATTGTAGTTTGCTAAGTGTTTCTTGATAGTGCAAAGTGTTTGGTATTACTTGCCATGTATATTGTAGAGAAATAATAAATATCATTAAAAGTGCAAAATGTCATGTTTGCAAAGCTAACATCTGCATCCAGGCTCATGGTAAAAGCCAGAGAGACCCCTTTTTCTCAAAAAGTATCTAAATAAATATATACAGAATGTAGCAAGGTCTTCCAAATTTTCTTTTCAGACGAAGCTGTATTTCAGGTTGAACTTCTGGAACAGTAGACCTCTTCGTAGTCAAAGTAGCTTTGACTTGATGTGACAGGAGCGTGTCCTGGCTCTCTTCTCTTTATGTCATCCATATGAGGAATGTGGTGGAAAAATACTGACATTTGTCCTATGGGCCTGGACCTGAGCAGCACCAAGGAGGAGGAAGGGAAGCAAATGGTGCAGCTCATATGAGGATTCAGAAACCCTAACACAGCACTACATATGGATGTGGGATATTGGATTAGGAACTGCATTTTGTGCCTTGTCTTCATATCAACATTGTTTTCTCTTTCCAATTTAATTCTATTGTGTGGTCCATTTATCCAAAGTTTTCTGGTTTTTAACACGTAAGTAAGTACCAGGCAGAAGGTTTTCAACCCTGATAAATTACGTATAGCACAATAAATGTTGGAATTGTCAGCATGAAAGTATTGTTAATTGCTTACAATTACCATTTCTATGTTAAAACTGTGATGCTAGAGCAGTTCCCCGGGAATTGGAGTTTTTACATATATATAGAGAAAGATTTTTTACCACTACTTCAGAAAGGAGTTAGTTCTGGAGCTACTCTGTTTTCAGGGACATGTGTCCTTGTATGAGTGCAGAATACAGCTATGCTCACTGAGCCTTTATTCAGATTTCTCTGTGGAAAGACTTCTCATCAGATTCTTGATGTGACCTGGTGGGAAACAGTATGCTGGGTGTGCAGGACTTCACTCTGAGAGAAATAGAGTTTGACAAGTCTCGTATCCACTTCTTCATAAAGAATATAAAGATCTGCTTAATCTATTGCAATTTAAGGTTTTAATGTTTTTAACATTAAAAAAAATCCATTTTGACTGACTCATTTTCTATAAGAAACTCTTTCTCAGGGGAAATCTTGAATGCAGACTTTGTTTGGGGAAAATTTATATCTCGTAGCTGCACAGTTCTCAAAATAAAATCTTGTAACAGTAAGCCTGACAGGCCTTTAACTACAGCACAGTGGTGCTGCCAAACGCAACACACATTGCTGCTTTCCTCTGGCAGTAAAACTGATGTTTTAAATGAGTCTTACAATAGGATTTCTCTACTAATTGCAGAAATAGATAACATGTGCCTTGAGCAGCCATTATTCACTTGACAGTAATTCTTCGTCAACTGTAGGTGGCATTCTGTTTCAATAGTGCTCAAGTGCATGATATTCCCAAAAGAAATGTTAAAACTCTTCCATTAAGGAAATCACTGACTTGTGGATTTGGGCTTTTAGAACTGAAATTACCTGAGGTACTGTGTACTTGTCTTCTTTTAATCAGAGGGTCCCATATGCAAAGGCAAATACTTTCATAGGCTTTTTTTTCCTCCTTTCAGAGTATTCCCTCCCCTATTAGCATACTGTATTATTTAGCCTGGAACAATTATTTAAATATAAAGGTCATATTAATTTTTTTTAAAGTTGAATTTTTTCAAAGATTGAAAAATGATTCTTTGATGGGAAATGAATAAAAAAATGCTTTGCTGATGAGATAATTTGATCCTGTTGGATCCCAGGAGTAGCAAGATCAACTATCTTGGCTTCTGAAGTTAGCCTCAGAGGTAGAAGAACTCTGTCTGGTGTATGCTGCATCAGCTCTTAAGAAGCAGATGATGTTTTCTGCCCTTGAATTTCAGGCCCCTGAGTTGCTACTGTCCAAATGTGATCTGCAAGATAAAAGTGTTGCAGATCAATTTTTTATCTCCATCTTTTCAATGCCTTTTGCTTCATTGCTGGCATGACTTGAGCTGTTATATCGTATATGTTAAGAATATGAAATTTGGGTTCACTTGCTTACTCAGCTAAAAGCTTGAATTTTTAAGCAAGCAGATAGAAAATAAAAAGCTTTAATGTGCATTAAAATCCAATTAACAGAGAACTTTTAAAATTTTGTCTCCCCATTTAAAGCAAAGAAGACTCAATTTGAGGGAGCCATAGATCTGAGTATAAACTGCCAATGATTCTGTGAAACACTGTACTGCTCTTCTATGAGATACAGATATGAGATACATGCAATAAAATTAATTTAAAATTAATCATAAATTACAGTTCAGTAGATTAGGAATAGAAAACTTACATAAGAAAGTGCTACAGGGGAATTAAAAGTTACATAAAATAAAAGGAATCTGAGTCAGAAACCACCATCTTTTCATAAAAAAAAATTCTTTTTTGATTGATCTCCTAGCCAATTCAAAAGAGACATTTATATCAACACTTGAATCGTTGCTTAAGATGTAATAGGGAAGAAACATTATGTATGATAATTAATATAATTTACATGAGGAATTATTAAATTATTTTCACTACAGCTCTAGAGAGAGACTGAAACACTTTAGAGTTCTACATTGTGAATAGTGAAATGCTTCATTTCAAGGCTTCTGAATGTTATTAATTGGAAATGTAGCCATAGGATTCCACATAATAACATACCTATTTGAAATCAGCACTAAATAAATTATGATTACTTACAAGAACAATAGGTGACTAAAAGTAGATTTAATTTTTTTTGCTACATCACTTCAAATAAAAGCTTCATGTTGGAATGATTCTAGCAATGTCACTTAGTCTTTAGCATATGAAGCTTGAAAAATCAACACAGTGTGAAATCTCTGAAATAGAGCTTGTCTTAAAGTAGTAGTATTATGAAATAAAACTAGCTGAAAAAGTGAGTAACCACACAGAAACCAGGGGAAAAGACTACCATTCTATAAACTTTCAGCTAACTAGAAACACATTTTGAATATGTATCTCAGAAATCTCAACACAGTTAAGAAAGAATGCAAAAACATGTTTTAAAGCATGACTTGGCAGATAGGTGTCTCAATGAGTCCTGTATCTGTTTAACCTGCATTTCGACTTGGCAGCTGAAGCCTTCTGTGCAGAGTGTCATACAGCATACACAGAAGAATGGTTCTTGTCCTAGAAATCTCATTACTAGAGTAGAAAAGAGATGTTCCAGGTTAACAACTGAAGTGTATTATGTTAGATTGAGAGAAAGATTGGGGTTGATTTAGTGGGAAGTCTTTCAGGGTTGGCCACCACAATGTCTGCTGGAATCAGCAGCCATCAAAGGCAAGAACAACTAGTATGGGAAAGGTTAAAATCTAGAAGTATGTCTCTATAGCAATACATCAAGGAAATCTTTTAAATTAGCACAGCATCTGCTGAATGGACAAAAACAGCTTTAGATTCACACCCTTCTGGAAGCCATGCCCCTTTCTCTATTCAACAGAAGAAGTTCCTGCTTGAATTTGTAGAGAGAAAATTCCCTCTGGACTGTCCTTTATCCCCACAAGTAATAAGAGAGTCTGACAGAGAAAAGCAAATAAACAGGGAATACACAATTACTAAATATTCTGTGGAAAACTCTGAGACAACTGTAGGTGTTGCATTTATGAGAATTGTGAGTGAGATTTTTTCTTATTTAGAAAGGATAAAATTATTAATTTACCTAGAACATTAACCCACATTTTCTGACGATGATTGTGACTCTGAAATTTATGAAGTTGGAAAAGCCAACTCTTTAATTAAACAGTTCATGTCTTCAGAAAAGAGAGTTCCTGTAAACCCTCCAAACCTGGCTATTTTTAGGGTTTACAGGACCCTATCTCAGTGTTTCATCAGTTTCTAGCTTCTGACATGAAGTGTGAGGGTACTGTGATAAGTAATCTGTATGAGGCCAGGCGAATATTGTGCCAACAATATATTGGTGAGATTTGCTCATATGAAATCTCTGAAGGATACTGTGTCTATCACATCTCTTTAATTTAACTCTGTGGCTAAGGGTGGAAGTGAAGGCAGTCTGGGATGCTGGATGGAGAAAATCTCCAATTCATCACACGATGAGTGAATGCTGCTATTATGATATACTTGGTATAGGCATTTACAATCTGGTTACTTTTTTCAGACCTCTTCAGCTTTCCTGGGGTTGCTTAGGTGTTTTGAGTGGAGTTAGCAAAGCAGCATATAATTTGCATAGTTCCATGCAACTATTAGAAAAAATAACCACAAAATCAGGACTCTGCATCATTCTTAACACTCCAGGATTACAATCAAAAATAGATTTGCAGCGTTAATACTGTAGACACCCACAAGCAAGATCTGCAAGGAGAAATTGCACAGCAGCACAAAGTGAAAACTGCAAAAAGAAATGAGGAGACTCTCTGTTAAGGGTCACCAAGGCACTCATACCTGTGGGCTGACAGGCAGTCATGACAGGTATTCTGTCTTCTGGGAGCTAAGGTCCAAGGTGCTGCTGTGGAAGGTGCCACAACTTCTTCAGAGCACAGCCTGCTGTAATTTGCTACTTTTTCACAAATGATAGTGTAAGCTGGAATTTGGGCAGATGAGGGAAAGCTTCAGGCTCCAGGGAGTGCAAGTGAGAAGTGGTGGTGTCCAAGCTACCTTTTCTTCTGTTTTATGAGTCACAGGAGACGGTGAACCCAGAAATTGACATAAAATGCACTCCAACTTCTGGCATTGTGGCTGGTGCTTTTTTGAGGGTTTTGACCTTTCATGACAATGGGGCATTCTACCACAATTGTAGATTGTCAGGGAGGGGTGGCATCTGCCTGTCTAGAAATGCAAAGGAATCTTTAGCAACACACTGACCAACTTGGTGAGGCAGGCTTTAAACTGAAGGACTTGGGGTACAGGATCAAGAGTGGAAAAACTCATGATATTGCAACAAACTGGGGAATAGACCAGGCCAACCAGAGCTGCAAAAAAATGCTACTTAACTGCCTCCCAGGATGAGAATCAGAAGAGCAACCACTTCAAGTGTAAGTGTGTCTTCCCTACTCAGAGTAGGGAAGAAACAGGAGCAGCTGGAACATGAGACACAGTGAGAGAGCTGTATTGTAGAAATAACTGAGACATGGTGGGACAGTTCACATGACTGGCGGATCATGGTGGATGGCTATAAGTTGTTTTGTAAAGATAGGCAAGGAAGAATTGGTAGAGGAGTAGCACTTTATCTTAAGGGAAATTTTGACGCTGTAATAGGTTGACCTTGGCTAGGTACCAGCTGTCCGCCAAGCTCATCTCTCACTGTCTTCTGAGAGAGAAAATATAACAAAAGGTTGATGAGTTAAGACAAGGTTTGGGAGAGATCACTCACCAAATACTGTCACAGGTAAAACCACCTAGAATTAGAATTAGGAATGTTTATTTAATTTGTTATTAAAAACATCAGAGAAGGATAACAAGAAGTAAAATAAGACCTTAAAAACACCCTTTCCCCACTCCTCCCTCTCTTCCAGGTCTAACTCCAACCCCAGAGCTGCAGGGAGACAGAAAATGGGGGTTATGGTATTTTAATCACCTGTGGCTTCTCTGGCTGCTGAGGGAGAAGAGTCCTTCCCCTGCTCACCATGGAGCCCATCCTATGGGAGACACTGCCCCATGAACTTCTTCAGCAAGGCTCCATCTCACAGTCCTTGCCAAACTGCTGCAACATGGTCACTCTTCCACAGGGTGCAGTCCTTCAAGGACAGGGTGCTCTATTGTGGACTCTCTCTCCACAGGTCTCCCACAGGATCACAGGCTCCCCCTGCTCCATCTGCTCCAGTGTGGGGCTCCTCCCTGGGCTGCAGGGGATCTCTGCATTCCTGTGATCCTCCCCATGGGCTGCAGGGGCACAGCTGCCTCACCATGGTCTGCACCACAGGCTGCAGAGGGATCTCAGCTCTGGTGCCTGCTCCTTCCTTCTCCACTGACCTTGGCATCTCCAGAGTTGTCCTCTCACATATTCTCACCCTGATCTTCTCTGGTGGCAATTACAAGTGCACAATAATTTCTTCTTCTTCTTCTTCAGTATCTTTTGGAGCTTGTGATGTATTACCACCATTTCTAATTAGCCCAGCCTTGAACTGTGGCACATCCATTTTTGGACAGGTACCAAGACGGAAATATAAAAAATTACCCTTTGAGAACTACAGGGTCATTGCCAGGTTGTGCAGAGATGAAGTTAGAAAAGAAAAAGCTCAGCTTGAATTGAAATTTGCCCTGTGAAAGGGTTCTTCGGGTTCTCAAACAGTAAACAGAAACACAAGAAAATTATTGGCCTACGGTTAAACAGGAGATGTGATTTAGTCATCAACAATGCTGAAAAGTTTGAGATTCTTAATACTTCTTTTACCTATGTCTTTGCCAGCACAGTAAGGTCTCAGACACTGGGAAGAATATTCTGGGTTGATGCAAACACAGATCTACCAGTAGAGGAGTTGGTATTTGTGCTGTTACAGAAACTTGACCCCTTCAAAAAAATGAGCCTTGACAATATGCACCTGAGGGTTTTAAGAGAGCTGGTTTATGTCCCTCGGTAGTCTTTGAGAAGTTGTGGAGATCAGGGGACAGCCAGAAACCTGTGAGAAAGCTAAAGGCACCCTTATTTGCAGGAAGGGCTTAAATCCAGCAATTTTAGTTCCATCAGTCTTACTTCTTTCCCTGGAAAAATTATGGAACAATTTGTCCTGGGAGGTGTTGCAAGTGAGAAAAAGCACATTTCTGGGAAAGGTCAGCATGGATTCACCAACAGCTCTTTTCAGTCATTCGATGCAGTTGCTATTTAATCTCCAGTAATTTGAGCTGCAGTTTTATAACACAGCAGCTGTCCTATATCAATCCAGAGGTTCATATTTTTGTGCCCTTCCTCCAGGAGCATCTGTGAACAAATTACTTAGAAAGAATGAAAAGGGGCAAACCATGGTTTCTAACACATGCTTAATACTTAACTATATTTTTCACAGAGGCTGCCTGAGTTATAAGTACATATATTTGTTCGCCATAGGTTTTTCCCAAATCTTTAAATTAATTGCTCTTCCAAGAACTTGTCCAGCCTGCCATTTCATTCCTTCATGCGAACTTTACAATAAAACAAACTTGACAGAGAGCACAGCTTGTCTGATTAGGAGACACCTTTGTTTGCTTTGAACCAGGCTCCTACCAATATGTTCTGGGAGTGGTGAGAAAATGAATTTACTTCTTACATGACATGATGATTGTGGACCTGCCTTCCAAAATTCTTCTAATCCTAGCTGGAGAGTACTAGTGTACTCAGCCAGACCGAACATAGAAGTTGCTTGGTATCTTTGATCATCCTTGTAGTCCCTTTCTCAAGTTTCTCATTTTCTACTGTTTGTTTTTCAGATAGGGATATCATAACTATGGGGACAACTGAAGAGAGAACTGGGAAAATCAAGTCCTCCTCTTCCACTTAATTATTTTCTAACAGTTTTCAACTTTATACTTGTTTTGATCTGAAAATACTTTGGATCATGACTTTGACTTTTCATGGAACTATATGGCAAATACTCATTTTGAAAATCACCCCTGTGCTTCAGTAAAATGTAAAAACTTTGAGATGACTGCAGAGGGGAAAAACACCCAAAGTATTTAATTCCAGTAAGGTTGAAAAAACTTTATTTCACTGAATTGTTTTGGTTTTGAGGTTTTTTTGTTTCTTCTGTAATATACTTAATCTGAATAATCCAGGCAGTAGAAAGCTTTTCTTCTGATAGAGAGGTACAATCTGATGGGGAAATACCTAAAGTTTTTATCCAACTGAAACACATGTTGTAAATAAATAAAAACACCTTAAACATAATATGCAATAAAAATTGTGTGATAATACACTAATCTAATCTGGCCAAAGTAGAGATCCTGTGGGGAGTTTGCACTACATAAGGTATTGGACATAGTCAATACTCAAAATCTGTACTCCAGAAATCAACACTAAAGCTTGTCTGTGTTTGGGATCTTACTCCCTTTCTTTGATCTGTATGTTATTTGTCATTACAAGATAGATGGGAAATATGATTTTACTTCCCCAATTACTGCAAGGAGAAATCTTAATTTAGTTGGACTACAAACACAAAATTCAGATTTATCAGAATGTTCTTTTGTTATTAAAATTATGGTGTTTGATAATATATTTTGTGTAGTCTGTCATGCAGGAATTCATCTGTAAGAGAGGACATGCATGTAGAATCTTCTCCTATTTTTGTCATTAATATATTGTATTTGTTTGACTTAAGTAAAGACTTAGTTGACCCACATGAATGACTCACAGGATTAAATAATATATGAAATTAAAGTACATAATAAAACTTGTTTAGTTATAATTATATATATTCTCTGGAATAATTTTTCTCACCTAATTGAGGTGAGGTGTCCCATTGTCTTCCACTCAGTTAGTATTTGTACTAATGGAAATACAGTTTGATTTAACACTAAATCAGAAACACCAGCAATTAAAGTGAAGCAATTTCAGAACAATTAGTGCCAAATCATGTAACCTGAAACCAAAGAAATAATATGATTAGACATACTGAGTCAAAGCTGTCAACAAGCTGGCTCAGCTTATGCTCAGACTAAAATCATTATTACGTGCTGATGAACAATTTATCAGACTAGCTGATAAGGGACTTTTATACAATGTTAGCAATTGAGTACATCAAGAATGTAAGATTTCTTATGTAAGAGTTTGGCGAGTGTTTCTGTAAAGGAAATGTCCTCCAAACACCTGTTATCTAACGAGGCATGTAACAGCAAGATATAATTTATATTCTTAAAGGATGAAGGGATTCTTCAATTAGCAAGTTATCAAAATGCAAAGTATTAGCTTTATAAGCAATTTGTGTTGCAATGAGCAGATGTACCACAGATGAGGGCTTCCTGCAAACCTCTTTAGGAGCGATCAACATAATGGTTTTTAAGTCCTTTTGTAACATTGCTGGTAAAAAAATTATCTTTTTCTTCCATCTATTTATCATTATCATTTGCTTTAGTGAATCTCATTTAAACCTCACTGAACTAGGTCCTGTTTTCAGATCTGATTTATGGTTGCACTCAACCAAACCAATCAGCAACTCACAGGTCAGTGCTTATCAGGTTTTGCACTGAGACATCAGGAGAACCACCTCTGCTACCAAAAAAAAATAATCTGCAGGGACTCCCCAGTAACATTTCCAGTTAGGAAAATTATCCTTATGATAATGCCATCTGAACTTTATTAGAACTGTTTTTGTGCCTTGAAAGTCACCCTGTAAAAACTCAGGAAATATGCTTGGATTGTCACCACACTGCATCATCAGAAGGTGAAATTAGGGATGCAGTGTTGACATCAGCTTCAAATCTTCTTAGCTTTGCGTGGGAGGAGGCGAAAAATGACAAATATCAAGTCTATTTTCTCGTTGTTTTTTTAAGCCTCATTACAATTGTTTTGTGTAGATGGAAGATATTGTCTTAGAGATTTCTAGTGGGTTTTTCTGCCTGTCAATGTACATATATGTGCACAAAACCTTCTCTTAAACTGAAAGAATTGTTCTTGTTTTTTCCATCTGTCTTGCCCTGTTAGTCACCTTCCTTTCTGCTAAGGGTCAGATAACTGCCCTGGCCAGTGACAGCATGCCCAATAACAAAAAAAAAAAAGATTGTTGAGACTACCAGCAGTGCTAACTGTTCAGAAAAAAAAAGTTTTAGGTATCCAAACTTTTCAAGTATTTCACAAGAGGCAGAAAAAGTATGAAACATTCTTCCAGGAACAACTCTTTAAATAAGGAGAAAGTCAGAGAAATGTATCTAGGACAATTCTCAGGAAGGCAAAATGGAAGAAAAACAGACCTAAGCCAACACAAATATCTTTCATTGGTGTTAAGAAACATAATCTTTCAGGTACAGTATGAAACTCAATAATGGTCTGTTACTTCCAGGTGATACATAGTTAGCTTACACATAAATGCTCATTTTTGTCAATCTAAAGACCTTTTGGAATGAAAAAATGTGTGATAGTTTTGTTTGTAGTGCTGGCTTTTCACTTATGCAATCCTGTTACTTCGCAAGTATGCCCCTAATGGCACTTAAGAAATCTCAGCTTTTAATAGTTTGGAAGCTTTGCAATGTTAACTTCCTTACTTTTAGCTGGCATTTTTTCCAGTGAAAATAAGAAAAATAAATAAACTTACTAGTCCACAGATTTAAACCCAAAAAGAAAAACAAAAAAACCCAAAGGAACTGGTAGTATTTTCTTTAATGTCACTTTTCATGGACAAATTGCAGCAATTGAAACAGAATTTTATTACCTGGCTAGCACAAAAAGACATGAAAAATCTGTTCAACATTAACAGCAGTGATTAAACTCTGGGCTAAGACTATTTTCACACAGAGGTCTTATGAATCCCACTGGCTTTAGGAGCTATAGATAGACCATTTCTCATAAGGTTCACTTCACCGTCTCTTTTGTCTCCGAGGCATAATGCTGCATTGTCAGAGAGAAATGTCCTGTTTCTGTACAGACTCCAGCAGGGATGTGCCATGCTGGTGCCACATGCATAGGAGGCAGTCAATGAAAAGGTCAGGGCATGGATGAACCCTGAATTCATACAAAGAATGGAGGTGCAATGTTAGGAAACCTGCAGCATTAACTCCAGATGTCCCTATAAGCACAGAATGCAATTTACTCAAAGAGATGGAACTGAAAATAGCACCAGGTCTTTATATTCTCACTGGAAAATTGCTTAATCTATCTAATAATTAAGATTAATCAATTAATAGTTTCATGAATGTTGAAATACTTGGTTAAAGAGAATTGCATAAATACTAATTCATCTTTTCCAAGTGCTGAAACATCACAAATGAAGGGGAAAGTAAGTTAAAAAAATTCCTTTTAAGAAAATTTCCTTCCCTTTTATACTTAAGGTCAAATCACTTAAAAAATCATGTTTGTTATCTTTGTAATTGGAGTTCTATATCATCATCAGATCATAGCTGAAGCAATGAAGTCCCTTCTATTTCAAGATGTTTAAAATTGGGATATAGCTCCTGGTTTTCAACTCTGCTTGAGTTCATGTGGAACATGAGGACACAGCAGAGCAAAAATCAAATGAGGATGCTTGCTGCATTACATCAGAGATATTTATTCCTTGAATTCCTTCTCCTTTAAGGGCTCATTTAAAAAGGTTGAAGTAGCTGGCAAATGACAGTCATTGTTCCTCATTTCCAGAGATATACAGTGTATGATGAGAGGGCACAGCCTGGGACTGCTCAGTTTCTGAGACATGAGGGCAGTCTCACAACAAACCTTTGAAGATTTTGGCAACCCAGTAGCTTTGTATTGCATTTCCAAAAATCCTTATAACAGATGTAAGAATTCAGCCTATATTTACTATTTTGATATATTTACAATGCCTGATGTGCTGTGAACTTTTTTTTTTTTTATGTAGGCTTAAAACATATTCTCTGTAATGTGAGACTGGAAATGCCATTGCCTATTGATTATAATGTGATTTCTATATAAAAAGAGAAGAAGAGCAAGCTAGAGAAAAGTAAACTAGTGAGAGACTGAAAACATTTAAATTTTATGGTGTGTAAATTGGGAAGATTTCATGTAAATTACAAGTTATCTTTCTTGGAGACTACTTTCTCACTGCATGCACAAATGGCTGAAAAGTTAATAAAGTTTTTGCATCACAGACATGCCCCCTAAAATATTCACCTGCATTTGACTTCCAGACATATACTCATTTTTCTCTTTTGGAATTCAAAATGGGTAAGTAGCTGCAATTCTCTTTGATAGAGAGCAGGAGAGAAAACCTGTTGTAAAGGGAACTCAGCTGTTTCTCTGTGGTGTTCTCACTGTATCTCTGACTATTGCTAGAAATATTTTATGTCTCAAAAGAATGGTAACATAAAGAAAAACATTAGCTACCTGACTTTGTTCTGTGCTGTATGGCATGTTTACTCTTAAATCTTCATAGAACAGTTCTATATTTTAGGTAATGATATCTACTTATCTGCCTTGAAAATGGACAATCAAGGTTGAGTGGCATAAATCTTGCAAAACACAAAGAGCATTTCTAAATTTAATGTTATTGTTTTAGCTATTCATAAAAGGAAAACTGAGATACTAAAAAGTCCCTTTAAAAGTGTTTAATTTTTTTAGCTTTGTACTCAACTCTGAATTATTCAAAGAAAATACATTTTTAGCATCAAGTGTTACCTTGAATAAAAAATCTGTCTGCTTAACTTATGTAGTGAGAACACTACATAAACCCAATATCAAGAACTCTCACCTTTTTGTATCATCCCTCTTCATGTAATAATTAGATCAAAATCAGGCTAACTCAAGCCCTAGATGCACAAGAGGAGATAAAATCTGGTTCACATGAGATAAATGTGTATATGCATTCTGTGATTTCAAAATCTCTTCTCATGGGCATTATAAACCCAAGACTGTCTTTCTATGCTTGATATTGAGAGCAAATCTACTGTCATTACTGCCGTACAGAATTAAAAATACTGTATTTAAAAGAATAAAAGTGACTCATGCACCACCAGCAAGAAATCTGTCTAACTAACCTAACTATCTGACCTTGAAAAGGTCTGTTTCCATACATATTGCATAAAACAGCTGAAAGCATCAAAAGTTGGATAATGGGGCAGATTAGCAAGTCAGCAAAAGAATGTTGTTACACTGGGGACCTAAATCTTCTATGTAGGATACTAAAGACTGCTTGCTTGAAGCCACAAATGCATATGTTCCCCCACTCTGCAGCAGAAAAGTGGTAAAATGTTTTATTATGAGCAACATGAAATTATCCCAAAATACAGAGGTTCTGGTAAAGATATTTCAGGGTTCATTTATCTAAAAGTGCTCATGTAAAACAAAGTAGGTATTTTCCTGAGGGTTACATTCACAAGAAGCATATTACTAAGTCAGATGTGTCCTCATTATTATCCAGGTATTCCATTATTTTGAGGAAATAGAACCAAATTAATCTTGGATTATTTTCTGTATTCTGCTTATGTGTTGTTGATTTGTCTTCCCTTTGCCTAGGTATGTAGTTACTATAAGGAATCAGCATTAAGCTTTATTTTGTGTGTTTGTGCTTTTTTTTTTCTTCTTTTTTTTCCCCCCACATAGATTTGAAGCAGCTAGGTAATCTTTTACCTTGCTCAGGAAGTTTTGCCACTTTGTTGCTTTTTTGCTGAAACATGCTGGAATTCAAAACTTTGCATAACAGTTTAATTGAAGTGTTTGATTTCATATTGTCACTTTAAATTACCCAACTGAATGTGGGCATTGTAAATAATTATGCATTGTTATGTTCTTTATGTTATAGCTTTAATCTGATTTAGTATTCATGATGACTAAAAGTAGAGTTTTCTGGCAGGCAGAAAGATGCAGAATTAAATTGAATCTATTATGACTAAAAGGAGTGACTGGTTTACTAAAAAGTTGCAATGCCTAAAAGGTTTTGGAGTTTCTTTGAACTCTTTACTCTCATAACCACAGGAAAGTTTAAGTCACAATGTAATTCTGAAAGAGGGAATGTTCTTGTTAATATACTGAATATGAATGAATATACTCTGTGACAGCAAGGCCTCCTTTGACAAACTGAAATTGCTTCCCTAGATTCCTGTTAATTTTATGTTTGAAAAAACATATAATTTATCTAATTAAGTAAGATGACATACACATAAATGATTGCCTAGGTCTGACTCCAAATTTTTGAAATACAGGGGAACCTACAGCCTGTCTTACCTAAGTCCCAGAAGAGGAAAAACAGAATTGATACAGAATTTAGATACAGGCACATCTGCCCTAGCAGAACCAATGCAGGTGTCTTTCTACCTGCAAGCTGTGTCTGAGATAGTGATCTCAGTGGTGGGTCTGCACAACAGTGAAAATATACTAGGCTTTCTCTCTTTTTTATATACTTGGTGAACCCAGGTTTTCTATTTCAATAATTCTCCTAGGATTTGGAGGTATAGACAAGGCAATGTCTGAAAAACAATAATATATTTTAGTATGTAAAACAAGATATCCAAAATATCTTTTTGTCGGATGCAAATTTCAGCAAAATCACTGGTGATATTTGTCCAAGATTTCAGATGGAATTTAGAAGACCTCCAAGAAGAGTGGTTAGTACTGACAAAGAAATGCAATGCAGATCCTTTACTTATGCAGAAGTGCTCAACTTTGTACTGCTGGCCTAATTAAAATATAGCCATCTGTCTGTCTGCTCCTGAATCGGGATTGGATGCTTGCTATTGATGTGCAACTCGTGATACCCTTACCAGACCCCTTGACTTTCAGCTCAAGGGAACCCAGAGAATTGAGTGAGCTAGGCAATCTTAAGGAATTCTCTTCATCAGCTACCAAAGGCTGAAGAATCTGGGGTATTCCCTGCTGTCTGAATGGTGGCCTATGTTATTCAAATTTACAAGCAGGGTATAAGGGAAGACCCAGAAACACACAGACCTGTGAGTCTAATCTCAACACTCGGAAAAATTATGGAGGAGACAGATAGAGACTGGGTGCCATCAAGAGCTGTTTAAAGGACAGCACAGCCATCAGGCACAGCCAACACATATCCACAAAGAGGAAGTCCTGTTTAATCAATCCAATCTCCTCCAGGATCTTACAGGTCATCTGCCCAGTGAATTAAGAGATGCAGAGGATCTAAGTTTTTTTTTTATTTAGTGATGATTTTTTTACTGTGCCTCACAGCTCCCTTCTGTAGCAGTGGCCCAGCTGCAGCCGTGCAGGCCAGTGGAGCGCTGGGTGGAGAGACACTCAGGGGCTTGGCCAGCAGGCTGGCCAGTGGCCACCATCTGCTCTCAAACCCTCCCTGCAGGGCTGGGTAATATTTGGGTCCATGGTCTGGATGCAGGAGTTTAATGATGCATTAGTGGCTCTAGAGGAGTCAGCAGTGTGCTGTACCATTCTCTTATGTGCTAGACTCTTTTCAGGAGACAGATGGCTGATCTGTATATACTGGGCTCCACCAGAATTTTTTCTTTCTCTTTTGCCACTGCCTTTCCCTCCTTTTTTTTTTTTTTTTTTTTTAATTTTTTTTCCTAATATAATAATGATGCAGATTCAGCAAATTGCAAGAAATTGCTAGAATTAGCTTTGATCTTGGCAAACAGGTTTATAACCAAGGCAAGACAGCTCAGTATAGCTTAGATTTCAGTTCTTTATATATCTTAATAATAATTGTTTGATAACACTGCGCTACTGACCCCATGGGAACATATTTCTTTGTACTAAGTGCCTTTAGTAGTTGATCTTTACAGGCTACTTTCACCTGGTGTGAAAGCAGTTCCTTCCTGCTGAACATTTCCTATGCTTTCGTGACTTTTTTTTTTTCTCTCCTCCGTAATCAGAATTGGTAGAGGGTAAGCAGTAATGGAGAGCTAAGGTACTACAACTTGTCCTTAATGACCAACAGATCCATTCTCACATCTCTGAAAAAAAAAGAAAATATTGCTGCATAGTCCCAAGCTTGGTTATTCTGATGTTTATCACACTTACAACACTTGTGTGCATCTACTCCTAATAAAAGGAAGTAAATGTAGAGACAGGTCCTAGTCCAAAATCACTCAACTAAGCCAAAGGAGAGAAGACTTATTTTGACATCATTTTTGAAATCCAGAGGAATAGTACCTTTCTAACCAAAGAGAGCCAAGAAGACAGGATTATACAGCTTTGGGACATTCATTCGCAAGGACATCAACAGATTCACGGTTTCTATTAAGGCAGTGTTGAGGTAATCCTTTTACTATCATCTACCCTTACAAGATAGCTCCCATTTCAGTTCTCTTTGATGCACTATGTGGCCTTGCTCCAGTCCTTGCCTAATAACAACCCAGTAGCTTCAGGGCCAACAGGTCCTGCTAAGAGACTCAGTATTTTGCCACCACAACTGTATTATGCTGACAGAGCTTGGTCACTCCAGGCCAGAGCTGGCTAACATCCATCTGAGAGCATGAGCAGGGGAAATACATCTCTTCTTGTAACCTTGTGTGTAGATGTAACCTTATTAGCAATCTTCTCCTTCCCATATGTCTCTCTTAAAATAGAATGCTTTATGCTGCACATAAATTGTATATAGAAGGTTATTCTATGAACATTTATTTTAGACTCAAATGACTTCAGGGAGGGGAATGTCATTTCCTATCAGTTTAAACAGTGCTTAGCAGAATGGGGCTTTGACCTGCTCTGCTCCTTACCGCTGCCATATATAGATAAATAAACATCTCCTGGTTTAACAAATGTCTGTAAATCAGCATTTTCAAGAATAAACAGAAGTAAAAAAATCCAAAACCATAAATATGCTCTTTCAATGAAATTAACTTAACAGTCTCCTTTTCCCCCTTTAAACCTACTTTTGGATTTTGGTAAAGGACAACACTTCTGTCGCTGCTTCTGCCAAAAGGATTAACTCTTCTTCTGAGCATGGTATTTTCTTTTTCCTAGTTATAATTCATGGCATAACAAGAATAACTCATTGAATTCAGTTTTAGAGGAGAATAGGAAACTTTTTATTTCATCATGATATGCCCTCATATCATAAAACAGCATACTAACATTGTTCTCTGGCTGAGATCTCTACATCTCAATTGGGCTAATTAAACAGAAAACAAGGGGTGAAAGGCAGTACCTGCAGAAAATTTTATTCCGAGTAGCATTTCAGCGTCTTGGAAAGATTTTAATAATTGTTTTTTTTCAGGTCCAGCTGCTTACCATACAGCCTTAGGGGAAGTCCTTATTTATGAGAAGAACTTTTCACTGATTGTAATCATGTGCAAAATGGTCTTTTCATCTCATGCTCATGAATACATCTTTGTTAAACTAAACAAGACCTGCTGACTCAACATCTGCCCTTAATGCATGCAACTCACCTTTTGATCTCAGCATCTATTTGGATGGCTAAAGGGAGTTAGTGCTTTGAGGGGACATTTTCAGTAGTTATTAGGACTATTCTTTATTTTTTTTCTGAAACAGGAAGACAATTTTTAAACAAAAATGCTTTCCTTTGATATTCTTGTAAGGCACAAAACTTAATATATTCTTTCATTGAATTACATTTTCTGTAACTTATTAGAAGCTTTGTGTTGTGAGTGTTATATATTGAAGGCAATGAAGGGTGAGAAAACATCCAAAACTATAAGGAAAGCAATAATTTATTGTATCCTGTGGGACTCAACTGCTTGTTATAAATTCATTTTCCATGTAAATGGGCTTTAAAAAAGATTAAACTTGATGCTGGTGCTGTAATTGTTATTCACACAAACTCCAAACAAATTTCATTCTTTGGCTATTCTTTAATGCTAATGTCTAGAAAAAAATCAATTTTTGTTTCTTTATTCTTGTATTTGAAATAAAACTAAGCTTACTGCAGTTAAGGGATTTGGATTATTGGCATATTTTGTACACAGAGTTTTAAAGAGGTGAGCTCCATTTAACTAAATGTTCAGTACTCAGTAGTCTGCTAACACACCTGACTACTTCAAGTGACTCATATCACACAAAAATTAAGGAAGATACATTGAACACTTGTTCTAACATTATTCCTCTATCCATCATCTGGAAAGTTTTAGAGAAGGTCTTCAGGAAGTAGATTGATTTGACCTTGTTCTGTGGTTACATCAGGTATGGTTAAACTCCTTCCTGTGATCAAAGATGCAATTCTGGATGCAAAAGTCATACCAGGCTCATGGCCAGAGGAGATGATGGAACCTGTGCAAGGCATTTGCCTCAGCTCCTGCTGAGGTGCTGGAAAGGAGCTGGATACAAAGCACTGTGCTCCAGGCTTGCCCACTTTGGCATCCTTTACTTCCATCTCTTGCTTGATGGGCAGTCTGTGTCGTGCAGAGCCAGCAAGTGGTAGTCAGCATTCTCCCTGCTGGGCACCTGTAAAGCAAACCAGGACATTTTCTCAGAGACAGCAAATAAATGCATAACCTTCACATTTAGAAAGACCTCTCTTCTTACAGGGGCATAATATTCATGCAGGGTAAAGGTAGATTATCTTGACTAAAAGCAGTTTTCCAGAGCTGATCTTTTCAACTTAATGAATTCATAAAATCATCTTAGTTGTCAGCAGATGTAGCAACACATTAACTTTGATTATTTAGAGGAGAATAACAGGGTCAGTTGTGGCAAGATTTAGGAAGTCAGATTTGCCAGCAAAGAAGCACTGAGAACTGTACAGGTTTGCTCCTCAGCAGCAAACTCTGAATATTTTTGCTCTCCTGTAAACTGGCTGTAGTTGATATTAGAGAAAAAGTGGTAAAAATTTGCAGCCTGATTTTTCATGAACTTGCCAAAGGTTTGAACAAAATGTTTTGGCTTTTTAAAGGGAATATTAAAATTCCAAAATTTTTTTGTTCTGCAAATGATCAGAAAATAAGCAGTGCTCACATGTGAAGTTTCTCAAATTCTTGCATATGTCTCCTCTCAAAAAAGAATCTCCTCATAATTTCTTTGGCTTTAAAACATTGTGACTACTCAAAGGACTATAATTTTTAATGAGCTAGAGGTTGGTTTAGTATAGTTGCTCTTGATTAGCTATTTTTTCAGTATCTTTTGGTTCACATGCATCCTTGCTAATTGTAATGAGGCGTATCAGAGGTCATGCAAAACTGGTTGAGATGATTCATCTTTGTCTTGATCTGTGCGGTTGCTTGAAAAACCCTGGGTGTTCCATTCCACGCTTTTGTTATTCTTAATTTATGAACTATCAGCTATATGTTCTCAATTTCCAGATGTTAGAACAGGCAGTTCATTTCAAACTACTGCCATGCAACAGTAAGAAGGCTAATTATATACACAAAATAAAGTTTTTTCAGGTGTCAGAGCAGAAGCCATTAAAAACGAGCCATGCACCTCCACAAACACTTCTAAGAGTATTCCACAAAGGAATTTTGCAAAGTAATGTAGGATATGGCCAGATGATTAAGGTCACTTATGCTCTCCTTATATGTTTCACTGTCTAAATTACATTGGTTTTTTGAATAGTAAACTCTTAAGATGTATACTGAAGATAATTTGCAATGCTTACCAGCTGTTGGTAATCTGTACCAGCGCAAACTCCAAAATTGAATACTTAAAATGCTGTGAATGGAGAAGACATTTCTACAAAATGTGTTGAGGTTTACACACAGAGCACACACTTTCTATTTATAATTTACTAATATGAGAGTTTTGTTACATAGTAGCCCCTTCTCAAGAAGGGAATGATTTAACAAGGAATCTTTTCTATCTTTCAGCACAAAAAAAAAAAACATAAAAGCTGACATTCAAAATCATCTTCAACCTTTAACAACAGAGGACCATGTTGTATTTGTGGTAGTCATTTTTCACAGGATTCAAACAGCAATCTTAACAGGATGAGATGTCATGACATTGCTAGATTAAAGCCTTTCAGGTTAGGTCAAAGATATTCCCCGGGGTTCTTTTTTTCTAGAGAAGACTTGGTAGACTTTTTACAACCATTATAAATACTATAGGTATACTCTGGGTTCAAAAGTCCCTAAACATTCACAATTTAATGCAAGTCCCTTTGCATCCCAGTCAGCACTGAGAAGAGGTGCTTGACACCAAATGCTTGGTGTATTCTTGTAGGTCTGCAGACCATCACAGTTTCTGTATTTTAACTGGGATTCTTGTCTTAAGTATATACACACAGATTAATTTTTTTTTTCCAGCTGGAAAAGAGACTTTTATTATATACGAGGTCCGATTTGAAATGTATAGCCACTCTTCCTCCTGTGCCTCCTCTTGGCTCATGTATCATTGAGTAACCAGCTGGAAATAGCTGTGTAAGCACAGAACTAGCTGAACCATTCAGTCGGGATTCAAGGATACAGGCAAGGGCAGGAATGCTTCTGATTAGGTCACGAATGATGAGAGCCAAGGTCAGCAGCTCTCACATTTCTGGCCTTCATCACTAGATTACTATTGCCACATTACTAATATATATTAAAATTGTGTGAAATATTTCTCTCAGAAATTAATCTAGCCCTTTTGATCTGGTCTTTCCACAGCAAGGCAGTCTTTTGCTCTTGGCTTTATACAGATATGTATCCAGTTTATCTAAAAGGAAAGATTATTGCTGTCCTTAGGATCTTTTAACAGTAATTTTCATAGAATTTCTCAATTTCTCTCTGTGAGGTGGGAGGTAGCACTGGTATACTACTACTTTCAAAATGAGTTCAGGTTTAATTGAAATTACAAAATTACCTCAAAACTGAAAACAGCAGACAGCAAAATAATAACCTGATTTATGTGAACTGAAAGTCAGAAAAAAGATTTCAAGCATTAATCACTTTCATCTATCTTTAGG
This sequence comes from Muscicapa striata striata, assembly GCA_030060385.1. Lineage (NCBI taxonomy): Eukaryota > Metazoa > Chordata > Aves > Passeriformes > Muscicapidae > Muscicapa > Muscicapa striata. The sequence goes on from JAREIS010000326.1 coordinate 252,903, forward strand.
GGTTTACAACACTTCTCACATTACAATATTTCTCTCTCACACTTGGTGAAAAAAAAACCTTCACATTTTTCAGATAAGGCAGAGGCTTTTTGCCTTGCAAGGATTCTCACTCATTCCAGTCATGGTCATAAAAATAACTCTCAGGGAATGACTTGGCAGGTTTGTAACAATGCCTTCTGAGATTCAGATACTTGGACAATAGTTGATAGTTAGATTGTTAACCTAAGGTAATATGGTTCTACTGCAAAATATGATTCTCAGAGAAATATAAACTATACAAATGGAATTGTAATCGTTACTGGTTTTTCCCTTGTTTTAAAACTATGTATTTTTTAAACACTAAAATGCTCTATATGGTAGATACTTTCTTCTGTAAAACATGTATTTTGTTAACAGGGAATCAATATGATGAAGAATTCAGACATAGAAACTCAAATCATGTAAAAACAATGTTATCTCTTTCTGGATTAGATATCTCTTGTCTCATATCTAGCCATATGTATTATTCAATAGAACAACAATGTATAAAATTATGTCGGGTTTAATAAGATTGGGTTTTGTTTTAGCACTATTTTTTTCAATTTTAATTTTTGTATGAAGAAGTGCTTTCTTTTAGGATTTAGTCAGCAAGAGACAGAAATATTGTTCTTCATAAATTAAATTTTAATTCTACTAATGGCTGTAAAATCTTTAAGCAAGCTGCTGGTCATACCATTTTCCTTTTTTTTTTTTCTCACCTTTGTTTAATGTTAAAAGTTAAAATGCTGGCATTTGCAAACTGTATTCACTGAAGCCAATTTTTAGTAGAGAAGCCCTCAATGTTTCTTCTTCCCTACATTTAGTGGTTTTGGCACTTCTGAGATTCAATTAACTTCAGTTCTGGGGAAACAACATTATAAGGAAAATTTCCCCTTATAAACCTATTTTATTCAAATAATATTTTTGAACAACTGTTTCAGGAAGGATAGAGCACTCTAATACAAATCCATGACATAGGTCTTTATTTTATAAGCAATGTTTTTCTAGCATGTTGTTTCTTTTTATTTTTCTTTGTGGTACAAAATGACTGTAAAGGCTAAATAAATCTGTAAGAGACAATAACCCTACAGATTGTTCTTCTCGCTTAATTCACATTTCCCAGCCTAATGACAGATATTTTTTGAAAGATGGTAAAATGAACAATTCTTGGGCAATTCTTGTTCTTATGACTTATATCTGTTCTATTAATCCTGTTTTTCTAGAGTTTTTCTAGACATAAATAAGAAAAGCCAGAAACAGGTGAATTTTAACTTGCTTGCTTTATCCCAATTCATCATGCGCCAATTTTGTTGCCATATATAACTACCAATTGCATAATTCTATTGTGTCTTGCAATTAAAAATGAGAAAAATTGCACTATTAGGAAATAAACATCTATAACTAAAACTGATGTTTCTTGAAATTTTTCTCTAAAGATGGACTGTAAGAAACAACTCTTTTAAAAGCTTAAACCTCTCAATTTTCATTGAAATATTAACACTACTTCCTGATATTCTGAAGTAAAAGCTGAAATTACAAGTCTAAACAAAAGCTAACAGGACTGGGCTTAGTCCTACCTGTTTCTGTTATTTTCCACTTAAAATAATAGTGCAGTTGTTGCCCTAGATACAGGATGCTCATATAAAAACACAATGCGAAGAATGGAAAAATCTCCCACCTCTTCTCCATTTTCCTACTTTTCTTCAAATATATTTTTTGAGAAAAAAAATGGGATCCTGTTGATGAAGGCACAGGGAAATCTAACAGTAGAGGGTAAATACAGGACCCCGCCATCAGATGTGGTAAAAGAACAAGAGAGGTCAACACTTCAATTGGAGCTGAAGCAGGTGAACAGAATATTGAAGCTAGTACACTATTAACATGACATGGGCAAGAGCAAATGCTATCAAGAAAGAAAAACCTGCAGATATTGCTGTTGCAATAAATAGAAGCAAGAACAGTCATTGCCACCGTGATCAGGGTGAAAGAACAAAAGAAGCCAGGAGAAAGCATCAGTCTTGCTAAAAACTGCAGCAAACAGGATCTTCTCTCTCACATCTGTAGGTCCTTCTGCTAGTGAGAGAACCAAACAACTCATGGGAAGTTTATCATCTAAGTGCTACCTACAAGAATGTGTGGCATTGTGAGAAACCCACAACAGTGATTACAATAAGCTGTTTTTGTATAATCCAAAATCCTCTGAAATTAAACTGATTTTTTTTGTGTGTGAGTGTGTATGGATTAAATAGATTGTGAAGAACAAAAGATCCGACCATAACAAAATCCTTCAAGTTTAGTGCTGCAATAAGCCTTCCCTATTTTAATCTTAGACATCCCTCGTTTTTGCATTCGGAGACTCCAGGAAAACTCAAAAACTGGAGATGTTCAGGGAGAAGAAAAATAATTTTGAATCTATACTGGATCTACCCTAGTTTGTTTCACAAGATCTGGTGGTGGTGTGGTACCCTGAAAGCTTAGGGCAGACATAGGATTGTCTATTCTGATGACTAATATTGATTGTATTTATGCAAGGAAGAAAAATGCAGTTGTTAGGAACTTATTTTTCACAAGTCCTGTGCCCTAACCCTAGACATGGGGAGCAGTCTAAGCTCCATCTGGACCTTTGCTACAGGGTCTATTACAGACTGACTGAGTCCTTTGACGTTGGGGATTACTCAGCTGTGGGTTTGGGATGTGACCACAATCCTTTAAGTTACAATTCAGATAGGTATTTTGAAGCATCCGTTTTGTCTGTGAGGGGGCTCTCTAGAATTGCTAGTCCCATGAAGTGCCCATTTATCATTGAAATTATGTATTATTTGAGGTTATCTATATAATAGAATTACAGTTCTACTGTGCATTGGGACTAATTTTTGGGCTTTCCGGTTAAAGAGTAAATGTATGAAACACAAACTTTAATATTGAGCTATAACAACTTCGAAATATCCTTTCCTGTCCTTGAGTTCATTAAGCCTCCAGAGAAACTTTCAAAGCCCATTAGTTAATTTCAGCTTCGGTTTCTCATCTCAATCTTAAACAGCAAGAAATAAGATTTAATGACTTTAGAGGTCATGACTTCTTTGTCATATAGTGTCTTGGTTTGGTGACCTGCTTCGTTAGGACCATAACCGTACTACTTGTTTATTCCCCAAGCACTGAAACTTAAAATATTCTCTTTCTCACTTTCAACCTTTTAAACACAGCATTTTTTATTAATCATTATGAAATGAAGATGTAAGCTATTTAAATACTTTGTTGAAGTTCAGAGTATAAAAGTGTTATACTGTGTGATGCAGTTTATAATTTAGAACTACAATCAAAAATGTACTCACTTTGCTCGCAGTCATTTCTGTTGGAAATGTGCACCAAGGTAATAGATAATCTGACAGTCAGGTATCTCCATTAGAAAAGAAGGAAACTGTAACAAAGTGCCTATTTGTTGAAGCAGTTAGACAAAAAAATCCATCAAGAAACTTCTTAGTCTATTGAGAGGCAACCTTCTGTCAGAATTTTGTGCAGATACATTTTGTAATTTCCCCTGACTTGCATAGTCATTAGTAAAGTGCACCTCTGCACAAGACTGGTGTTCAAAAGTGCTTGTTATTACTTGTTACAGTAATTACAAGGAAAAGGTAGTTTGCTTGATTCTGGGTGTTTTGGAGAGAACAGTAGCTGACAATATCTTATGACTCACAGAAGCTCCACTTTAGCCTCCTAGGCAGTGTGAACAAGTAAGCATAATCTGTTTTACTGATTGCCCAGACTTATGCATACATTAGATTCATCAGTATGTTCTTGCCCCATCTCTGGATGTATCCTACCTGCACTGATCAGCTGCCTTTGGTCTTGATCATCAGGAGAAAATAATTGCTCACCCCTCATAGCTAGAGTACTAGTTGATATTGCCATTGATTCAATAGGCCCACAGAAAAAGAAAATTAGGTTGAAAGAGGCCACTGGAATTCAGCTAACGAGTCTCCAAAGCAAATTTAATGTGACAGGTACATCAAGCTGCTCAGGGCTGTGTCATTTCAAGTTTAAAAGGTCTCCATTGATTGAGATGCTTTAGCCTCTCTGGACAACCCGTGCTTAACTGCCTTCATTGACCATGGATTTCCTTAAAACCAACCAGAACATTCTCTGCTGTAAACCATTTGTGATGCCTCTGGTCCTTTATCTCTGTAGATCTGAGTACAGTCTGGCTCTCTCTTAACCCAGCTTTGTGCAGAGGAAGGCTGTAATTAGCTGGCTTCTGGGCCAAACAAACCCAGTTTCCCCGTCCTGTCCTCAGATGGCATCTGTCCCAGACTCCTATGGCCCCAATTTCTCTGCACCTGGAAGTCTAAAATTGGATTCAAATATTTCAGAGGTAACCTCATTAATGTAAAACAGAGGGAAATAATCACTTCCCCAACCTGTCCCAACTCATCCAGGGTTTGCTCCATCCCAGATCCATAATTCCACCATGATCACAAACTTTACACAGCTCCTTTTAGGCCATTCCTCCAATTTATTGCAGGTAAGTTGCTTTAATGTACTGTGTTATTAGTTCTTTCCTAAAATCTGGCATCCAATTTGATAATATTCCTACAATGGTCATTGAAGAAGATGTTCACATTTTGAAACTTTGAGCAATATCACAAAAAACTACCAGCTATGCTACTCTCTAGACTCAAAATTCACTTGTTTTTCTCACTTTGTATCTCTTTGAAATAACTAACTTATTACTCTACTGAAACCCTTGGTAATATCAAAAAAAAAAACATATTTTTTTCTCCATATTTTTTCATAAAACTGTAGCTAATTTATCTCTAAATCAGGTTGACCAAGCACTATCGATCCAGCTATTGGATCTATTTTTGGTATTGGAAAATCCAGTCCAGCAGTTTCTAATTGCCTCCTTGTCTTTTTGTGTTTAGAGATGGCTTCTGTGAGGATTTATTTCTTGGTTTTCCTGGGGACAAAGGTTAAACTGAAGCTGCTGGGCCTGTGTTTTCCAAGATCCTTCTCTTACATTTTCTTTCTCCTCTCATATGGGATTTTGCTGAAATTACTCTTCAAAGTTAATACAAAATAGCCTTTCAGTGACTAGGGGAGCTGTATCAACACCACTGAATGAACCCTGCAGGTGCATATATTAATTAAAATAACAGTACAACAGATGTTCTCTTTACTGCCATCCAAAAGGCAAAAAAATGAACATGATTAATGTAAAAGTTTATTGAATGTAGCAATAGACATAGAAGACAGCATTTCCCAGAAGTGTTTTCCATCTGTGGAGGGGAAACAAGATTCTTTACTGCCAGTCCTTGCTCTATTTACATAATTTTGTGTACATTCAAAGGGACAGATGTGAAAAAAAAAAACACCCTCAGTCTAATCCTTTCCTTTTTTAGTTCAGTGATAATCTAAGTTTCAACTTCTTGTTATTCTTAATTTGGATTATTCTTGGTAAGGTATCAATTTCTCTAGTTTTTGTGAGTGAAGCAACCCTCACAAGATGGTGAAACTTGTCCATGAGCAATTACACAGGCTTGTACAGAAGCAGCAGTTAACAAAACCTTGTGTGTTTGGGACCCCAGATCCCACAGGCCAAGCCACAGCTGGCTCTTCCCTTTGTCTAGCGAGAAGAGCTGTTAAGGCTTTACACCTTTTTATAAAAGGAAATGAGGATAGTTTTTCAGGAAGCCAGGAATAGTTCCTGAAGGAGAAAAAATATAACTGTCTGAGTTCATTACAATTGACTTGTCCCCTTATAACTGAGATATTTTTGATTTACTTGAACTGCAGTTGAAAGTCTCGAGAGAAAGTAAGGTCATAATAAGGGCTACATTTTATTTTTAAATCAGCTAATTAATGCAATAGCTTCCTGGACTTTTCAATACAGGAAAATGACATTTTAAAAACAATGTGATCTTTAAAATGATAAATGCTTTTAAGAAAAACTCCTTGGTAATATAGTCTTCCAGGGACTTTATTAATATATGGATAAACCTCCATCTGGGTCTTCAGCCATAGAAAATTGATGGAAACATGATTTATTAAAACATACAAGGTATTGAAGGATACCATTTTAAATAAAGTTCAACAATTGGCAGAGTCTTGGAATCTTAAACTGAGCTTCAGGCAGAGATAAAAATTATGATGAAGTGTTTTGTAAATGGTTTTATATTTCCATAAGTAAGTCTGCTGTATATTTTTGCTCTAAATCAAGAGATTGAATTATATATCCTTAAAAGTGTATGTTGTCTAGTGTTGGACTAGACATTTTTGCTTTGTCTGGATCATTATTATTAGTAGTAGTTTCTCCTGTATAACTCTCAGTAGACCAGACTGAAAGCCCCAAATATTTCACATAATGAACTAACTGTCTGCTACCAGTTTCAAGTCCTTGCATTTCATCACATTTAGTATTTGAAAGTGGATGTCTATTTGCTTGCCACCATGGATAAACAGTAAGGCTGTTGTAGTTTAGAATGGTATCTACAATTTAGTGTTCCCACTGAAACCACTCCAAACTATGTGATGCTCACAAATTCACCTATCCCTGACCTCCTCTGGGACAGGCTGGAGAGGAGAATTAGAGACACAAAAGGTAAAGATCGTGGGTTAAGATAAGAACAATTTACAAGAAAACGCAATGAGATGACAAAACAAACAGCAGCACCAGCAGTACTAATGGCAGAGGGTACAAGACAGAGGCAAACGATTTACATGCAATACCCCTGATCATACCCAACTGCTCTCTGCTGCCATGCTGATCCCACCTAGAAGACAGCCTTCCCCCCATTCCCAGAAAATGATGTGCAGTGATATAGAATAAGCTTCGGGTTATCCCTGGGCATGCCCTTTCCTGCCTACTGCGAAAAATTCACCCTATCCTTTTTCTAACACACGATGAAAAACTTGCTCTTTCTGCTGACTCTATCATCAGACTTGATCACCCTCCAGCATCACTGAAGTGCTAAATCTCATGCTAGAAAACAGGTACTGTTATCACAATTAGATTTCACTTCCTTAAAAGAAACTTCCATACTTTTCTATCAAAACATAAAACTAACTTTTTCAAGAAAGAGTTATATCTACCTTAATGTTATTTCACAACAGAGTAGTGGTATTAGAATCCGAGATCTCTGAAGTCAACAGTGGTGACAGCTAAGTGGTATATTTCCTCTCTTTAAATAGGAGACACAAAACAAAATTCAAAAAACCCCAAAACACGCCTCCCAAAAGTTGATTGGCTAAGTAATGTTCTAGCCTATGGACACTTCATCAGAAACAATTTCAATCAAAAAGACCCCAAAACTGAATACACGTCCATAAATGACTGGGATTCGTAAAACAGCTAGTGAGATTCGGGATATTTGGTCATGTCAAAGTCAGGAGAGTAACTTGGAATAAAATCCACCATTCTCATAATCTGAAACTATTACCCAGATCAATGGCCTTATATCTTCTGATAAACATATTTATGAAAAACATTTATAAAATACATATGTATGTATGTCAGGAGTGTAGAGTGTTTAAAGGCAGCTATCACAACTCCTTTTCCCTTTACTTTTCTGCCTCATATTTATTTTTTCAACAGCCATTGTAATTTTGTTTGGCTGACAAGTGATTTGCCCTATGACTGAGGTCAATATAATGCAAGCACAGTAGAGACTTTGTTCCTTGCTCCATGTGAGGCCCTTTCCCTTCCCTGCTCTTTCCTGCATGGTTATGATTCCTACAAAATCTTCTGTGCCATGCAGAGATTTGCAGTCTTTGCATGAACTTCTCAGGGGTACCTAGGAGGTGTAGCCTTTTCTTCCACTAGATTAAGGTCTGTAGCACAGTGAAAGTGTCTGATGTCTGATGTTACCCTGTTTGACCTGGGGCCAGCATCACCCAGACTGAAGCTCCTCAAAGTCTGTTTGAGGCTTTATCACTTGGCCACCGTAACAGTTATTAGCCTTAAAACTTCAAATCTGAATTTGTAACTGACTTGCAAATCATCACAAACCATCTTTCAACCCAAATGGAATTGAAAGCTATAATCCCTAGTCAAATAGGACTGATAAGACTGTCAGCATCTACTTTTCCCTTAACTGTAAGATTTCTTCACTAAGAGTTTTATTTTAAAACAGTCAATGTCTTGAGCTGGTTGTTGCTTGATACATAAACTAGAGAGAATTCTAAAAAATCCTCCTTCTTTTTCAGTGTGCCTATTTATTGCTAATAAAATACAAATGTAAATAATAGTGAAGAGCCTAAAGTTTGGTTCAACCAGAAATTAAATGCTCTACAAAGTGAGTGACCTTTAAAGCTTTTAATGTAGGAAAGCAACTGTCACGGTGTGACTGTGGTTTGCCAATTTTAATATATTTAATTTCTCTTGGGGATTGCATTTAGGAGTAAAGACAAAGCAGGCTTAAAGCTTAAAAGGGTACAAGAAATTTATTAACAACACAAAACAATTCAGAACGAGATTTTCAGTTTATTCCCTCCTCCCCCCCTTTCTTCATACCAGCAACATACAGAAAAAAAACCACTTCAGTCACTCACTCAAATAATAATTTCAGTTCACTCAAGAGAGAAAAGTCCCGTATTTTTGTTTAGGCTTTGAGGGTGTCTTACTCTCATAACTCACATCCGCCCGGAACCTACAAATTATGATTTTTCCTCCCATTTCCAAAGTCTTTTCAGAGCTGTATATGGGTTGCTGAGAACACATGGGGTGTCAATTTAAAGGCAGGCTACTGAGAAACACAAAAAGTCTCTTTATCTCACCCCTTACTCAAATGTCTCTGTCCATTCCAGTCCCAAAGACAGAGAGCTCCATTTCTCGAGGCAAAAAAAAGCTCTTAATCTCAGGCACTTTAACCTCCCCAAGTATATTCTACAGTTTAAAGGAATTTAAGTAAAGTCACAATCCTCTAAAGCCCACAAAAAAAGGTTTTAAGATACTTATCAGTGGCGATTTTTCCAGATCTCTCCTTCTAATAAGAACTTGTCTTCATTTTGCTGTCTTCTGTAATTTTTCTTGCTTCATGCCGTTCGTTCTGGGGAGGTCAGGAAATCCGAAGTCTCATTCAGGCACTAAAAGTTAAACTTGTATCCAAAATGAAGCCATGCTGGAAAAGACGCAGCCACAGGTGGTGCTGAGCTGGCTGGACTTCTTTCTGCCGCCACACGGGGCCGGGAGCCGAGCCGAGCCGAGCCCGAGCCGGGGCCGAGCCGAGCCGAGGCCGAGCCGAGCCGAGCTGAGCCGAGCCGAGCTGAGCCGGCCGAGCCAGGCTGGGCGGGCCGGGCGGGGCCATCCCGTGGCCCGGGGCCATCCCGGGCCGGGCCCTTCCTCCTCCCGGAGCTCAGCCCGGGCCGGGCCCCCTGCCAGGACCCGGAGCCCTGCCAGCTCCTGCTCCCCTGCCTGACCGGAAAGGCAAAAGACAAAACTAACCCTATTTCCTTGTGATCGGTGAAAGTGAAACAGCATTCTAATTGGTTTTCTGGGCTGTCAGTCACCAACCCAGGTCTCTGATTGGTCTCTGCAGCCTCAGGGGCGGCTCCCAGAGAGGGGCTGCTTTCTTTGTGTCAAGCCCATGTGCTCTTCAGTGGCTTCCGTGGGGGATGGGCCACCGTCCCCCTCCCTGCTCCATGTGGCCCCAGCACAGCAACTCTGATTTTGTACACACGTATCAAGAGAAAATGGGTTTCTAGTCCAGACTTCCTAGCATAATCATCCACATCAAATACCTAGTTATGCTTTTAGGGTGATAGCTCTTCTACTTCCATTATTGAATGGCCAAATAATGTGACTTGCATTGAAACAGAGAAAGAAGGACTGTCTCCTCAAGGGCTGGAAATTGGTTTGGATCCAGCAAAACTGATGCACATGTACTCAAATACACTGATCCAAATGGGTCACTAGTACCAAGGGAAGGGGAGAATAATATGAATTCACAGATTCATATATTGGGTTTTTTTGTAGGACAGAAGTTATCCAAAATAGTGGAGATGAGTAAGACATTTTAAGAACACAGAATTTGCTGGTTGGAATTTGGAAGCAAGGTACACTGTATAATCAAGAAAACATTGAAAAAAATCAGCTGTACTTTAAAGGTAAATGTTCTAAAAAACATTCAAGTATATTTTCACTGATTTTCTTGTATCTTGGAAATTTTTCAGTTGTGCAAATATTTTATTTTTAAAGATACTTCTTGTCTGTTTAGTCAAGTGAGTGGATGTTAATAATCCTTTGTGTTTTTTGCAGATGCAGATACAGAAAACATAGATTAAGGGGAGTACCTACAGCATCTTTCTCTCTTCACCCTGTTTCCTTTTCATGGGTGGTACAATTCTCTGCAAAGCCATAGTGAAAGAGAACCTTGTGCTCCTGCTAGAAGGTCTGCTTGCTGTCCAGAGCACCCACATGCCTCTCACAACTACGACAGGACAATAGCAATTCTGTAACCAAACCACTGAGGAATTTCTTGTCCTCTTTATCTGTTTTTTCATGTCCTGATCATGTGTGGTTTTCATGAAAATGTCCATATGGTGATGACAGGCTTAGCTCTATAAAGCAAGATTTGCACCCTTTTTTACTGCTTGCTGAAAGCTCTCACAGGGCCTTGAAAAGAAAGAATGGCTGTGAACCCTAACAGGTCAGTCAAGATTTACAAATTATATTTGCTTTGCTCTTAAATGTACTTCTTGGGGAAATCATGTTTTGGACATACATAATATCCATGGATTATGTAAATATGAAAAATAAGTTTATAAATTAAACTATCTTAGTGAATAGAACAAGTAATTATGAAGGAGTAATTGTTTCCATTGATATTTTATCTGTTTAGAATTTATATTAAATTGTTCAAATTTGTTAGTCATAAATATATATTTTAAAAAATCAAGCCCTTGATACTGAAAATGTCAATTCTATTAATTTCTGAGTCAAGCGCCAGAGCTAAATATATGCCTTAGTCTTAGACCAGGGTTCATCATAATCCCTCCTTAAGATGAAGTTAGTTGTGATGACAATTATCCATTCAGTACCTTTTCTTGAAAATCTGATAAACTTTTCTCCACATTCCCTGTGGTTACAGAAATGTTAAGCCTCCTCAGAAATCCTCCTTTGATTAATTTTCATTACATGCACGTGTCTTTATTTTTGTGGTTAAAAATGGAACAGAATATGATGAATGTGATAAATACCTAGCTACCAATCTTGAGGAAGCTGGCAGAAAAGCTTGCAAAAAAGTTTTCTATCATTTACCTGCAGTCCTGGTCAACCAGGGAGGACTGGAAGTGACTGGGAGTTAGCAAATGTGATGTCCACTGACAAGGATAGGAAGGAAGATCCAGAAAACTACAGACTTTCCAGTCTGACCTCAGTGCCAGGGAAGGCGATGGAGCAGATCTTGAGATCTTGAGTGTCATCATGTAGCATGACCCTGAGATCAGACTCAGACAACACAGTTTTATAAAAGGCAGGTCCTGCTTGACCAACTGGTCTCCTGTGACCTGCTTGTTGGAAGAGGGAAGGGCTGTAGATGTGTCTGCCTGCCTTCATCAAAGACTTTAACACTCTCTCACTTTCATTTTCCCTGAAAATGCCAGAACCTGGCTGCTCATGGTTTGGATGGGTGCATTGCTGGACGAGTTAAAGACCTGCTGGATGACCAGGTACAGAGTGTATGGTGAACAGAGTTAAATCTGGCTTGTGTCCAGTCACTAATGGTGTTCCCCAGGGGGTTGGGAGCAGTCCTGTTCAATATCTTTAAAAATTATTTGGGTGAGAGGATTGAGCATCCTCTCATTTGTAGAGTTGGCAAGAGTGTTGATCTGCTGGAGGGCTAGAAGGCTCTGCAGAGGGGTCTGGACAGAGGGAGCTGGATTCCTGGACCAAGGCCAGTTGGGTGAGGTTCAACCAGGTGAAATGCTGGGTCAGAAGTTCCCATCACAACTCCAGACAATGCTAAAGGCTTGGGAAAGAGGTACACTGATGGGAATGAAACTGGAGATGCTCGTCAGCAGCAGCTTAACATGAGCCAGCACATGCCCAGGTGGCCAGGAAGGCAAATGTCATCTTACTCTATGTCAGCAACAGTGTGGCCAGGAGGACCAGGGCAGTGACATCTTCTCCAAGTAAAAATTTATATAAGAAGTGGAAATGGCCCCAAGTCCTGCTGGGGGAGGTTAGATATTAGGAAAATTTTCTTCACTGAAAGAATTGTAAAGCACTGGAATAGGCTGCTTGGGAAGTGGTTTAATCACCATCCCTGGAAGAGTTCAAAAGGCACGTAGTTTTGGAATCTGGGGACGTGTAGTGAGCACAGTGGTGCTAGCTTAATGATTAAACTTGATGTTCTTAGAGGTCATTTCAAACCTTAATGATTCTAGGTTTCCATAATTCCATGAAACAGAAAATCATTTTCAGTTCAGGTTTCCAGAAAGCAAAAAGCAGAGGGCAAATAAAAATTTCATAAGCAGTAAAAATTTATTTGAAACTAACAAGGGAGATAATAGAACACCAGCTCTTCAATATTCCACATTAAAACCAAGGAAAACTGAATGCTTGGATGCCATGCAAAGCAAGCAATAATAGTTTTATACATACAAACTGCTTATTGCAAAGTGAGAAGATATTGCATCTTGGTTGATTGCCCATGTATCTACTTTAAATTTTCAGTAAACACTAAATAATTCAAGTCAGATTAACCCCAAAAGAGGAACTAGTATTTTTTCTTAGTCAGTTGTTACTCCTGCTGACTTTCAGGGTTCTCCAGATGAGCTCTGGAAAATTCTTTACGTTAAAATCAGAAAGCTGCCTTTTTCCAATAAAAGGATATCAAGGCAGAGAAAACTTGGAAAATTATGGTACATTTCCGTGGAATGTTACAACAATTGCTGTAACATCCAGTTTTGTTCCATAGCATATTGCATCCAAAACTGAAAAACACTGGAAGGTGAACAGGCTTGTTTGAGACATGACCTTTCAGTAAGTTTTGCAGAGGAGTTGATAAGAAAACATCTAAGATGTCCTTTAAATTAAAGTATTTTCAACAGATTGAGACACCATTCTATTGTATTTCACTAAGACACAGTAATTAAATGACATCAGCTCCTATAACTCTTTCATTTATCATGAAAAGCTGTGATCAGATTATTGGGTTTTTGAATTATACTTTCTGCAGGGTGTTTCCATATAATTTCGGATGACTGTGCAGAACACAGGTGTGCAGGAGAACTGTGTAGGTGGGGTCTAAATGATAGCTTAGATTCAAGTTTTTTATGAAGCCAGCTTAGAGGACTAGATTGACAAAAAGTCTGAGAAGAGTTTTCCTCTGTGTTTGATGCCCATTTGCAAAGCAGGCTGTGGATAGGCTGCTGAATAGACTGCTGACCTGTCTCCTAACTGCCAGAAACTGCCTGGTGGGAGCTAATTCATAGCTGCAATACATCTGCAGCATACATTGGAGTAACTCCTATTTTTCACACCATTTGCTTTTTTTTTTCCTGTCTTTGCTTCCTGGACACTCACATTCCTGTTTCCTCATTGTCTATCGCTCCATATTAACAAAAATTCTGTCTTGGTCAAATGAGTGAAAAAAGCATTTGAAAGCTACTGTGTTAATTGCAAAACCTGGCATGCAGATAAAAACTTTGAGAGGAGGGTCTTCATTCTTCATTCTTTGGCTGCATTTGAACTTGTGTAAGTGTCATGAGTCCTTTTGGACTGTGTTCTAATTGGATATCATTTTAAAATAGCAATGTGGTTTTGGTATTGAATTCCCAGTTTTTCAACCAACCATATATTGCTTTAGCACAGACAGATTAAACTCCTTCCACAGGAAATTTTTTAGAATGGTAAGTGTCATTGTGATTTTCCTGTCTAAACAGGGGTGTTAAGACATCTCTAAAAAATTAACAGCTATCACTTTCTCTCTTATGTTTGTCAAAATACTGCCAAACAGAAGAGAGTTGTGGTGAACACAGCAGCCTGTATTCACAACCTGAAGACGATTAATGAAATAGTTGGCAATAAACTCTAAAAGCAGTCAAAACATGCATGAGATAGATGTGCATGACAGAAGGCAACCTCATAATCTCTCATATTGTGTGATTTTGATACCTTTTACTTCAACTGGAATGGTTCTAAATGGCATCTACTGATGTGATCTATCAAATCTTAGCCCACTTAAAGAGGGTCTGATTTTGACTTCTTAGAGAAGGCAACTCAAGCTGTGACCAGATAAAACTTTATTTCCTTTCCAAAGGGCAAATGAGTAGGTCAACATAATGGGTGTTTAGAAGGCAATCTGTTACATATTTTTTCTTGTCATAACAACATTGTTTTGCCCTAGAAAGAAAGTCTAGGATATATTTTATCAAGTTTAAAAGTGGTTTTATGTACATTATGGTGACAGCACATACCAGCATTATAATTGCTCCAGGGCTTTTCAAGACTGCTGCAGAAAATAATACTTCATTGAATTAATATTTTGGTGAAAATGTCCCTTCCAGTAAGGTAGGTCCACTGGCACAACACAAATACAGATATGCTATAGAGGTAGGCATGATGTACACAGGAACATAAGCAGAGGGGAACTTTCACTTGCTATCAGTATCTTGTCAACTTCTTGGAATAGCAAGACACTCTGTTACATGGTGATTTCCATTTCCAAATTATAAAATCATAGACTATCATTTTTCCTTGATAACACATAAGCTGTACAAGAGAGATAAAAATTAACTGAAAAGAACTTACAGGCAATATGTAAAAAGGCAACAAATAGCTGTTTTCTACATCAGCAGAAATGGACCAAATATTCATCACAAAGCTATTTCAAAATATAGCAATTTCAGCACCCAGGATTTATAAAAAAAAAAAAAAAAAAAAAAAAAAAAATGCCAAGAGCTGGAGTCAAAAATAAGATGATTTCTTTGGTTTTGAAGGAAACTCCACTGAAATGCATTTACTTTTTACTATTTGTTATCGATTATAAAAAGAGTTCTTTTTAGATGCAATGCAGAGGCAACAAAAGTACAGGCAGGCTAGTAGATTGCTTTTGCAATAAACTGTTTGATTATATATACTCTTTGTTTTAAATGAGAATATATCTTCTAATTCAAATATAGCTACTTACCCAGGCTTATCCCTTTCTATGTGCTCTTTTGAGGACTTGCATATTTGTATAAATCACCCATGGCAGGAGTACCAATTTTATAGAGAAAAATAAAATATTAATAACACAGTTGATGAAATCCTGATGCTCCCTTAGGAGTCTCACAGTATCCAAAGAAGATGTTCAGGATCCAAATAAAAAACCAACCATAAAAGTTGCCTATTGAGAGACTATATAAGTAATTACATTATTTAACAAAAGCAAAGCAAAAATATTTTTTTTCTCACAAATAATGGAAAACATTAAGATCTGCAGAGTGTACAGGTCTGCTTAGCCCTCAGACCAGATTCTCACCTGTTTGTGGTAATTAGAATATCTTATTAAAACTAATTCCCCTCCAGTTCCCTCATAGAAATTCTCCAAGCAATAACTATAGTCTTGCCAAAGCAAATTCCTAAATTATATCATTCTCTGTTGGGCAATCCCCTACAGACACTATTTGATCAGTACTGAAGAATCCTGAAAATGAAAGGGAAATGTATTAATATTTTAAAGCTCATCAGGTTCAGAAATCAGTCAAGTCAGTTTCTCACTTTTTTCTCAAAAACCCCCTTCAGATTTTGGCATGCTTTCCCAATGTTACTTATCTCCCATGATATCTTGAGTTTTGCAAATTTGCTTTTTTTTAATTGCCAGCTTTTCAGTATTTATTTTATCATTCTTTCATACATGTAGACCTTTCATTTTGGCTCATTTTACTAGTCTGTAATAGATATTTTCCTGCTGCTCCATCTGTCATCTCCAGAGGTCATTAATGTAACAGTCCCTGTTATCATACTTTCCAAGCCAAAATCTATTAACACAATGTAAATGAATGATATAGATACAGCCCATGCTCAGAAAACAAGATGAGCCAGCAGTGCTCACCTGAGGACCATTCGATGGCCAGAGAATATCTCCCGAACTTTGTTGAGTATCTTTATTCCCTGTTCTTCCTAGAAGAGCAGTTTTAAAAGAGGAAGGAGACAAAAGAGTTTTTCAGCTCCAAATGAATATTTTCCATCCATTCCACCCTTTTTTCTGGTTCTCTAACATACTTTTACATACATTTAATTGTATTCTTCTTAGTTTCATGTTTTTTACAGACCATGTCTTTCACTCTCCTACCAATAACTGTCACTGATTTGTCTCCAGCTAAAAATCGATACACACCCTATTGTTTTTCAGGCTGTCTGTCTGATTTTCTTTGCTTGTAATCTTGTCCAATAGTCCACAGAGAGCTCATCTCACCTTGCTACTGCCCATGTACTGCCTCCCTGTCTGTGCTGTGCTACCTTCAGCAGATGCTTGCAAATTGCCCTAATCCCTTAGAATGCGTATTTCTTCCTTTTTCTAGGGAGGTGGAAATTATTTTAGATTGCCCTGCTCAATATATTTTTTTCTGGTTGTAAAGTTCAAACTCAAACTCAATCTGTCTGCTTTCTATAGTGAGTTGTCTTCTTGCAGTATTTTGGTATGCCACCCCCATCAATGCTTTCTTCCAGAATCTTCTGTGTGTGCCAAGTGACTTTCCACCAGGAATTTAATTTCCTTGTTGAGGTTTACTTCTGAATCTTGCAGAACTAAGTATTTCAAACCATCACTTCATTATTAAGACTATCATGAAATCAGCTCTGCACAAGGATCTCTTTCCCTCCTGCCTTTTCCCACTCTCTGCACACTCTCTTTCTTTCTCTTTAAGGAATCAGCCTCAAGCTTTGTACTTGCGCTAGTGATTGAACACAATCATGGTGTTGGATATTTCTACATGTCCTTGGAGGCACTGTGAATGTTTTGGTCAGATATTCTGTCAGATATTATTGTGAATATTCTATTCACACTCAAAACAATATAAGCTACATGTAATTTCAGTTGTTCACCAGAGCGTCCATGGTAGAAACTGAAGAAGAATCTTTACAACCCAACCTGTAAATACTTGCAGTTTGCTGAAAAAAAGTTGAATGATGAGCATCCTTTTTGTTTGTTTTTATTTTGAGACCACAGAAGATTAATAGCTATACTAGCAAATACTACTTTTTGTCTTGGGGTCATATCAATACAATTTCAGTGGATTAATTTGTTTGGCCTAAAGTTTATTAATTGTTTATATAATGTTTTAAGACAGAGAATAGAAATTATATTAACTGGATAGAAACCTGTCTTGCCTAGGCATTGTGAATAATGAAAATACACTGTTAACCAAATCATCATCATGTGAGGCAATAACGTGATACAGACAATGAGAAGCACTGCTGTCACTGAGCAGTCAACTTTTATTTCAATTCTAAAAGCACACATCAATTCAAGCAAACATTTTGAAACCCAACAAAGTGGGCTGGGAAATTTCATAGGAGTCATTTTTTTCAGTAAGTCTGATTTTCTGGAGCTTGAAGTGGAATACAAAGAACTTTTACTTACCTAACGTGCTTCGACATTTTCAGTTTTGTTCTTTCAAAATTAAAAAAAAAAAAAAAAAAAAAAAAAAAAAAAAAAGATAAAATAGACCATTGCATGTCACTGGCTAGAATGGTATCTAGGGCTAAGGTTCCTACCTGTAGGAGCAAGCTGGCTTCCTATTCTTATCATCTTTTGCAATATCTTATCATTTCCTAAAAACTCTCTCTATTGATCTTTTTTCTCCCCTTCTTATTCTGACTGCAGTGATGTTATTTGCCAGCTCCCTGTTGACAAATTTTACATGAACAGTCAGAAAAGATCAAGTCACAGTGGATAAAGGGAAAGCCAGCATCACGTGAGTACCACTCACCTCTTGCCTTTCTCAGTGGTAAAACTGAAATCATTGACTACTCTACTTGCCTGCAGTACAACAGGATACAGTTCACAGTGAAGTCCCTTAATGGGTCAGACCATTAGAGTGCACAACTCAGTGCATTCAGACATGTATCTCTCATACTAATTGCATCCAATCAAATAACAAGATCACCACAGACTCTAAATCATTTAGGCTTGTTAAAATGCCACTGCTAAGGCTCTTTGTGCCATTTTCAGGGTGGAGCTGTTTCATGCTGTGATATGCTCGAGAAATAAAACAAGAAGAAGGAGGATAAATATAATATTTCCTTTGCATGCTTGTAAAAAAATGCAGTCTGATTTCTTAGCAGTTGTTACATTTCATCTGTATCAAATGTCTTTTTTTAAAGTGAATGGTGCTGGTCTAGGGACTTCTTGGTGGGTTTTGGGGGTTTTTTTGTTTTTTTTTTTGTTTGTTTGATTGATTTTGGGGTTGTTGTTTGGATTTTTGGGGTTTTTTGTTTGGCGTTTGTTTGTTGGATTGATTGTTTCTTCTTTCTGTTATGGTTCTGCTGAGAGAACTGCAGCTCTGACTAGCTGCAAAAGGAGATGTTGACATACATTTGAAACACACAATGCATTTTCTGCAGATGCATGAGTCTGACCAACTCTCTTCCTCTAAACCCTCCAGCTACCTCCAAGGACCAGAAGATTTACACTTCCCATATCCCCAAAGCAGTTCAATTTGTTTAAATTTTTTTGTGCTTAAATTAAAATGTATGTTATTGTATTCATAACTTAGTTTTCAGCAATAAGTACTCCCCCAGTGAATAAATCCATCTCATCCTCATCTTGCCTTCTACAGCTATGTGACTGCACCTCTGAAAGACCAGGTCATGTCAGGTGGCACCAGTGCTGAGCAGTGACCTGAGCAGAGATAAACCCCACTGCCTTTTCAGCACCTTCCTGCACTTACTGTAGGCAAGGATTCAACTGCATTAGCAGAGAATAGAGGGGAGCTAATAGATGAGTGTAAAATGCTTCTAGTACTTTTCCCCTTTTCTCCTGCTATTTGGAGAGCTGAAGGGACAGACATGGTTGCAGCTCCGTTACACAACCTGAAGTTGATTAAAATGTTGCATATTCTGGTTATTGCACACAAGATTGGTTTAAAAAGTGCTATCTACATAATCTTTTTGAATAATCACTATCGAACAATAGGCAAACATTAAAATACTCAAAAGGTAAAATTGTGAGTCCAAATTTCTTAAAATTGCAGAGGTGGCTTACCTCCCAGATTCTTTTTATTTAGCCAAAGTAATAAAGTCACTCTGCTGATAGTGAAAGATTCAATTCTAAATTTTGTAAATTTGCATTAGTAATAATGTTCTGAAGCACAGATAAGGAAAATAATGTCCCTACTATTTAAAATGTAGTGTTTATAGTTTTTTGGATTTTTTTTCTAATTGCATGTTTGCTTTCCAGTATTTCTTTTTAGTATGGGGGTAGAAAGAGTAATATGATACAATACTGACTAAAGTCTTCTCTTAGGTAAGGTATGTCGAATTTTTCTGCTACAAGAGAATATATATCTAGTTCTATGTCTAATGAGGACCTATGTATCTGTTCATGTGTTCATATTAAATATATTTTTGTGGGCATATTTCAGCACATAAAAGAGAAATTTAAATGCCACAAACACAAAATTCTTAATAAAATATGAAAATATCCACCCATCAAGTGTGTAAAGTGAAAAATCAAAGGTTAGAAAGAGGCACTATTGATGGGGAGAGGCTGACTCTCTCAACCAGAATGAATTTTAGTTTTGTGCAGAAACTGTAAATCAAGCAGTGGTCTTCAATGTGTCCATGTCCATCTCTCTCCAAAGCTGTGACACTAGGCACTGTCCTGTCTGTTCAATGCTGGTGTGAGGGCTATTTGCAGTGAATAATGTTGGAACACAGGTGTGGGGGTGGCAGCAGGAAAGTATTCCAAAGAACAAAAATTACCTCTCTTTGAAACAGTCACAGTAGAAAGGAAATTAATGTATTCAGGAGAAGGCAAAACCATCAATACTTTAGATACTGGGAAGGCACCTGTAGGCTCCTCCTGCATGTTAGACTCTGATTTAGTGAGGGCTGAACATGATTTTATATCCCCGTTACTGTTACTTTTTGTCTCCACTCCTTACTGTTTTTATCACAACCCTTTATATTTGTTAAATTGCAAGGAAGTTCATGTGAATTGGTAGAGGCTCCAGATTGTTCAACTAGAGCACATAATGTTCAATGCTGACAAATTGTCTTAGTTCTCAGATTAATATGCATAATCCATGAAGACTCTTTCCTGTTTTCAGTCATGATCTGCTGACTGCAAGTTTTATCTGCCCGACCCTCAAGGCAGAGGGAGGTGACAACACTCCCTCCTTGGTCAGTGTCTTTGTTTGAAAGACAGGTGTCTGCTAAGAAAGGCAGGAGCCTTTCTTTGAAATGAAGAATACAAACCCTCTTCTTCCAAATTATTATAATTTTGAAATTAAGGTGCTCTCAGACAAAGATATGGGAATAGGAATCACAGTTCTTTACTAGGAAAATTAAAATAGAAATACAATATTACAAAGAACAATCCCAAAAACACTGACAGAGTCAGAATACAACCTGACACCCTGCCAGTCAGTCAGGGTGTTGGTAGCAGTCCCATTAGATGGTGGCTACAGTCCTCGTGCAGAGGCAGATGTGGTTCAGTTGTTGCAGTGCTCCTGTAGAAGGGCGCAGTTTTCCTCTGAAGGTTCAGGGATGATGTGGAAATGTCCAGTTTTGCTCTGGAATCCAGTGGAAAGGATGTATCTTGTTGTCCAAAATCTCAGTTTTTTATCCAGGTAGGAAAGGCTTGGTTCCTCCCCCTGGCTGGAGCATCTCCCAATGGCATGATGTAATTTTATCAGTCATAGAGTGGGACTTAATGGCCCATTAAGAGCAGATGATGTCTTCCTGGAGGGAGGATGGGTTGTGAAAAGAGAAAGATGATTGCCTCACCTGGTTTTAACAGATGGCCCATTAGCAGAGAATATGTGCCATGGAGATAAGGGTCACTGCCCCACCTGGTTTCAACAGACCGTGATAGAATACATACTTTTGGTCACATCCTGTATTGCAGCCTAAGACAGTCAGCAGAACCAAGGCTGACACAAAGTGCATCTGCAGCTGTCAGGGATGGCTGCGGGCAGCCAGACTCCTTGGGCTATATGCTTGTGGTGTCTCCTCCTTGCAGAGATTTCACATGAGCCTGCCTTGAAAATGCTGCCACAGAAAGGTGATTTTCAGGATGCACAGACAAAAACACCCTCCCCGAAAAACCCAACAGACTCCCACTGTGACTCCATGTTATCATCCAAGATTTGTTTGACACAGATTCTTCACTTGTAGTAAATATGACAATTATGGCTCAGACTTTGTCTAAGGTTCTGAGATCAGACTTAAAAATCATCAAATAAATAGTATTCGTGTTATTAGCCAGAACATACAGCTGGGTACCCTAAAGCACTGGTAAAATAGAATTTTTGCTTTTTCAAATTCAGGAGTTTTAAGACCAGAAAGGACCATTATACCACCTGTTTATCCATGATATTTCATCTGTTTCCCAGATGAAACATTCCACTCAACAGAATCCATTACAGACTTTTGAAACTAAGAGTATGCTCACATAGTTACAAATGTTTGAGTTGCCTAGTTTGCAAAAGCCATCATACCCCTTTAACATATTGATCCTAGTCCATTGCAACGCCTTGGATTTGTCACTTTGTAGCACATTTGCAAAAAATTGTTCTGAATTCAGGATTAGTTTACATGCCATCACACCTTCCAGCTGAAGGCTCATTATTTCTCTAAATGTCCTATGTCTCACACCTGCAATCATATGCAAATGCCCAACAAAACATTTTCCAAAAGGATTAACTCCTCACTCAAATACAGAGAATTCCTCACTTTTATTGGTAGACCATTTTACTGGATAATCAGCATCATTTCAAAATGTGCTGTATTAGTCATTTGAATGTGACTGGTTCTAACTTGCAGCAATTCGCTCTTGTTATGCACTTCACAGGTAGTTTAAAAGGCTCTTTAGTTTCAGGTAGTTTGTCCACCTAAAGCACTTGCACACCCTAATCAAGCTGCCTCTTCGCTGATATGATGAAGTAAATTGATTAAGCTCTGTATATTTCTCACTGAAAAAAAAAAAACTTATTTTGTTCTAGGCTGTGATTATTTGCTTTCTCTGATTTTCCACCTATTTTTAAAGCTATGGGGAAAAAATCCTCTACATTATATTTGTGGACAGTGATGCCATATTTCACATCTAGAGATTCATGTGCTTTCTTCTTCTCTCCTGACTCTTTATTTCCCTGCTCATACGAGTAAATATCACCTCAGAATTTAAGTGATACAAATCCACACAAATTTTTTTTCTCCTATGACTTTTAATCCTTCCAGACCACTGTTTTCAAGAATATCTGCTGATCTGGCTTGATTTTATTGATCTCTTTCTGGTGTTGGGAGTCATAAACTGTGTGCAGTATCTTGGTGTAGACTAGTGAGTGCCAAACCAGTGGAGAAAATCCTGTCCCGTAATTGACTATCTAGTTCAGACAGTTCAGTTGGCCCTCACAGCTGCCAGAACACACTGCTGGCTTTTGCTCAGCTTCCTGCCCACTCAGATACCAAGTCCTTCTGGCAGAGCCCCTCCCAGCCAAGCAGTCTGCTGGAGGGGTCATCCCTCTCAGGGGCAGAATTCCCATTTTTCCTTCTTGAATTCTCTTTGTTTAAAACTTCCCTTAATTCAGCATCAGCTTTAAGCTTGACATGAGTACAGAGGCTCTGCTCCTCCAGGTTACATAATCACAATGAGGACACATCCCAGTACAGATCTCTGCAGCAGTACCCTTGACACTGGCATTAACCAAAATCCCCCGAGTCCAACATCCAGGCAGGGTTTCCTCCATCTGGTAGTGCACAATGCAGACAGAAAAATTCTTACTTGGATTTGAGAGTACTGTATGAAAGGCAGTCAAAAGCTTCATTAAAATTGTGGAAAATACCAACTGCTCTCCCCTCATCCACAAATCATCCTGTCACATTATCATACAAGTAATTACATTGGAGAGGCACGGTTGACCCTCAGCAGATTTATGCCAGTGATTCTTCAACAGTTCTCCTTATTAGTGTGGCTAAATTTCTGTTTGAACTAGTATAAGGCTAATCATAACATCTTCCTAAGTGACTTTCTTGTTTTAATATCTACATTGAGGAAAAATGGAGCCAACTACACACTCAACACATTTTGAGACAAAAAGTTTGGAATGAGTGGCTGAAACATAAGAAGGTTTTGTTGCCATTCAGATAGAACTGAAGAAACCTGCCAGAAAATTTTAGAAGGACAGGAACCACATGAAATGAAACAAAGAGATGTGAAAATTTCTGCACCCTGGGAGGAATAACCTGACCACCAGTGAATACAAGGAACAGATGTCCCAGAAAGGACCATGGGAAGCCTCAGCAGGGAAGGACCTGGGTTCTAGTGGACAACAAGCTGACCATGAGAAAGCAGTGCTCCCTCTGTAAAGAAAGCCAGCAGCCTCCAGGGCCAGGGAGGTCTACCTTTTCCTTATCCAGCACCTGACAGACTGACTACAGTTCTGGGCTGCCCAGTGTAAGAAAGACGTGAACTTGCTGGAGCAAGATACACACAGAGCCACAAAGAAGTTTAAGAGACTGAAGCATCTTTTCCATAATCAAAGAAGACCATTACTCTTTACCCTGCAGAAGAGAAAGCTCTAGGGAATCTTGTCCACATGTATATGTACTAGACAAGAAGGAAAGAAGAGGGGACCAGACTCTTTCCAGAAGCACTCACTAACAGGACAGTTAAAACATGTTAAACTATATGTGAACATGAGAAGATACTTTTTTTACTGGCACAGATTTTCTAGATAGGCTGTGAGGTACTTTTCTTGAAGATATTCAAAACCCAGCTTGACATGGTGCTGCACCACCGACTCTGGCTGATCCTGCTTGAGCAGAGAGATTGGACTGGAAAAATTCAAGAAGACCCTTTAATTTCAAATCATTCTGTGATTCATCAATTTCAGCTTAAACTTCTGTCTTTTAACCTAAATAATTAGGTATTCTTTGATTTATAAGTATTTTCTTACCAAGATTGTCATATAGTGTCAGCCTATAACTTTTAAATTGGCATTACCCAAAGGTGGGACTTTGTTGCTAGTTTCTTCATGTTGAGAAGTTCATGGTCAGAGCTGAGGTGCACAAAAGCTTGGGGTTAAGCATTTTCAGGTTATGAAGACTGGCTATGGCATTTCTTTCACAGGTTATGATCTTTTCAAAACAATACTAACATCTTCTTAAGCATATCTAATCTTTGGTTTCTTTTCCAAGCTAGTTTTTATTCATGTAAAATGCAATGGGCACTTCTTAGTGGGATGGTTTTTGTGTATGTGTGTTTGGGAAGGTTTTTTTCTGATGTGGTTTTAGACCCAAGATTAATTTTTCAGGAATAGAGTTGTTAATTTGCAGTTTTTATTAGATATAGGCATAACTTCCTGAACACATAACTGCTCCACAGGGGGAACAGCCAGATACAAGGCATTCAGCCAAAAATACATGATCTCCCCTTGGGGCAGTTATGCACACAGATGATCATGGCTATTCAGTTGTATTTATTTAGTTGTTTAGAATTATTTCTGCTCCCCACTGTATCCTGTAGATCCATTTTGAAAGATAAAAGGAGGACTATAAACACTAAGGCTGAAACTCTTAAAGCTGGTGAGTCAAGATATATATTAGATTAGAAAAGAATCTGAGTAGAAAGGGAGTATTTTCTGATTACTTAAAAAATAATCCAAACAAGCACATCTAATTTCAGAGCACCTCCAGGTACGTTTGCTTGACTTCCTTTCAGCCTCAATCTACTCTCTGTAAACATCAAGGTAACAGCTGACTTTACAATCCTGTCCCTAATTGCTCTAACAGACACTGTTTCCAGATCTATTTGATAACCCAAGATAATACACCATGTGAAACCCCAAGCAAATCCAACTGACCTCCTTTCCTTTGCTTTCCATGTGGGAGCAAGGCAGTTCATGTGATTTACAGCACTGAATTCCCTGTTCTGGCTGCTGAGCTACCACACATCCTTTCCCTCCTCCTCCTCTATTCCCCATTCCTAGTGCCAATCCCCAGCAGCACTCAGCTTTTCCCCCACCTGGAAAGTCCTCCACACACTTAATTGGCTCTGTGGGTCTCTAAATTTCCCGTCAGAGGAGCTATCTTTTCTCCTTGTCTTATAACCCCCCAACCTTCTCTCTAATAAAACAATCAAATCCTACTTTCAACATTCCAAGTGCTCAATGAGGCTCCCTTGCCCTTTGCTATCCTCTTCACCCTTGCTCCATAGTCTGCAGAGGCCATTCCTTTTATATATCTAATGAATGTCTGAGAGTTTGTAAAATTTATTTAAAAGGTACTAGCTAAGGCCTGATTTTCTGTCTGCTGTAAAGGAGAAATTTGATAAATCTGTTTTGTCTACTTTCAGAATAAAAGACTGTCCAAAAAAATGTTTGGTAAAACTGACCGTAGTATTGCATATATATTATTAAGGGTGCAAATGTCTATGTCTTTCCACCTGTATCTGCTTTTTCTGTCAAATTCATGGGCATAGAGATGATCCAGGTTCAGAATAGCCACAGAAAATACTGATATTTTTGAAAGTGTTCATTCTGTCTTTGCTTTTCTACAGTGCAATGGCAGTGCAGAAACATTTTGTTTGATGCATGTTATTTCAGCCTTTACAAGGCCTAATTCTCTTGTGCCCGAAACCACACACCCTTTAGAGCAGGAATTATGTTGAGCCATGCCTTTGTTTGAAATGGGATCTAAAGGCTTGGAAGGGTTTGATGGTGCTTTACCCACTATGTATAACTCATAAGAAAAACCATTTACTGTACAACTGAGGCATTTCTACCCTTTAATTTTGTGGGAAGTTGGATAAAATAAATTTCATTTTCTAACTTTCTGGGTGTATTTCTCTCAAAACACCTTGTTGTCAAAAGAATGAAATGTTTTGCTGGCAATTGTTTGTTTGTTGACCATAGACTAAGAGCCACCAGCAGGGTGGCTCTATCAGACATCTATACACATATATTTTTGTTTCCATTATAATTAATTTTCAGATGTTTTCTGATGTAAACAATACAAAAATTTTAATTTTATTTATTTATTTGAGGTTTTTGGGTGGATGCAAGTTATGAGAGTGAGACACCCTCTAAGCCTAAACTAAAAGAAGGGGCTTTTCTCTCTAGAGTGAACTGAAATGATTAAGTAGATAACTGACTGAAGTTTCTCTGTATGTTGCTGGTATGAAGAAAGGGGGAGGAGGGAATAATCTGGAAATCTCATCCTGAATTGTTTTGTGTTATTAATAAATTTCCTTTTACACCCTTTAAGTTTTAAGCCTGCTTTGTCTTTACTCCTAAATTTGATCCCCAAGAGAAATTAAATATATTAAAATTGGCAAACCCCTGTCACACCGTGACATTATGACAGCCAAGGAGCAGAAAGAGTGCTGAGCAATAAGGAATACACACATGAAACCCTCATGGAATATTTCTGAAGAAATTCTGTAATGAAAATGATACCTTCAGAGAAGGATATTTGTTCCTTAAAGTCGAACATTTGAGTGCCTGGTTCCCAGAAATGTTATCACTGCCCAAGATGAAGAACCCAGAGGAGTGAACTTCCTCAGGAGTTCATGCAATGGGGCCCACCATGCAGGTGATGACTCCATGCCTTGGCTCCCCAGGAAAGCTGCAGTGCCTTCTGTAGAAGCAGAGCACCTTCATCTATCCCATAACTAATCCCTTGTCCTTTTCAAGGAAAGAGGCAAACCTTTCCTTGGGGGACCCTGCCACTGCCCAGTCTTTCCTCAAAAGAAATTCATTGTCAATATGGCTGCTGATGGTAACAATCCTCTCTATCACTTAACAGGTGGGTTTAAAGTGAGTTAGAAATTCCTACAAATCCCTCTGCTCCACACAAAGCAATAAATGGCACAGACTTTGGATTAAATAATAAATGTATGATTATGACAGCTTGGAAGAATATAAAATTAGTTGTATTGCAAGAACATCTCATACTTGTCTTTCAAATAAAACATAAACTGAGCTGCTTTAACACTCTGATGAATAAAAGTATAGTTTTAAAATTGAAAGAAGTATCAATATTCTTAAAATAAAAAAAAACAGATTTAGACTTCTAGGATTCTCATTTACAACTCAGAAGATTGCTCCTTTTCCCCCTATATATCTGAAAATCCTTATCTAAAGAAAGTTTTTCATACAATCTTCATACATTTCCTTCTCTGCCTATAGTCATAATCCCTTTTCTAAAAGTCATAATCCCGTTTCTTTAAATATCTTAATTAGCAGGTCTCTCAAACAAACAAGCAAACAAAAAGAAACTCCAACTTTTTTTTCTTTTGCTTTGAAAGTTTTCTGGAGTGCAGTAAGTAGCACTGTAATTTTTTTCTCTTTTAGTTCACTCTGATTGTTAAAAGAAGTAGAAATCTCTTATCATAGAAATATCTGGACACTGTGATGCAGTAATCTGTAAAGCAAGATTAATTCTGCAATGACAGAGGGAAGAAATTAGTAAACAAATAACTTTAACAATGTATAAGAAAAATGTGTTCTCAGAGCCCCTTTATTGTAGCACAGACTGAAAAAAAAAGTGATAGCCCCCAAGTTGTAATATGACAGAGAGAAAGGGGAAAGTGCTTGCCACGCAGGCTGTAGCTGGTCAAACAGATGGAAGACTCCACTGAGTCCTTTACCAGCCACATGCCAGCCTCTAAATGACAGCACAAAGCCTGGACTGTCCCTTAATGGGACATCTGTGTCTCTGAATTTATAGCTGCCACACCACAAGAACACACACTGGAATAGCCTCACACACTGCCTGGACGCATACCTGATCATCATTGCAGTATTGTTCTCACATGCCAGAGCTTTAGAGGGAAATGATTAAATGACGTTATACACCCACCACTAACTAACTGCTCGTGGCAGAATGGGGATTTTTGAGTGGCTGGCAGAACATGATTGTAGTCTAAGTGAAACAGATTTGGTAGAATAGTTTCAATTATGTACCTAAAGAAAGGTTCTGGGCTGAATACAGCCTTATCAAATGCAGTTCACTGAGTCTGAAAGCAGCTGTAAATTCAGTGGTACTAGGAACTGCAAACCATGTAATTTGAAAATGTTCATCATCCAGTATGCCCTACACAATATAGACAAGGCCATTTTAGTGAAACAAGCAACTAGGAAATGTCTCAGAGTGATGGCTATTCAAAAAGGGGTGAAACAATTGTTGTTACCTATTGCTTTAAAAGCCCCACATTTTAGTTCATACACTTGCAGTGATGTGAGGCTGAAAGTTGAGCAGTTCTCATTGTATTTACTCCCAGGCTCCATAAATTTTTGTCATTGTAAGTGGTGGAAAGGCTGAAATAGATGTGATGAAAAACAAAAATGAGCAAAACCTGCCAAGCCCTCTCCCTTGCACATCATCTTTCATGGCTTATTCTGAAACATATGCCATTGTAAAACTGTTAGGAGTCTCTTAAGATCCCTGAGTCCAGCAAATTAACAGACTGCACCACCCCTTGAATATAGGAATATGCAAGAAAGTCCCATAAGAAACAGTAGAGGAATGAGCAGTACGAGTGCAGGAGTTCGGGGGGAGTGCACCAGGAGAAAAAAATCTGCTGCTGAGGTTTCCAAATACAAAGTTTTCCACTAAAATCACTGTATTCATCTGGTGGAAAAAAGGGCCCTAGAAAACTCCCACAATACTCTCTTTGTTTTAATTCCAGTAGGGAAGCTAATTTACAGTGATGCTTAGGGCACAGGTGAACTAAGATTTTCTGGCTCTCTAAACAGAGGGAAGCTCAAAAAGGCTGCATAACTCAACAGAACCTTCTTTGAGGCCTTAAATGAGGATAAAAAGTTTTCAAAGCTAACTGTTCAAGTGACATGCTGGGAAACACATATGTGTTGCATTTAGAAATATAGTCAACCCATTCAGCTCCTCAACTTCAATTAAGCTCAAATCACTGTAAATCAGTGTTTTATGGTGACATGGAATTGATTTCTTCATAGATATACTTTCAAGTTTGTTAGGTATTAAGTAATTCTATGACCAAAGAAGAGAAATCTACATAAGGAATTTACTGCCACAATCTTTTTACGTCTCAGTTGGCCTTGCAGTTTAAAAGGAGCAGAAAAGGAAAAAAAAAGAAAATTATCTTTCAACTTTCCTCATGAGAGTACAAACTTGAATTCCCTGTACATCATCAGGTCTGACAGGTCAGTATAGGATAAAGGCATAATGTCCCCCTTGCCTTCCCCTATTTATTTGTCTTTATTATTCCAATCTCTAAACTCTTTTGTTAATGATTTGCAGGAAGACAGAGGAATATTAACAATCTACAGCCAATTACGCAGACTTGCTTTACTTCAGTGTATTTATCAGGTGCATAAATTCTTGGGTTATTTTTCCCAAATAAAAAGTTAGACAATGCTTGATTTAATATCAGTACTTTTGCTAGTCCTGGTTCTTCTCCCAAGATTTGTAATTAATTTTTATGCGATATATTCAACACAAATCTCAAAGCATAATAAAACTGCTTTTTGCTGATTACATGTAATAAAAGGGAAGGCTTACAGACCTTTTGAATCTTTATACCACAGCTTTACACTCCTGCTCATTGCTGCTTCAGAAGTCTTTACTTCCAGATGTGACTGATTTACCAAAATAAGAGCATTGGTCTAATACCAATATTCAAGTGTGACGGACAAAAGACTCTCTAACAGTTTAAAGTTAGAAAGTGTATGTTTATTTAGTGCTGGGCAGCAGTATGAGGTAATTCTCTGATACACACCACAAAATCACAGGTGATCACAGAGTCTATTTATTAGCAAAGGATTCAAACAAATACATATTCATAATAACAGCCCCTCCCATCCACCGCTTCCTATGGTAATTAGTTTGAATAGCTATTAAGCATGGATGATTGACTTCTTAAATTAAGTCTGGGGTCGTTTTCATGGGGAGGGGTCTTAAGTAAGGCAAGTCTTTCTCACCCTAAACTCTTGACCTTTTCAATCAATGACAATACGAATGATTTCTGGGGATAGTCCAATTTCTCAAAGAATGGGTTTCTGGTTGCATTGTCTGTGTTCCTTTGGATCTGTTCACTAGTTTCATCTTTTCCCATTGTAAGCGCAGCTGAGCAAACATGAAATGACAGACCATCAATTATTTAAATTTCAGATAACTACTCCCTTCTAACTTCTAACTTTTAATTATTTTCAGCAAGGTAACTAAAATCCTAATTTTCTAAGATTAGTGTTTCATGGTAATTCCAAAGGAAGTTCCATTGGGAACAGAAAAACAGAGAATTCAGAAGAAGCTGCCTGACTGTGTACCGGAGTCATCTGCAGTCAGTGCTTATGTAAAAGAAAAACATGCACCTCCTGCTCATAGCATGTAATCAGAGGAAATTAGAGATAATTAGATGTCCATAGTAATAAAAAAAGGAACTTCTCTCTTCTTGATAGTACTGTAAATTACCTGAACAATTCATGCACTGTAATATTTTACTGTCAGCATGTTATTTTTAAATTATTTTTTTGAGAAAGTGCAAATCAGAATTGTTACATACTCATTAAAAAAAAAAAAAAAAAAAAAAAAAAAAAAAAAAAAAAAACAGGAAAAATATAAAACCCCAGAAAACTTGGTGCCTATGTTTCTCATTATAGCACTTCCTGCTAGAGTAATCCATTTATTGAATTGTGAACTAGTTGAAAGACAGACTTGCACAGGTTCACAGTACATATAAAAGTCTGTTTAAAAGTGAAGGGTTTTAAGCTTTGGGACGTTTTTCACGGGCCTTTAGGGAGCTGGTTCAGGAAAAAAGTTACAAAATATCTAAGTGTGAAAGTAATCTGAGAACTGCCTGAATGGTTTAGAAATCCCTGTTTCTGGAGATATTGTTTGCTTTGCATTTGTCTCTTCAGAGTTAGGAGTCCAAAAGATCTTATCAGGAGACTTCTCAGAGCTGGCGTGAAATATTTCAGCAACTGAAGTGTGAAACCTTGTGGTGAAGAAAGCTTGGTGGTCCTGCTACAGAGAAGGTTGTAGGTACATGCAGCACACAATTCCTTTTTTTAGGTTTTTTTGTATATTCTTGACCTCCAAGTGGCAGATACCCCCGTAGCTTACTGTGTGTGGCACTAAATGAGGCACTGGCTGATCTGATTTTAGTTTGGGCACTCTGTCAAGAGAATATTCTCACACCAAGCCAGATCACTTGTTTAGTGGAAATACACTACAGTGAAGCAAAAAGGCTTTAAAAAAAAAAAAAAGGAAAAGTGTTTCAGAATTATTGTAGTGCACAAATAATCATGTAACTATTTGTGTGCAAAATTAAAATGGTTGTAAGGGGTCTTGAGAACAGGAGTCAAGAGTTTCAATAATAAGTCAAATGGCTTTCCTATTACAAACTGCATGTCTGACCTTGATGAATTTTCCATTGCTTGAAATTTTGTAGCAGGCTAGGATGGCAGCAATTTAAAAACCTTCGAGAAAACAGATAAGAGGAGCAATAGCACAGCAGTTAAGAAAATTAAGATAATGGACAATGATATAGAAAAGTTTATTTTGCCAACTAGTTTAAGTGCAGTGATAAGTTCAGAAAGAAGCTTATAAATTCTGATACTAACGTCAAATCAATATAGTGTACTGAAATGCAGAGTGCTTTTGTTTTAGACAATAGATTTGCAGAAGTTCTTCCTTTAATTCTTCGCATGCCCTGTGTATTGAGGTCAGAACTCTTAAAGTGCAGACCCTTCAATCCACCAGAAGCTTTCAGAAATCCTATAGACGTCATATAGAGTGCTTACCCACAGATCTCTTGGTAAATTATACACGTAGTGGCTAAGATGCATTTTTGCATCGTTCTCCTCATCAACATCCTCCTCCTCTTTCTCATGATATTAAACAAAATAAAGCGAACATGATGATGGCTGAGTTCTGCTAACAGTTTGGGTTTTTGTGACATGAAGGATTATGGAAAAACACAGTGCACTGTTTCACTTGTAGTATTGCACACTAAGTCAGTATGATAAATCTGCTTAGTAGAGCGAGGTAGCTTAGACAAATCTCTATACTCAAAAGAGATGGTATTCTCCCTTATCTCTCCAAGTAGATCAATTTTCAAATCAGTTCATTTTATCTGATAAAAATATATTAAAATTTCAAATTTCAGTCCAATGTGCCTATAGGTTCAGAAGTGGTTAAAAACACCATTTGATATTAAAAAACTTGGATTAGAATACTAGCTTACCACAAAGACACCCGATATTTTTTCTAAAAGAACATGGAGATTTTCATATTAGTCAAACTTGAGACAGAATTTTGGAGCAGTAGCAGGTTTTTTTCTTGACTGGGAAATACATACAAATATCTGCATATATATGTATCTATGTATGTATACATAAACACACACACACATACAAACACACACATGCACACACACATTACTCCTCTTTTGTTGCAAGGACCATACGGTCTAAAGAAAGTTTCTCTGTGGCAGAACTGACAAAAAATATACTCTAAATTTTACTCCATAAAAATCACAAATATTTTTGGCTGCTGGAGAGCAATGAAAGTAGATTAAAATGTTGCTTTTCTATACAAGCCCTTACTGAGATTAGGAAGATCCAGGTCTGGAACTGTTGTCAGTTCTCAGAGACACAATGGGGGATTTTAAATGTCATTTGTAAAGAGGAACAGCTAAACTACTTCACAGCATGACCCTAGAAACTGCTGGAGAGGGTTAGATAATTTCCAGGGAGATCCCACTGATGGCACAATGATTACATCAGTCATCAGATACCTAGAGGTGTGACAGCCTGAATAGTAGAGAGATATGGTTTGAAT
Organism: Muscicapa striata striata; assembly: GCA_030060385.1. Taxonomy (NCBI): domain Eukaryota; kingdom Metazoa; phylum Chordata; class Aves; order Passeriformes; family Muscicapidae; genus Muscicapa; species Muscicapa striata. The sequence continues at coordinate 285,883 of JAREIS010000326.1, forward strand.
GATAAACAGAAAATGAAATTATATGTACTCAATGTACATATGATAAAGTACTAAAATGAACTGATGCTGGTTTAATTTTTTTCTTTACTTTTCAACTTGAATCACAATTTATTCTCTAGTAAAAATAATAAAAACACTCAGGTATTCCTCATGTTTGGATAAATTAATTCTAGTGGAGAAAAATAAATGGTTTTATTTTGTTTAGATTGAAATACTCTGGATATCCTAAAGCTGTATAGATAAATGCAAATACTGCCTGTAGTTGCATAATTTCATGTTACCACAAGTAGTACTCTCCCAATAAAAGTAATAATGATTGTATGTTTTGGAGACCTGAGGTCGGAATATAATGTTATATTGGTAATTTGTAAAACCTGATACCTTCTCTGAATGCTGCCTGCCCCCTGAGGCCTTCCAGAGACAGCTGCCGTTTTTACCAGCCAAGCCAGCCACACTGTCACTCCTCTCTTTTTCTCTGTTCATGTCTGAAATATTTGCCAAATCATTGCCCTGCATTTCTCTGCCATTGCAAAGATGCTAAAACTTTTTCACTGAGTCTCTTGGGTAGCACATAAAAAATCAAATGTGGAAGTAGTGAAGGTTAACATAAAGACTTATTGTAAGCATATGCCACTTTCATTATTCCCAAAATCTCTATGCCTAATGCAAAATGCCTGGTATAACCATTAGCACATACCAAGTGCAGCTTTGAAGTGTAATAAAGATTAAAAAAATCCACCACTGAACATGCTCTTACAGAAGCTTCTAACTGAAAAGGTAATAAAATATTATTACAGGATTAGGTTGTTTACAGCTACTTTAATCTCTGCAAAGGAGATGGAGGGAAAAAAAGAAACACCTGCGCTTGCTTGCATGGGTTATTTCATATGGAGATGGTCATAGAGGTAAAGGAAAGGGTACAGGGTGTTTGTTTGTGAGACATCTTACTGAGTTTTGACAACTTAGTAGAGATGAAGTAGTATGTACAGAGTTTATTTTCAAATGGAAAGTTTTATATTTGGTTTCACAAAAATATTCGGTTTCCAAAAAATACTCCTCAAAACACAATATAATAGGTCTTTGGATTAGTATACATAGAAGATGCTTCTGGTAAGATTCTTTCCATGTGAATCACCTGGGCAACCTCTTGTAAACTACTCAGATGGGCTCAGTGTGAACACAAGTCTTGGCTGCTTTAATAATTTTTTCTACTCCCAACCTTAAACTTTGCTGCATGGAGAAAGGGTGACTTACCTCACAAACACCTGCATATTGTAGAATTTTAGCTTGACTCTTTCTGTCTTTAATTTTTGCAGCAAATTTCAGTTCTGAGTTCTTTCACTGGGCCAAAAAGCTGATTCTGTAGAGTAGGCATTGTTTCTTTAGTAGTACCTTCAAAGATTGTCCTAATTTTCAAAACTTGTGCAGCAGATCTGTTGAACTTGTTAGAGTATATAATATATAATAATAATAATATATATATTATATATATATATATATATATAAGTATATATATAATATATATAAGTATATATAATACTTCTTATGTCAGCTTTTGTCTTTAGAATTCTTATGAAAGAATGTTAGCTTAGGTTTTAGAATTTAAAGTGTTCTTGTATCAAAAAGACAACAGTAATGGGATGAAGAGATAAGGTATTTAGAGACGAAATTAAAGTGTACCTGGTAGTTATTCTAATTGAATTGGTCTGCTGTGACTGGTTTTGTATTTTGGTCTACTGCATCAGTCCTGGGTTAAATTCTTTTTTTTTTTCTTTTCTTTCTCTCTTGAATATCACATATAACAAGTTGATAATTTGTTGAAAAAAGTGCTTTCAAAATGCTGGTATAGTGATTTTACTGTTAATATTTTCATAAATGAGCTGTCCTCTAAACATTTGGGGCAGTAAATCAAGATAGAGATGCAGACACTGAGATTAGCTCAGTTGGTCAGAGCATGGTGCTAATAATAATGGCAAGGTTGCGAATTTTAATCCTGTATGGGCCATTCACTTTTGACCTGGATTCAATAAGTCTTGTGAGCTCCTTCCAATTTAGAATATTCTAATATTTCTGAGAATATGGCACGTGTTTCTTCCTTTCTTTTAAAACTGGTGCTTTTCTATACTTGTCTGCTAAAGATTATGCCTATACAGGGAAAGAAAAGATTTGTGAAAATATTGGTAATAAAGCTGAGCTACATCCAGGTGGGATTTGCACAGGCAGCAGAGCCCAGGTGCCAAATTCAGTCTCCTGCATGTGGGTCTGGGAGCTGCCAGAGAGAACAGCCTGTCTTAGTCAGCAAGTCATTCAATATTAAGCTTCAGGTCACAAACTTTTAAAAACTTGGAAAATTTAAGTATTGAAAGGGTGTACTTCAGGGACATAGTGGTCTTTTCATCAGTTACAGTCTCTTAGTAAAAGCAGGATTTCATTCAAAACTCTGTCCTGTAGTCATAGTTTTGATGAAGGAATTACTTTGTGGCTTTCTACAGTCTGTGTTGTGAGCCTGTATAATCATAATTGTCCCCTCTGGCCTTAAAATCCATTACACTATTCTTGATAACTAATTTTGCCTAATGCCACAAAGGAATGAAGGAAAATTTAAAGGTCCCAAATCCCTCCTGTGTTCCCTGTGACAGTTTTACAGATACATGGCTAAGCTGTAACACTGCAGAATCATGGAATGAATGAAACTGGGAGGGACCTCAAGAAGTCATCTGATCCAACCTCATTGTTCAAGCAAGGCCACCTAGGGCCTGTTGCCCAGGGCTGTGTCCAGACACCTTCTGAATATTCCCAAGGACAGAGACTGTAAAACATCTGTGGAAAACCTGTGCAAGTGCTGGGTTACCCTGACAGAGAAAAAGTCCTTCCTGATGTTCAGAAGGAGCCTCCCATGTTTCAGTGTGTGCCATTGCCTCTGGTCCTGTCACTGGGCATCACTGGAAAGAACCTGGCTCTGTCCTCTTTGTACCCTCCCTTCAAGTATTCAGATTTATTGAAAAGACTCTCCCTGAATCCTCTCTTCACTACATACAGCAGCCCCAGATGTCTCAGCCTTTCCTTATATTAGATATGCTCTATTCCCTTACTCATTTTTGTGACATTGCTTGGGCTTTCTCCAGTATGTCCATGTTTTTCTTATGCTTTGGAGCCCACTGCTGGGTTCAGTACTCCAAACGTGGGCTCACCAGTGCTGAGTAGTACCTTGAGTGTTTCCAGGGATGAGGCATCTACCATGTCTTTGAAAAACCCAGTGTTCCAGTGTTTCCAGCCCCATTGCAAAAGACTTCTTACTTATATCTAATCTACATAAAGCTTCTTTAGTTTAAAAAGTCAGAGAAGTTCTCTTTCAGCATTAAGCTGTTCTCTCCTGTTTGCTCGATCAGCATGAGCCTAGCTGCTTGCTCTGCCTGCTGGGTTTATCTGCAGTCACTGAAAATCCTGGTGAATATGGCAGCACAGGGAATAATGATATTCAGGTATTTGTACCTATATCCTTTGGGGATGTAATGACAACTGGGTATTCCAGTATAGGGAAACATCCTGAACATCCTTACAGTGACAGCATATTCAGCTACTCAGATAAATGTCATTATGTTTTTAGCCTGATGCTACTTGAGAATATCCAAGTGTCTTAGTTGTACTAAGTTGCCTAATATTTTACAGTCATCTTAGTTGCAGATGGAGCTGAGTCTTTGGTTGCATATTTAGTTTCAATCTATCTAACATTCTGGTACATATAGCAGGTATGGTATATCTATCAGGTATGGTATATCTATCAGGTATGGTATGTCTTGCAGGTATGTATGTGCTGTTCTAATGTGTATATACACAGAAATACACACAAAAATACATCAAATTGTGTGTATCTGGAAGCTGTGCCCATTGTGCTTCCCCACAAATCAGGGTACCGATAACCTCAAACAACTTAATGAGTTAAAAATTAGGTTTATGACATTGTAATTTACCTTAGATATGAAAATACACACTTTCAAGGAAGTAATTTTGTTTCACAAGTGAATGGCACCTGTTTCACCAGCTGAGAGATTAAGTCATTTTGAGACAGGAAATTTTCAGAATTTATCTCAAAATGCCTCAGGCAACTGATTCTCTTTCACTTAATATGTATTCTGACATATCTTAGACCAAAATGCAACCTATTCCAAGGAAGCTAACTGGGGTTTGTCACAGCAGCAAGCTAAGATGGATCAGGTCCCCTCAAAAGGAAATAGCAGGATGTTGGTCAAGAATGGCATTTCACTTTTGGCTCGGTGCTGGGCAGTGCAGGTGGTCACTTACCTGGCATGGAGCCCTGGGACCTGCACCCTGCATCCCATAGGAGAGGGCATCTGACCATGCCAAGGCTACCATGGCTCCTGAATTTCCTGGACACTTGTCTACTCTACCCAGTTCTTGCAGGCAAATAAAAGAAGACTTTGGGGGTTTAATGGCACTTTAATTTGCTGGTGCATTTTCACTTTTCATTCTAGTTCTGTTGTTGGTGGGGTAGTCCTCTTGAGAAAATTAATACTCCTGCTGTAAATCTGCTGTGTTATTCATGCAGGAAATATATGTGTTGATCTCCAATATGAAAACATTTGATAATAATTAATAATAATAGTAATGTAGTTTTCAGTCTTTTTAAGAAAAAAATAAGTTCACTGTCCCAGGACTATGCTATCATGGGGCAGCTGCTGCACTTCTATAGCCTGTTGAAGTTGTTGGGCTACCTAAGCACAAGTGGCTATGGTAGCCATAAACAAGTGTTTCTCTGCTATTACAAAGACCCAGTTTTGGCCAGACAACCTGGTGGGCCTATTCTTTCTCCAAGCAATTGGCTGCTGATTCTTTTCTAACATGATGAGATTGCAGTCTGATTTTTTTTTTTTTTTGAAGGAACAATCTTAGTTGAATACTAAATGAGACAAAAAGGTATCTTTAGCTGTGAATTGTAATTTTTTAAAAAAATATTTGCTCTTTTGCTATCTTATTTTTATAAAACCTATTTTTTACTGGAATTTCACTAGATTGTGGAGTGGTTTATCAATTCTCATAATTTTTATCTTCCAATTCACCAATAGGAAAGGAAGAAAGAAAAGAAATGAAGGATCTTGTGCTCTTTTCTGGCTGAAAAGCATGTATTTAAGCAAAGATTTAACTCTTTGATTTCCCAAGTAGACAGTCCAAAATTAGTCATGTATTACACAAAATAGGACAAAGTTGTCAGTGGCAATTTTACAGATGAAAATGCACCTAGCTCATAGCAGCATAATCGATTTTTAATATATCTTACAACCTAAAATTGCTGAATAATTCAGATGGGATCTCAAGGTGTAACCTGCTGCTCACAGTAATACCAATATTGAATTCAGACCACATTGCTCAGAGCAACTATTCAAGGATGAAGGTTGGACAGCCTTTCTGGGTAACCCATTCGATTGGGCAGTTATCATCACTGCCAAAATACCATTTTAATTAGCCCAGAACTCTAAGACTTGGGACATTTTCTGTATTCCAGTGGCACATATCCTGGAAAATCTTCACCTTAAAAGCAGGCCTTTGTAGTGCTATAATATTTAATGAACACCTTTTAGTTGCACAAATTTACTTTAATAATGCAGATCAGATTTATTTACAGATTCAGCCAATATTTCAAAATAAAGTGTTCAGCTTTTTATCATATATCCTGTAGATACTCCTCTGTAATTCTAGTAATTGTTAATTTAATGTCATGAGGCTAATATGAACAAGTCAGATAAATAAATGACAAGAAAATCTAGATTCTTAAGAAATTTTACTTTTGTTTATTTATTTACATCAGCAAATTCCGGTACTCTGCTTTGGAAAAAACTCAGTTGGGTTTATTTCACATAACTTTCCTGTTTTAACATTTTCTATAGGAAAAGGACATTCACTGGAACAGAATTTTCTTTGCCACCAGAAGTCACTGGAAGAGTACAAAAAATGGTTGGGAGAAAAACAGTCAAAATGAAACAAATTCACATGGAGAAAATGCATTGGCTGATTAAATTCTTAATTTTCAGTCTCTGGATGCGTATGAAATGTAAGCTTTTCTTCAGAAATGAAAATATGATAATATTGAAAGCCATTCATAGAGTCTTTCTTTCTGACTTTAAGGCAAATCAACAATATTCAAGATTCAAGGCTAGAGTCTGTCTGCCCATTTTTCTTTGTCTCTCATTCATAACTTCATTGTCTTCCACTGAGTGTCTGTTTATTGACAGCTGAAAGAGTGCAGATAATGATGCTGACAGGACATGTGTGAAGCATGCTGTAAATGGATCAGTACTTCTCACAGGTTAAGAAACAGGCAGAATCAAATGTTAACACCCTGCAACACCTTTTCTGTGCAGCTGGCACAGAGTGCCAGGTCTGAGTCCTGCATGATTACTGCTCCCTATTGCTCACACAAAGTCACAAGTCACACCATCCCTTCCTGTTGCAGACTCGTTACAAAATCTGTGATATTTAAAACACAAAAATCAGGTGCATGATAACTTGCTTCCAAGAAAAAGGATTTGGCTGATTCTGTACTTAAAGGATGAAATGTATTTTTTACAGGAACCAAAGAATTTAGGACTGTCTTAGGAATATGAGGCTAAAGGAGCTGAATCTATTCTGGAATAATTGAGAGATAGAATTTCCTCTTACAACATAATGAGGTTTTCCTTTAGCTTGCTTCACTATGCCCTCTCTCCTATTTAGTTCATCTGGTCAATTTTCAGGAAATGTCTGTCCTCTTTAGTTTGAAGACCACTCATGTTCACACTTGGAATCAGGACAAAAGAGGGATGGGACCTCTTGAAATAATAACGAAAGCTCACGTGTATGTCTAGGGCATTTGGAGTGTCTCGATTACACCCAAATGGTCCCAAACCACTTTGGAAAATCAGGTGGAAAAACATTTTGGCTTGTTTATTGAATCCATGATGAATCCCTATACATTTGGATACTGACTTCTTACAGTTGTTTTCAGCTGGCAAAATCTGAAAGTGAAAGTGCACACTAAATATTCTTAAAAAAAATTCTGAAAAAAAGCCCCCATTTAAATGGTTCAATGTTTAATGTTCATTTATTTTGTTTTTATTTATGTTCTAAAGAAAAGAGGTGATCTCCTCAGCAGATTTCTAAAACTTCTAAAAATATTTAATGCATACATGACATAACTTTACAAAAGTACAGATTATTCCATGGTGACCTCTTTTGCACAAAGAAATGAGACTAAAATGCCTCAGAAATAGCTGGACTTCCTTCAGATTTTATATTGATAAAATACTCTATATTCTAGCCTGCTGAGTCCATGTTTCTGAACAACCATAAATAACTCTGTAGGTGATATTTTTCTGTACAGGAAGACATACAATGACTGTATAAAAAGTACTAGTTCAAAGATTGAGCAGAGGCTTTCAACAGGTTAAAAAAGGCAAATAATACAAAAGTTTCAGCACTAGCACTAGCAAACTGTACAGACCTACAAAACACCCCAGAAATACTGAATAAGGGTTTATGCATGCAAACCAGCCATAAAAAGTATCTAGTTAGTACTGAGGCATCATTAGAAGCATCATTATTCAAATAAAACTCACTGATGAGATTACTTACACACTAATCAAGCTTTCTAAAATTTATCTGGACAATATGCCAAACAGATCAGTCATTCCTGGCTAAAGGAAGTCTAAAATCTGGCTTGCTGTTGTATAATAGAGCCTAAATGAATATAGGCTAAAATACAGAGTTGGATGGGCAGCCCACACTGCAGTACTTTACAAAGACAGCTAAAAAACTCATAGTTTCATAAGCATGGCTTTGATGAGGTACCAAGCAGATGCCATAAGAAAGAAATGAACCATTTCTTGTTTCCCAAATGATCCCTGTCCTGTGAATTCATGCAGTCTGGCCATGCTACCCTGTAAACACAGCGTGAGCCTGGCTGTGGTGGGACACCTGCATCTGCTCATGCTCACACTGTCTAAACCCAGCCCTCTCCACAGTCCTTTCTTTAATTTGTCCTGTGTTTCATAAGGAGAGGGACCCAAGTGAATCAATGCTTTCTGCACCCTTAGGAGCCCATAGGGCAAGGAGAAATGTGAGGGGGGTTGCTCCCACCAGCACAGCCACAGCTCCCCACTTCCAATTTCACATGAAAGTCTCAGAGCCCTAAGACCTGCCAAGGAGGGCAAAACTAAACTGCAGAAATGTCAAACAGCCTGGCTGGTGAATTGAAGGTCCACTGTCCTTTTCATGATGAAGAACATGTCCTTATTGCCTCTTGTTCTTTCCACACACAAAATGTGTGGACTAAGATTCATTGTAAGGGTTAATCTTCACTGGTCCAGTGCTCACTAAGTAGCTCTTATATTAGCAATGTCTCTGCTATTATAGCCTGTGCCAGATTGTAATTCACTCTGTTTTGTTTCCTTGTTTTCTCTTTTAAATTCCACCAAAGGTGAAAAAAACCCCATATATTTATCTATTCTAGACAAAACATAACAGGAAAAAGAAAACTGTACTGACTTTTCAGAGAAAGTAGTGTTTAGTTGATGTATTTCCCTGTCTGATGCAGATTTCTGTGTGATGGGTGATGCAGACTCCTTGAAAATTAATTTAATTTTGTTTTGGACAGAGATTTGAGTAAATGAGGGCAAGATCTTATGGACTCGTACATATATGAATATTCTGTAGTTAAAAATCCAGGAAGAACCCATTGCATTAATTTATGCAGATGGAAACAATACAATATGAAATCTAAACTGATATAGAAAAATAGAGTTCTTCACAAGCAACAGCTTGAATGGAAAGGTAATTTAATTTTCTTAATTCAGAGAATATGGATAGAAAACCAGAAAAAGTCTTGGGATGCAAAAGCTCTTTTTCAGGTGTGAAACAGAAGCTGAGTAAAATACTCTCCTTTCATTTTAGATGCAAGTTTTTATGCTCAGAAGGTTGCCCTGCTTGTCTAACAGATGGGCTTAGCTCTGTCTGTAAATCTCTTCTGCTCATATCAGCCCAAATTATGCTGCCACTATCACTTCACATGGGTAGGTAAATATCCAAAACAACCAACCAAAAACCAGCTGTCAGATATTATGCTGATAGAATATTTTTAAAACTAAATAGGAAGGTGGTACCTTCTTGATTTAGAAATATCTTTTAAAATAACTACCTTGGTATCAATACCTCTCAACACCTTGAATTTTGCTGTTTCTTTTACAAAAACTTTCTGTAAAAGTTTTTGGTTTATAAATGTGATGACAAGTGCTTCTTTAGCACTGCAAAACATTTCAGGATTATTCTTTCTTCTAAAGAAGATGATAATTCAGTGTTTGGCCAAGCTGCATGCTCTACTTCTACCCTACATGTTCAGCTTTGTTGTCGCATTAAAAATTAATCATACTTCACATAATCATCTTGAACTTAGATTTGGATTGCAAAGTTAATGCCATTCGTGAATATGAGTATCTGTGAAGGAGCTAGAATAACCACTTATAGGCAGTTAGTGATTTAGAGAAGTGATTCTTCTAACTGTAAGGCTAGAGGCTTAGAGGCTTGTTTTCAGTATTTGATTTTGTGTCTTAGTCTAGCAAAAATAATCTCTTCTTGCCACTAGCTAAATATCAGCAGAGAGATAAAACTCGTCAATGAAAAACAGACAGATTACTAAAACAATAAGGAATCTAAAAGCTTCTTATTAAAAGCATATTTTAAAATCAAAATGTGAAAAGTATAAAAAACACTTTAAAATATAAGAAATAATTCCTCTTGACAGTTTGATAATAATTTTCTTTTTAATTAGGCTGTAGGGTGATCTGACAAAAATGCCAAATATTTTCAATCAAAACTTTTTTGATCTCCAATTATGGGTTAAGAAAATTGATATAAATCTTGAGTATAAATTTCTTGATTTCTTTCAGAGCTTAAGGAAAATGAATTAAGCATATTAATGCATATAAATACAGTATACAGAAGGACACAACTCCTCCATTGTTGAACATGCTCAAAGTGGCAGAGAGGTTATAGAAAAAATACATGGTGTTGTAATCTAATTCTCTTTTCTGTGGGTTTGGGATATATAGGCTATTTTAGGATGACAGAGGGTGCTGAATATCCCTTGGTCCTTCCCTCTCATATTTTTTATATATTCTGCATATTCTATAAAAATGTTTTTAAGAATGTTGTCTGCGGATTGACCTTCTCTGCCTCTCTGGCATAGCTCTCCTTTGTCCATCAGGACTGCAGTAATTTGCTTTAGAAGTTGCAGCCTAGAAACTGCAAGCCCTTTCATAGTAAAATCGTGCTTTCAGAATGATTAAGAATTAACTTCAGCTATAGAATAAATTCTCTGCCCTGATGCCTCAAGAACATACTCTTTAATAAAAAACATACTGATGGAGTACAATGATTCTGATGCAAAAGGGCATGCAGTTGCCTTCCCTATTGTTAGGGGCACATGACCTAAAGGTATTTTCTACAAATTGATCCATTTACAGAAAGACATGGAGTTTTGTGTGGATTAGAAAAGAACGTTTATTGCTGTTTCCTTGTCTGGCTTGTTTATAAACAGCAGCAGCTGAGAGATTTGAAAGCTACCCCAGAAGGTGTAGTATCTTGATTATATTTAAAGACTATTGTTAAAGATTACTGTTAAGACATTGTTTTCCAATTTTGTTTTGGCACCGCCCTCAGTGCTGTGGCCTTATTCAAAGTTATCTGCTATTTTAACACCTGCTCACTCCCTTGGCACAACTGAAAATGGCATGAGCAAGATTAGGGTGTTGCTGCACCTTATGGGTCTTGCAGTCATCCCATACCAGCTCTGAGCCCAAATTTCTTTCCAGAAGGTGAGTTATATTCCTGCCATATCCCAAAAGAACCTGATAGCAATCTGAAGTGACACTCCTCATTGAGAAACAAACCTGTGAAGGAAGACCCCCAGACCAAATTTCTCCAAAACCAGGAAAAAATGCACAGGGAATGAAGTGGTAGCAATCCGCATTCAGACAGCCATTCCTCTGCTGGGGGCAACTGGATATGGTCTGGAGATGGCTCTAGTAAATGCAGGTAGAGACAGAATAAATTTTAAGGGGCTAGTCAGTTCAATTTACGTCTATGATTGGAGCAAAGGTATAGATATTTGGCTGAAATTTGATATTTCTGTGCTTTTGAACATGGAAATTTTGTACACATTTAAAGCGAGCTGCAATAAACTCTGAAATGCTACACAGCAGCAGTGTGTGTGTATTTGTGCTCTATGTGCAGACTGCAGAGGTGGCTCCTGTGGGAAGAGAACAGGGGCTGCCCTGCGCCAGGCACAATCATTGTGTCTCCAGCAGACATGCCACAGCACAGAGCTGAGCCCATCAGCCAAAGAACATTCCAGAAAGATCAAAGCACACCAGACAAGTGCAGGGAAGGGGGGGAAGAAGGCGAAGAAGAGAAAATGAGGAAAAGTAGAGAGAACACCACAAGCAGATTGAGGTGCTCCATGGTGAAGCAGATACCCAGACTGCAGCCAGGGGAACTCTCACGCTGGAGCCAGTGAATATTTTCTGATGGAAATGCAGTCTGTGGAAAGCCCAGGCTGGAGTGTGAAAAAGGGTGAAGAGGAAAGGGTAACACTAAGGAACAGTCATATACTTATCATAATCCCCTATTCACCATTCACTGTGAGCCTTTTGATGTGGGTTAAGTTGGGAGTGCAGCAGGGAAGCCAGAACTGAGAAAGGAGACAGGATGTCTTTTAATCTTTTCTTAAAAATATGAAAATAAAATAAAAAAAATTAATAATATTTTATTATTGTTTATAATAATGTATTGCTAACTAAATGTAATTTAATTGGAAGTAAATGTAATCTAACCTCCCCAGATGACTGGTCTGTCCAAGACAGCAATTAGTGAGCGATCTCCCTATTTTTATCTCAGTCCACAAGCCTTCTTATACTGTTTTCTCTCCCTGTCCTGCTGACAAGAGGAAGTGAGTGAGCAGATGAGTGGGCATTTGACTGCTACCTGAGGTTTACCCATCACATGTGTCTTTTGAATACATATCCACTGATGTCTTGTAAAAATTCAAACAGAAACATCTTGTTTTTGTTTTAATGGTTACAAGGAAAAGGATTTTACTCTTTATCTATCAAGCTCTTCCATGCTAATGATGTCAGCATGCCAGGATTTTCTCACTGAATGCAAATGCCATAAGCTCTCAGTTCCATTAATTTTTCAAATTAATCACATCAAGATTTAGTTTTAGCTTTACTATCCTTGTTGTCAGATTAATGTGATAGCAGAAATTATTTCTTTTACAGTCTCGGATAGCTGAATTAGGTTTTAAAGGCTAAAAATAGGAAACCACATAATGCTACATAATGCATGAATAAGAAGTACCTTAGGGATAGGTTAATATTTAATATTGGTTTGAAGTTAATGTTTGGTTTCTAATTATAGTTTGAATTACTGAAAACATGGATTCAGCCAGGTACCAACAGCTGAGCAACTTTTTTTTCTTTATCTTACAACTGGTAAGAAAGTGTTTGAAAAGGGCTTTGTTTTAAGTACCTCTTACATTTGCACTGCAGAGCACTGCATAGGAGTGGTCATAATTTTATATAATTTAATTTAACTCTTTATATAATTTATTTAACTCTATGCTAGCTGGAGATTAGGAACTGCTTAATTAAGGCAGCGTTCTAGTACTACATGTTCACAGTCGCAGCCTAAAAGGAGTAATTTATTTCAAATGAACATGCTGTGCTCAGAAATTGCAGCCTTGGTCACCTCTTCAGTGGTTTTAAATCTCGATTTTATTTGGCAGAGCATAGGGCTTGAATTACAGTGGCAATTTCTTATGCAGAGGTGAGGCAATCATAATATTTAGAGATTCTCCCCTTCCTGACCTGATAGATGCAATGTTCCTCTCAATGTCCTTGTGAGGTCTGGGGCTGTTAACACCAGATGAAGCAGCAGCACCAAAACAGAGCCATTCCAGTCTACAACTCCCTATAGCTCAATAAGTTATTACATTTGCACAGCATCAAGCTAATGTGGACTTAGTGTTCTAAGTTAAATTAATCCTTTGTGCAACTGATGTACAGCAACTACAAGCTGCTGTTTGTGATCAGAGGACTGAAAAACAAGCTCTGTAAGCAGGCTTCTGGTTATTTTTGGTGTATTCCAATATGTACTTCATAGTGAAATACTATTCACAGCAACATAAAATTATTCTGCAGTATATCTTACTCATTCTTTACAAGAATATAATTTACAGAAGTGTAGTATGTTGGATTTATTCACAATTTCATTAGCAATCCATGTAAAATAGATTTTAGGCTGCAAATAAAGAAAGAGTGACCAAAATGAAAACCTGTTTAGGAGAAAAACCTTTGTCTTTCACTATCTCATTTAATAAAAAATAAAACAAACTTTCCCTACCCCACCCCATTCCTTTCCTGAAGGGCTCTATCTGATGTATTATAAATGGCCTGCTGCATTTTATTAATGAATGCTGACAATTTCTTCAGATTCGTATGTGAACCACTGCTGCATGTTCAAGTGATCATTCTGTCATTACACTATCTCAGACATGAAGTTCTGTTGAATAACTTCCCTAAATTTGAAGGTTATTTGAAAGAAAAAAAACTTTGAAGAATGAAATAAAATCTCCATTAATAAAATAATATCCATGTGAAACAGCACTGTCAGCTTAAAAAAACCTGTAAGGCTTAAAATTGTACTATCAAGTAAATCAGAACAAAAATCACTTACCTAGAAAAGCAGGACTCAAGTGATGAAGGCTGTGTATATCTTAACACATGCACAATAACATAACTGTTGAAAGAATATAAGCAAATGATACATTTACCAGTAAAGTCCAAGTTTTTGAATAGCACAAAAGATGTTAGGATCAAATATTAATTGGTCTTTCCCTTCAGTCTTTTGTCTTAATTTTATTTTTTCTGCTCTGTACTCATTATATGCAATAAGAAATTCAAAACTCCTTCATTTAAATACCATAATTGTCTTACTGCTACAGAAAGTGAGACAGTAAGGTGTAGTATTGTCAACACTATCCTGTCTTCCAAACATGCAGGTATAAAAACCTAAGCCCATCTAATTATATTGTCATTTTCAGTCTTCAAAGCAAAATCCTATGACTTGTTGCTGTAGGACATCATCCCTCTGTTAGTTATAATGAGTGATGGCATGATTCTGCTCTTACATGAGTGCTGCACTCTGTCTTGTGGAGAAACTTTGGGTTCACAGAGCTGAAAGGCATTCCTATTGTGTTGGGTGCAGGTCTGGGCACACATTGCTATAAATATGACTGTTTTATCATAAGATAGAGCTACTGTCATGATTCATCATATTGGTTCAGTCCTTCAGGATCATAGAAATCACAGACCTCTCTGCTGGAAGTGACATTAGGGATGTCCATCAGTGCCAGGTATGGAGATGGTTTGTGTGAAATAGGCATCTGCCTATTAAAAGTTGGACTAAAACAAAAACTTGTTTAGCTTTTGATCATTATTTGCTACTTGTTACTCCTATTCAAGCTCAAATTGTTGATGAGTTCTCCAAACTCTTGTTCTCTTTCCATGTGACTAGATTTCATGATGTATTTTCACTGCAGCACTAGTGGGCCTGCCTCCCTCTGGCTACTGACCAAAGAACACAGATTTTATTGACTTGCATCCCAGAACACTAACAGTAAAAATCAATTATGCTTTGTTTAAAATCAAAACAATTTAATTTTCCATCCTCTGTTTTTGGTAAGGTTAAAGTGCCGTTTGTGGAAACGACTTTTGTGGATATCAGGTTTTTGCACAACATGTTAGAATTTTATATCAGATACTTTGCAATGATACCTCAATTCCAGAGGACTGACTTAGGTTACCAAGACTGGCTTGCTATGAGCAAGGTGGTAGATTTTATGGAAAACTTGGGCAAACATTTACAGAAAGCCTTCAATAGGAAATTGCAGATCAGGAAATATTTTTTATTTTTCTGGGTTTTTTTACTCTAAGAAGATTTAAAAAAAAATACTAAAAGTCATTTAAATGAGTCAAGCTTTTTTACAAAGAAAACTAACTTTTGCAGGGCTAGTTAGCTTTAATGACATTTTTAATAGAAGAGGAAATTTTTTTTGTTTGGTTTGATTTACTTTTTATTTTAAAGTCATAAATTTTGGGAACTCTGTGTCCAATAATTCTTGTAAAGTAGCTGTGTTATATGAATTCTGGTAATTTTTCATTCATCTTTAGGCATCATTTTTGTTTATCTTAGTGGTCTCAGGTGAGGATTGAAAAAATTTATTGGCTGTGTATTTAGTAATGCTCCACCCACTTCCTGCTTTATGGTTCATATGAACTGTAGATTAAAAACTTTTAAAAGTCATCAAAGTAGCAACCAATGCAAAATATTACTGTCAGTGAGAAAGCAACTGCAGAGTTGCATGAAAAACCCAAAATGATTCTGCATATAAGTTTGCAGGAAATCTTCCTGGAGATTTAATTTGGAGTCTGGTTATAAATACAGTTGGTTGGGTTTTTTTGGTTTTTTTTTTGTTTTGTTTTTTTTTAATCTATTTCTTTCTGTTACTAAATGGTAATTTTCAGGGATATATAATGAAGCCATTAGATACAGGATTTAGCCTATAAAATAGGTTCTTCATTTTAAAATACCATACGGGGCTGTGAATGATGTGAGGAGTCCCAGATAATATAAAGATTATTTGGTTTTGCCTTTTTTTTATAGCTGTAGAGAGCAGCCTGGGAGGCAGAAAAGGTGATAGCCCTTGTTCCTGGTGCAGCTCTTCTGATTTTGTAAGGTAGGGGAGTTAACTGGAAATCTTGAAATCTCAAGTGCTAGATCCCACTTCTGGCATTCATACACAGTGTGAAGCATTAACTGGCATTTTCCAATGCCTTCTCTGTTAATGAGGTGTGTGCAGGGGTGAGACTGTGTACACCAAAATGTCATTCGTGGACCACAGCCAAACAGTTGTGGGCCAAAGCTCCTGAGTTAAGTTAGTGGTCCTCATAAAAACCCTCTGCTATTAACTGGCTGAGAGTACAACCTCATATGGCTCTAACTGAGTCAGAAGGAAATAATGTGTGATTTCCTTTCTGGAAATGCCAATCTGAATGAAAAGACCCTGAAAACAACCCTTTAAACTTTATTAGTTAAAAGATAAAAGAAATACTGAGTCAAAGGAAATACTCTGGGTAGTAACGGACTAGACAAAGAAAAAGTAGTTTGAGTTTTGAGGGAAAAATAATTCATCAAAATATATCTATTCAGTTCCTCTACAGGTGCTTCTTGGTTTTTTCAAAGGTCAGTCTCAGCACCTGAGATGTAGTAGCTGAGAATAAATTGCACGTGCAAGATGCGTTAAGTAGAGGGAAACATCCATGAACATTTGACAGAAGGAGGTGTCTGTAAAAAAAGTTAGTATTTGCAACAGTTTTTCTTATTTCCTTTAATTCTGTCCTTTCTGTTTACAAATTATATTGTAACAAAAATACATTTTTTTAAATTAAGCACTGATAATGATCAATATGAAATGTATTACTGGTGCTATGACAGAACAAGTTCAGCACTGACGTATTCTTTCAAAAAATAAATAGATTTCAAAGAGTTACTTATATTTTATTGCACTATTTATTTTACTTTAACATCCTGAATATAGAGAGAAATCATGGATTAATGGGAAATATATGTGGGTTCTTGCTCCTGAAGAGCAGCTTGGCTCTGCTCCAGCAAAGCTCTCAACTTTCAGCACTAAATTAGTCCTAGAGGTTGAGTACAAAGACCCTTGAAATGTCAGGCCCTACAGATTTACAGGGCAAGGTTTTGCATATGTGTAAACCCATGTTGCTTCCTTCACTGCTTTGGTGGAATTAGTCTGATTTATGCAAGCTGAAGATTTGTCTCAGTACAGCCTTTAGCAGGAGATTTCCCAGGTCTGCCCTACTAAAGGCAAGTAATCATTGCTCAGGAGAGCAGGAGCTGCAGAGGAGGCTTGTTAAGAGAGCACTGGAGCTGAAATGTGGTCTAACATCATGCAAGAGTCAGAGGGAAGGAGACAATTTCAGCCAGGTTTGACACATCCAAGAACTGCTTGTGAAATAAAAGATTGTAGTAAACACTCCTCTCCGTAAGCTAAGGACTTATAGAAGGAGCTAAAATGAAAATCATGCTTATAGTTTTGTCATTCAAATTAATATACTGAATATTTTTTCCCAGGCATGGCTGTTACAAGCAATATTTTATAGGAAATAGACAATAAAGCTAAAAAAAATTTACAATTCTCAATATAGAAGTTTTCTTTCCTTTTGCACAAGCTTTTTTAGTATTTTGCATCAATAATTGATCCCCCCCTTTTTTTTTTCATTTCCTGTGTGCAGTTATCTGTGTTTTCCTAAATAGAACAAGTAATTTAGAAAGGTCACTAAATAAAATGTTAATACTGACACAACATTATGTAGTAGAAGCAAAGAGAGACTTGTTGGCAATTTGCTACTGATTGAAACAGGACTTACAAGTGTATATGCTTGTATAAATACATGTAAAGATTCTCTCAAGGTGCAATGTGATAAAAATAGAAATATTAATGCACTATATAATGTGCTTGGCTGGAGGAATAGTCAGAGGCTACCAAGATCTCCACTTACATAGAATTGCAGAGCCAAGCAACTTATCTGCAAGTGCTAGTACAAATTGTTTTGTGCAATATTCAAGCATAGAAATCTATGAACTGCTGAAGTGTTTAAAATGGGCAGCAAATGTTCCACTGACATGTTATTTCAAATTGTTCCAAAATTGAGATGTCATAGGCAGATTCAAACAGTTCATATGTAAAACTGGAAATAAGACAAAAACAATTTGTTAGAAGAAAAAAACATTTTCTTTAATGAAAAGAGCAGAAATTCTTGCAGTTTATTATCAGTAATGCTGAACATTAAAAAAACATCAAGGAAAAAATAAGAAGAAATTAAGAGCATTATATTTTAATAGCTTTAATTAAACATTTGGGAGAGTCTGTCAATTTCTGGAGCAGCGTTGAATAGAAGTGATGCTTACTCTACACTTAGATTAGACACTGGAGGCAGAGTGTGTCAGACACCATTTTTGAATTACAATCCTCGCTCCTTGCCCAAAGAAGTTTGTAGTTTACTGGTCTCCTGTCCAGTAAACCACTCCAGAGTAAACCACTGCATTTTCTTCTCCAGGCTATCCTGCATGTTATGGTCCAGGAACAGGCATGGATTTACCATCTACTCTGTTCTGCCTCTTTCATCTCCTTGGACTTCAAATTCCCCAGAAGAAAATGGAGCAAAAACCCAGACTTCCTTCCATGTGAAAACTAATTAGTAAGAACAGAGATCTTAGGCATATACCAAGTTACAATATAATTCTTCATGAGGTTTAGCTTCTAGAAGACATCATGGGTCCTGTTATCTGAAAATATTGGAAATTTAGGGAGATGTGTTTGTGAAAGAGACCCTGATGTGATCCCCTAGGTGATTATGCAACCAGGAAGGAGACAATAAACCCTACCATTCTGCTTCAGGATATTTTTCTAAACAGGAATCCCTTGCTCCTCATTTACCAGTCACCACATTTTCTGTGTTCTTTAATTAAAAAAAAATAAACCAACTATGCCTTGGTTAAGAAAAGGTTAGTTGACACAATGAACAAATTCTCAACTGCTTATCTTCTTTCTTATTACTTTACACAACACAGTTATTAGTCATTTAATCTGATCAATAAATATGGCAAGATGATCTGATGAGAGAGTTAAAAAACACTTTGGAGCATCTAAAATATATTTCCACAAATGGAAAGTTTCATCTTCAAAGACCATAAGTCCACAAAACCCTTTTTAGCACATAAAACCACTATTAATCTTTTGCACAAAAAAACCCTCCAAAAAACCCCAAACCAACCCAAAGCAATATAATCCACCAAATCCATATGTCTCAGGGAGAAAGAACAGAGAGTATGAAGGGCAATTCTAACACTTTCTGTCCCTCCAATAGCAACAGCAAATGATTTGTAAAGTTTAAAGGCACAGAAGCAGTACCATTCAAAGAGGCAGTTAAATTTAGCAATTGCACGCTAAACTGATCATCAGCTTCATAATAACTGCAAAAATATCATTATGGCTCTATATTCTTAATCTAGACAATTTTTTTTTTTTTTTTTCTGTGGGTATTTATTCAGAGTCCATTGGGCTTTCAAAACTGGAAGCAATAGAGTGCTGGAGTTTGGCTTCAATGATCACAGCCTATATCCATTTCAGAAAAATAAGCACAAATTGGAAAGACCATATTTGAATGAAGTGTAAAGACTTAACTCGCATCACTTGACATTGTGAGCACAATTTCAAAGCTTTATAGCCAAGCATACTCAAAAGCAGGAAAGCCAAATATCATCAGGGGTTTTGTTCCTGGTTAGACATTGAAGTGCTAAGAGAGATGCCTCAACAGCCAATGCAAAACATCGCAAAAAGGCTTTTCAAGCACCTGAAACATTGAACATCTTCAAGGGTAAGTGCTATTGGCAGCAGTTTCATTCAGTGGAAACTGTGAACCAGGGGTTTGAACATGGAGGACATGAATTCGGTAAAATTCAGAGTCTGTGATGAACACAAAATGTCAAGGGAGAGGGGGAGGATTTTTACTTTGGAGCATTGAGCCCAGTAACTGATTCAGCAGCATCAGTTTCTCAATCTATTCCTCATGTGGGGAAAATATTTATTCTGGCAAGATCCTCCCACGAGGGCTTAATACAGAGGAAATAGTGCTTGGCAGAAAATAATTTCTTACTGTTTTTCTCCATTGAAACCATTTTATTTCATTGGCTTCCCTTTTTAGTCCACAGAGCACTGAATAAATGCATCAATAAATTGCTTAAGCCTTGTAAAGAAAATTTTGCCACTGTTGATTCACTAAAAATTGAGGTAGTCTCCTGTTATAGTATCAACTTATTTGATGACTACTGAAAATAATAATTTAAACTGCACAGAACAAATTAAATTGGACTTTTTCACATGTCTTTGATCATACTGGATTGAGAAATGTCTTCATTGTAGTCTATTGTAACATACCTCTCTGATTATCTTTAAGTGAAAGGCTTGATATTAACTAGTTTTAGAATTTTCTAAAAAATCCCATACCATAGTAGAGAAAGAATTCTATTAACTCTTTCATTTAAAAAACTTTTTTCTTTTATTTTTTTCCCAATTAAAAAAAAGCCCTTGTTTGAATACCAGTAAGAAAGGAACTTGTTTTTATCCTCTACGGAACATTAGGCCTTTTTATAATTGCTGTCTGAATCATAAAGGAAATTTGGCTTGCAGGTCATTTGAAATAGATTTCTGAGAAGTAAATAACTGTGCAAATTAATGCAAAAAACAGCTACAGACATATTGGCACTGGAATAATAGAAGGCATGTGTAAGCAACTTTATCCAAAGGGAGTATGTATTTATATACAATTTCTTTATTCTTCAGACATAATGCTGAAGACAGAACAGGCAGTTATTTTAGCTTTCACAAATACTCTAATGGCTGCATTAACTCCATATATTTTTAGTTAGCTAACACTTTCATCTCTGTGGCAGTGACAATTCTACTGTTAATACAGCCAAGTAGGTATTAGAACAGGGAAGGACAAGTATGATTTTTTTCTTTTTCCCTCCAAAAATTAGATTTTTCAGCATTAACAGAAATTACATCTTCATGACCTTCTATCAAACTCTTTTCAAATCAAAGGTAAATGACTGTGCTGGCAGGATAAGTCAGCCCCCTCAAGGGAGGACCACAACCTCACCTAGTTTATTGTGCTGTTGACCTAAATGTATATGACCCAAGAGCTCCACATGCCTGAAAATACATAGATTCTGTAAGATGATGAGGAACAATATTAAGTAGCCTTCTTCCAGTCAGCAGACTTAAAATGGGAGCTTTGTTCAAACTAGAATACAAGATTAAACTGAACAGTTCTCTTCCACAACACGTTACTAACATATTCAGGGCCACTTGAGAGCCCAAGCATAGTGAAACAACAGAGTGGCACCAAGCATTACCTGGCTTTAAGCACACCTGTGGCTGCTCTCATTAATGCTGGTGATCTAAGGAAAAAGCATTGCTCTGCAGCTGGAGACAAAATTACAGGTTTCTGACTTTCAAGAAGAAACTTGAATTGCATACTGATTTGTAATTTGATTTTTAAACTATGTAAGAGCTTGAAATTAATCAATATGTTGCTATCATCAGACACCTTCTCAGAAAGAAGGAAATGTCCTCTAGAACTGGCAAATCAAATATATAAATCTTTTCACTGTAGTACTATTAATTTAGGTGATGCATTACTGATCTTTTAAACTTAGTATTACAGTCCAGACAGAGATAAAAGGGAAATTTAAAAAATGTTTTCTGGAGCATTTCAGCATTTTTACTAACTTAAAAGTTTGAGTCTTTCAGCTGAAATACTGTTATGAGTTTCTCCATAATATGCAAACTGCCTCTACTTTCTGTTTAATCAAATCTGAATGCTTGTGAACAGATCTTGAATAGATGCATCACCTGAAAGTAGAGTTATGTTTTTCTTGAACATTGGTCATCAAATATTAGGAGACTGTCATCTATTTGAAGAATATTGAAAGGAACAGGCAGGCCCTGTACCAAATCAACATAGGATTTTTAGGCTGGAGCCACTGGCAGAATTTTGGGGGTTTTGACCAGAAGATGGTCTATACACCACCTGGACTACTGATACTTGTTGGGATGAACCTTTCTCAGAGGGGAGAAAAGGGAGCTTACACAGGAGCTAGAAGGACTCACTGATAGATCTTAAAACTGGATTGAAAAGTAAAAAGGGACAAGAGTAGTATTGGCAGGGATAAGCAGTGGGGTAGCACACCAGATCTCGAGGAACTGACTGAGAGCACAAGCCCTCAATCTACTCCACAAAGTACTGGCACCAACAAACCACTCCTGAAACCAGCACATGCAGCCTGAGAAACAAGCAAGATGAGCTCAAAGATTTGGCCCAGATAAACGTCATAATTGGCACCAGCAAAACCTGGTGGGATGAGCGAATCCTGTGGCTAGTGTGGATGAGTGATGGTTACAGGATCCTCAGGAGGGACAGGCAGGGCAGGTGGGGCAGTGGGGTGTCACTGTGTGTGAAGGGGGGGCTGCAGAGCATGGAGTTCACAGTCAGCATTTAACCATTCTGACTCTCAGTGGCTGAGAGGGTTTGGAAAAGGGGTAAGGGACAAACCAATAATGCGGATGGAAGATGATGGCACCAATGAATTTTTCTTCAAGGAACAAAGGAACACCTCCAATCAACTTTCCTTGTTATTATCAGGGATTTCAACTTCCCAGAGGTTAACTGGGAATATCACACAGCTGGCACAGAAGATTCTTCAGGTCCAGGGGATACTTCAAACACCTGGATGATCATTTCATGGTACAGATACTAAAGGAATGGTGTCCTCCTGAATTTGTTGCTGGTTAACAGAGTCTCCTGAGTGAAATGGTGGTTGGTGATTGTCTTGGCCACATAAAGTGGCCATAAAGAAAGAAAAGTTCACAAACAGCTACCTATACTGAAAATATTTTGTTGAAGTAAAATTCCACCATTCCTAGCCTCACTATCTGCTTCATTTAATACATTTACCAACTTGAGCCAGCTGGCAAAATTAATAACTAAACTAAAACATCTGGAGTACTTTTGGACATGAAACTAAAATTAAGAATTGGGGAAAATAAAAAAAGATGAGCAAAAATGGGAAGGATTTAATATTTTTTAAATGCACAGGGCAAGAATTTTGTGCTGTGGAAGGAGTTAACAGAGAAGGAAGATTCTTCTTCTAATTCTCACTTATATATCTGCTGCCTTCTTAAATGTGTGTCTCCTACCAGCTGCCTGTTTGTTATAAATGTTGGGTTCTTCCACAGGAAAACACATTTCCATTGGTCCTTAAACAAAAAGCAGTCTCTTGTTTATTTCCGTGGTCAGCTTCATTGAAGGAGAAAAAAAAAATGAAGAAATGGCAGCAGATAAGATTTTACTTGTAGATGCAGTAGCACACTTACAGCTTTTTTATGTTTTTTTATGAGGTAGAGATAAATTTAGTAGGGTAAGAAAATACTGAATGTCTGTGAAAGTTGTTTCAAAAACAAGAGTTTGACTGCAAGCTATTTTTTAATTTCCTTTTAACAATCCAAGAAAAATGTTCCAAGACTATCTAAAAATTTCTTCAGAAGACTGTCTTATCTTTTCAGAAAATGGGAATTCTTTGATAAATCTGAGAAACATTTTAATCATAGGACTCTTCAGCTCAGCACTTTTTGTGGAATACACTTAGAGTAGGAAAACATTGTTAGGTGAAGGGGTTACTATCCATTTGCGGCACAGAAGTTAGGATACTGAAACTAATTAATAAAATTTATCTGCATCTCTACATTTTTTGCAAGTAAAACAAAATGTAAAACGCATAGATGAGGATTTCATTCCCCAAAATAAAATGCAGAGATTCGTAGTTCCTGGTGGGGAGGGAATCCTCTCAGCATAATTTCAGAGATGGAAAGATATATCATTGAGGTTTGTTGCCAGAAAATAACTAATGTTCACTTTACATTTTATACTATAATTTGAACTCATAATGGAGAGGAAGATATCCAAGGTGAAAAATTTTTGTCTTGGTGGAGTATAAAAATTATTACCTAAGGCAGGCAAAGGGATATCTCACTTTTTCTGGAATTCTCTTTCGAGTAAAAGAAAAAATAGAAGAGATGGAAAGTTATTTTCTTTTTGTGGACCCGTGTTTCAAGCATCTAAAACAAATCACAGAAAGATTTGGATTGAACAGGACATTGAAGATCAGCTGTTTACGAACACCCTGCCATGGACAGGGCCACCTCCCCTGCACCAGGCTGCTCAGCCCTTTCAGTCTGCCCTTGAAAGCCTCCAGGGATGAGGCATCCTCAGCTTCTCTGGGCAAACAGCTCCACTGCCTCACCACCATCACAGTAGAGAGCTTCCTCCCCATATCTAATCTAAAACTACTCTTTCTTAGTTTGAATCCATTCCTCCTTACCCTGTCATGCCTTTGTAAATCATGCCTCTCTCTTTTTTGTCAGCTCCCTTTAGGTATTGGAAGTTCACAATTAGATCTTCCCAGAGCCCTCTCTTCTCCAAGCTGAACAAACTCCATTGTCTCAGACTTTCTACATATGAGAGATACTCTATCCCTCCAATCATCTTGGTGTTCCTCCTCTGTACTCTCTCCAACAATTCCATGTCCTTCCTGTGCTGGGATCCCAGAGTTGGATGCAGGGTTCCAGGTGTGCTCTCACCAGAGCAGAGGGGCAGAATTCCCTCCCTCCTCTGCTGGCCACATTAATTTTGATTCATCTTACATCCCAGGATATTACTAATTGGCAATCAGCTAGAAGAAAGAGAGAGAGATGGAGAATGAAAAAAGTGCTTCCAGACAAGGCATGGACAGGTCAGGAGGACAGTAAGGATTTAACACCCTTAAGCCAGAACTTATTAGAATCAAAGCAGATGTGGCATTGTTTTTTACCTTGGTAAGTTCTGCATCATTTACTAGAATATGAAGTATAAGTATTTTAATGTGTGGGATAATACCAAATGCATTGCAGATGCTAAGATTGTAGCTACACTGCACAATGGGAAAGAACATTTATTAGAAAAATCTGAAGAAAATACAGAAAGATTTTTTGTCCATCTTCTCTCAAATTTAAAATTAATCCAAGTGAGGATCTCTGATGAGTAGCTGAATTTCTGTTATGACAAATAAGTGTTTCATAACATTGTTCTCCTATGAAATTAGAAGAAACTGTGGAAGATAGAGCAAAGTCATTTGTTTTACCAATTTTGCTTCTTTTTCTGCTCCCTTCAGAATGTGCATAAAACCTGAAGCTGTGCTACTCAGATTTGTTCCTTCAGGCAGTATCTGGCTTTAAGATTAGCTTAATCTTGTGTTTTCCTCCAGTTTAGGAGTTTAGGAGGAAGCTGGTAAATAGTCTTACTCCTTCAATCAACCTTCCTGGAAAAATAAGTCACATAAGGGCAAGGGGATTTTTCTTTTGGATGGGTGGGCAGGAGGAATAGGAAGGTCAAAACTGAAGGTCAGGATCATGCTGGCAGATACTAATTTCACAAACTGACTACCAGGAAGAAAAAAGAACAAAAAGAACATTTTGGAATAACTGTTTTTACTCAAAAGCAAAACCACAAAAGTACTACAGAGATCTAGAGATGCTTAGCCATGACAAAATCACACTGAAGTGTCAGAAGCTAACAGGCATGAAACCAAAAGTTTAAATTTAGATAGGTCTTATTAATTTGAATGGTTTTACATGGATTTTTTTGATATTTAGGAAGTTCTAACTTCTTTTCAGCAGCATAATCTAGAAAGAGTCTAACTTAAAGATAAATTAACTTATGAAGTTAAGGCTATTATTTATTTTTTCTTGTGTCAATCCTAGTTTTGTAAGGTAAAACCAGACAAGGCAGCAACTATGACAGTGAGTAGCATCCATTACCTTAACAAACTGAAATAAGTGAAGGAAATGGCACAGTTTTGAATCTGTGTTTGGCAGATTGCTCCCTCTATTTGTTCCTGAATATACTAGGGAGGAAGAAGAGAGAAAGCTTTCCTTTGGCTAAATTTACTAAAATAGAAATATATGGGAGAACTTCAAAGCTTTGAGAGACAATGGTAGAGGACACTGCTAGCAGAAGGAAAGAAGTGACAGCTATTTAACTTGATTCTGCTTTCAATTCAGATTAAAAGGAGGAAAAGAGAGTATAAGGAGAACATTTTATTTCATATCCAGGTAGGTAAGATTAAACTCTTACAGTGATCTGACATTTTCTCTTGAAATTACTTTTGTCGTCGTGAGAGGATAAAATACTAAGAAAAGAAGTCAATGAAGAAAGACAAATAGAGTAGATTACTTTCTCACCTTTGAGTCTTAAAAATATATTGTTAGATCTTTCTTACAATTCATTTTATGAGAAAAGAAAATAGACTAATTTTTAGAGAAAAATAGAGAGATGAGCAGAACACAAGACACTTCAAAACGGGACAGACACAAAAGTTGCAAGGTTCATAATTTACATATATACACAGACAAAATGTACAGTGTATTGCCCTTGAAGTATTTGTATACCTTGATGTGATCAAGAAGTTTTAACTGGAGAGTTATCATGCAGTCAAATGAGGTATGTTATTCTCAAATTATGTAAGCTTCTTTCTCTCATTTAATTTCTTTGTAAAAAGAAATTTTACAATTTCATTGTAAAAAAAAAAAAAAAAGAAAGACTTTTGTTGTTTAATTCTGAGTTGATGTTCATATCTCTTTCCATAAGACCAATGAAATTCAGATAATATTTTTACAAAGATTGGCAGTGTGCAGGCTGTGCTTCACTGGTTCTCACCCACATTTACACCCTTTTCTAATGGTACTTTTTTTAAAGTACTAAAAGCTTTGTACTTGGTGTTGTCTACATAGGACACAATTTCTGAATTGATAGCCAAATTGATTTTTTGTAATAAATTCTGATTCTCAAAATCCAGAGAAATCTTTCATTCTTCCCAGTATCACTCAAAAGCTTTCAGTAGGTGCTATTTCTGTAAAAAAATATACCAATACTCTTTATCTATTAACACGCACAGAAGATAAACTCGTTACATTCATCTTTTTCATTAAAAAATATAACATAATGTATTTTAATTCAAGCTAGATGAGAATAATATTTTCTTAAATAACTGGATTTTAGTGTTGTTGGTTAAATTAAGAATAAATGTTTGTGAAAAAAATCAGTTTGTGATTTTGCTCTCAATATGACAACTTCTCTTAAATAGTTGTGTCTATGTGGTAAGCTAAGGCTCTAATTTATCAATTTATTCATAGAACTTATATTGTCACATAAAGTAAGAGCATAAACTCTGTAGGAGACAATAATTGACAGCCTTCTTAAATAGTGTAGTTCTAGATAAAAATCAATAATGAAAGTTCATCAGATTCAACACAGAAATGTTTAAGTGTACGTTCCATTTCAGGTTCCTTCTTCCAGCAGGACAGCATTATTACACTATTGCAGCTATATATTATACATTTCATGTGATTGTGCCTGTCTCTGTAATTTATTTTCTGGTCTTGGTTTTCTTTTGTTTGCTTTGATTGGTTTGGTTTGCTTTGGCTTGGCTTGGTTTTTTGGTGGTGTTGGGGGATTTTTGTTTTTTCTCGTTATTGTTTTTATTGGGATTTTTTTGTTTTGTTTATGTATTTTTTTAAACATTGCAGTTAATGTATTTTTCTGCATTTTCTCTGAAACAGACAACTTGTTCACCAAGCACCCAGAATATCAAGCTTATCTTTAATGAGCAATACAGCCATTAAAAAAACCTCAAATTTGCAAACACAGCAGAAAGTAATGAAGATGACATATCCTATTCAGTAAATTTGGTATGCAAGTTTGGAGAAAAATTAAGAGAAGCCTGCAGAAAACATAACAGAATGGTAGTAGAGCTAAGTATTTTCAATATGTCTAGGAGGGAAAAAATATTTCTTTCAAATGGGTTCAGCAGAAGGAATGAAGGAAAACATTCAAAGGAAGTAAAACTATTTGAATTGTTGACAGTTGCAAAGTTTCCATGCTGCCCATTCCAAGGGAAATGATCTTTGCCTCCATTTGTCAGGTTGCCAACCTCTTTCCAATTTCTTTACTCTGTCCTTCCATTAAAAAAATTAAAAGCTGTTTAGATGAAAAAAATAAAAAATATTTACTTGCTCAAGAACTGCATCCAAACATGCTTGTGTGAATGCCTACCCAGTGCAATTTTCCTTTTAGAATGACCCTTTTCTTGCCTTTTCCATTCATCTTACAAGATTTGTTTGAAAATGTAGATAAGTAAACTGAATGCTCAGTGTAACTTGAAAAAAAGAGCAATTAAGCATATTGTGGAACACATGTTCTGAATTTGATTTGCTGACGTGAACAAAAGTAGTAAATATGTTAGCAGGCATCAAACTTTCTTTTTGTGTGACTGCATTAGAATCAGTGTGACAGATAAAATAAACATGGTAGCCCTAGTGAGGTTGATGGATTTACAGCCATTAAGGAGGTAGTTCATTACACTAAGCCAACAGCCACTTTTGACAAGAAAAATCATTTAACCTTTTCACATATATCCTTCCAATTAACTTCAGTCTGAGACATAGCAGACCTTTCTCTGTTTTCCCCTGTCCAAAGAGCTACATGGCCAAGTATGAACAGTGATGGCTTACAAGCCAAATTGTAGAGCAATTAAGATAGAGTACCACTTAGTTTGTAATCAGAACTTATTTCTGTCTTTAGAACTTAAATTTTAGAATTTAGATTTAGAATTTGGCTTTTTAGGACATCACTATGCAACGTGTTTCTTTTTTTTCTGTTGTGCCTTTGGGGACACAGGTTTGTGTAGTGGTACTCATTGATTCAGAGCCTCACCAAGACTCCAAAACCAGGCTTCTGGTCTCTGTTGCTCCCCAAGTTTTGTCCTCCCCCTCACCTTTGTTAGGGGATGAAGAATGGAAGGCACGAAAATCAAAGATCACTGGTTAAGAAAAATGTACTGGAAACTGCAAATGGCATAAGAAAATGAGCAGTAACTGAGCACACCCTCATTGACAATACCAGCTGGCTCTCCCTGCCATGTTTTCTGAACTGGAAGTAACCCTTTCTCCCCAGAGGAGAGGCTCTTTCCCACACCGCCAGCAGTGATGTGAGGTGCTATAGAATAACCTCCAGGCCCTGGCCATGCCCCGCCCCTGGCTACTAAAAAAAGTTAACTCTGTCCTGGCCAGAACCAGTGCATTTAGAATCATGAAAAGGACCTAAAAAAACTGCCAACCTGACATGATCATCAGACGCACCTCTAAAGATGTCCTCAAATGCCATATCCATTGGCATTTGGAGTCTTTAAACACTCCCCAGGATAGTGACTTTACTACTTCCTTGGACAGCCTGTTCCAGTGCTTGACCACTTTTCTGGAATCTTTTTCTAATACCTAATGCAAACCTCCCCTGGCACAACTTCAAGCTATGTCTTCTCATCCTGTCACTTGTTACATGGGAGAAGAGTCTGATTCTCACCTCACTACAACCTCCTCTCAAGCAGTTGCAGAAAGCAATACAGTTCTTACTCTTATAATATTGGACACACTGTTTCTTTATATTTACAGTTTGTCCCATTTACAATGGGGAAAAATGATGATTTACTCAAAATTTCAACATTTTTTTCTTAAAATACGTATTATGAACTCAAGACATTCGGTGCACGTATAGTCACATACATAGTGTTTTGGAGAAAAAGTGAGTATTTCTCAGAAAGCAATCCTGAACTCAGGAATATGGCCTGCTATATATTTCAAAAAATTATATGCATACTGGAGTGTGAGCATATTAAGAAAAGAACACCATTGCCATTGTCCTTACATTTTTGGTCCACACCATCTTTCTTAGGATTCTCTAAAAAGCACTTTGAATTCTGATTAACAATGAACTATAGTAAGCTAGACAGAATACATATTTTTTGACTATAATATATTTCTTGGAAAATTTGATAATGTTTCTTTTTTGCTTAAGTGGGGCAGGAATCTCACTGTATACTTTTCATTTATGACCCAGCAATGATTTACGTCCTTAATGAAGAAAGCTATTCAGTGTTTGTGCAAATTCAACACCATGTATGAAACACAGAAAGTTATTGTTTTCCAAGTTTGCTAAAAATGAGCTTTTCATATGCCTTCCTTTGCCAGAGTCTGCACTCACACAGATTGGTATTTTATTCCTTTCTTCCTTACTAATGGAGCCCAACAATGTAGAGATTGTGTTTCTCAGATCTCTCTCTAAAGTTCCATATTATGTGCCAGTGGCCGACATAATACATTGATAAAGTCACAAATTTCAGAGATACCAGGTGAGCCCTCTACACAGCAACTAGGGAAATAGCTTAGGGAGAGGTCAGCAACAGAGGATGCAGGAGACCCAGTCTAGCAGTCCCCATGCCTAGGAGATGTCCTGCCCAGAAAGGTGCTCCTCTGCAGCTCCTCTACCCAGCAGACAAGGACTACGACTACCCTATGCAAAAACCCAGGTTTGGCTTTTGAGATACAGAAACAGAAATCAGATTTCAACCTTCTGGCTGCTGTGGGATGCTGAGTATGAACCTTTTTTAAGATGAGAAGAAGGTACAACAACCTCTGCTTCTGACATAAACTGTCCTACCACAAAGCTACAATGCTGGAACACACAGGCCCTACCACACCAAGATGCATTTTGTCTAAAAATTTACATTCTCCTCTGCGAGAGGAGAGTGTTCAAATTAGCTTGACCTCTTGGTTTGTAATTTTTCTGCACATGCACATCTAGATAAATCAAATGCATTTGAGTACCTAGCCTTCTCATCAGGAGGCTCAGGCAAGACTGGGTGTTTAATTGTTAAGGCCAGAGAGAAAGTAAGATGTCAAGATGTGAAACTGTAAATGCATAAAGATCTTTACTTTTCAATGGAAAGCATTTTCAGGATATTCTGAGCAATTCTGGGGTTGCAGGTTTCCATGAAGAGTTTTTCCATGCTGATCTTGAGCGTACATGCTTCAATATTTTATAAAATGAAACCAGGTAACAATCTAAGAAAGCAGGAAAACAATTATATGGCTATTAATTTTTTAGGAGTTCCTTAACACATACATCTAGCCCATTTAGCTGTGGAGATAGGAAACTGTCTGCAGCCTCTGGAAGAATTTCCATAATGGAGAAGTTGAAAAGCAGAGCAATACACTGTTTACAGAAAAGTGCTGGTAAGGTGATTTCACAGTGTTTGCAGCAACCATGCCAAAGAAAACTTAAGATATGGCTAAAGATCATCCTGAATTTTTATTTTTCCTCCTTGGTCAATGTGTGGTTTCTCGTATATTAATCTTTCTGTTTCACTGTCTGTCATCATAATAAACCAAAAAATGTAAAGACATGTTCACACTTCTCATGGAAAGATACTACTATCTTATTACAAATTGTTATTTGTATTATAAATTTTTCTTTTACTCTATCTAGAGGCTAACTACAGTAGCATTTTACAATGAGAACACAACAAAATTGGGAAACTCTCAATTGAGAGATGAACTTTGCAGCACGTATTAATGCATAGTGCTTTAAAAAAATCATTCAGTTTATACTGATGTCAGCCAGCAGAAACTCAGCAGAAGCTCAGCAAATTCTCACAGCAATTTTCAGCTGTTCATAAACATGGTAGTGCACACCCACACTTGGCAGGGAAAATGTGGTGTGAAACAACAGCAGATGATGGGTTATGATGGTGGTAAACAACAATGATAATGGCTATTGATTTTTTTTGCAGGGACATTTCACTGCGTATTGTATGTATAAACAGTGACACAAACAGCTGGTGTTACTAGAAATGGTGAATTCGCATAAGGAAATTGAACATTTGCAAATCTTTTCATTCATGGAGGTCAGAATGTCAACTCTATTTCCTACATGAATAAGAGATGAACGTATCCTGCATTGCCTGCCTTTGTTTTTTGAGGATTTTTTTGGGTGGTGATTATTTTCTTCTTTTGTTTTGTTTCATTTTGTGTTTTTCTTGTTCATTTGTTTGTTTGTTTGTAGGGGGTTTTTGGGTTTTGTTTTTTTGGATTTTCTTTTTGTTTGGTTGGTTTTTGGGAGGGGATTTTTTTTTGTTGTATTGTTGGTTTTGACTTTTGTTCTTTGTTTTTGGTTGTATGGGGGACTATATAATCTATATATACTACATATAATATATAATATACAATATATATATTATATATATTATATAAACTATATATATATATATTAATACTGTGAAATTATATCTAGTAAAAAACTTGATAATATCAGTCGTCAGAATGTTGTACACATTTCTTAAGTATTAAAAAGTGTGAGGCTTGGCCATTTTGTACCTATAGCATATTGATAAATAGGGAGGAAAGTTTCAACTAAGTTGTGGGTAGGTATATTTTTTGTAAGAGATAAATGGCTTTTCTAGACAGCTCAGATTTCTTTGTTCTTAAAAATTTTCATGCAGCATGTATCTACTGTGCAGACAATAATATGCATAATCTGAAAAGTTGCAACAGTACCTAGCACAACATTCAAATTCAACATGTGCTTGTCTAACATACTTCAGGTTGCTGTGGTTAAATTGGTGAAAAATTAAAATCAACACCAGTCTCCTTGGTTAGCTCCCAGATTTTTCAAGCTGCAACTTTAATGATTTGCCTTATCTGACTTCAGAGGGATTCATTAAAATGAGGAATGTGAGCAAAAGTTTAGCATACTAGCACTTCAGTAACAGTGTAATATATGGAATGTATCTTTTATCACTTCAAATTCACTCTGCCTGTTAGTTTATTTGTATTGGGTTTACTGATACTACTTAATATCCTGAGCAACAGCAGTTATTTCCATCCTACCTGTAAATTATGTCTAGATTTTCCCCAGATCTCTTTTTCAAAATACTGAGTGAGTTTTAATAGTGAATTGGGAGAATACGCTTCCTCTCTTGCTCACACTTTTGCACGGCATCTGAAAAGAGATAAGAAGGGGGTTTTTTAGCTTTGGGAAGCCAGGAGCCTCAGGTGATGGAAGGGAATTTCTTTCTCTAGTGTGCCACACTGAAAAATATGCTCAGCATAGAATGGCAAAAATCCAGTCTGCCACAGCACGCACTAGTCACCCAAACAGCTAATGTCAAGCTGAACTTTTGAAAGTGCTCGCCTCTGTGGAGTGCAGCCAGATTTTCCATGTTAAGTAGAAGGCAAATATGTTGAAATAAATGCAGCATTTCCCCACCTCCATGGGAGAACAAAGATATTGGAGTGCAGCTCTGCTGGTGGCCAATTGTTTATGTATTTTCCTGGATCTTTAAAAGTGGCTGGAATCTTTGATGTATTATGATTTCCTTTGAACTCTAGGAACGCTGCAGTCTTGTTTGTATTGCTGATTTCCATCTACTACTACTTCTGCATTTCCTCACACTGCATACAGAGGAGGAGAGACTTTATGTGACAGAAACACCCGTTCTTTTGCTAATGGCTACAGACCAGTATTTAAATTACTTCTTTATGCTGGTTACAATAAAAATATGGGGTTTTTTTACTGAACTACTACTTTATATTTGCTGGTATGAGGAAAAAAGTATCTTGCTAAAAGGTAACTCTAACTGAATATATTTCTGAGGTCTAGCTGAAATGCTTACAGTTTTTTCCATGTAACCTGGAAGACAAAAACAATCCAGAAGGGAGAAAGCAAAGGCTAAGTGCTGCCTTGTTTCAGACCAGCTTTTAGCCATCATTTGGTAGGAAAAATGTAATGGGAAAGAAGAATGAGAGTGAAAGAAAAATAAAGAAATAAAAAAATCAAAGACACAAAGAATTGTCTAGCTTCCTGCCAAAGCCCACTGACTCCAATCTGGGAAATATGCAGGATTATGAAATGGAGATCACACACCACCCCATGCCCCCACACCCTCATTGAATTATTTTGTCATATCACAAGATAAAAAGCAGCTGTTTAGTAAGAAGGCAATGTTTTGCTGTGTCTTGAACAAGGCAGTAAGAGTGCATAAGAAGGCAGACATCAGCACTGATGTGGATGAACCTAACACAGGACTTGCATAACTATTCTGCATGTAATCTCATGAAACCAAAATTATCTTGTCTTAAAAACTTTAATAATTTGTGAGTGGTGACCATATTTTCAAAGGCATAAAATAATTTGAAAATACTTGCTAAGCCAGTGGGAATTAATGATACTTTTCAAAGCCAGTGGTTCTCTAAGCAGTCACATTTTGATTTCCAGTTTTAAAAATTATCTTTCTGGCATGTTCCACTTAGCACATGTAGTGAGATTGTTTATGTGCCTTAGAGAACACTGTGTATTTTCTCCACATAGATGGATGGGTTCCATAATGACTGTGTCCCTCTCCTGAAAGCATACACCATCAACATGATAATCTCAGATCAGATGAGCGAGATAAAAAACTATTTGCCTGTGGACCTCAATTACTTTATTGCTTATATGAAAAACCTGTAATGTTCCTATATTTTCAAGCAAAGACTGATATTTTGTGTCTGGTTTACCCTGGGAAAATAATAATAATAAAAAAGCAAGCTAAATGTCAACTGAGTTTGCAAGGCTTTGCAAGTAACAAACCTCAAATTACAAGTGCTTAGCAGAGGTTTGTCAGCTGGCAGCTAAATATGCCAGCGAGTCCTGCTGCAACAAAGCCATGTGAGAGAGAGAAGGGCACTGGGGCTTAGCAGGACAGCCTTGCAATTCTTCCTACTGGCACCCAAGATAGTTTAGTTGTGAACAGAAAAAAACTCAACCTTCACACACTCCTCGCTAACAAGAAGGAACATGGAGCAGGAAAGCAGAAATCAGAGCAGAGAGAGAAAGACAAACAAACAGGAATGACACTAAAGCAGACAGAAGAAACAGAGAAACTGGAAGGAGGTGTTTCAGAGAGACCAGGGCACCAGAACTGCAGCAAGCTGTGAGGAGACAGGACAGAATTTGTGCTCTGACAAAATGTTTCTTTGTACCCTCAAAGCTTTGGGTAACGTCCCAAAATCCTTGGATTTCTTTAATCCTTTACTGCCCTCAAGTAGGTATGGAAAATGTGTATCAGGCCTCCTGGGATGTTGGTTGCACTTGCTGCCAGTGTCGGTGGTTGGACATGTAAGAGAGATCTGCAACCTGCATTTGTTTAAATGTCTGCTGACATATGAGGCAAAATTACTTTTTGTGGCAGAATTCTAATATTCCTCTCAAAGGCTGTCTTCAGAAACACAAAACAGGAATATGACTGTGCAATTAAAGGTTTTATCAGAGCATGCAAAAATAGGAAATTAAGATTGCATGTGAATAATCCTAACAGTAAGAGTCTTTAACTTTAATGTCTCTACTTTGCAGCTTTAATATTTTTAATGACGATTTTGTGTACTCTGGTATAAATATTTTTTTTTTTTAATCTGAAAAATTTGTAGAACTGCTTTAACTGCTGCACGAACACTTTCCTTTTCTCATCTTTACCCAAAAGATTCAGAGGGCTGGAATGTCTAATTTTCTGAGTGTGCCTTGCAGAAATATACACAATGAATTAACAGATTTTGTTTTTTCAGTTAAATAATTCATAAAATTAAAAGCAGGGTACTGAATTTTCTTTTGATGTGTTTCAGTTGTTTCACATGGCTGTAAGTTTGAACACTTTCTTTTTTACTTTTTTTTCCCTTCCTCTTTTTTGTTATTTTTACCAGTCTGCCTGCTGCTAATTCTCAGCTTGTGGCAGAGGAACAGAGACATGAACATATGCTCTGAAAGAGAGGTTCTTTCACATTTGTATTTCAGAGAGTTTTGTTGCTCCTTGAGCCCAATAACCTCACAAATTAATTCCTTTTGCTTGCAGTGACATCTGTTGGTGAGGGCAGAGCTGATTAACTGCAGGGCTGGCTTCACTGAGGCATTTAAATGCAGCAGATGTTTCTTCTCTCTTCCCGCCATCTTACTTCCAAGAAAGTGGAAATGTTTTTGGAGAATTGATATAAACCTTGTTCACACAGATAAATTAAATCCCTAAATCTGGATATCTACCACGGCTGCTAACTGTAGTGCTTAAATGACCACTGGGCCAGGGGCATTAATCACCAAGTCTATAAACACAAGAACAAGCAAGAAATAGATTTATAAAATCAAAGGATATTTCTGGCAAGAAAATACTATTCCTCAGTTATACTGTGTGCACACAATAATTGCTCCCCATATCCTTGACGAACTCTGCACTGAGACAAAGGAAAAGAATATGAAAATAAATACTTCAAAATTTGAACCATAGGCTTTATAAAACCAAAGAAAACAGTTTAATTTTTAAGAGTCTCAACATTTTTACTCTATTTTTTTCATTTACTTTTTCTCTGATGTTTTGTTACTACACTGAGAAAAATATAATATGTTGACTTCCAAGTATTTTTATATTTATCATCCATTGCTGGTTTTAACATTTAAAAAAATCACTTCTCTACAAACAAATACATGAAAAATTTTAGAAACTTTCAAAATCTCAGGTAATGCTTTTTAAATGTAATTAACTATATGACAGACAACGTCTGGTCTTTACTTTTGAGTCAAAATTTCTTGTTAGTCTTGGGCCACATCAGATATTTCCATGTTTGCTCCTTTGTCTGTACCCCCTTTTGACATAGTTACAAATGTGGATATATTTTGGCAATGAATACATAGCTATCTTTTCAAGGAGCAATTTTTGAAAGGAAAATATTATCTAGGGCAGTTTCTTAGTTTCAGTTGTGTGCAGTAAGAGCATCACAGCTTGAGTACATTGAAAAGCATTCCAGTTCATGTACTTTCATTTATACAAGGATAAAGATTTGATTCTGTCGTGCGTTATTCAACCC
Organism: Muscicapa striata striata; assembly: GCA_030060385.1. Taxonomy (NCBI): domain Eukaryota; kingdom Metazoa; phylum Chordata; class Aves; order Passeriformes; family Muscicapidae; genus Muscicapa; species Muscicapa striata. Next base: position 322,448 of record JAREIS010000326.1, read on the forward strand.
CACCAGTGAGATTTCATCATATACGTGGTCTTTTTCTTAATGTGATTTTATTATTTCTCTTATAATTTTAATGAGAAGCAATTTCTTGTTTCTGTGACTACCAATGATGTAGGACAAGCTGTAGAGAGTGGCAGTCTCACGTGCTCTGCAGCAGGATGAACTCTCTGAGGCTGTGTTTAAGAGCCCCAGTTTGTTATTCGCTTTCAGCTCACAAGGTAAAGGTGAAGCTTCTAAACACTAGTCAGGTATGTCTAATGGCCCACAGCATACAACACTAGAAATTGGGATAGGAGGTGGGCTAAGGAATCAACATCATCTTAACCATTCCCACTGTCTCAGGCCTGACATACTGAGCATGATACTTTCATTGTTTTCATATCTGAACTCCAGTACACAAATAAGAGGGGCTGCACATGGGAAGAATGTGCATGTTCTTTTCACCATGTGCATATGGTAAACCACACTGACCACAAAATACAGTTAGACCATTCAGAAGCAGTTGAGATTTTTGTTAGTCTTCTCCATTGTTAAACTCTGCTACAAATGACCGACATATCTTCGACTCTAAAGTCAGGAGCACGGGGTCTGTAAGAGTCTATTCATTATTTGAAGAGGGCATAAAAACCAGAGAAGTGACAATGTAACAATCTTACCTTTTAATTTGCTATAGAGAAGTTTGCAAAGAAAGCACCCTAACTAAAACAAAAAGCAAACCAATAATACTAATCCTCCAATGTGAAAAGTGCTCATCTGTTCTTGTAGAGGGTTTTTCCTTAAACCTATAGCACTGATGTCTGCTACAACATTGTCTAAGTCTCAGTCCACTTGCAGTTATTTGAGCTATGATCTAATCCAATTGATTTGGCTGTAAGTGCATTGGCTGTAGTGGAAGTGGGTGACTTCAGGTTACTAATGAAATCAAAGCCCAACTTCTCTTGCAGCATGGATCTACTTAAGACATTGCACAACTATTGAAGATAAAATCTGGCAAAATACAAAAACATGATGCCAAGAGAAAGCATATATGTCCTTTGGGATCATCTTTATAAAACAAGCTGAGTCTTTGACAATCATTTTGTCTACCCCTGCTAAAATTAACTGTGAAAATGCCTAACAGATGGTCAAACATACCAATAAGAGCTGATCCAAATTCTAGAAGGAGGTGTTTGTATAAATGCTAAGGTGTTTAAGTGTCTGCTGAAATGAGATTTTCACCTTTTCTAAGCAGCCGTTGTTATGAGGGAGGGGGAAATGTCTACTGGCATCTCATAAGCACATCAATAAAAGGAAATCAAAATGACAGAAGGCTTAGTAACAGGCTTATCATCAACATATATCACAATATCTTAATTCATAATAGTGCTCAGCACAAATTTCTCATACTTAAAAGAGCTGTTGATTTTTTCAGTATTATCCTCTTCTCGTCAAGACAGATGTCCACATATTTTTATGGAGTTCCTTTTGAGACATTTAGCTACTGGGGGGCAAGAGGTGAGTTTTGTCATTTTAAACGCTACCAGAGTTTGACCCCCAGATTTGATAACTTAATTTACTTTTCTATAAGAAGGAACTGTATCTATTTCTAAATAGCTTGAAAATCTCTACTAAAATCTTGATACTCTAAATTAATTCCAAAGTTTTAATACTATTTTGAAGTCAAGATATAGGCAATATGCAGTTTATTTTAAGGATGTTTAAGTAGACTAGAGCAGTAGATTCCTCTATAAGGAGTCGCAGGGCTCCTATCTCTCTCTGTGCTCTTGTTGCAGGGGCTGTTGTCATGGTTTTGCAGCTATTTGCTGCAAAAAACTTAGAGGACAGTTTGCATGAAATTTCTTTGTGAGTGTTCCAAGGCTCTGAACATTCTCCCTGAAAAAATAGAGTGGATTAGTTGTACGTTTTCAGAGTAGATGTTTGAAAAAATTCAGGTATGGTAAAACAAGAAAAAAGAAACACAAATCACTTTGTAGCTTAATTTTGGGTTTAATACATCTCAGAATTATGCTGTTACACATTATTTTATATATATATGTATATATATATATTTATTTTTTTTTTACTGTGCCTGGAATGGATATCCTTTCAATACGAGGAAAAATAAAAGAATAAAATAAAAACAGGAAAACTGGGATTCAAAGCCCTTTTCATCCTGTGGGATCACGAACCCCAAGGTGCCAGGGTAGCTGCCAGCACTGGGGCGTGAGCCACAGCCTCCCAAAGTGTGCCCTGCCCAAGCTGTGGCTCCTGCCTGCAGCCGGGGGGCAAGGAGAGCCCCTCGGCATGTCTGGGACCACCAGGACACCTGTCCTCTGCCAGGTGCAGGATTTCCACTGCAAGACAGGGGTGTGGCAGCACCTGGGGTCCTGGGCAAGCCCAGGCAGTGTGGGTGTGCTGGTGTGTTTGGCCTCTGCTTCCACAGGGAAAATGTGCAGAAGTCCTCCTCCTTCCTGCTGAATCAGCCTCTGCTATTTGCCCATGAGCTGGCTGAGAGAGCTGAGGTTCTTTCCAAACACAACTGGTTAAAAACACCAGGCTGAAAAATGAACCCAGAATAATCAGTGGAAATTGTCAGCATTTTTTTTTCCCCCAAAGAGCTACCAGCAGCAGTATTCTCAGATTTGAACTTTTTCCTATTTTTAAAAAAGCAGTCCTTTTGAGATCTGTTTTTCAATATTTTTTTCAAGGAATTCAACAATTTTCAAGAAACTGAAAAATCAGTGTTTTCTAATTTCTTTCCTTTGTCAGCAGAAGATACAAGCATTCCCATCTTTTGAAGCCTAAAAACGTCTTTGACATTTTCAAGATATTTTGAAAGCAGCCTTTCAAATCCATGGTGCATTTTGGTCATGCTTCTTACAAGTCCACAATCTCAAATTTCATAAACGAAAAGAAGATAATAATTCCTTTTTGTATTGCTGTGCTGGTTTTGCATTGCGGGCGGAGGGTGCTGCCTGAGAGGAGCAGCACCGGGGCTGCAACAGAGGAGGGCTGTGTTCCATGCAGAGCTGTGGGGACCAATCGGAGGGCTGATTTGGTGATTGACAAGTCGGGTAACCAATTAAAAGTTATTTCACGTTCATCGATTACTTTGGTAAAGTTAATCCGACCTCTTTCCCCTTCCGTCGGAGAGTGGTGTAACAGCCGGTGAATCCCGGCCCCAGGCTCGGCTCGGCTCAGCTCGGCCCCCTCCCAAGCGGCCCGGCCGGGCAAGGGGTGAGGGAGCCACTGAGGCCCCTCTCGCCCTGCTCTCAGCTGCGGAGCCCTGGTGGCCGGGTGGGGGGAGGCTCTTGCTGAGGTCCCCCCTTCCAGCATGGCCACGGCTCAGCCGGGACTCTGCCTCCACTTCGGAAGCAGCCAGGCGTGAGAGAGAAGCCGCAGCTGACTGCGCGGTGTGGGGAGGTGCAGCTGGGCTTTGCGGTTTTGTCTGGCCTCCTCCACGTGGCCCTTGCAGCCAGCATGGTCTGGCCCAGCTCCTTCACTTTCTGGATGCAATTTTAACCCCTTAAGTGCTTGGATAAAGATTCTTGATCTCCTGAGCTTCCCTGAATGAGTAGAGTAAAGCAAGGAGTCTACTGAAGTCAGTGAAGTGAAGGCTAAGTTTCCAGATGGGAAGAGATTGAAGAGATGCCACTGATAAATAGCTGAAAAACCTTTTTGTGGGCTATGAGGAGACTGTGACTACACTGAAATTCCATTAAACTGTGAAAAATACTTGGGGAGGTTAAAGTGCTTAAGAAAAGGATCTTTTGCTCTGAGGGAATGGGGCTCTCTGTTTTGGGACTGGAAATATGGACGGAGACATTTAATAGGAAAAGAGATGAAGAGGATTTTGTTTTTAAGCAGCTTGCCTTTAAAAGTAATACCCGCAAGTGTGTGGCGTAACCCATAACACAGCTCTGGAAAGACTGTGAAGATGAGTGGAAGTTCACGATTTACAATTTTTTCTGGGGCGGATGCAGATTGTGAAAGTGAAGATGCCCCCCTTAGCCTAAACAAAAAAAAAAGGAACTTTTCTCTCTAGAGTGAGCTGAAATGATTATTTAAGTAGAAAACTGACTGAAGTGTTCTCTGTATGTTGCTGTTAAGAAATGTGGAAGATGAGGGAAGGGGGAGGAGGGAATGATCTGGAAATCATATTCTAATTTTTTTTTTTCTGTGTTATTAATAAATTTCTTCTTATACCCTTTTAAGTTTTAGGACTGCCTTGTTTTTGCTCCTAAATCTTGTCTCTAAAATAAATTGTATATTTTAAAATTGGCAACCCCAAGTCAAACCGTGACAATTACATAGCCAAAAAAGAAAGAGTTGCTTCCATCAAGTGAGACAGATTAAGCAAGAGATAAGCATATCAGTATGTCTTATTCCCAAAGGGCATTTTGCAACCAAAACTGACAAGAAGGTGTGAATAGGTACCCGTTACAATTTTTTTTGCTTGATAAGATGATACAGGATATTTCTGTTGACTAAATGTCACTACTCACTTGAAGAGAGAGAGAGAAAGGGAACACTCCATAGGACTCAGGACTAGTTGTTGTGCACTTTTTATGAAAAAGCTTACTGAATAAACAGTGCTATTTAAGCTTTTCAGGCTGTCAAAATTAATTTTCAAACATCACATTATAGTTTCTCTTTTAAATTATATAACTAATAATTCAGTACCCATATTAGTTTTTTTCAAGATACATTCTTAAATATAATTGATATAATTTTACTTTTCTCATTATTTAAGTAGAAAAAGTCAATCATATGTTAGTTTCAGCTGTAAAATGTACAGTATAATTATGAATGCAATTACAGCATAGTTGAGGAAATACAAGAAATTAAATATCATCTGTGCCTAGACTTCAATAATATTTTTAAGCCTATCAATCTGCACCAAGAAGGGGCTGAGGACTTCTGTAGTCACCAGAATAAACCAGTGTTAGAAGAGTTTAAACCCAGCGTGAAGTTTTTCCCCTGAGCCATGAATATTTTGCTCTTAAATGTGTGCATAATAATTACAATATCCTTAATTCCATAAAATTATTAAAAATTCATTAATTTATGAAAAAAGTATATTTAACTTAAATCATGCTACTAAATTCCACTATGGCCCATAGGATGTGAGCAAGCATTTAGTTTTATTAGTTAATAGTTCTCACTTAAATAATTTGAGACTGTTATCTAAGAATCTGTTAGTACGGAGAGGAAGAAAGAAAAAGCAAAGCTGCTTCTAAGGTACCCAAGACAGTAATTTTTGGTACTTTCGATCTATTTGGCTTAAATGTCTTGTAAGGGAAAGGCCTGCAAAACTGAACAACACTACACTAAGAAAGCATTGACTTTGTATTGCACAATCTTTTTTAGGAAGTGCTGTTTTGCAGCTGATGAAACTAAAAGTGTCCTATTTGCATTATATATGAACTAGCAGCAAGTTTTCAATACATTAATACATTTGGGGTGAAAAAAAATCCAATTTACACAGATGAACGCAGCAAGCCAAGGAGTACAAAGGAAGTGAGAGAAAGGCTGCCATATTTTGGGTTTGCTCCTACAGTTGAGGCAATTCTAGTTCTCAGAAAAAATCAAGGCAATGAGGGCATGAAGCCAATATAACTCCTTTTCATTAGAGGTGCAAATACTCTCGCCTCCAGGACAGGAAATCTTGAAGAAAAAAAAGCCCTGTGGTAGTTCTACTGAAATTTCACATTAAAAAAAAAAAAAAAAAAAAAAAAATCAGTAAGGGTATTTGTCTCTGGAATAAGAACAATGTTTCTCAGAAAAAGTTGGCACAACCCAGTGAATACACCCACTGTTTATACAGGTGGGCTCCTGCTGCCTTTGGCAGGGAGAGGAGGGACACTCACTCTCACACCAGTTCTGATGACTTCTGGTTCTTTTCAGGTTTACTGGGGGAGGAAATTTGAGAATCAGATCAGGAAACTTTTGTTTGTCAATCAGTGTGAGAAATTAAATAGATCATTTGTCAGCAATTCAGGTACTCAGAGACCTTGCTAAGGGAAAACTGCAAAACTGAAGTATCTCAGTAGCATAGGAACAGTTTTACTTTGTGTTGTGATAACATTTAATGGGCATAAATTCTTGAGGCATAGCAATAATTCAAATTTCACAGAAATTCATCTGTTATCTTAAGAATAAAGCATGTAATTCTACAAAGCTTTCCTCTTTCCCTCTCTCTCTCTCTCTCTCTCTCTCTCTCTCCTCTCTCTGACACTCCCGTTCTCCTTCCTAACAATTGCCACTTGGAAATTGAACTGAGGACAGTTACCTCTGAGCATGACATGCCAACAGAGAAATGAGAATGCAGCATCAAACCTCTGTAACAAAGAACAATACTTTGACACTTAATCCTAGGTCTTCTACTACATCTGCACAAAGCAGAGCATACTCACAGTGTTTTTTCATTACCTGGTCCCATTTTTATCATAACTCAGTTTGCTCATTTCCAGGATACATTACCCACAGTAAAAAAAACTGAGATTTTGCAATATACATTATTTCCAGCAATCCAAATTTGAATGAGGCAAACTTGTCTTCTTTCAATTTCCATATGTGTAGGCTGGGATTCTACTTGCTTTTTCTCTCTTTGCTTTTCTGAAAAGTATTTCTGGCAAGACAAGAGGTTCTTGAACCTGTCAAGACACTTAGTCTGAGCAATTTGCTCAGAAAAGGCAGAACAGAGCAAAGATCCAGCAGCTAATGTCATAGCCAAGGTCGATGATACTGAACTGGAAGTCTCATTAAATAATAAAGGACAATGTAAAATGCAATCAGATTCAAAATTACTAGAGTCACTTATGTACCTGCATAATAGATTGCAAATGGACTTCACTCCAGACTCAAATATATTGAGGTAATTTCTAGAATAAAGGAGTATAAGATATGAAAAAAATAATAATGCATGTAATAAACTAACAAAGATATAGATTTCAAGTATAGAAACAGCTGTACTAAAAAATATCAGGCTGTTAGCTTTAATTAAGAAAACAGCCAGGAATATTTGTTGGAGAAAAGTTTCGTATAATAAATCCTACAAAGGGCATACAATTCTTCTCACAAAAATGCAGTTATCTGTCATATCATCACAGCTTCCTTGATTTGTGGTATAACAAAACACAGAAAGTAGAAGTTATTCCTGCTGCAGAAGAGCAAGAAGATTTCATAAGATCCTAATTTCATGCTTTTGGAAGTGTAAAGAGATTGATAATATTGATCCCTGCTGCACTTAGCAGTTATTCTTCTGCCTTGGAGAAGTTTGCAATCTCAAGAGTAATAAATCATTAAATCTTATCAAAGGCCCTAAGGTAAGCAGAAAGTGAGATCCTGAATGTGCTTATTGTTTATTTTTCAGGTGTGATAGGATAACAGATAACCAGAGGGGTAGACTTAGTAGCTAGAAAAATTTGGGACAGTTCCAAATTTACCACTAAAAATTTCCACTAGCTTTGCTCTCTGCTAACACTTGGGTTGCAGACTCTGAAGTGCTGGAGAGATTTACATGTGGAATTATGCCACACTTCTGTAACACTCTACCTCTAGTCATGGGACAGATACCACAGGAACGTTTTCCAGAGAGGTTCCTATAGACTGTTCTATGCAGACACAGTTTATAAGAATATTCTTTCCTTTAAAAAAAGAGAAACTTCCAATCTCTTCATCATTTTAGATTTTTAAAATCCTGCCTGATCATTGTTTTAGATGATGATCAGGTAGGATTTCAAAAAAAGGTTTGCAATTAGAGGGCTGCAGTCAGGATGAAGCAGTAACTTAAAAATAGGGGCAAGGTTTTCAGCCAAGATTACATCTTTAATGTGCCATGGGAAAATTAATAAAATTAGGGAAAAGCAGGGCAAGTTTGAAAATAGAGAGTAGACTAGGAATCATTCTGAATGAATTGTTTTGGTTATTTGGGTGGACACCATGGGGCAATTATGTGTTCTGGAAGAAGGACAGCAAAGGAGTCAACAAACACATTAGTGCATATTTTAGAAAATATTCAGGAACATCTTTTTCCTTTATTTGGAAGTCAGAAGCAGTATTTCTGTGGTTAACCCTATCAAATTGCACCCAGCTGCTTTTCCCTAGCTGTTGTCTTTCAAGTTGCTTTCAGTTTGAATTCCAAGTAGCAGGATCCAGAATTTGAATTAATTTTCAAAAAACCTGACATTTGGTAAGATTATGGCAGGTAGGATACCTTGCACCAGTTTGACAGAGGGTTGAGCTCTGCTATCAGCAGCTGGAATGAGAATCATTTTGTTTCAAGTCCAAAATGAGACTTCTAAGAGAAAACCATCTTTTCATACATCAACTTGTTACAGCCATCCAGAATTCATTGTTTTCTTTGTGCTTGTTGGATATCAAGTTTCCTCTTTGCAAACCACCTAATCATCAGTGGAAATCCTCTCTGCATTGGCATGGGGCTTTGTAAGGTGGACATGACATTTCCTGGATTAGTGGTGGAGTCATGTGCCTCCACTGATCTTATATTAGCTATAATGAAGTCCTTTTCTAAAACTAGGCAACAAGCTTGTATTTACTGAAGATGGGAACTTTTTTTTTTTTTTTTTTTTTTTTTTTTTTGTTACTGAAATACTATTGTAACAACTAGATTGGTAGATTACGTGAGGTCATTTTTGTTGTGTCTTCTTGAAGGGTTACTGGCCACTCCATTATCTGTAGCTCTCAAAGGTACTAAATATTTAGGTACATGAGTGTAATAAATCAAGTAAGGAAGTATCATGGGAAGTTTTTTGAAGATTCTGAATGAGAATGTATCAGCAGTAAGCTTATGAATATATGAAAAGTACATGTGTTTGCCTGGAGTTACATTTGATCTTAATTCGTGATATTATGAGATAATAAAACTATATTAGTACTTTCTTGAGATATAACAGTCTTTTTTTTTTTTTTGCTGTTCATGATATTTCTTTTCTTAATTCTTATATATAATGACTAGAGATGAACAGTTATAAAGGGTAAAATCCCAGTCCTTTAAAATATTTTATTAAAGCATTTCATTCTTGGATTATGCTGGTTATATTTTGAGTAAATATTCCTTAGGCCCATAGTAAGTATTCTTTTTCTTGTAAAGACCTTTCCCCTCCTTTTTAATAATGGTAATATTTGCTAAGACTTAACTGTCTGAACCAGTATTATAACTGTATCAATTCAAGACAAAAAAGTAAAATAATAACTGTCTCAGCTTTTCAGATATAGTATTACACCTCTGGCACCTGTTCAAGTTCAGAAGGAATAATGAAAGAAGTGGTTCAAACTTCAAACAAGAAATGCACTTGGTTGTATAAAAACTATGAACAATCATTCTGCTAGCCATCAGCTCTAGGAAGTGGAAAAGAGAGTCATAATTAATAATTCTAAAAATAATTTTAGGATCTAAACACTAATTTTCCTGTCTAATTTACTCTTATTTTAACAAGTGAAGTAAGTGTTCTACTTCCCAGTTACCATTAATTCTTAGAATAAATGAAGCATAGAAACATATTTTTTTGAAAATATTATACAGATTGCATTAATACAATTACAAATGGCAAGTGAAGTGTCTGAGTAACTCAAAATGTGCAAGGACAGACATAGGGAACTGGAGTTGTTTAGTCTGGAGGAATGGATGGAGGCTCAGGGGGAAGCTTATCACTCACAACAACTACCTGAAAGGATGTTCTTGCCAAGTGGAAGTTGGTCTGCACTCCCAGATTACAAGCTATAGGTTGACAGAAAATGGCCTTGAGTTGCACCTGGGAGGTTTAGATTGGCTTTTAGTATAAATTTATTCAGTGAAAGGCCTGTCAAGCATTGTAACAGGAAAGTGGTGGAGTGACCGTGCCTGGTTGTGTTTAAAAGATGTCAAGTTGTGGCACGGAGGGAAGTGGTTTAGTTCTGGACTTGGAGGTGCTGGGTTAATGGGTGGGCTTGATGATTAGAGGTCTTTTCCAACCTAAATCATTCTGTTTTACTATGACTGTATTTTTTCTGAGTGACGGCTGCTTTTAGAACTAGGTTCCTGGATGGAAAAACCTGCGTGAATGGATGTTCTTTGTGTCAGCATAGGGTTTATGTCCATGATGCTTGAAGAAGAAAGGTCTTGTAAAGATTTGTCATGATAAAGCAGAAGGAAAAAAGTTAAGCATGGGGGCTCCATTTAAATGAAGAGATAATTTGATAACTATCTAGTACTAACTCTGAAAATGAATTTCCATATAAGTTACTCATGTGTATTTATTTTTATATAATAATAAAATAGCTATAACAAAACAGAGAACAAACTAAAAATCAGTGAAAAAAATTTGATTCAAAACAAGAGTAAGAAACTCTTCACTAACATTAAGATTCCGATTTTTTATTTATCAATCACGCTTTCCAGTTCCTCAGCTCTCAGAAAACTCTTTCCTCTGACCTCAAATCATTATGATGTCTTTGCATCTAAACTTCTTGAATATGGGCTTGTAAGGGTCTTGTTCAGAACTAGCTAGGAATATTACTGTGTTTTGTCTAGAATGGCAGAGTTATGGGCCTCAAGTTCTTAGAAACAGTGTTTAAAGTTTCCAGGTTGCTCCATGTTCCTGAGCTGTAAATTAGCATGATTTCACAATAAATCATCATTATTTCTTTTTCTTCAGTTTTTTTTTCTTTTTGTGATTTTTTTTTTGAGTTTTTATTTATTTTTGTTTGTTCAAGTTTTTTGAGCTATCTTGTAGCAATGAAGGTACCAGGGATCACCACAGTACACTAAGTATGACTTCATACAAAAAATAGTATGACTGAAATAAGCTTAATCATCCATCTAACCCACAGTGTTTTCTGCTAGTACAAAGTACATCACTTTGTTGAAACTGATGAAAGTGATTATTTACATCAATCAGTGACATTTACCCTGTATCTAAATGTCTATGTATATTAGAGATTAAGAGAAATCCCACATTCAGAGGCTTAGCTTTTTTTTTTATTGTTTAACTAGAATAATCTTCTAATTTGAGCTTTTTGGTGAAGGGAGATGATCAAAGTCTTAGTCTTTGACCTCTTGAAGGCCTATAATTCTCACTGCCCATGATTGCTTTTTTTAAACCCTTAAAACCTGTGTCAAGCACTCATGACAACTAATTATATTTTCTTGATTTTTTTCCTGTCATTAGTAAGTAGTTGTGGGACATTTATTTTGAAATATTGACCTTTGATATGCAACAGAGTCCCCAAAAAAGGACTTTTTGAGAGTAAGTTAAATATTAGTTATAAGGGACTCTTGAGATGATGATGACCAACTGCATATATTAGCAAAAATACAAACGGTGAGTGATAGGAATCATAGAACTGTCCCTTGAAAGGGACTTCAGGAGATCAGGTACAACTTTTCATGGGGAATGCAGCCTAGATGAGATTATCTGCGACCCTGTTCAACTGAGTCTTGGAAAACTCCAGAAGTGTGGTCAGACAGAAAATGTAACAATGATAGAGGTTTAGGAAATATGTTCTTTGAGGAGAAGTTGATGGATGCTTTTTATCATTTACTGAAAATAAAACCTAAGAGAGAAGTCCATGATTGCAGTGGTTCTGGTTTAATTATTTTGGGTTTTGGCACTAATATATGTAGTAGGCTAGGCGCTGGTCAAATGTCAGTTCATCTACTAGAATGCAGTGTATTGAGACAGTATTCCAATACAGGAAAAATTGTCCCAGAACCCCCAGTTGTTTTCTGAGAAGAAATATAAGAGATATAGGCTTGATTTACAGAAGAGACTGAGCTTAGGCTTTACAAATACCCAACTCTTAAAAGGTGGAATAGTCACAGCACATCCAGAAGTTGTGGATGTCTTCCACTGAAAATATTTAGCAAAAAGTTTGGTGAAGCCAAACTTTTCAAACCTGTGCAGTGGGTTATGCTCATAAAAGTGGACGATGCTCCAGGTTGTCCTGTTCTTGCCTTCACATTTCTCCTCACATGTTTATGATTATGTCCTTCCCCATAATGTGCTCTGTGGAAGCTGTCTATACTCTCAGAATAATCATATAGCCAACAGGCATATATTATTACTATGTATTTTGATGATAAAGTTAGAAATATCAGTGCAGAATATATTAATTCCGTAAAGATTTTAATAACTGCCCAAACTGTACTATGCTACTATCTAGTAAACTTAGCAAGATTTCGGACCAATCTCAGTGGCCACCACAAAACAAATAGTATTTTAATTATTCAGATGTTTTACACAAAAGCCTAAATCATAGTATTGCAGCATTTGACAGCAAGATTGGCTACCTGTGCTCAGGAATATTGTATGCTGACCCAGCACTTTACAAATGAAAAAGTGAAATTTTTAAATGTTAAGATGGAATTTGAAAAAGTGCTAGCACAAGTATCAGAATGACACACAAATACTGTAATTTTAAATAATATAAATCTGTCAACAAATCTTCCATGCATTTCCCCCATTTAGTATAACATAAAATTATATCCATGTTTTGAAAATATTATTTAAATCTTTATAATTCTCATTAAATTACAATAATTTCACAATTAATTGAAGCTTCAAGGTATAGTAGAATTTTCTTAGAATATTTGCTTTTAATCAAAAGGATACATACAGTTGTGAATTCATAATTAATTTCAGCTGTACTTTCTCACCCAGTAAGTAATTGAAGTTTGATTATATAAGGTTTAACTAATTTTCCCTAGTTCATCATTCTTGAATATGTCTATCAGCAACCCTATGTAAAATGCCCATTTTAAATAAGAGGATTTGTAAAAGATTGTGGAATTCCGTGGAAATATTTAATCAGTTTGGATGTGCCTTTAATAAAAATGTCATAATTTAATATAAGGTGACCATTGCCAAGAGGTAACTTATTTGCATTCACAGTGCCCCAGGCAATTTTTTATTCCCATTTCCCAGGAGTGAAACAAACATGACATTCAAAATTGCATGCCATATTGTGATTATCTGAGGAGATAATTTAAGTCATCATACAAATATTAATTCTGAGCAGAAACTAGGTTAACAAGGCCAAGCAGCACTTTTGATTCAGAACAAAACTTCTACTGAGCATTCACAGCAGTGTTTGAGTGACAGCAGTGCAAAATGCAGTAGCAAATGCCACTGTTGCAGGCAAAACTATATTAAAGAATATTACGCAGGATGATCAGCCTTCCAGAACCAGAAAATGTCATCTTTTTTATCTCAGACTGCAAAGTCTGAATCATAAGCTTTTGCATCTGCTTCAAGAAAAGCGTAGATTTGAGCTTTAGGATAATGGTGCCATGGAGCTGTGGGTGAGTGATTCATCACAAGCCCTTTCCTATCCAGAGGTGGGGGCACGTGACTATCCTTCTGTTTCCATTGCTCCATATTTTAATGACAATCATGACAATTTTCTGTTGGCAGTCTTTCTCACGATTGTAACACCTATTATTTGATTTATTGTACCAAAATGTTTGATTTTGGATTTAGGGATTTTTTGGATTGGAAAACTTCCAAGGTGTGAATATCAATTAGGATTATTAATTATCATTGGTTATGTCAGAAATTACTCTAAACATTGACATGCTTTGTACCTTAAGACTTTTCTGTGCTAGATTTTTGTCTTTGTAAAGTGCTATAATTCTGCAGAAGTAGATTCTGGTTCTGCTATTACTTGTGTTACACATACAAAGTTTAAAGATGATACCTTTGATAACAATGTAATATCTTTAAAATTCACTTCTCAAATAGTACTTTATGGTAGCAAACGTGTATTTTACCACTAGCTTGCAAAGAAAATACGGAACAATAGATATTTAGTATGAGGATATGAAAGACTGTATAAGAAGCAATGTTTAGTTTATTGAAAAGGAATTTCTTGGCATAGAGTTATACATTTCTTTTTAGAAATCTCTGTTTTATTGAAATCAGGTATTAACCTCATACCTTTGACCCCTTGATTTCTTGTCCAAGAAAGGAGTAATTTCTAAGTCCAGTACACTAATACAATTGTCATTATAAATCAGGAAACCAGAGCAAGCCTTTGAAAGAACAAGTGAAATTAATTTGGCAACTGAGACACATAACTGACACATGAGAGGAAAAGGCATAGAAAAGCATAAACTCCTAATAAATGATTCTGCATCGCCATAAATACTCAGTCTAAACACCCAAAGCCAACCAACACCACAGGGCTTTACATATAGCAATAGCTTAGACATAAACTTCTGATTAGATTGTTTACAAATTGGAATGTAAATAAGCAAATATCCAGGAAAAAAAAACTTCCCACTATTTTAAGGTAATTATGAGCCACACTCACAAAATCATTTACATATTTTTTACAGAAATGTTTAAGAGTCAGTGCATGGAAGGATAGCGAGAGATGAGAGCTGGGAAATAGATAGCTCCTTTTATTTGGAACCAGACAGAATAAAACATCTTTCTAAGAGCAACTTTTCACTCTGGGTAAGTTGGACGGGACTACCCAGGCTAATGACAGTAATTTTCTTTTATCTGGTTATTGTGTTGTTGCATCTTTTCTCTGCCTTTGATAGCTCATGGTTAACTTTGCTTTCTGACGTGTATGTTAAAACAAGCTCTCAGTCAGTCACTGCACTTCTTACTTTCAGTCACAGAAATACTGAGGCCCTATCAAGCATTTTGCTCAGTCTCTTCATAATTCCTAAGAAGGAATGGCATTATCAGGTTCCAAGATAGCAGCAGAGATATTGTTGTTCACCTTTAGTGAAGGACTAGTGATTTTATGAAGGAAGGTATTTTCAGGCTCTTAGAGTCTCTTGTGTACTTAAAGGAAGCATTGCACTAGGAGGTTTGGACTGACAGGGACTAATGTCCTCTACCATTGTGATCCCTGCACTATTCAGCTTTGGTACCAAACAGCCTTTGTGAGAAAACAGTTCTTTAGAAAAAAAACCAACAAACTGTTTCAAATGTAAGTGCAGTGTGGAGACTTCTTCTGGATATAAAAGATGAGGTCTCTTTTCTATTTATCTTCCAACCACCAACTATTTTTTCCTCATCAAAGATTGCCCGGCATGGTGTAGATTAGATTTTCTTTGATGTTTTCAAATGCTGAAAAGAAACTCCTTTGTCTGAGAGCTACTTGGCTTGAGGTAAAGAGAAAAAGCTCCATCCTGTGTGATTGCCAGTTAAAGCCAATAATAACCCAACTGATTTTTCTTGGCATTAAAAAACAATGACAAAGTCAATACAAAGTACAACTCCACCACCAATTTACCTCTAATTCTTTAGTGTTTCTAGCTGGGTTCTTAACTGATAATAGGAATGCCCATGTGGGAGAAGGAGGTATTTTATGTTTAAAATGGAGACATTAATTGTGAAAAACACCGATCTTTAAAATCCTGCTAAGACAGGAAGAAATATATAAGCCACTGCTCTGCCAGGTGAAAAGTATGAAATGGACTAATTATGTTTCAAGCACAGTTTGGATTGTTACTTTAAAGTCCCCCTAAAATACCTTCCCCACAGCTTTGTTAAATGGCAGAAAAAGAACTGATTTTTCATGTGTGAAACATATTGCAAATGCCCTCTAGCTCTGATTTCACCAAAAGTGCAGAGCTTCAGGGCAAAAAAAATTTCCATCACCATATTATACATATGGAAAGAAGTGACTGTCTTTGCTTATACAAACATATAGCAGAAAAATCTCAATAATCTTTAGGTGGTATTAATAGGGGACACATGCATGCAACTCAAAATTGTTTCCAATGGAAATTTAAGCACAAATGTTCCCTTATAATTAGTTTGCTAACAGAGAAATGAGAGGGGCCAGAAGAAAGCAAAAGGTATCCATGTGCCCTTCTGTCTCTGTCTATATATACGCACATACATATGAGCACACATATATACACGTATATATACATGCACTAGTAGCATATATCCATGTAAAGTTACTAAGGCATGCATAGCAAGCAACGACTTATGACAGGAAATAAAGAATGTGATATCTACTTTGTACAGTGCAAATTGTAGGAATGAAGACAGATGTTCATTAGATGACTTTGTTAAATACAGCTACCATGCTTTACTCTAGGCTGTTATTAAAGCAATTACTTTTTTCAAGTGCACAGTAAAAGCTGTGCTTTGTGGTATTCTAGTGAGCATTATTACATTAATATAGTGAATTTACCCAATCTAGCTTTCATTACCAAACCTCACAATGATATTCTGATTAATGAAGCATACTGTAGATTTTGCAGATGCCAGCCAGATGTTCAGAGAAAACCAATGATTTTGGCCTGGGAAGTTAAGTATAAATCATATACATATACTGACACACCTAATGAAACAAATGGAAGGCATTCCTTAGTGTATTTTCTATCTAGCTCATATTTAATCTTAGACAAGACACAAAACACAACACCTTTCAGCATTCTAGATAAAGCAGTAGATGAGAGGACAATGCAAACAATTAAAAACAAATTTGACCTCTATTGGAAATCTCTCTTCCACCTTTTCCAGCTGTCTGCCTTACAGGACAGGAGCCTAAACACACAGCTCCAGATCACAGTAAAGGAAAAAGGAAAGGAAGAGCTGCTGACAGCAAGGAGTAGGGTCAGGCAGGTGTCTCATGTCCATCATCATACCCTCTCCTCTGCCCTGTGTTTCTACTCATGTATATATGTATCTGCTGCTATGAAGGGAAGACACCTGCTTCTTTTTCTGCAATATTATTAACTTCAAAGCATTAATTTTTCCGCCTTCATAATAAGACCCTAGGATGGTATGCCTACATTAGCATGTTAGTCAGGAGACAGGAGAAAGGAGAAAGGAAACCTGAGTGCAACAAATCTTAATGACATCTATGAAAAAGAATGTTGTGTCCTTATCTGTCTCTAGGATCAGTCTCCTGTCTTCCAGATACCCATAGCAGCTTCCATATCTTGTTTACCTTAGCAAAGGAAATGAAACATAGACCTCATAAATGTCTGCCTGGTCACTCTGTCCCTAATTACAAATATGTTGCTTTCAAAGACAGCAGCTGAAGAACTTTTGCTCCTCTCAGGTATGGATGAATGGCCAAGAACTTAAGTTTAGGGACAGGCAGAAAATAGCAAGGGGAAAAGTTCAGTGTGTTGTGTGCTCAGCAGTTCTCTGATCCCTACCACCTTTTCTGCTCACTGCTCTTCACTGCTTCCAGAGCATCACAAATGCATCAAGCTCAGCTACTGCTTGAAAGCTTTCTGCAGGGTACAGATTTTTAGTCACACTGCATTAAACAGCGAAAGTGAAGCAGAACTGCCCTGTGCAGAAGCAAAAGAAACTAATAATGGATTTTCCACCTTGCCAGACAATAAAGATTTGCTCAATTTACATCCAGTCTTTTACTCAGGGTCTGCAAATGGTGGTCTGTTGGGTGGAGTGTAGTGCAAGCAATAGTGGGCATTTGAAAGCAAACATAATTATTGCTGTCAGATCCTGGTCCTTGATTTGGATTATATCAGTTCTTCCGATTTTTACGGGAGATAAGAAAGCAAGAAGACATACAACATAGCTTATTTAATCTATTGCATCTATTACTGTTCATTGCATTGTTCACTGAATCTGGACAGTCTGTCCTTGATTCGTTTGGGCAGGGCATAAACTACTGAAGCTTCCCACTTCCCAGTGCAACTGCCAGTGCTGATTTTAGCGTGCCTTTCTCTAATTCAGTTCTGATGCTGAACCAGTGTTTGAAAGGGTAAGTGTTTGCCTTTTACTCCTGTTCAGAATAACATAATAGTGGCTCCAGTGTGTCAGCAGATTTATTATAACATTACAGAAAATAATCAGTGAATTAGGTCACTTTTAATAGCTCTGCACTACCAATTGATCATGCCAATTTTGTACCTCACATGGGATCACAGAACCACAGAAACACTTGTTGGAATTCCAAAATTCTGCTGAAAGCAAGGCTATTACCAGCACTGTGCTTCTATTTTATTAAGTCTTGAATAAGATGGAGACTTCAGAATGTCTCAGGGCAACAAGTGCTGCAGTATCCTTCCCAATAAAAGGTTTTTTCCTGATATTCAGTCTAAACCTCTTTAGATACAATTTGTTCTTTGTTATGATATCACCAATACTGAGGAGTTTGGATGTGTAATATCTGTAAATCCTCCAGAGGAGTTGTATGCTATTTAATAACTCCGAATTCTTTCTCCATCAGGCTGCAGAAACCCCTCTCTTGTTACGAACTGCCAGATAGTGAACTTTTGGCTATTAACATGAGAGTATGTTATTCATTCCAGATGAAAATGCCACTGGAGATAGTGTCAGAATTTTACCAAGTCAAGGTATTTTCTATTTGCTACTGTCCCAGGCAATTTCATATTGACAGATAATTATTGTATCTGTACTATATACAGATTCAGTTCCTGATTTCTGTATTGTCCTTCATGTGTATGTCAATTTATTAAAAAACAGCTTAACATATAAACTATCCAGAAAACTTAAGGAAAATCTGCTTACATGACATGGACTCAAAACATATCCTGCCTTTGCCTTAAGCAGTAAAATCAAAATCAAAAGGAGAGGTTATTCTGATCTCTGACCAACAGAAGAAAAGACTGTTTGTTAGGCCTCTCAAGGATGCACGGGGAAGGTTTGGTGTCCTCAAATTCATATAAATTAAATAGCAGTGCAAATTATCAACCACAGATTCACTGAGCAAGACCATTAGAGACCTTCTCCCTGGTTGACCTGTTCTCATTCTTCAGTGTTTGACATTTAGGACTTCAGGGAAGCAAAATATTCATGGTTTCATTTGTGCCAGGACATGTTAACCTAAATGATTCATGTTTCCATGTATTTTCCTCAGGCAGATAAATACAGAAATCCATTTGTTCTAGTGAGTGAGCAGAGTGGAATAGCAGGAGAATGAAGTATCTTCATTTTGCAGAATTTGTTTTAGCTAATATGTAGGAATTAAAAGTTATTTTTGCTGTAACTGTTCCCTAGCACATGCTTATCAATTCCCATTACATGTTATAGATTTGCACCAAAACTTTTCAATCTGTCATGATGTTACTATGAAATCAAACTAAACTTCAGTGCACTGCAGCTTTTCTTTTTGCTCTTTCTATTGTCTATTATCCATTCCCACATAATAACCTTGGTTGTTTTTTCAATTGGAATTTCAAAATTTGTAGGAAATAAATGTGTAAACTCAAGAACTTTATCAGCTCCTCCATAAGACTCTCAAAAGGACAAACATTAGTGTCCCAACTGCTGAGAAACTTCCCCACTAATCTTCCAGATTTCAAAAATGGACAAATGAATGTAATGAACATATTTCATTAATCCTTTTTTTTCATTATAAAAATGACCATATTAAGACATCTGCCTTTTAGCCTTGTACAGTGAACACAATAGTCCTGGACTTGTTCATATCTTTTGGAGAAGAGAAAAATATACCATTTGAAAGATTGGTGTCTTGTACATCCTTAAAAGTTGTATTTATTGCTATATCTGCACCAAGACTACTTACAGAGTTATAGATGTGTGAGGCTTGTGCTCCCTGAATGATGAGCTCTGTGAATATGTCTCCTTCACAGTGGCAGGTGGAAGAAATTATTACTTCCTCTGGTCCTGTAAAAGGGCAGCCAGAGGAGAAAAAATATGTTGTCAGTCTTGAAAGACTGTCAGATTCCTTCTTGCTGCAAGAGCAGCAGGTCTGGAGTGAAACGGGCAGGCTGTGAAGCACTCCTGGGTTTCTGCCTAAGTTCATCCCAGAACCTACTTGAAGCTAAGGTGCCCAAGTCATTAGTGCCTCCTCTCTGTGACAGTGGAGCACTTCCCAGCACTTCTGAACCAACCAGATCAAATGCATGACTGCAATTCTGTTGAATTAGGCAAAGCAAGGTATGGAGCTCATCCGGCACAAAGGAGCCCGCCCGCACAAAGTTAGTGTGTCAAAATGTTTTGACCAAATTTGAATTGTGGGGGTTTGTATCAGATCAAATGTTCTGTGTGAGGCAGCTACTAGCTGCTTGATTTGATATCAGGGGACCTAATAATGAGTATTCCTGACAGAAGTACTTAATTCACAAGTATTTTTTCTTCTTATTTTTTTATAAGGAGACAGCTCTTAGATTTAAGCTCTAATTCAGTTGCCTCATTAAGCTCTGTATAAAAAATATTTTTTATTTCATTATCTCAAGACCCATTGGTCTAAATTCAGAGAAACAGAATATTGTGATTTCTTGTCTGGAAAATCAAGTTTGTTCTCTCTTCTCCTGGCCTGACTTGGAACAGGAAAAAGCTGGACATACAAGTTTTTAATATTGTGGAGTTTTTAGATAATACTGCTGGCCTCATGGAACTGTAAGACAAAAGTAATGATGTTTTTTGGTTGCTCAGCACCAGGTCCCTGTCCAGCTTCCCATCCAGGTCAGCACACCAGGTGGGTGTGGCAGGCATGATCCCGTCTAAAGTGTGGGAAAGGGGGCATTCATATAAGTGCTAACACATTGAGACTTCCTCCTCACAGAATTTTGGCTCTGAGGGGCTGTTCTCAGGGCTGTCAGACTGCAGCTGTGTCTTGCCTTTATGTAGACACAGACTCACCAGCAGAGGAGATTGGTAGCATGCCACAAACACACGCACGACGTGGACCTCGGGAAACTAAAGCACCCTGTGGGCCAGTCTGCCTTACAGGCTGTCAGAGACACTGTGTGGGAAAAGTACACCCTTCTGCCCCAGAAATACACCAGATAGATGTGTGTCTGCAGAAAACACCATCAATTGCTTTATTAACTGTGTTTCCACTGCCACTTAGAGCATTAAGGATTCAGAGAAGCATGGTGCTAGAGCATGGAGTGAGCTGTGATGCTGCAGGTGAATTTATTTATCACTTTCTCTACTAATGTTTATAGCTTTTTCATACCCATCTTTTTTTCCTCCAAAAAGTGTCAAAAATTTTTGAATAGAGCAGCCTTAAATGTGTTATTTGGAAATATATCCCCTAACTTGCACAAAATTGTGCATGTAAGACCATTTTAGTATGCAGTTTAGTCATCTAAATTTTTATGGTCCTTTTTCTGTTTTCTTGTTGGTTTACTTTTCCTAATCTGCATAAACTATTTTTCATTTGTTATAGCTATCTTAGCCAACAGATGGTGCTATGTATAACATTTTTATGATATTGTATAAAATAAAAATAAATACTACAGTTAAACTTTACATGTAATTACTTTGTTAGAAAATAAATGTGGAATTGAAGTTCACAATAATAAACACTTATCATAAAAATTAGATGCAAGGAACAATAAGTGTTGAGAGTCACTGATGAATGTTCATTTCAGCCTGCAGGTAGGGAAGGATGGAGTTGCATATGTAAAACTGGCTGTGGTATCAATGCTACTGTGCTTGTGAAGAAGCATCTTTTGCAAAATCAGGACTTCAGGTTGGTGGATTGTAAGAACACTAAAATTATCAATGTCTGTTCTGGTTTCTGCTCTCTGGGATTAATACGCTTACCTAAATTGAAAAAGAAAGGTGTGGTATGCCATGGGTACTCGTACAATTGAAGTAGGATCATTTCAGTGTATACAAATGATGAAGTGCAATTATAAGAACCGAAGTGGAGTACCACCAGTGATTCACACTGCAAATATTTCATCATCCAAACAGTGCAGTTAAGTTTTCTGGTACTAGTCACGCCTATAAAATTAATCATGTGCATGAAAAACAGATTCTGTTTTCTCTGGGCTTGGACTTTCTGCCTGTAAAAGGGATGAGAACTTCACTAAATAAAGCATGACCAAGTCTACTGTGGTGAATATATTCTGCTAAAGCTGTTGTCAGTATCACCTTGTGAAATCTTTTCTCTTTCCAATTTTTTTTCCAAATTTGCTGTTTCTTTGAACTAGGCCATATTTAATCCTATCAATCCATCCATCTCAATTAATGCAATGAGAATTTTAACTTACTTTTTAAATACTTCCAGGAAAGGCAGATATTTTTACAACATAAATATAAATAGATCGAGCCAATTACAAATATGCCACGTGGAAAAATCATTACTTTGTTCCTTACTGGAATGAATTGTCGAAGACACAATCAGTGCGGAATATTTTAAGAGGGCTCATCATATGCTTCAGTGAATGCTGAAAAAAGATGCCCTCAGTCTTACAAATGCTGACACTCAGATCCTTGTTCACAAGAGTAAATGCATTTTTTCCCCTAGATTTCGAAAATGCTCTATTTCATTACAAGAATGTTTAAAGTTTGAGAAAGTAGTCTTCATTTACAGTTCCATAATACTGAATTTCTGGTGACAACTGCTAAAAACACCTCAATTAGTTATTTATCATCTCATTTTATTCTCTTTTTGTTCACACAGTTAGGAACAAAAACATGTACTATCAATAAAACAGTGGATCATTGCTGTTGAAGGAAGATTTAAAATTGTTAGGCACAATGTAACAAGTAGTATAATTATACTTTCATATACTCAATAAAAATATATTTTTTAATTAAAAAAACTTCCATTTTAGTCTGTCTCATAGATCTCATTAAATGCTATATTGATTAATGATCAGAAATTATAGAATACTGCAATAATTTGGCTGTATGTCAAGACAATTTTTAACTGAAATTGAATTGCTTTGAATTGAATTGAATTGTTTGCTAGTCTGAGGGAGAATAACATATTTTTTTTTTGTAACATTAAGACTAGTTTGGAGTGAAAATCGTGTCAACATCAAACCACTTTCAGGATGGCCAAAATAAAACATTCAGAATTTTTTTCCAACTTTCCCACTATCTGCACCTTCCTCTTGTGAGTGAACTATCACTAGGTTAGTACTTTTCAACATGACATGAAGTGTAGAGGGAGGTTTGGTTGGATTTCAGGAAAAGCTCTTTCCCCACAGGGTGTTTGGGCACTGAACAGGCTCCCAGGGAAGCTCTCACAGCACAGCCTGACAGAGTTAAAGAAGGTTTTGGACAATGTTCTCGTGCACATGGGGTGGCTTGGAGCTGTCCTGTTCAGGAGCAGGAGCTGGACTTCAGACCTTTGTGGGTCCTCTCCAACTCAGGACACTATAGAACTCTATTACTCTATTTTCAATAATTCTTCTGCAGCTTTTAGTCCTGTTTCTGTAGAACAGGAATGCTTTCACAATGAGTTCTTAGGGCCATTTTCCTGTCAGAATTTGGAAGCAAGGGAAGGATATTCCCTGCTGGTGCATATTTTTATAATGTTTCATATAAAGGTTTTATAATGTTTCATTTCAACTGAGATCACTGAAAAAAATGTATCCTCAGAGTAGTTCTCCAGCTGGATCATCCAAATTTGCCACAAAGAGGAGGGAGACCGTGGTGATGGGGCTGTAAATGGAAAGAAATTGGAAGAACTTGGCCCTCAGCAGAATTATATTGGGGAAGTTAATGCACAAGCCTGGGAGTGACACCAGGAGCAAAACTGACAGGAAGTTCATGGTTTGTTAAGGACGGTGACACAGAAGTGGAATTTTCTTTGATTTTTTCATCCTTAGTGGCACACTACAATCCATGATCTGAATTACACATTGCCCTGTGAGGAAGGGGTACACAGTTTATCCCATCCTCTGTGACTCTCTCTTCAGGAGGAGGATCCTGCTGTATAAATTCTTAAAGGCAATAAGGGCAGAGTGGCAGTAGCTGCCACATTTCTACCAGAAACCCATCTCTTTACATTCCTAGGAGGAATGGTTCAGATACAGTATTTGCTACCCAGAGTTCTTTTCATCCCTGGAGATTCTCGTTTTTAATTCATTAATTACTTTGTAGTAACTACACATCTACGATGCAGTCTTGAAGCTATTCAAGCCAGCAGTAAAATGTTAACTGTAGTTGAGGAGTTAGGAAGCACCAAACGAATAGATCTAAAATACACACTTGTAAAGCACTAGCATTGGTATCTGTGTTTCAGCCAGCTAAGCAGCCCTGAGTTAATTCCAGTGTTGCCTCTATGTTTAAACTCAGAGCATCCATTCTGCTTGTCCACTCATACTGTGGATTAAGCCAGCTATGATCTTACTGGATATTTGCCCTGCAAAATTTTCAATCTATTCACAACAGGTTCCCACCTGACCTAGGACATCCTCTGGCTTCTCTTCTGTGGTGGATGACCTTGGCTGGGTGTCAGGTGCCCACCAAATTGCTCTATCTGTCCCCTTTCTCAGCTGTACAGGGGGGACAAACTACTACAGAGAATAACTCATAGGCTAAGATAAGGCAATTTACAAAAGCAAAAGTGAAAACCAACTGAAAACAGCTTCTCAGCACCTGTTTTGAATAGGCACTATGGCTTTGTGTCCTGTGCCTGCTACTCCCTGGGAGGAAGAACATCAGCTCCAAGATCAGCTGCACTTGTCTGATGCAACCAGATACAATGAAAGGAGGCCCTTAGAAACACCTTGACTTCTGTATACCTGGCTAGTGGAATCCTGAGGATGGTATACCTACATCTGCTCTCACTTCTCAGTGGCTTTAGCTCTCCTCCATCTAGCTTGTTGAAGTGTAGGACAGAGGTGATTACTTCTACACTGGAACCAAATCACCTCTCACACCTGAGAAGCCACAGAACAAGTGTCTTCCTGACTGGGTCATGGCCCGTGCTCAGGTGGCGAAAGGGAATGGGTGGCACACAAGTCACCTCTTGATACAGGTGCACATTCTAACAGCTAGTGAAGCATTCTCAGCCACACAACAAGAAAAGTTGGGGTGTCAGATCTGTCTCATTTTCTGAGAGTACTTTTGAACTCTTAGAGTTCCTATCACCATGAGAGCATGATAGCTCCAAGCTGAAGAGGGACCCACTTGTTCCCATGCTCAGTGAGGGACTATTGCCAGAAATTGCAGTTATTCTGTGCCCCTCTTCCCCTACTTCTTTTTTCCAGCTCTTTTGACTTTATGTTCATACAGGTCTCAGATTCCTTCATCTGAGAAAATAGCTCCCACCAGGTTGGAATGTGCTGCTGGGTTATACAAAAGTTTGTTAAGAGCCTTTTAACTGAAATTGCAGGAAGTCGACTTGGATGAATTTGTGTGCCTATTTGTAATTTAGCTTTTTTCTGAGAAATGTCACATACTGCCAAGAGTTGTTCACTACCTGAGTTGCTACAACTAGCTTATTTCTCTGGTACATTCAGAGGTCACTGCTCTAAGGATATAGAGGAAGAAAGTTTTCATCCTTGGAAATTCCATGGAAGCAAGTTTTATTTTTATTATAAGATTGTCTTATTAGATAACAGTGTACATGAATATATATTCAATTATTCTTATCATAAAGAGGATTGCCTTAGTGAGGAAAGGTCTTAGTTATGATTGTCACTCCTCATTTTATCATCGCATTGGAGCTTAATAGGGGCACAGACCAGGAACATCACAGAATATCTTGAATTCCCTGTAAGCTGGATATGAATGTCAGCAACATTAATTCACAACACCATTACTTTGTCAAAGTTAGTTACACGTGCTATTGTTTTGAGAATATTTGACTGATATAGTTGCCTCTATAATTAGGAGTCTGTCACATTTCAATTATATTTTCATACCACTTTCCCAAAGGCTTATAAATCAGATAAAATCCCTTTGGGCTGAAATGTGCCATGATAATTAGTGTGGGGACAGTTTTGTTCATGTGCTGTGGTCCAGTGTTTTGTTAGAGGATTATTATACAAATGGGGTAGGTGTGTTGTCATATCTTCTAGGCCATCAAAAAAAAAAATTCAAGGTTGGTATTTTCAGTTTCATTTAACCATTTTGTTATAGAAGATA
Organism: Muscicapa striata striata; assembly: GCA_030060385.1. NCBI lineage: Eukaryota > Metazoa > Chordata > Aves > Passeriformes > Muscicapidae > Muscicapa > Muscicapa striata. The sequence continues at coordinate 348,205 of JAREIS010000326.1, forward strand.
CTGAGAGTTTGACCATTGCTTTGTCACAGCATCCTAGCAGTCTTAAGTACTTACTGAAAGACACTTGCAATATAAAAGTAATATATTTCATAACTAAATCATACTGTCTCAATAAAGTGATGAAGGAAGAAAAAGAGGATCAAATTTTAAATTGTCCTCTTTCTGAACGTCTTTCCAAGTAGCAGCTCTTGACAAGAGTACATTGTGTGAATGCACAATGTAAAATAGTTGGATAAGCTGCAATTGTGTGTAATTAAAAATGCATCTTTGTAGATTGTGGAGGAAGAACAATAAATACCTTGAATTTATTTTCTCAAGAGTTTTAGGGAAAAAATTATGGTGTCCGAGAAAAGCCTTAAAACATGCAATGATGCACAGATGTGCTGAGATATTCTTAAAATGTGAGCTAACTTTAAGAAGATCCTCACTGAATATTAAACAACCTTGGAAACTGCTACCCAGAAATAGCATTTTTTTCTCTGTTCCTGGTGTAGGGGTGGAGTGCCGAGAGCTCATTTTTTCAGAAAAGAGGCAGTTGTCAATTTTTTCAGCCTAATCTAGCTTTGTATGTAAGTTAGGCAACTGAGTTTGCATTTATGGGTTGTTATTAAAGAGGGACTGGTGCTTTTAGAGCTGTGTCATGCAGACTAAAGGATCTTTAAGTGTTTCCCTATATTTATTCATAAATATTGGAATAAATAAAGGCATTGGCAGGGTGGCATTTTTTTTTTTGTCTGAGCAGGCAATGCACTAGGGATGACTCTTCCTGCATGCACCCCAGCTGCTTTAAGTGACATATTTGCCCTTTGAGGAGAACATTTTAGTGGTAACAGAGGGAGAAAAGTATGGCAAAAAGATGTGGAGAAAAAAACATACACAAACCTTCTTAAATTCTGTTTTCATGCTAGCAATCCAAACTGGAACTGTGGAAAAGGGTGGGCTTTTTTGTATCTCACATGAATATAAGATGTATTTTTCAATCAACTTTTCCAGCAGATTTTCATTATCCTTAGCATAGAAAATTTATTATTGTAGAGGAAACTGGAGCAGGCCAACTGTGAGGTTGTTTAGCTTAGCAGTGTTCATCTTCTAATGGTCACATAGATAAGATTTAGTACAGCTTCTGTCCTGGGCAGGGAACAATATATTTTCAGAGAATCATAGAATTGTTTGGGTTGGAAGGGACTTTGAAAGACCTTTTAATACAAGCCCCCCTGCCATGAGCAGGGACTTCTTTCACATGAACAGTTTCCTCAGAGCCCCATCCAACCCAGCCTTTAATATTTACAGATATGGGGCATTCACAACTTCTCTGGACAAAACCTGTTACACTGCATCACCAAAAATTCTTCTTTATATCTAATATAAATTTATTTTATTTCACTTTAAAGCCATTTCCTCTTGTCCTATACATCCTTGCCCTACCTGACATTCTTGTAGGCCCTCTTCAGATACTGAAAGGAATCCAAAGCCTTCTCCAGGCTGAACAGCCTCAACTTCCTCAACCTGCTTTCACAGCAGAGGTGCTCCATCCTTTGGATCTCTGCCCAGACCTTTCTTGTGCCCCAACAAAACCTTCTTGTTTAATTTCATGAGGTTTGCATGTCTTAGGATTAAGGTGTGCTGTTTAACCCAATCACATTTCCTTTTGTGAGGTTCTCCCAGCTGTCTAGTACCTTCTGAGCCAGCATCTCCACATGGTGTGATAGGTAGCCTAGGGTACAGCGTGGTATCAATGTCATCCTTACTGTCTGGAAATTAAAAGGACCCATCTATACAGACATGAGGAATGCTAGACCTTCAGCTCCTACTTCTCTTTTTTGCCTATGAATATAATTTAGAATGGACACAATTCACCATCTTGCTAAATGGCAGGCAGAATTAAAGAGGGAGAGAAGGAAAATCACTGTTCAGAAATCACCTCATTCAGGAGAGCACAGAAGCACATATTTCTGTTCTTCTGGAGATCAGGAGATACTGAAGACCCACTCATATTTAAGTACTTTCTTGAGCATACCATTTAAAATAAGATTTTTCTTTCAAGTTATGCAATATTATAAGAACAATTAAAACTGCAGTTCCTATTTGCCGTATTGTGGAAATCGGGATTTCTTATGCAAGGCTTGCACTTCTCCACACATAGGTTCTCATTTTTCCTTTTGTACATAACAAGTCTTGAATCAAAAAAGGAGTAGACAACGTGTACTATTTTATGACATCGTGTTAAAAAGTAGGAGGGAAAAAAATAGTTAACTTCAATATTTCTTATATTTGGATCTGCAACTGAGAATTTCTCCAAACTTAATTAATATAAGTATACTTTTGTTTTCATTTAAATACTGTAAAATATTTGTTGCTAAAATTTCAAACATAGCCACAGAGTTAGTCTTAGATGAATAATTACTTGGCTTGACCCTCACTGCTTGTTTTCCTCCTTCCAGTTCCAAAACTTGTTAGTGAGCTTGTTTTTTCATAACTTCTCTGGAAAAATACCAGCAGCACTAAAAAATTTTCTTGCTAATTTTCAATATTTCTACAATTTAGAAAAGTTGGGGTTTGTATTTTTTTTTTTAAATAAGGCACACACATAATTACATATAACTACAGCGTACATGTTTACCTAAATTGAATGTTGTACTGATGTTTATTTTAGGAATTAAAATTTTCAGTGCTGGCATGTGCATGCATGTCTGTATGTGTAATGCAGTCTATGATCTGTTCCCAGAAGTTAGCTGAAGTCTTCTTTTTCTCTCTTCAATAATAAATGAGCCGAGCTTCACCAGCAGCCAGGGACTGCCTGATGAGAGTGCCAAATAACAACTATCATCTGCAGTCAGGTGTCAGTTCTCAGGCAGGAAGGCAATTGACTCCTCTGACATGTTTAAATGTATTCTAGCTCCCAGGGACCAGCTTATGGTATCTCAGTCACCTCTGCCAGAAGCAGTGCCTCTGCACAGACCCCACTGTGATGTGCCAAACTCCTTGGCTTCCAAAAGAACCATCCTTAAGAGAGATTCCTCTCTTCCAGCTCCTCTCAGTTCAAGGGTTTAGGGCAGGAAAGCCCTTCTATTCATCGTGCTTCAAAGAAACAGATGACAGAAGACATCTTGATCTTTCACTTACTACTTTGAGATCTCAGTTAATTCTTCTAGGTGATTAATTTCTGAAGGCTAAGAAAACTGTAATAGACTTTTAGGGAATCTAGCTTCAGAGTTTCCCCTGCAAAGGGTTTGTCCATAGCATAGTCTTTCATCATGTCATCCACTGTAGTCCTGCAGCTCTTATGCAGATGTAAATCCTCTTGTAGGCAGTATATAATGTATCCCTGTGCTTTGCCATCTGCTAGGTACTCCTCAAAATAGTGCAAATGCCTCTGTTACTGAACTGCACCATGTTAGGAGAGCCTTATTTTGGGAAGGATCAGTAGTACAAAATACTGATATGAAAAGCCTTTGAGCACAAACTTCAGTTGATTAGGGCTATTAGTACAAAGAGCACTGGGTAACTTCTATTTCCCTTGCTTTATTTTTTTGCTAGACCAGAACTGAGTATCTACAGTGAATAAGAAGAATTTGGAATAAAAAGTATCTGGGTTTCACATTTCAAATACTTTCACAAAAAAACATGGTACCTGTGAGTATTTTGCAATACTCTTTTCTGTTTTATTTTCATTCACTAGATCTCAGTACTAGCACTGCATCTATGCAGAACTCCGTGAGTCACTATTTTTGAGTTGTGTGCTCAGAACACATGAGCTACACCTCCAGAGTAAGTCCTCTTGGTCTGTAATTTGCAGCACAATAGTGGTTGTGCCCAGTTGTGTTCATTGCTAGGCAATGACAAAGACGAATGCTGAATTCCTCAAGCATTTCCCCCATATTTTATACCTACTTTTTTTGAGAGATAAGACTTTTTAAAATACTTGTTAAAATGTCTCATTTTGGTAATAAAATACATTACTGCATACTCATCATTAGATAAATTCAACAAAGTACTATCAAAATGTCTTGAAGTGTGAAGAGACAAACTAGTTCATGAATATATGTTTGATAGCTTTTAGTACTTCCTATAACTGTACATACAATTCTCATCTATCTAAGCAATCGAGTAACTTTTTAAGTGATGCAATTTTTTTGTCCTTAACGTGCTAGTCATAAATTTTTCTCTGCTATTCACAAATTACTCATCCTAGAGAGTGCAAAATATTGCAGAGCATGTGAGGAAACCTGGCTCTGCAGGGAGATGTTTTAGAATACAGGAAAATGGGAATAAAAAAGTTCTTTATTAGATTTGACAGGACTCCATTTAACAGCTCAGTTTATGAATTATATGTGAGTTACAGAGCATACTGTGCTTTCTCATTTATTGTACTAGTACTCCATGGTACAAATGGTACCATGGTACCAATACAAGGATTGGTACACTTCTGACAGACATCCCATTTTTCTGTGAAGAGCATAGATTTAAATTTTCCCAAGCACACTCACATTGCTAAATTCACAGTAATATAAGAGTGACTTGAATGTCCTTGATAGATGTTGAAGCAGTGCAGATGTAGATGGAAACACCTCCAGGACCAGTTCCAGCAGAGAGGGGGATGCAAACCACAGCTGCTGATTATACACCCACACAAACACAGGCTCCAGCTGTAGCTTGTGTTCCTGTTCAACAAAAAAGGATATTGGGAGTACTGTTTCTATCAAAACATCTGAATATATGGTTGGAGGGCAAGAACACCTCTCCTGTGAACAAGAGACCCAAGAGAGTTGTGGCTGCTCAGCCTGAAGATGAGAAGAGCTCAGGGAGACCTCACAGCAAGATTTTGGTACCAAAAGAAGCCAACAAGAAAGCTAGAGGGGGACTTCTGACAGGAGTGTGTAGTGACAGGACAAAGACTAATGGTTTTAAACTGAAATAGGGCAGGTTGACCTTGGATATAAAAATAAATTGTTTTTTGGTTTTTTTTTTATTAGATTGCCCAGAGAAAATGTGAGTGTCCCTTCCCTGAAAGTGTTTAGGTCAGGTTGATTGGGGCATTTTTCAACTTTGTCATGTCCGTGATGTCATGGAAGACAGTGTTAGACTTAGAAGGTCTTTCTAGTTTCCTTCCAGCCCAAGAATTCTGTGATTTTGTGAGCTACTAAATGACCACTTATTACATCCATTTACTCTTATTTTTTCTTGAAGGCATTGCTGCTTAGTTGCTTTTTTAGCACCTGGGGACAACCAACTGTTCTGTGACATTCCTTTTTCCACTTCTGTGATCTACAGGTGTTCCAGGTGTCATCACCCAGAAACGAAAAATGGAAAAACAGGAGACCATCAGTTTGGGCTGCCCTGAGAGTGTGAGAAGAGAGGAAGTTTGTCCAGAGGTGTCACAGGCAGAGACTGTGAGACTGTCTGAGACACTTTCCAGAGCTTTTGTGGCAACACTGATCAGACACCAGGTTTCCTTTAAGGGTAAAAGCATCCTGGGGCTCTCCATGCTTTCACAGAAATTATCTACCAGGGAATATCTCAATTTAAAGGCTTCGAGGACAACTGACAAAACAACATCTCATGTGAGGAGTTTTCTGCCATCTATTATCTCCTGTCACCTCAAGATAAACTATGAGGTGGATATTTTGTGACCAAATGAGAGAGTATGAATTATCAAGTACCATTAGACAGTGCTGCCACTCTATGTGACATTGCAGCAATACAAAAGCTTTGGAAAGTTTTGCATTACTATGCCATCCACTGGAAAACAGACCTAGAAAACCAAAGTAAAATTTAGAAAGGAAATTAATGCGCGGATGTAATAATTTTCATCAGTTGGCTCTAAATGTGAAAAATGCATTATTTAACTGATGATCTGCAAAGACAGTAGCTAAAAATTAATTTTCATTATTTTTTACAAATGCAATACTTTTACCCCTCAATTACAATTTGAAACATAGTATTGCAATCATTTAGCACTTCCAAAGCTTTCAAGCATCCCTTTAATGCAGGAGGCACAAATGGAAAACAGAAGTGTGTCTAATAGAAAAGCATTTGAACAGATCAGGTCTAGTCTCTATTTATGAAATATTAAAAAATAAGTGTCCTGTTGTTGCAGGGAAATAAAGTCTGGCCATTTTAGCTTTAGTGCTTTAGCTACAGCTCTAATGATATTTTTAACAGCTAAAGAACTCACTGTGAGCTGGTTAGCTTTGATATAAATTATATATTTGAACTAAGTTAGGAAAGCACTTAAAGTAGTGTTGTCTTAACAGAACAATGTTAGGTCATAAGCAGGCCCTGGAAATACTGAGAGAAATACTTACTGTTACAGGCTCTCTTCAGAGTTTGCAGTAATGGAAATCACAGTGGTAAACAGTCTTCTTGGCACTTAAATCTCCACACCTTCCTAATAAGGATGAGTTAATTGTGAGAGTTTTTGTACCACTTCAGTGCCTTCCATTTTATTTATGGAGAAAATTTTGTGCTGACTGTGTCTGAGAGTTGAGTGTCTTTGCTAGAGGGTCCATGCATAATCTGTATGCCTGTGGTACACCTGGTTGACAAGAGAAGGTCTAAAGGGCAGAAGGACAACAGCACATCCTTCCTTAGAAACATGTCTTGATCAATATTTATCCAGATGTTCCTGGGAATGCATTTGCTCTTGCTGTGATTTTACACTGGAATTTATATATTCCATTCTGAGTAGTTAATCTTACATATACTGGACTGAGTTCAGAATCAGACGTCATTTTTCTGTCTCTGTTGTGTACTGCAGTGTCTATTAATGTTTATGAACCACATCTGCTATTTAAAAAACCTATCTGAACAGATGGACAAGATCACTTAATAACTAAAGGTTTGCTCAGACTTTTCTAGTTCAACTGCTCTGGGAAAAAATATGCAAAAAAATCCCCCATTGTTGCAGACCCAACAGTTTAGGGTGACTTTGCATTAGTTTATGTAGTCTTTATCTATGACTCTTCTAACTCTTCATGTGCATCAGGTACAATATCTGTATGACATTTTTACACTACCTTTATCATGGCAGGGCAGGTGGGGTAGAATTTTACTGCATTTATTTCTTCAATAAGTCATTCTTGTACTGTCCAAGATATCAAAGAGCAAGATTGCTATAATGAAAGAGAGATTATGCATTTATTATGCTTCTCTGTCTTAAATTTTAGTTTGGTTGTTTAAGTAAAACCCACATCTCAGGTTCCTGTCATTGTCCTCTGGAATATTCTTATTACCTATCTAATAAAGTCAAGGCACTTCCATTGCATACAGCTGTTTTTCAGTTAATACCAACAACTAGGCCCTTGTCCTGAGTAAAGGCTTTGGTCTCCATTATTATATTTTGTTTTTTTCATATGACTATAAGGTTTCAATAATAATATTTTACTTATCAGTAAATGCATTTGCCCTTTTTATTTAACCTAAATATAGTTCAAGTAATTTAAATATATGCAGCCTTCACTCACATAATGGGCTTTACATTGGAGCTACAAAAAATTGGAGGAAAACTTCCAGTAAATTGAAAGAAATTCTCCTTCATCTGGCATTTAAACATTCTCTTACAGTACTTTAAAACATTAATTTGCTTATGGTTTTACAAAGAGAAGAAATACGAAGATTTATGTTTCCATATCATGCAAATTTGAAAGAAACACAATTCAATCAGTCTCCTTAAGCAACAATTAACCACTGATTTCAAATCCCTTCACAGCAGTATTACATTACTTTATTGAGATACCTGCTTATCTGAAGGTTAAAAAATATTAAAAAATTCTTCTCCTGTCCCTATTTTTCAGTTCTTCTGATGTTTCAAGTGAGAAGGAAATTTTACCTAGAAAATTCATTGGTTAAGCTCTCTTCACCAAGCAGAAGTGTTAACCTTAGTTTGCAATCAAAGTGGGAAATATCCATTGCAGTTACAATATTCACAGGTTGACTGCTGGTTGCCAGACTGTCCAAAATGGCGATTTCACACATATCAATGGGAAATTAAAAAGCAATTTATTCTGATATATACTTTCAAAGTTATGAAAAACTGAGGTTTTTAGAATTTTTGACCTAGGAATTTTAAGGTGGTGAGAGATCGTTGAGGAAAAATACAACACACAGTACTTCTGCAGCAAAATGTACAAGTTTGAAAGCTCCATTTCATACACATCAAGTGCTTGGCTCATATGAGTTTCCTGATGAATTTTTTGAGCTATACATATCATTTGCTGAATAAATTGCTGATGGTTTTTTCTACCAGTTCAATTGCTCGGTGAAGATTTGCCAAAGACAGAGACCTTTACCAGGGTTGTAAGATATCCTTGTATGGTGATTCTGGTCCAGTAGGCTACCTTGCATTTCCCTTCCACTTCATTCAGAACTGTTTCTGGAGACTTTAGGATTCTGAAATTCAAAGGTATGGAAATGGGAGATACTGCTCCTGATAAGATGCTGTTAATGATAAAGCTGAAAGGTTTAACTCAGATCCTTGACTACCAGTAAAAAAAATTGAGCTTGCTTTCAACAAACATTTACAAAACCCTAGACATTTTCAGTGAAGTTTCTCTCAAATTGCCTGGTGCTGCCATTTACAATATTATTTGCTGCTTATTGAAGTCATGTCTGTTGCTGTCTTAACATTCATTAGCAGCATCTTTCACTGTATTCACATTCTCAAATGTCCCCAGTTCTCCACACCAAAAGCTTATAAACACCTTACAAAAATATCCAGCACTTGAGTCAGCATTTGGTGCTTAGCCAATTTTGACAGTTTAATAAATGGCTTGCATTAAGCTGTGGCAACTGGACATGCAGTGCTCCCCACAGCCTGGAAGCAGCCCAAACCATTCAGTGCATAACTAATCCTTGTAAGTAGACACACATAAAGACTTAGTGGAAAAAGACTGGTATTCTGTACAGGCGTGTCTTTGGAAAACACATGGGACCCTGAACACACATGTTACAGAGCTGAGAGTTACACTCAGCTGAAGTTGAGAGTAATTTAAGAATTGAAGAACTGTGATACCTGGAAGGGGAACATGCCTCTGGGTTCCCTAGTCCTTCTGCTTTCAGAGCCCCAGGAAAGGATGTATATAAATTTCCCCCAGCCTGAGAACTCATCCATTGAAATTTGGCAGTCTGTTTGTCTTGAAATAGGATGGGTGTGGCATCCTGCAGAGAAGGAGTCACTCTCTTGTACATTGACCTAGCCTATTTATTTTGCCAATGAAATTAACTCACCTCAGTTAAAGACTGGATAGCAGAGGGCATCTACAAAGGTCTCAGTCTTACAGATAAACACATTTAGCTCAATATGCAATCTATGCTCAATGCATTAAGTACTCTTGCTAGGGTAAGTCCATCCTGTTTTGTATGACAGGAAGAGGTTGACATTACATTTTTCTGAGAAATAGGTGAAAGGCCAGTAAAGATCTGGTCTGGATGCTTCATGTGTTTCTGTCAAGGAATTACCCCTTCGGCAGAAGGTTTTGCTCTGTGGCAGTGCCAAATCACAAGCACCACATTCACTTATACCTGTTGATACACAGGTGCCAAAAAATATAAAATCTAGGACAAAAAGGTGTGGAGAAGATATTAACGATAGGTGCTACTGGCTGCACAAAACAGGTTGTGTTGCAGCTGGTGAATGGAAAAGTCATTAGGACCTCTTTGAGTGTCATTAAATCCAGTGTGTAACTTGAGAGTGCAGGCTGCCATCACTCCATGTGCAGGTTGATCCACTGGCAAGACAGCCAAGCAGGAACTTGGCTGGGCTGCAGGCAGGGCACAGCAGAGTTCAAGGCATGCATGGGGGGTTTCTCCAAGAAGCTGTCAAATGGCAGATGATGTATAGCCATGGATAGTAGGGATGCCAAAACTGGACGAGGAAAATGAGAACTGGTCTGAATTTCACATTCCACGTCCTGGGCAACATTGTTGAGATGGGAAGTACACTGGAAATAAAACCTCAGTCCAGAGACTGAGGTTTGAATATATTATTTACTAGTACCAAATAATCCTAGTAAATACCCTAATAATATTAGTAAAGTAAATTGGTTTATTTGAAGGAAAGAGCCTTGGTAAAACGATGGATAGATGCTTCTAAAGCAAGTGTATATATTTCACAAAAGTGAATAGTCTGACATCAAAACAATGATGCAGTGGTAAAATACAATATTTCCACTGAAAAATATATTTCCACACTAGCAATAATCTATGAGAAATGGTAGATTTGGCTTTGCTTTTATTCAGGAGCAAAAAAACTGGATTTTTTTTGAGAATGTCTTCTTTGGAAATTTATTTCATTTTCTACAGGTGTTGGAAAGGTGACCCAACTGTAAAATCCCTGTGAAATCAGTAACATCCCATTTTCCTTAGAGTATTCCCTTTCCATGAGTAACTGTTACACAATTTTGGTTCAGTAATGAAGCAAACCAGAAGAGATTTAGAGAGTTATGAGTTAAAAATTAAGAATAAGTTAATTTGCAAATCTTTACACAAGGATTTTGATGGAGAAAATTATGCCTATGCAGTAAAATTAAGATATATATATAATGTTTCTTTCTAAATAAGTCTAACTCAAATTCAGGATTCTAAGCAACCAAGATTAATTTTATGAGTCTAATTCAGAGATTTTCATCCCTTTTGGTGCATAATTGATTTATGATTTAACAAACATAATAATTCCATATAAGAAAGTTAAGAAGAATAGCTATACTTAATCTGGGTTTTCAGAAACTGACACCTGAGACAGTCATAGAAAACACTTCCAAGTTTTCATTTTTGCTTTACTCCCTACCTTTATGAATAAGTAAACTAATCCTACAAGCTACTCTTTTAAGTTATTAATCCTATAAGGTCATGACTAATTATTATGCACATGAGATAAGCAAATATTACTGCTGAGTATTAAGCAACTTAGGAGGTCTATAGGTGTGAAAAGACAGATTTTTCAAGATGTGATATTGAACATTAGATATTATTTTCTGGACTCAATGCCCGGTCTTTTCTTGTTTTGGTTATTAAATGCTTAGTTATCTGTTGTAGATGCTTGTATTTGTTGTAGAAAAACCTTTAAGTGCAAGGAGTAGGAGGGAAGGTACTCTTATGTGAGACAAAAATGTAGAAATGGGGCTATTGTCACCAAAAGGAGTTTTACTTTGTCTCCTGGCAGGTGTCAGAAATATCTAGTTGTGCTGGGTAACCATAGGATGCCTCATCAGCTTAAAAATAGTCTGGATGCAGAGACTGTTTTTCTTGCCCTCTATTATACTGAATCCTGAGTATGTGTAACAAATTTTGCTTTCTAAATCTGTTTCTGTAGAAGCACAAACTTGTTACGTCTGTTGTTTACTAAATCATTGATTAGTTATAAACACAAAGCCTCCCAGCCTTCTTTCTTTGATGGAAGAACTTGTATGAGAAGTACAAGACCAATTTATCTCCCTATCCGATGGAATTTTCTCACTTATTCTGTACTTTAAAGCTTCTCCCCAGGCTAGTGCTGTCTGAGGAGCAGGACCTGGTGCCCCTCAGATGCCTCAGGAATGTGCACAGGGAGTGGCTTACAAACCTGCTGGCAGGTTTCAGAGATGGGATTTGCAGGGGTCCTGAAGTCACACTACACTATGTCAGCTTCTGAGACCACACAATTGCTCAGACACTAACAACAACCTCCAACTAATTTTAAAAATGTGCATCAGAAACCCAGCTCTAGCAATCATCCTGCTCAGTCAGGAGATGGAAGTAGCCCTTTGTCTTGGGTGAGAGTGAATAATCACAAAATAATTCCACCACCTGGAGAACTGATGATCTCTTTATATGCAAATATTGAGCAATTTGCATTGAGATGCAAATATTAAGTAATTTTCTTTAGCCACTAAGCAGCCCTACAGTACAGATGAACATGGTATACTTTGGAACCGAGATTTACTATCCATTTCTCTTAAAAAATGGCATAAAATAGGCCAAAGAAATAATGGTGTTCTTGACGAGTGATCTTTAAATACATTTTCTGAGGGTGTTCTTTTTCCAGCAACCTTTTCACATTTGATTAACATTCCTTTCTGTTTTCTGGTTCAGAACATTCCTTCTTTGGTCTGTGTTGGATCTAAAACTGAAAGCAATAAAACTCCACAACCTTTGAGATCCTAGGAAAACTGACTCTATTATTTCCATATCTTGGGTTTATCTTGTATGTTGTCAAAGCACAAAAAAGATACGTAATTTTTGCATATGATGCGAGAAAAAAAGGAAAGTAAAAAGAAGCTAAAGCTTTTCAAGCTAAACTTCCTTTGCAGCCAAACACTTTTCAGATGTTCCAAACACAGCAGGTCAAATATTCTAGGATTATGTTCAGATCTCTCTGAGAGTACAAGAGTTCATTTAAAATAACCCGTAGAAGAAAACAAAAGAAAAATTCATTTAGTAGGGATCACAGAATTTCCCTCAGTTAAAAGTCATATATTAATAACTGACAGAAAACATTGAATCTGTTTTAGTGAAATAGCTGACACTTTCCCCCACTGGAGACATTAACAATACTACTCCAGATATCTGTGGATTAGGCTGATGTAATCTTTCAGTTACCCGGAAATGTCTTGGGCACAGGGGATTGTGTGCATGTATTATTTAGTGGACAAAATGCTGTATGGCCACAAAAAGCTTCTTGTGAGCACTAGGATGAGGTCTCACATGCTTCTGAGATGCAGTATAAATAGGAAGGTGGTGTCTAGGAATGTGTGGGGTTTCCATAAGTAGTGTCCTAACCCACCCCTTTTAATTAAATCAAAGTGCTCTAAGCACTTTGCAACCCTACTGCAGTAATAGCAGAGCCATAACTTCCAAACACACAGAGAAAGCTTGTGGGCTTATTTGATTTTTTTTTTTTTTTTTTCACATCTAAGGACATTTTGTTTTGTTTTTTACAAGGAGATGTATTATGGCTTGGGACAAAAGTGTGAAGAATATGAGGCAATTTTGGGTGTCACAAAATAAGAAATACTTTAAACTATTAGTGAGTGTCCATAGGAGGTAGATTAGGATAGTGAAGAAACTTGAGTTGCAGGTGAAGTCACTTTGCCTTTTCAGCTCTGAATTACAATTGGATTATCCCAGCTTTGCATTAAGGTTTTCCACTCCAAACAGCAACAACCATTAATCACTAAGATTTAAAAAACAAAACTAACAAAAATAAAAATGAAACCTAAACAATGTAAACAAAAATCCATTGGAAACATCAGCAACACTTTTTCTGTGAGGTTATGACATTAAATTGGCTTTTTAACTTAAAATCTCAGAGGAATAACTTCCTGTTTTCTGTTACTCCTTGGCATAGGTTATTATTGAATTTTTCATTCTCTGCTTTTGCTTTTAAGGAGTTCTCATTTCCTGCCTCACCAGGTTTGATCCAGAACTTACTATTGCTCCTTAAACTTCAGTGGGTACTGAAAAATGCTCAGGTTGACACTGCTTGCATTTTTTAAAGAGTTTGTCTCTCACTTCTCTATACCACGATAATTCAGAAGTTTTCCCAATTTATTTGGTGGTGCCTGAACCATGCATAAAAGATAGGAAACCCTTAGTAAAAAATGTGCCCATGGAAAATTTGGCAAGAGTCCTACTGTAAGTGTTTGAACTCAGGAGGCATCAGTTTGGCAATAATCAATATATGTGCAAGGAGCATTTCCATAGAACACCAGAATCAGTATAATCTTCAGTTGTTGGGCAAATCCAAAGACCCCAGAGAGATGGAGGGGAGGACTGTATAACAGCATCTACAGAAATGAGAAAGGCTGAAAGAAAAATAATCCTTTCAGAGAGTATAAGCATAGAGAAAGGACATTTATTAAAATTACTTTTTTGAGTTTATAGCATCCCGATTAAAACAGTAATTTCTGTTTAATTGTCAGTCTGAAAGTGCATTGGTCAAGGCTGTCTCTGTGTTTGTCAGATATCCACTAAGGAAATATCAGGCTGGGTCAATCTAGGGTAAGAAATTAGTTGTTAACTAGCTTGTTCTTGCTGTTTGCTGTGATGGAAAACAAGTAATACTCTACATTCTGAGGAATGAATGGCTGTCTTTGCAGGTGTTGTTAAGGCTGTCTTTAATGCCCACACACAATCCCATGGAAACACTGAGTTTGGATCCCAGCTACTCTGGCTCTGGTAAGTTGGATAGTGAAGATATGTGTTGCAGTGGAATAGTTTCTATATTTCAAGAGTGGTGCTATAGCTAGACACTTGCAGACCTTTGCCTATAGATTTCCCTCCCATCAGATTTCTCTCTGCCATGAATCTCAAATATTTTTTAGTCATATTATGATATATGTCAAACTAAAAAGCCTGCTAGATAGAATGAAAAGAAATGGAATGTTTATACTAAAACCCAAATTGTTCTTTGTTCTTGAGGGAAGGTAACAGGGAAGCAGCAGTAATGAAGGGTGGAAAAAGACCTTGTTCTGCTGGGAAAATTGATGTGTCTTTTCTCAACAAGGTAACTTGTAAGGCCATATGAAACTGGTGGACAACTTTTCCTTATTTGAAATGAGCTGCCACAGTCTATTACCTACAGGTGTCTGCTCCTCAGTGCTGGACAGCAGATTGGGGCAATGCTGTCTGTTAGGGGGATGCAAATCCTGAACCACCTCAGGGCTCCTTCTCCAAGTGTCTGACAGGCATCCAGCTCACCTGGCAGCCTGCAAGTCCTGAGACTGCAAACTGCAGGTAACTCCTCCATGACTTTTCCTTCCTGGAATGCCCAGCTATGCACACAGGTGTAGTACCACTGGTTGTCTGCTGGCCACTCAGCCACAAGCCACTGAGATTAAGAATCCTGGTTTATATTTATATGAAAATATATGATTAAGGTATCAGATTCCTAGGAACCTGTAATGCTGCTATAAACTTCTTTGTGTATGCAATTCAGTTTGATGTAATGAGAGCATTTTAGAGAATTGATGCATTTTAGAAAATCATATTATCTCCCTGGGAACTTTGACCTCTGATTACTTCAAAAATTACTAGGAATTATATCACCCTCTTCATTATACCTGAGATATTTGAAAGGTGTTTTCTTTCCTTACTGTTTCCCATTTTTCAGTTTTGATAAATTATGGCAATCTGCATTTGAGGAATTCATATTTCTTCGCTATATACTGTGTAAATCCAGAGAGAAGAGCTAGCAATTTTATGGTGGGTTATTTTGCAGTCAGCAATAGAGAGAGACAGCAGAGAAAGGTGCAGAATTGGCTATTAAGGACAATTGAATTGTTAAAGTTACCACCCAGACTGTGATGCTAGAAATCAATACTTGACATGGCAACTTCAAATCCAGTAGATAAAGACACAATTATTATGGTATCCAGTGAAAACACAAAGGAATCTCTTGAACAACCTCCAGTGCCTGAGTGTGGATCAATGTGCAAAGACAAATTTGAAAATTGGAGGCAGGAATAGGAGTGTAAAATGGGGCAACCCAGAAGAAGAGTAAATCTATAGGTTTTCACAATTCACTTTTTTGCAGCCTGGTAACTTTTTCATCTATGAGCAAAGAGCTCTTGTTTCTGCTTTACAAAAGTGTTGTGGCAACTTTGTGTTTAGGACAGTACTTCTTGCTTTGTTATACAAAAACACCCAAACAAAAACCACAAACAAATCCAACCACTAAATCCAGTACCTGAACAGTCACTTCAGAGCAACTGCTGAAGCCTTGACTCAGTGGGCTTCCGTGCCTCTCCAGGAGCAGCTTGTCTTCCTGACCTCTCTCTCTCTCTCTCTCTCTCTTTGCTTTTTTTCTTCAAATTTTAGTGGAAGATTATTGCTTAATGCTATTCACATATTTCAGACTTGGGAAGCTTGTCAGAATTTTGTCAAAGAGGTAAAAATAAGTGAAGACAAAATGAATTCTTGCATGGAGTCTGCCTAACTCAGGGATTTTTAGTGATTGTCCAGTGATTCTGTGGGCACAGGTTGACAGCTTTTAAGGCCAAATGAAATCTAGTGGACAATTTTTTCTTATTTGAAACAAATGAGAAGAGAAGAGAAGAGAAGAGAGAAGAGAAGAGAAGAGAAGAGAAGAGAAGAGAAGAGAAGAGAAGAGAAGAGAAGAGAAGAGAAGAGAAGAGAAGAGGAGATGTCCATATGCCATATAAATATTGCACCAATAAAAATGTCTGAAAGGACCTAAAATTTTTTAGAGGCAAAAGGCACACAGGCCACAGGCACAAAAAAAAAACAAAAAATCAAAAATGTTTAAAAAGACTTAGTCCTTCGTACTTTCTCTTCAAGAGACGACAATTGGTGTGATTTTGCAGAAATGATTTTTCCATACTAAAACATTAATTTTCACCACATGGCTGACTTGCTTGTATCACAGCTCTCCATTTTGGGCAGGATGTTTTAAAAATTGCTTACATGAAGATTCTAGCAAGAAACTGAAGTAGTCCAGTGAGTGATTCCTCCTCCATGACATGACTGGGAGGTGTCACCCAGTTTCCCTTTGCACTTTTCCATTGACTAGAGGCTGCTGTTGGGAAGGCAGGATGCAAAGACCTTGTGCCATTGAGTTAAGGACCTTCTGTCTCATGTCTCTGAAATCAGTGTGATTTTAGAGGTATCCACGCAGCAAAGATGCAGCTTCCAAACAGCCTATTGTATAGAATGAGCTACAGTAAGAACTCAAGACTTCTCCACGGTTCTAGAGGCATAAAATTATCAAAAACTAGGAACTTATTTTAAAGTTTCAAAGGAAAATAATGAGCGTGTTCACTTGCATAAGTCCTGCTTCTGAAGCAGTATCATTGCTGATGAGGGCAGAATTAAATACGTCAAAACTTCTTTTGTTTTGTTCAGTATTTTTGGCCAAGCAGCAACCATTACTACTCAGTAATAATTTTTAAAGTTCCTAACAAAAGAAGTTTCAGATCTAATTCTGGAGAAGATGTTTTGTGCCGGAATCTTTGCTTTAGCAAAAAATCTTTAATTAGCAATAGGAACTCAGTCAATCTGATCCAAGACTGCTGGCAAGACAATCACAAGATGAGCCAAAAAATTACATACTGGCCTTACTTTCTCCCCTAAAGAGAGACACCTTTTTGTCCTGTTGCTCTTAGCCTTTCTGATATCAAGTGATGGGAAAGTATCTCCAGTAGTATTCTGCTGCAGCCAGTTCAGCTGCACACCTGTGTTTAGTGAGGAAGACTAAAAAGTGAGAGAATTTTTTTCCTTTAAAAAGAAAAGATGTTGTTCTAGAGAGAGGCATTTGCTATTGATAAAACCAGAGTGATTAATTTACATGTACAGCTGCCTCCAAGGCTGACAGACATACTCTTGACAGTGCTGAGCAGCTGGATCTACCAGAAATTAATACTTCATAGCAAAACTTGACTCTTTCTGATAAACATGGAAGAGGTTCTGGTGGCAGCATTGCCATAGGCCAACTTCTGTCAGCAGAGAGCTTTGTAGTGTGTGAATAGTGTCTTTGACACTCCACTCTTTGACTAAGGGGTATCGAGGCTGTGCTTTTCCAATCCCCTCTTTCATCTTGATGTTATTTTTGGATCTTCTATGATGTCAGCAAATTTCTCCTTGGAAGAAACTAACGTGGTATTGGTAGTAATGACCTATGTGGTAAAGTTCCAAAGATAGAATGATCATTTTGTTTTCTGGCAAGGTCTTTATTTTAGGTTAAGGAAGGTTTTGGGTGAGTAAGTACAGTCAAAAGGATAATTGGTTTCTTAAGTCTAAAAAAGAGATGGTGTCTACCAACCAACAACATAACATTGTATAAGCACTATTACATGTGATGTCAGTATCTATATTTATTGGTACATTTTCTAAATTATTTATGTACATGTTCTTACACTATATAACTTATTCAGCTATATTCAGCTTATTCAGCTGAATTTTTAAGAATAACTCTTTTTTTTTTTTTTTTTTTTTTTTATTGAATGAATAATTAGGGTTTGATTAAAGTATATGCATAGACAACTAATCAAGCACTAAACCACCTTAAATGGATACCTGGACTTCTGAATAGGAAATGTAATCTCTAACTTGGAGATATTCATCTTCTGAAGTCTGCTATTCCTGTGGATACTCTATGTTATCAAACTACTGCAGACCAGATATCTTTTGCTCAGGATAGAGAAGAGTAATTACTCACTTCAAGTTTCTGGTATCAAAATTGTCCAGGAAGCTACCACAAATCTCAGCAAAAATTACTGATGTTTAAATCTCATGGATGGCTTGTTGGATCTGAATCAACAGTGCAAAAACAAAAGCCGTTATGCAGTCAGTTTCTGATCTGCACATGTATAAATCAACCATTTCTCCTTACCAGGGCAATCAAGATGGCTTGCTGTAAAACTGTTTTTCCCAAGATATTCCATTAACTGAAAATCTAGATCTAACACACTTCGTTTGAAAAAACTAGGTCACAACACTCCTGGCTTGATTCATGGCACATCTATTGTTTTCCAGAAAAACAAAACACGCAGTCAGGTTTATGTGTTTATTGTATAAAACCTGGAGGCTCACTGGTTGTCAGACACACCTCTCCAAGTGTGATATCAACAAACAAAAAGGCAACAAAATTAGCAGAAAGTTTAAACACTGCTAATCCCTCAAAGAGGGGACAAAACTCATCATTATGTAACAATCAACTTTTGTCTAAAGGAAAATATATATATAATTCTCTAGTTTTCCTATATTTTGCAACTTAATTGATTATGTCAATATTTTACTAGCATTCTACATACAAGTTAGGTTTTTTTAGGTTTTGGGGCTAGAAAAAATGAACAGAAGTTGCAAGAATTTATTTTCATATACTACTGTTCATTGACTCATTTCTGAAAGTATAACAAATTTTTCTGAAAAAGTATCCTTTAATGTTTATTTGCAGTAAGTACCTACTAAGCCCCTAGGAAGAGAAACAAATATAGAAGTCCGCATTCTGTGTAGCAGATACAGATGGGGCAGCATATATTTTTCATGTAAAACAAAATTTATCTGATACTCTAGAGTACACTGAGAGACTAATTGTTTCTAGCTATTCTGAACAGTTCTAAGGAGAGAGCTTTGGCTATTGTGCTTTATAAAACTCAGAGGATAATGTAAAAGAAATGTCCCTGCATTCTTACTCATTAATATCTACTTCATAAGCATCTAAAGTGGTTTTCTGGGAAAAAATGAACAGATACACTTAAGATCTTTTTGAGGGTGTTGGTTTTGGTGCCACTGCTGCTTCAGGCTCTTAAAGTGGAAGGTGAGCTCAGTGCTGGCTTCTGCAATGGCCCAGATAAAGGAAGAAAGAATTCCTCCCCTTCCCCTTTCCCAGTGCCCTTGAATGGCTATAATATAATAGTGTTCATATATTTTTAAAAAATGGATAAAAATATAAGAACTCAAAACATATAAAAGACCCTTTTTTTTTTTTTTTTTTTTTTTTTTTTTTTTCTTTTTCCTTCAGACTATTATCAGGAGAAGAGGGAGTTTTTTGACTAGTTCCCACACAGTGTCTGTGAGAAAGTCGTGCTTTCAGGTCAACACCAGCTATTTCAGGGAAAAATGCTGGCAATATCAGACCAGGGCTTCCATCAGTGAAGTCACACAGGTCATTGCAGAGGAAAACTCTCATTAATGGTGCAGGAGTTGGTCTCAGAACTCATCAGGGTTTGCATTTGACTTGAAAAATCAAAAGTCCCAGTATTGCATTTTTTAAAATACTATAAATTTTTCAAAGCAAAATGTTAGACACATGTATTCTCCTACACCCTGAGGGCTATTAGGCAGAATATAATTGATTTCTTTGACAACAGAATCACAGAAACTATAGCAAGAGCTGTAGTAATGATGGATGGCAAGATAAGTTATGAGGAAAATGTAAATTACAAAATACTCATTAAATGTTGAGAAGCAGCTGAAATGTTTTTCACCTTCAGAAAATAGTTAAGAATAGAATAATGACTGCAAAGGAAAGTGTAAATTTGAAATTGTTCTCAGGAAAGAGTAATTCTGGAACTGCTACTAAGAAGGACCAACTGGACCCTGAAATAGTCCCTCAAAAAAAGTGTCAGAAGCCTGAAATGTGTAACTGTAACTTGCAGAATATTGAAGAATATGGCAGTGGTGATGGGATGGACTGAACAGGTGGTCCATATTAATTTCCCACATAAGATTTTTCTGTGGCTCCATGAACACATTCAAGAAATCTACAGTCTATAAAAATCTTCTGTGCACTCCTATAAACACATAAAGGGGCCCTTAAAACTTGTATGACTGTAATATCCGCCATATGTTCTTATTGTCGAAAATAGCAGCAAAAACCACAGTAATGGAGGAGAGCTTCTGAGTCTGGTCCATTTTTAACAACAGAAAACACACCACATAATCTCATTCAGAGATGTGTGAAGCTTCATCTCAAACCTAATTAAATTTTGCCCCTCTGATTCAATCCAGTAACTGCAGTCCCAGTACCTCATTCCTTTCACACAAACCTTCATTTAATTTAAACCCATACTTATTCATGACTGCTTACACTCATTTGTTCTTGTGCCAGCACCATCCTTTGGCTTTAATGGCTCTTCTATTCCCTTGTACTTTTTAGAGAGGGCAATTATGCCCTATTTTCTTCCCTTGTGTGGCAAGACTAAACAAGCCAAGTGCCTTTGCTCTTCTTGTGTAAGATAGGTTTGTCATTCCTCTGATCATCTTAGTAGCACTAATTGCCACTTTCTGCAGCCTGAATTAATCTTTCTTGCATGTGTGTGACCGTGCAGGAGCTTATCAAGAGCTTTATTCAGAAGGATTTATAAATTCCCTGTCTTGAGTGGGAATACCTCACCTGATACATTTATTTTCATGACAACAGCAACATTTGAGGGTCACAGACATCCTGTGATTGATTAAAACACTAAATCTTTCTTTTTCTCTGTCACTTTTGGTTGATGAGTTCTCTGTTTACATTAGTGGATCTTGCCAAATGCATGAGATGCCACTTTGCATGATTAAATTTTGTCCCTTCTCAGTCAGTTTCCTTGACCAGGTCATTTAGTTCTTCCTGTATGTTATTCTGATTCTCCTGTGTATTGATGATGCCTCTCAAATTTGCACTATCACTAAATTTAATTATTACATTCTTAATTCTTGTTCCCAAGTCATTACTGTCTAAGATCCGTCTGGCAGCCCTCTGAGGATTGCACCAGCAGCTTCTGCCCAGTCCTGTTAGCAGTGTCTGTCACCATTTCCTTTCACCACTTCTTCCCTTCTGTTGACTTCTGTAGTAAGGACCATTTCCATCATCTTGGCCTGGCTATGACCTACCATTCTATGATATGTTTTCTTGAAATCGAGTGAGATAAGCCTTTCATCCACCCCTTGTTCAAAAAATACATGAAAGGGCCTATTTAACATGACTAAAACTGTCCTTGGAAATATTTTTTAAAATTATTTTTGCCAGTGTATTTCATACAAACTGTATTTCTTTTTATACTCATGTGTCATTCTTCCAGAATTTATTCACAAAGTTTGTGTTGGACAGATTGTGTCATGTTTGTTGTTGCATACCTTTCCTTGACGTGTACCTTTACATGTATGTTCTGCAGTCAAGCAGTGTAACTTCAGGCAGATCTTTCTACTGGACCTGACTCTGTAGACCAGACCATATTCCAGAGACTTCATCTGATACCTCAATCTATGCATGCTGGCTTTCTACAGGCAGACATGTCTATTTCTAATTCTAAATATAATTCTGTTCGTGATTTTGCATCATCCTTCTTACTGGAAAATGAAGCAAAGATCACATCAGGTTTGTCCCACATCTGAATCCCCTTCTACACTGCATCCTGGCCCCTGAATGTTTTCCCTGTCCTTTCTCCTATCTCTGCAACAAGAAAATCTCCTTCTCTACTGTGTGTATATTTTTGATTTTCCTTAGCAAGCCTTAATGCCATTTGATTTTCTTGGCTATTCTGACTTTATCATATGCCCCCTGCTCTCCAAAATATAGCTGACAGTCTTTTTTTAACAATCAACCATCTGTTCTATTTCTTGCAGCTTTTTGTTTGTTCTCAGCATCTTTTGCTGAGGGGAAGAAAGATATTCTTTGTCAGTAGTATATCAGATAATCTTTTTTAAGCCTAAGAGAACTTTCCTAAGGCATCTTCTTTATAAACTGCAATACTACAAGTATAAAAAGGCTCTCAAGAACAGAAGAGGCCTGTTCCCTTCAGTGAAAATAGAGGTGACTGGGATGCTTTAAGTGTGCTAAAAGAAGAAAAAAAAAAACAGAGAAGGAGAGGAAAAGGTGGAAAATTAAAGACCTGGGTATTGGCTGGGATTTTCTTACACAGGTGACTAGTTGGGATGAAAAATATTTAGCACATACATTTATCTATATTTTCATGTTTCCAAAGAAAAGATTATGCTTTCCCTTACTTTTTTCTTTGACCTATCTTTGTCCATGCTTTTCTCTTGTGTGCAGGTATCCCTACTAGATATTTTTGTGGCACTGAATGAGATTTTCTAATGTGGTAATTATATTTTGAAAGCAGAGGAACTGTGAAAAATGTCAGGTAAAGCAAGAATAACTGAGGCTTCCGGGGCAAGCGACAAGAAGCAAAACACTAGAGCCCATGAGTGAAGACTTGGAGGTGAAATGGGTGGATGGATGGATGGATGGATGGATGGATGGATGGATGGATGGATGGATGGAAAGAAGATCGTCATAGTGAGTGACTAGAAAGAAAATACTTGCTGTTCTTAATATTTTCTTCTGTTTACAAAGAAACTCTTATGAAACTGATTGAAATTAAGGAGAAAATGAAAGGTATTTAATGTGTCTGTGTGTGTGTGTGTGGTGTGTGTGTATACATGTGCTTCATTAGTTTATCCTCTGTCTTTACTTTTTCAGTTTCATTAGGACTGTGTTATCTATAAAATTTGTATCACATCATCCTTTAGAGACAGGTGAATGGAGATGGAGTGTAGTGAAACTCAGGTTTTTGTATAGCTCAAAAACATGAGCCACACCTTAGACCTTATCAGTCTGGGTGCTTCACAATGTACCACACAGACACAGGTGCCAAAACAGCATCTCTTGGCTAAACAGAAACCTCTGAAATGACAATTAGAAATACAGCAGAAGAGTGGCACTATAAAAAAATGAATCTTAGGCAGAGGCAAATACAAAAAAAAAAATTAAAATTGTACTATTAGAGAAGACTGGGAAACAGATGCTAAGGAGGAGCACCATGGAAAGGGACCTGGGGGTCCTGGTCAGTGGTGAGTTGAACATGAGTCAGCAGTGCCTGCACTGGGGCAGCCTCACCTCGAGTGCTGGGGGCAGTTTTGGGTGCCAAAACGAGAAAAAGACACTAAACTGTAAGCAAGTGTCCAAAGGAGGGCAATGAAGACGGTGAAGGGTCTTGAGGGAAAGTGGTATGAGCTGCAGCTGAAGTCACTTGGTCTGTTCAGCCTGGCCAGAAGGAGATTGAGGTGAGACCCCTTTGCAGTGAAAATTTCCTTTTGAGGGGAAGCAAAGGGACATTGATCATTTTTGTCAGGTGATCAGCAACAGGGGACAAAGGAATGGCATGAAACTGTGTCAGGAGAGTTTTAGGGGTGATATTAGAAAAACGTTCTTTCCCTGAGGATGTTCTGGCACTGGAACAGCTCCCCAGAGCAGTGGTCTCAGCACCAGCCTGACGGAGCTTAAGAAGCATTTGGGCAATGTTCTCAGGCACATGGTGTGACTCCTGGGTCTGTCCTGTGCAGAATTTCACTCATCCTACTCGTTCCTTTCAAACTCTGAATATTCTGTGATTCTGTGATTTGTAATATAAATAAGGTAAGGTCCTGATCAACTGCTGAATCAGTGGTAAAATTGTATTAAGCGCTGCAGTCAATTTCAAGGACCTAAATTTGTAGTATTAGTTTATAGCTTATTAGTTTATATATGTACTATATAATGGGTTGTATTTCTTATTTTGCTTCCTGTTGTTACAGTTCCAGGATAAGAGAAAAACCCTGTATGCAAGGGATTTATATTTTGTCCTTGAACCTTGGTTGCAGCTGAAAATTGAGAAGCAGATAATAAGCATGTTCTGTTACAGACCAATGCACATGGTCTGAAACTCTTAGTGACATTTTTGTTGGTTCAAGAGAAGGAGATGATCCACATCTTCTCACTCTATTCTTATTTGCTATTACTTGGTCTTGAGCGTGGAAGGACTTGAAAAGAGCTTTTCAAATTTTGTGTCACCATGGGATGGGTAATCTCAAGCAAACTATGATGTTTGTATGAAAAATTCATGGGCAAGAATGACTTTTTTAAGTAGGACAAGTATCTGAAAGAAATATTGGATCTTAAAGCTAAATTAGGTGAAATACAGGAACTGCTACTAATATGTGTGGTAGCTACAAAACCTTCATAAATATGCCAGTTTAAATGAATAGGGAAGCTACTTTCTTGAAGAAACTAGACTTTAATCTCTAAACACTAAAATAAATGTTCTGGAATGTATTTGCATCTGATCGCATTTTATCTACATGCAGAAAATGGTGCAATTTTAGTAGTAAAAGGGCATTTTTAGTAGTTAGAAAACCAAAAAATATTGAGAGGCATGTCAAAATTACAAAAAAGAAATAATGTGTGACATAAATAACTTCGTTTACTTCATTCTACTGACTCTTGAACCATTCCATTTAATACACACTCTTAAGAACAGCAGCAGCAATCGTACTGTGCATCTGTAAAAGAAGTACCAAAATAGCAACGGACATAGAAGTGAGCAACAGCTGTGGTATTCACCTGAAGCATGGCTTCCATGACATTGTGTTCTGTTTCAGAGAAACATTTCATATAAAGTGCTGTCTTCCTGTGCTGCATTGGCTTTGTCCTCAGTAAGTACACCTGAGAAGTATATTGTTAGGGACACATGTCCGTGACCAGATTTTAGAGTCAAGGACTTTATGTATATGAACCAGACTCCCCTAAGTTGGTAAGAGTAGCTTTCTGCATGCAGCAGTTTCTGCTGTCTATTTTAGTCCCTGCAGTTTCTTGTTTGGGACCCATCTATACCCACTGGCTGCCAAGGTGCACACCTGACATTTAGTGTCTTCTGGAAAGCTGATGTCTGATGGATGCTGTCTTCAAGGTAAGATGCTATCCAAGAAGAGAGTCTCCAGATAACAGAGCTACCTTACATGGTTGTAAGCATCCTACTTATACAGCAATTTAAGTAGCATGGTCTTATTTCAGGAAGGGTTTGTCTTATCTAACTGGTTGTCTGGGACAGACCACATTGATTTTGTCCTCACCTTGGCTCATTAAAGGCTCCACATCACTCTCTCCATAAGGTGTCAGCCACCTGACAGCCAGCTAAATTGCCACTCATATATAAGATTTCTGTATATATGTATGTAATCTATCTGTCTATATATGTACATTAATAGCTTTTCCACTGAGAAAGGAGAGAGTATGACTTGATTCACAAAAGCAGAAGAAAACAGGTTCTAACAGGGCAACAAGACCCTTTTATCCTTTTTAAGACAGATATCGCCTCCCAATAAAATCTTTGCTGCATTCACCTCCTGCTTCCTGAACTAAACTACAGCAGTTTAAAGCACATGTGAGGGCAGGGGTGTATGCTGACCATGGAATTTCCCTTAATAATAACAACCTGGCCAGCATGACATGTGGGCCTGCAGATTTGTGTGTTTAGAAGGAATCAGGCTAGAGTCTGTTTTTCTGTACAGATACAGCCATACTCCACCGTACAAATAGGGAAGAAAGCAAGGAAAAGAAAGTGTAGAAAGGGATGAAAATGTCCTGCTGGAAGGCGGGTTGAATTAACATGAAGAGCTATCCCTTGGGTGGATGCATAAAAACTGCAGGCTGGGTATTCAGTATCCAAATGAATTACTTGTGAAATGATTGCTTGGAGCTGTACCAGCTTTTGCCTAGTTAGCATTCATCAACACAATTGCCACAGCTCTGCTTGCAGGCCTGCATACAAGCACACATGCATGCCAGGAGAGGGACACATGAAAAGGGATGAAATGAGAGAAGCAAGAGAGAAATGCCCCATCAGCACAGCACGGTCATTCACACTGACCAAAACAGCCTTGCCCAGCTTTCCCAGGGCAAAGTTACAGAGATATAAGGAAGAGAGATTACAATAGCTGTGCATATCAGGCACACCAGGTTTCAATGCAAAGACCTTTGTCAGTAAGGAAAGCACAGTAGGGGCTTCTCTGTTACTGTGACATATATGGAGAGTTCATGTGATATCTATATTGTATCAATTCACAGAAGCAGAGGAAAAATTAGCCAAAACCAGTTAGCATTTCTGGTGCCAAAAACTGAACTGTCTGAAAGAAAATATACATACAGAATTATCTTTCACTTCCTAAGCAGAAATTGATACTCCCAACTTTCATTCACTGTCTACTACAAGCTACTTTATCAGCCTTTTAAGAGAGCAGTGATTTCCTCTGAGAAGTCGTATCCTATGGGTGAATTTCTTTGAAGAAATTCAAAGACTTTTATTCTGATAGTAAACTATTATTTATATCCCTCAGAATTTCTCTGGAGCAAGGAGTACATATTAACCAACCAAAGACATGAGGCACCAGGCTGCATATAGAGAAAACTTTATCAGCCATTCAAGTAACTGCAAATGAGAAAAATCCAAAGATTTAAGTCAACACAGATTCCAACCAGCAGAACTGTCAGTCATGCCTGGGGGAAGTTCAGGACAGCAGAATGCCATTGGCTCAAATCTTTCACAGGTTTTATTGTACATGTCAGGAAAACCATTTTTTTAAGGTTTGTCTAAGATTTCTGCAAGTGTTTCTTATCAATTGGCAGAAAAAAAATTAAATACTGGGAAAAAGACTTGTGACTTCATAAGCTTTCTTTCTCTCTTCTGCAGCCTTCAATGATTCCTCATATTTGGATAAGATATTACAATAGTGTCATTTCTAAAAAATACTCCATGCTTATAAAGAGATGGAAGGTAGGGAAAGAGAAAGGTTGCTGAAATGTCTGCTGAAGAATATGATTCTTTATCTTTAGGAACAGAAATACTCAGGCAAGATACCACAGAGGGAAAAAATAAAGCATAAGCCCAGAAACTGATGTAGTCTAGGTCACTTCTAGAATTTTCTTAATCCTTTCCACATCCCACCCTATTGTCACCACCCAACAGGAAAAGACTTAGAATTTAATGTTACTAGTCATGGCTCTATTTCTTCATCCCTCACTGAGTATGTTCCCCATATTTGTTGCACCCGTTAATGAGACTGCATCAGAGAAAACATTCTCAGTCTCCTAAGGCAAGAAAGTAATCTCTGAAAAGATGAATAACACATTTGGGAGAGACAAAAAATGCTTTAGGCTCTCAAGCCATTTGAAGGACCTTTGGGAAGGACCACAGCAATTTTTCTGGGAAATGCTTTTGTTTTCAATTTCACTTTTTCTGAGCAAGCATGTGTGATTTCACACAATATTCTGTAAGTTGATACACTACTGGGATTTTAAATAACAGCAGAAATGTATTTAATACAATAGGGCTATTGCTAATTAAATCACAAGAAATCTATTTTTAAAAACATTGGTTTAAAGAAAAAAAAGAGCTTGTAACTGGAAGAAAATAAAAATTGTTGGGCTACATCTAGAATACTGGAGGAATGGGGAAAGGAAAGGGCAGACAAATTGCTATTACTCTTTGGGAAATTCCTGCATGTTCCCTCATTGAAAGTTCTGTTCCTTTACCTTGGCCTGCTTTTCTCTGGTAGCACTTTCACCCTTCAAACCTACTGACCCCCTTCCCATCAGCTCATGCAGAAGGATCCTTCATGGCACAGTGTCCAGCCTTGGAACAGGTTGTGCAGAATGATTGCAGACTCACCATCCCTGGAAGTCTCCCACATTTACAGTGAGACCAGGCTATGTCACATCTGGTTTAGTTTTGGCTGCCATCCTGCTTCAAGACTGAGGTTGGACTAGATGACAGAGATCTAGCCTATGTTTCTACCATTCCATGAAATGGCAAAGCATATTTTCTGAAAGACTTATTTGGGAAGATATTTTGCTGTTTGGAGTTCTCCACATTGGATAAACTCCCTTTGACCAAGCACCATGTCTTTCAAATAATGTCATCAAAATATCCACCAGAACCAATATACTTTGGGAAACACTTTTTGGCATAAGGTTGCACCTTCTATTCTAAACAAAGTATAAGGAAAATATAAGACATTCTATCCAGTCCTATTACAATCTACTTTGTGATATTATTGCTTATTGGCTGTGCAACACTTTGGATAAGTAAATAATCATGGCAGGGAAAATGTGATTTTTTTGTTGTTGTTGTTTGAATCTTAAACCAATCTTCAAATATATATTATTTTATTTCTTCACTTGAGATTATAAATCAGGGTTTTTTTAGCTATCATGAAAAATCAGTTTTTTGAGCTAAGAATTCAGGTGTGGTGGAAAGACTTTTACCCATGTTTTCCTTCCACTGAAATTTAAATGGAATTATTAATGCAAGAACTGAGATGAGAGAGAGACATGAAAATACCTCACCCTTTAGGTCTCATTACAGAAAGTTTGTTCATCCTTGTGCAACCTTCTGCCAGGTGCTTGAAGCAAAAAGGGACGAGTCAATCTGCCTCTGGGCTCCTTCAAAATATTAGGGCTCATTCCTCAAACAAATCACCTCGTGAAAGGCTCTTACTGGGGCAAATCTTTCATTCAGAAAGAAATTTAGAGCTGACCAGCAAGATAATTTTCTTAGGAGTGTAAAGAGAATACCAATTAATTTGTGGAAGAGAGCAGTTAACAGATCAATGATAGTTTAATCAAATATCTTAGCTAAAGATTTCCTCTTTCTTAACAACTTGTGAATGTAAACAGTACTCCCACTGGAGACCAGAATGTTGGGGCAGGAGGAGAAAGGAGAAGCTTTCTTAGCTTCCCATCAACTCCAGGCAGAATCTGCTGTGAAATACAGCCCCACACTGCAGCTACTCAGCTCTCTGTGAGTTTCACATCACCTCAGTGGCACCTCTCTATATCCAGACAGACTAGAGTAAATTAAAGTTGATCTTCCCTGCCTGCAGATAAAACCAGTTTCAACAACAATTTGGATGAATTTGTTGCAGGTTTGTCATCTGCTGCATTTTGATAGGGGAGAGCAAAATATTCTTAATAACTACATTTGTTTGGCTTCCACAATCTATCTTGGGCAAAAGCTAAGCTGAGTTTGTCCATCTGGAGTTTTCCAGTCCTGACATGTTTGCAGGGCAGAGGTGCAGGTGACTGTCCCTCCACAGTTTGGGGAGCAGTGGCGTTTCTCTTGGTATGGGGTTAACAGCACCGTGATGAAACCACATCCTGCACCAACATGCATTGTCTCTGCTCTTGGCTGTGTGAAGATCTGCCAGGTGAAGCATTTCTATTAATCTCCAAAGTGTTAGTCTTGGGGGTTTTTAAAGTAATTGACAGCAAATTCTACAGTTCACAATTAAGATCCTTTACTTTTTAGAACTGTTTCCTTCTTTCTGAAAGTCTAGTGCAACTCACTCTGTAAGACCTTACTACTTCAGTAAATCTGTACTATTTTAAGGAGAGAAAAAATTGAATCCTGTGTCACCTCATCAGATTCTTCTAACATCTTGTTAGCAAGCATCTGCAATGTGCTTTTCTGTAGAGATACTGGGTAACAGATGTCAGGCTTAGCGAGGAAAATACTTAGAAAAAAATAACTACAGAATTGTTGAATTCTCTTAGCTAAAATGATGAATTGCAGTGGCTGCAGTTTAAGATCTTGTTGTCTTGAGAGAGAAAAATGTTTTCTAAAGGAATGATTTTATGTCAAGGTTTAGTCACTAAAATAAAAATAATTAATTTTGTGATTTAAGTAAAATGCAAAATAAAATAAATCAATATAATAAAGTTAGTAACACTGATTCTGTGTGTCTCTTATTGAACAACTGAAAAGCAGATGTGCTCTGATTAAGTGTACAAATATAGAAATATATTGATTACAGGAGTTAAGCTCCTTGAAGTGTTTCCTGAAAGAGACTGCTATTTCTTTCAGGAGTAAAAGGTCTTACTAACCTTTCCATTTACACAATGTTTCATGACTTCACATCTCAATAAATAACAGATGCTTACTGACTTCTTTATAAACTGCCAGCAAACCTGGGTGATATTATGTTGAACACCATTTGCAGAAATATATAGAATCATAATTTGACGGGTGTAAATCTTGTTAACAGCTGGACACTGAAGCAGAAGAGCAAAACACCTGCATTTGCGTAAAATCTGACCCTTGGGACTCTTTCCAAGATTGCAATCTCTGAAATTAGTATTCTGCTTCACTTTCTTTCCTCTATTTTGAAAAAAATTAAATCAAAGTTGATTTTTTTTCTCAAGATCTCTTAAAATTTGTTTTTCTAGTGTACATGAGACAGACTCCACGCACACCCAAAGCCACACAAGTTGTTGCTTTGGCATGTTCAGTATCAACAAGCACTTTAATCAAAGCTTATGTTCTCCTTTTTTTTCCTATCATGAGGGTTTTTAATTCCTTTCCTGTGAACATTGTGAAGAAATGCTGTCCAAAAAATACAGTGTTATCAAAATTCATTTTTATAGTCCTCATTTACTCCAGATATAGGGACTACACTACAATTTGGGCAAGCTCTTTCAAAAAATATTGTAAGAAAAGCATATGTCCCAGCCCACACTCTCATAGTTTCTTACAGAAATTCTGGTTACCATAAAGATCCTTCACATTTTTGGAAACATCTATAAAATTGACTATTTGGGAAGAGCTGGGGAATGAAAACTTCTTTTGTAACCACTAGGATCCAGAGGACAGATCTTTCTGATTCACAGCAATAAATTCAGAAGGCATAAAAAGAATATTCTTCCAGAGAGCATTTGTGGTAAGTTTTTTGACCTCTGAAGATGCTGGGAATGATTGAGAAGTGACTGAATCTGCACCAAATTTTAGGTATAAAGAGCACAGACAGGAAAGTAGAGACCCATTATGTTAATACAGAACATGAATGCAGCATATTCTAATGAAATCACATATTTAGTGACTTTTAGTCTTTAACCAGTGATTATGCTTCCACAGGGTGATTTGCTCTGTCTTAAGGTGAATGTATAAACCTCCATCTGATCTGGTTTTCTTTCAAGGGTCTGAACTTCAGGTGCGTTGTGTAATGGCTTGAAAAACACTGATTTGAGTTCAAGTCTTATGTCTGAGCACACATTATGTCTACAGAGATTTTGATGTACAGTGTTATCAATTATTTTCCTCCCCTCCTTGTAACCACAATGAAGTGCTAACAAGCAGCTCTCTGACAGTGCTGTGTAACTGCCTAGATCAAATGCTTTTACAACATAAGTCTTGTAATACAAGTTCAGAAGAAAATGTATAATGTCATCTGTTACAACAGCATTAAACTTGCTCTAAATTATCACAAGTGGCAAAAGCAGAGGGCCAGACACAGCTGCTAATATTTCTCTGCTGGAAGTAAACCTTAGCTTCAGCTGAGTGTAAAATACCAAATAATTCCACAAGGCATTTGCAGGCTACTCCAAATAACAGTCAGCAAATTTTGCAATCTAGTGCCTTCTAAAGCTAGTAGCAGACCAGGGCAGGACCAGGTAGATGAGAACAGTGTAAAACAATTAAATATTGTGATTTGCTTTCTAATGGAAAGAACCTTCTTTACTTTACAGTTTTTTATCTTTATTTATTTCCCTTTTTCAAGCTGGACAATAGAACTTGAAATTGTTGATATTTTTTATTTTCTTTCCAGAAAAGTTTTACATGTTCATATCCTACCTGCAGAAGTGAAGAGAACATCTAAGAAGCATTAGTGGAGCTTTCTCTCAAAACAACATAATCAATGTTTTTAATCAATAAAATGATCAGCAGGCTCCTATCACACATTAGATACTATAGTCTGCCTATATTTATTGAAAATCACCATGAATTACTTGAGCTGATTCTTAATATTTGAGAGAAGTATTACAAAAGCATGAGGAGCAGTCTGGTGATCTGACTAAAGCAAGTTTGAACAGACTAAGGCTAGAATACAAAATAGTTCAATGCAAACATTGTGGAATGCACTTTGAGAAAAAAACAAATATTTTTTAAAAATTATGTTTCTTCTTCATGCTGACCCACTTTAAAAACAAGTAATTACAAGAAAGAAAAAAGAGTCAAATATTTTCTAAAATGCAGTCTCTTTTTAAGAGTCTCAAGTTAGAGCTTGAAAACAATGGGTTCCCAAAGTCACTGTCATTTATGTGCCCTGAAAATATAAACGAAAAACCTATGAGATGTGTGTGTTTTGTAGGACTGAAAATTAAATTTAGTCCTTTTTTGTTGTTTGAAACAAATAATTCAAATAATCAAAAACATGTATTCACCATTCAAAACACAGGTTTTGTATTTAATTGGTTTTCCTTTTCACCATGACACAGAAATTTAAGCATTCTTTCCTCTTTTTTCTTTTCTTTTTTTTTCTTTTTTTTTAATGAGTGGAAGAATTCATGGAATACCTCAGAAGAGCAAGTAAGCACTTCAGCTTGACTTTAAAGATATGAGAAGACCCCTTAAAGCCAGTGATGTCTTTGTGCTTATGATACTAGCTAAATTGCAGCATCATTTTTTACACTGAGTTCTTTATGTTTCTGGATAAATGCTATCTGGAAGAAGTGAGAGCAATTAAAATTTATGTAAATTATAATAAAACAGATTCCTAATAGAATAGTTTATATGCTTGTCCTTTGCCTTTTACATTTTAAATATTGATGCATGATATTTTAATTCTTCCTTTGTTTTGAGTGTGTTTTGGTTTTATTAATCTTTTGGTTACTGACATTTGTTCATGTTCTCAAAGCTGACTCTCCAGGCATTACAAATAGAAATAAATCAGCAAGATATTATTTGGTGTCATCACAGAACTTTTATTCTTTTGGAAAGTTTCAGCACACTTAAGAAAAGTTTTACTGGGAAATATCACTGGGCACAATATTGATTTATACATATAGAATTCTATGTGTTTTGATTTTTCCTAAGCTTTGTCTTTCTGAAACAGCTGCTGCCTTCCAGATATAATAAGAAACATTTAGTTTTTTATTAGTTTTTAGTTCGTCATGGATATTTAGACAGTACTGATGTGGCAGATATTTATTCTTATGATTCACTTTGCTAAAATGTACAGTACATTGAAGTCAAAGGAATAGTTTCTCCAAACCTAGTCCAAAATGTGAATCTTTGTAGGAATTGAGAACTCAAAGTTCCTTTAACACTTTTTTTGTAATGAAAATCTTTAGATCCACACTTTTGATATTCAACAGGAATATTCTTCATGATGTAAACTGCTAATTTTGCCAATATTTTTCACATATGATACTGCTATTCATATCTGTAAAATTATGCAGAAGGTTTTTGCAGGTGCATTGAAAAACACCTGAAGGACAATGCAGTCATTGGTCACAGTCAGCACAGCTCCATGAGAGGAAAGTCCTGCTGGTCAAACCCAAATTACTCTTATGTAAACCACCCTAGCTGGTTGAGGGAAGCCAGTAGGTGCAAACTTTCTGGATTTCAGCAAAGATTTTGATACTGTCCCTCCCAGGATCCTTCTGGATAAAACATCCATCACACAGCTGGACAAGCACATCATGGGGTGGTTGAGCAGCTGGTTCAGGGGTCAGGCACAAAGGGGGACATCAGTGAAAGGGGTGACATCAGACCAGGGACCTGTCACTGGTGGGGTTCTGCAGGGCTCCATCCTCAGCCCTGTGCTCTTCAACATCTTCATAATACATGGCTTGGACACAGGACTGGAAGGGATACTTAGAAAGCTTCCAAATGGTACAAAATATTGGCTCCCTCAAAGGCAGGGAGGCTCTGCAGAGAGACCTCAACAGATTAGAGGGCTGGGCAATCACCAGCCTTGTAAAGTTCCACAAGGGGAAGTGCCGGATTCAGCACCTGGGATGGGGCAGCCTTGGATATAGGAACAGACTGGGAATGATATGCTGGATAGCAGTGCTGTGAAGAGTGATATGGGGGTTGATGGCAAGTTGAGCATGAGCCGGCAGTGCCCTGGCAGCCAGGATGGCCAGCCGTGTCCTGGGGGCATCACCAGCCAGGCAAGGGAGGGGATTCTCCTGCTCTGCTCTGTTCTGCTCTGGGACAGCCTCACCTAGAGGCAATTTTGGGTGCCACAGTACAAGGATATAAAGCCATTGGAGAGCATGCAGAGGAGGGCAATGAAGATGGGGAAGGGTCTGGAGGGAAAGTGATAAGAGCTGCAGGTCAGCCAACTTGGTCTTTTCAGCCTGGGGGAGACTGAGGGGACAGCTCACTGCAGTGACAACTTCCTCACAAGGACCAGAGGAGAGGCAGAACTGATCCCCTCCCTGTGCAGAGTGGCAGGGCACTCCTAAGGGAATGGTCTGAAGGTGTGTCAGGGGAGGTTTAGATTGTACATCAGGAAAAAGCTCTTCTCACAGATGGTGTCTGGGCACTGGAACTGGCTCCCCATGGAAGTGGTCACAGCCCCAAACCTGGCAGAGTCTGTGGACAATTTGGACAAAGCTCTCTGGAACATGGTATTACTCTTGGGGCTGTTCTGTTCAGGGGCAGGAGTAAGACTTTGATGATCCTGGGTCCCTTCCAACTCAGAAAATTCTCCAATCCTGTGACCATGCTTTTATGTTTAGCAGAGGATAAGTAACACCACTTTTTTTGAGGGCTACTTAGAATGTGTTGTCTATTCAAATTATGTCCTTTCTTCCTGAACACCACATATATTTCCCAAGACTAATACATCAATCCTGACCAAAATTAAAATTCCTATTATGAACACAATATAGTTCTTCCACTTTTTACTCCTCCAGGAAATCTCTCAGTTCTGTAAACCCTGAAATCAATGTAATTCAAAGTCTCTGGGAACAGATTTACCATGGAAACTGGTTGAAGAAAGGAGGAGGAAAGTAATCCATGAGATCCTTGGGACTCCAGAATGAAGACCTATTGCCACCTACTCCAAGCAAGCTAGAGCAACCTTAAATCTGTTTTTAACACTGCAAGAGCCTGGGGAGTCCAATCCTAAATCCACCAGGGTAGGCATCACCCCATGACATCTGTGAAGACAGCACAGGTGTGAATGGCAGAGCAACCTTGGCTTAGATCTGACAGCAGGGAACAGCAAGCAGAGAATATTGCAGCAATAGGATAGAGGAATGAGGGGATTGAACCTAATGTGCAGTGCTTAAGTGGTAACCCATGTCCATTAGGGGTACTTTGACTAAAACTATTGCCAAGACACTTAATGGAGTGAGGAATTTTTTTTAATAAGTACTTTTTTGTACAAGTATTTTCAGCTTTCCCCTAATTATTCTCTTCCTTCTTGTGCCATAGAGTTCCCTTTATCTTCAAACTTTTAAAGTAATTTTAATGAAAGCAACTTTGCTTCTCAAAAGAAGTCAGGTTTCCTGGGAATGGGCTCAGGCTTTTCATGAACGAATTTGCCTCTTCAGCTGCTAGAAACACTAGACATTTTATGGTATTGCACCATTTTATCCCACC
Source organism: Muscicapa striata striata (assembly GCA_030060385.1). Classification (NCBI taxonomy): domain Eukaryota; kingdom Metazoa; phylum Chordata; class Aves; order Passeriformes; family Muscicapidae; genus Muscicapa; species Muscicapa striata. Next base: position 383,823 of record JAREIS010000326.1, read on the forward strand.
ACTCTCATTTTTATTCCTCATTCACAGACTACAGAAAACCTTTCTGAGATTGAAAATTTAAATGCTTCCTGTTCCATTCTTAATCCTTGTAGAAGGTTTATTTTTTTTCCATTTACTTAGAACGATTTTATGCAGAATTTTGTCACAGTAGTATCCAAGGGAAATCTATCTCAATGAAAAATTTACGAATTACCTCTGAAGACATGACAAATAGAGGTCTTGGACTTTGTTCCTCAGTAGATTGTCCTTCAGTATTAAATCTCTTTTAAAAGGGCAACAGTACACTTGTCACATACGCTACTAGGGAATAAAAAAAGAACAAGAATCATTCAGATTACAGACAGCTAATACCTAATATAATGATTCTGAGAAGAAGAAAAACCTTATTTGATGTGATATATGAAATATATCCAGATTCATTTTTGCAAAATTACCTTATACACAGCTTATGGAGCAAATCTCTTGATGCAAAGGGTTTCTAGAGGATATTTTGTTCCCATTATATTTCCACTGAAGTTGCAGGGATATGTGATATTAACAAATTTGTTTTCCACTTCCTTCAAAGTTCATTGCTTTAGCTTCAAAATATAGTTTGCCTTTGTTTAGCTATTTAGTGCTTCATCTACTCTATCTTCCATTCCCGTTCCAGACAGCTGCTCCTTGGACTCTGCATGTCCTCCACAAGGCTCTCCCAAAGGTCTCAAATACAGGTGAGGTTTGCTTCTGTCCCTGCTTGGGAGGCATTGATAAACCTGATCATTCGATATGTTGCTACTTGCATATTTTGAAATCCAATTTAAAAATAAAGCATCAATCACTCTACTCATGCTGCACCATTTAATACAAATATGCTTTCTTCCTCCTTTTCTTACATACCAAAATTTCATCCCCAATAGTGTATAAAACCTTTTCAGCTTCAAATTTTGCTGGTTTCTCCTTAGCCCCTGAGCTAACAAGCTCTTTACCACACAGTCCCAGCAGCTGTGGTTCTACTTTCTTTATCATGTGTGTATCTGTCCTACAGATTTGCTCACAGCCTTTCCTTGCAGTTCTGCAATTTTCTCAGCTAGGTGAGCCAGGGTTCTGCCATAGCAGATTCATACAGACCTGACCAGGGACTCTGGAGCATCAGGAGGTCAGGGAGATGGTGAAAGGTTCTGGCTGGGTCGACTGTGGCAGAAAAAAATGGCTTGCAGCATGACAGCTGCTCACATTTTCACTCTCTTTCCCTCACCTCTCCAAGCATCTGCTTCTTAGTAATTATTCTCTTCCCTCAGGATTTCCAATCCAGTTGACTTCCTTGAACTTTGTTCCTTTGTTTCCTCAGACCTCTTGCTCCTACTCAGCTATGCTAACTTCCCACTTAGAGTGCTTTGCTGCTTCAGTGCACTACTTTGTACTCAACAGACTTCCAAACAGGTGAAAAGGGAGGCAAATTGGGATGAAAATATGATCTGGCTACACAGGGAAGATAAACATGATTGTATTCATTAAAGGAATGGGAAAAGAGGGTGAGCAAGAATGAAGTGGAACAAAAGCAGTACTTGAGATATTTATGAGCCCAAAGAGCTACCAAAAATAAAAACCTCACCAAAAAAATGGCATAGTAGCAAATAGAATGAGATGTTCTAAAATGCAGTAACTTTGTTGACAGCAATAAACAGAAGGATGTCATTCACTGAAAGTTTTAAATGAACCATTCAAATTAAGAAGGAAGAAGAGAGAGGTTTAGAGTGATTAATTTTTAAGAAGCAGCCAGGGAATATGATGCAGCTAATCCAAAACTGAACCAGTGTTAAGAAACTGACATTTCTTTTGCCTTTATTAGTTCATTACACTTCTGGTTTCACTTGAGTCTAAAGGGCAGAAGGATCAAAAGATTTCTCTCTATTCTCTCTAGATTTTTGATTCTGCTAGAAATGAGGAAATGGAAATCACTATTATGAAGGCTGTTCTAATGAGGCCCACATCTATACAGTAATTCTAAATCTGTTTAGATGCATCACTTTTGAAAGGTCAGTTGTAGCTTGTGTCACTGCCTCTTCACTTAAGCACACACAAGGGAATTCTCTCTGCTGCCTTTACCCCATTTTTCTCAAGATCACATGAAAGTCTCAAGGCCAAGGAGAATTCTCTCTGTTTATCAGCATAATTCTGGAATCAAAATGATGACTGAAAGGAGCTGAAAACTGTCTCTATGCCTTTCTCTCCCTATATATGTACTGCAGTAAGTGCTTTTCACACAAGCTAAATCTCAAAGCAAAACATGATCTAAATAATAAATATAATGTTTAAATATTGTGTTTCCCATCATGACTCTCCAAATCCATTTTTAATAGTGTAAAGTAATAATCAGCAGCCATACTTTGAAAATACTGGAATATACCACAAGTTATCTATGACAATTGAATAGGAAACTTGCCTGTGACACCTGGCACTTGTCAGTATGTTCCAACCCTGTACCACAATAAATGCTTGTTCACTGCTTTGAAAATGCTTCAAAACAACCTTACATTTTGTCAGGCAGGGAGGCTTAGAGGTCTGAATTCTTGAATGGGGATGAAAATCCCACGGAAGGTGAAAGGATCCTGCAGCCCAGTAACTGGGATCTTTGTTTATCTGAGGAGCTCTAAGACGTATTTCTCTGAAGATCGTATTTTGTCAGTTTTTCATTTTAACAGATCAAGGAGGTGACTCATAACTAAGCCGTGCTGAATTGTTTTCTTTCATATACTTCAATCCAGACTGGAAAGAAAGGACCCTTGAATTCCCTCCATAAAGTCTGACAGAAAAACAATTCTATTATTTTAAAAATTTAGTAGTTCTATTTTAGACCAAACTATTGAGGGAGAAAAGGGTCAAGGAGACCTTCCAGGGATATCAGCAGCAAAGATTTTACCTGAAAATTTAGAAACCCACAACAACATCCCTGATTCTAACCAGATAACACTCTTTTTTTTTGGATGAAGCTAAAATTACACACAAAGCAAATGGCAAAGCTGGTAAGATTTTTTTTTAAGATTAAAACATTTTCTTTCTGAAATGCAATTTTATAAATTGTCATTTTCTTCATGTGCCATATTACAATTGTATTTTTTATCTTCTTAATCAGAGTTCAAGTGTTAGAGATTTACAGCTCTTGTGAGCTACGGTCTTTTTCCACTGTACATTTTTTGTAATTATTTTTCCTGTATTGATAATATTATAATTTATCATGAAATTTCTATTGTATCCTAAGTTTTTCAGTTACCTTAGACTATCTAGCATCTGTCTGCACCTCTTCTAAGAGCTGCACTGCAGGTGAACCAAGAAAAATAATTAAGATTTTTTAAAGACACAGTAGTGTGTTTCTATGACTGTACTTCAGGAGGTTAAATGTAAGTCTTAGAATCTGTAACACAACCTTAGTTATGTTAAAGTTTTTGGAAATGCGAAATGCAGGGATAAAGGTAAGCCATAACTGGACTTTTTTTCCAGTTTTCCACTGTGAATACTTCAAAACAATAATGGGAAATAATCTTTCCATTAAAATTATGCAATATTTGCTGAAAATCTTACTATTCTTTCTAAATATTTCCATCAAGCTCACTACTTTTCTCACAGAGAGCAAACATGAACATAAAGAAATCAATCACACTGTATCAGTCATTCTAACTTAAAAAAATTATTTTTTTCTCTAAATTATCCTTGACTTTGCTAGTCTTTCACAGAGTTCAACAGGTTTTGGATCCACCAAAAATAGTAGGAATTTTCTCTGAATAAATTAAAATTTTAATTAATTAACACTTCTAAAAATAATTTGATTTTGAAAATACTAGTTAATGGTAAACTATATAATTATATCAAATACATACAAAATTTTAGCTCTAAAAACCTTAAAATTCAAATATCTGGCTTCTGTATTGTTTTGACAATTAACTAGAGAGGAAAAGGGATAGTGAATAGAGAGAGCAAGGGCTGCTTTCTGCACAGAGCTCCACAGCAGAACTGCCCAAAGACTTTGGATCAGAGTACTGAGCCTGGCTTAGAGCAGCCTGATGGCTCATGAGCCCTGAAAGTCCAGCAGTAGTTTTTGGGTTTTGTTTTAATGCAGTGTTCCAGGCAGAGGTACAGTGTGATCAGACAGTCACAAGTGTGCGTTTCACTGTGCCTAGTTCACTCCCCACTTGTCACTGCAGGACTTTACTGCCAGTGGCATTTTGTGCCACATAACACCTTTGAAAAGGTTTGGATTGCTGAAATCACCCCACTTTTCACTTTTCACTTTTCACATTCCCTTTTGCAGCATCAGAGCCATCAACAGCTGAGGGACAGAAAAAGGGGAGAAAAGAGAAGGCCATAAATGGATGAAATAACCAGAAGAAAATGAAAGCAAAGTGTACAGGGAGAAGGAAGATCAGGAAATGCACACCTATGAGAGAGTGAGCCAGTTCCTCCTAGCTCTTAGAATCAGAAAAGATGAGGTAAATAAAATGAAAGGTAATATTGAAGAAGTAGACAGCAGTAAAAAGTCTAGGAAATATTTCCTGAAATGCTTACATCATCTGGAAGGTTGCAAACATGTAAAAGATCACAGAAAGCATTTGAAGCATGCCTATCAATATTAAGCACTTGCTGGAAGTTTCTTGTCCTTGGTGTTGATTTACTGATTCACTGTTGATTTCACCATAAAAGCTAAAAAGAACAGTGGTAGTAAGAGAGTGAAGTAGAAACTGCTGAATAGATATTAAAGATAGTATTTGAGCTAATAGTACACTTTAAAAATAAGCATAATGTAACATCCTAGGTGAGAATTTCCTTGGCATGATTATGGTGCAATTGATTTCCCAATTTGAGATGAAAGATAAGACCTATGATGAATCAGAACTGTAAATTATTCTGAGACCAGCAGAGTTGGCAGAGATTTTACTCCTTTGCCAGCCTCAGACTACATAGCTTAAACTTCATATCAATGCAACCTAGATGAAAACTTTGGGAAGCAACTCTGGCAATCGTCAAATACAGGCAGAACTCACAACTGTGAACTTACAGCAGAGTCTGAGAAGCAGTTCACAGCTTAAATGTATGGGAAAAGCATGAAACATGTAGGTGTGAGGGTAGAAACAGCATTTCTGCTTTCTTTTTAGATAATTATGATTTCTGAAAGGCAAGTTATTGCTCCTGTGAAACTATTTGCTGAGCCATTGGCTGAACAAGCAGGGTATAGAGGGTATTTACCAAAATGTGTATTTACCAGCATGGTTATTCTCCACACTATCCTTTTTGTCTCAGTAGAAGAAATACTTTTCAGAAGATGGTTCTGAGACAGATATAGTGAGGTGGGCTAAAATTAGAGTCTGGGATTATTGCCCTTCCATTCACTATAATTTATCATTAAGGGATATTAGATTATGTGCATGGCCACCAGCGTACCTTTCAGGGGACACATTTATCCACTGGATTTTAATAGACTTTCAGGAAAATCTTTCCACAGAAAAGGTCAGAAAAAACAATTTCTGAGGTACAGAGTGAGAGTTTTGCAACAGGCATTGAGAACTCTATGGGGCAAGAAAAGCATCTACATTAGAAAACTAGATATTACATGATTCAATAAAAAAAGATTTAAAGCCATTCTGGCTCTAGTCCCCTTACACATCTATCATATTTACTGATTCAAAGAACTTCAAATCAGCATTTTAGCTAAAGTAAAAAGTTTGTCTTTCTTCAAGGAACATACAGAATGGTAGAAAAAATACTAAAATGTCACACTTTAAATAGTGCTGAAACATAGGGCAGGCTAAATGGTTTAGAGAGAATTAAAAAAAAAGAGATTAAACTGAAGCTCATTGCTTTCACCCTAATATATCTCACTTTTTTTTTCCTGAATGAAGCTACTTATAATAATCCTACTTGTCTGAACCTGGCAGCAAAAGGCTGTAGGTTTAGACTCACAGTTACACACTGGTCTACATTCTGTCCTTCAAGGCCATGTGTTTTACTGAGGCATCCAATGGGACTGCTATGAGTTTCAACCTGGAGATTGCTTCCTCTCTGTGGTAAAGACAAGGTGCATCTTTCAGGCTACTGGTTACCGTTTTTTAAGAGCTTAATTCAAGTATATTCACAAGGAACCGTACATTTCAGAAAGTATATTGAAACACTAATCTTAGAAAATTAGGATTTTAGTTATTTTGCTGAGAATAATCAAAAGTTAGAAGTTAGAAGGGAGTAGTTATCTGAAACTTAAATAATTGATTGTCTGTCATTTCATGTTTGCTCAGCTGCGCTTACAATGGGAAAAGATGAAACTAGTGAACAGATCCAAAGGAACATAGACAATGCAACCAGAAACCCATTCTTTGAGAAACTGGACTATCCCCAGAAATCATTTGTATTGTCACTGATAGAAAAGGTCAAGAGTTTAGGTTGAGGAACACTCGCCTTATTTCCTCCTTTTAAGACCCCTCCCCATGAAAATGACCCCAGACTTAATTTAAGAAGTCAATCATCCATGCTTAATAGCTATTCAAGCTAATTACCATAGGAAGCAGGGATGGGAGGGGCTGTTATTATGAATATGTATTTGTTTGAATCTTTCACTAATAAATAGACTCTGTGATCACCTGTGATTTTGTGGTGTGTATCAGAGGATTACCTCATACTGCTGCCCAGCGCTGAATAAACATTCACTTTCTAACTTTAAACTGTTAGAGAGTCTTTTGTCCATCACACTTGAGTATTGGTATTAGACCAATGCTCTTATTTTGGTAAATCAGTATAGCTCCTGGAACAAAATTCACTCTACAAATTGTTCATCACATTAACAGCAGGTCACTCTCACAGCTGTGCACCAAAAATGCTGACAACTTACAGGCTGAAGCACATTTCACATGGAATACATAAGCCTAGCATCCAGTGGGCAAACTATTCCACTTAATAAAGTAATAAAACCAAAATCAGAAAAAAATATTCTTCCAACCAAATATGCATTTACCAAGATTAAGTTCTGTAAAACTTGATTTTGAATTTTTTTTTTAATTGAATCACCACTGTGGCTAAACAGAGTGACAGAGTATAAATCAAAAATTGAGAAAATCCTGATACAATGAACATTGACATCCCAGACTCAATACAGTTTTTTCTTTATTTGCAAGAACAGAAAATAAAACATAATTGTAATGACTATAAATATGAATAAAGATAAAATAGTTATAGGTAGGAAGAAAATCAGAGGCATAGCTGAAAAGAGATACCATATGCATATTGTGTCATGTGTCATGGATCATGAGCCTTTGTCCAACATAAGTTTTGGACGAGCAAGAAAAAAAATAGTGGACATAGGTTATGTGTTTTTCATTGGGCTGAAGTTGTGGAACAACTATTCCTCATCATGTAGGGGGGAAGGGACTGTGTGATCCAGGGGCAAAGTTGGAGAGAACAGGGATTTTTACTCATCTGTTAAAAATACCCTTGCAACTTGTGTTCACATCATCAAAAAAGTGTGCAATGAGTTTCAGATGAGGATTTTCCAATTGTAATGAAAACAAAAAGTAAAACTGGAGATAGCAGTATGGAAGACTGGCAAAAAAATAGAGTTCAAGAAATTAGAAGTAGGCAGCAGAAGGAGGGAAAAAAATTGCAAGTATTCTGAGGGTGTGAAATTTTAAAGAAATACAAATATATTTTCCTGTATGGGATTCAAAGATGAAGTATACAGATCCTAATGATTCAGTTAGCTTTGAATCTAAAAGGAGCCATGCTGAAGAGCCTATTTCATATGAGAAAAAATTTGGTTATTTTGCTTAATTACTTCTGATTACCCTGCCATCTATTAATGAAGTAAATGAGATTTCTGACCTAAATGATAAAACTAAAGTCTTGGGTATTCCACTATCAAAATATTTTGGAGAGTTGATATAAATATTTTGCTTTAGTAAGCAAAAATAATTTTAAAAAACTCTCATATAAAAAATATGTTAATGTTAATAATTTTAGCATTATTACCAAATACACTTTCCATTAACAGTAATGATGTGACACATAAATTTGCTTTCAATATATATCAGTGTTCTATTGATTTGACAAAGAAAACATTGTGAAACATAAGTTGAACTCCAAAGTAAAGAAAAAAACTTAAGAATAACTGCCTAACTAAAGAACAACAGCAGGAACATACTGGGTATACTTGCTTGTTTCTACTGCAGGAAAAATACATGGGCCTAAGAGATGTCAGTGGATAATGAAAAGAAATATTCTTCATAAATAAAATTGGAAGGAATATACATGTAAAATAATTCTTAAATGTATATTTTGTGGGTATGTCTGTAAGAACCTATTTTTGATTAATACAATAGAAAAATGCACGCAGGCAGTTCTTAATTTTTCAGTCAAATGTCTGCAAACTTAGGAGAGTAATAAAATTAAATAATGCAGTACAATGTAAATTTTCTCAGTAGACATTTACCATATGTCAGCACTAAAGTCACACAGATAGTGGCTTCTGTATTAAACAGAGACTTTTTCCAGTCCTCTTTTAAGAAAAATAAAGGCATTTTGTAAATCAGACGAAAGAAACCATATTTCTTAGCACAGAATATTATGTGAAAGTTTTAAAAAGCTTAAGGAAATGTCCCATTTTTTTCCACAGCACTAGCTGGAGTTTGTTTCACTTAATACTGATACATCAGGAGGTTTAAAAATTAAGCACAACAGAAATCTGCTAATGAAGTTGCTCACATCTCAAGAGAAAGTACAAAACTGATTTGTTTCCAGTTGGAAGCTGTTTCTGTGGCACTAACCAGTGCACACATGGTTCAGTGTGCTCTGTTCAAGCCAGTAGCAAACAGTTCAAAGAAAATGTAAAGAAATCTTTCATGAGTCAGGATTTCAAGATCCTACCTGCCCAAAGAGGCATTTTCCAGCTCACATTGCTTCATATGGAACTCATGCCCTGGAGGGCCGTTCTGTATCATTATTTCTGTTAAAGTGCACAGTATAATTTTAATATCTTTTCTCACCAGGGCAACACTTCTTGTGTCATGAATTACAGTTTTTCATTCCCTCTAAACGCTTATCCACACAACGGTCCCATGGCAGGGTGTTAGGGGTTAATCTGGAAAATTGTTTTCTCTGTATTTCACTTCAGTTCTTCTGGAAATTTGTGCCTACCTCCCCAAAAACTGGCCATTGTCATTAATATACCTACCTCTTTCCCTTCCCACTCATTCTTTTCCTGCTTTCTGTAATTCTTTCCATTTTCATGAGAGGAAACTTGCAGTTAGTGGGACAAAACACCAGACTCTGAAGCATTCTCTCACTCTGGACATGGCTGGAAGATCCCAGAAAATGCATTGCATCTCCTAAGAAGTTTTATTTTCTTTGTAATAGCCTGCTTATCCTCAGTAACAGAAAGGCAATTAATATCACATATTTCAACATTCACATCATTTTCAGATCAAACATCAAAATCCTGCACTTGTATGTCCTATGGGCAAATTCAGGTCAGGCAGGGTAAGACATATTTCCATCGACTATACCAAAACTACAAATGCCAAGTCAGACTCAGGATTTCACTTGATAGACTACCATTTTCAACTATTTTTTATTTAAGTTTCACATTATGACTCATTGCACACAGTTACCCTTCTGACTTTTTTCCTAATTAGCAAGTATATACAAGCATATGTAGAGGAAAAACAAAAACATGAAGAAATTACTTAACAAGGGATAAAGCTTAGTATCTCTGAAGACTGACATTAGAAAATTGGCTACTTGTCGCCATATGGAACCACAAAATATTTCTATGAAACCAGTCTTTTTGTTTAAGGTTTGAAAAAAATAACATTTTTTTTATTAAAGTGAATGCCAGAATATTTGCAAGAACAGTTTAGTGAGCATCTAAAAATGTAATTTTGATTAATATCTTTGTCTGAAGGAAATAGATAAAATTCATTAGTATTTTTCTCCTTACAGTTTCAGCAATCACTTCAAGGCCACTCATAAAATTTAAACAACATTTGTGTTCTCTAAACACAGAGCATGTGCCAATGGCTTCACATGCACTGGTTTACTTTCACAGCATCACCAACTGTCTTGCTACATTTTTTTCAGAAATTTCCTATCAACGTATAATAGCGGTCTTAGAAATCTAGACATTCCCTAATTTTGAAGATGCAGCCCATCTGATGGTCTGATGATTCTGGTTTCATGCTGATAAAGGAATTTAGAGTAGATTTAGAATTTAAAATATGTCAAACTTGGTTTAATTCAGTCAGAAGCCTATTGTGCTTAAAGACAGAAAAACAAACAACAAAATCCCCCAAGAAAAATAACAACAAAAACCCAAACAAACAAATCCCAAACTATCCAGACAGTATATGTCTGATTTTATGATGTTCAGATAGAACCAAAGATCTCACACAACCAATAAAGTTATGGTTTAGAACAGTGAAATGTGCAGAGAAAGGTGATCTCCTTGTTCAGTGATGTGTGGAAAGAGAGTAAAGATGCTTATCATCAAGACTGAGGTTTGAAAATTTTTACTTTGACAGCATTTGTAAGCATTCAGGAAAATCTGCATCAAAAATAAGGTCAAATTCTGCTTTCAGGCTGAATTAATATGAAAAAGTTCACAATCATGGAACTTCATGCTGTAACTGTCAGATGAATGGTGAATTCTACTACATACCATTGTAAAATTTGGAAGGATGTTGAGCTCCTGAGCACAAAAACCAGAAGAACATTATATTTATAAAGAATTTCAAGAATCAGGTCAAAGTATATAATTAGGAGGATGGTGTCTTTACATTCATGGAAAAAAAAAAAAAGGTTGCTTTTTTTTTCAGTTGAGTTCTGATATTTTGGTATCGTTTAAATTACTCAGGTTTGATGATACTGGCAAAATAATTTATAAGCACAAGAAATCTCCCTCTTAAAAAACATAATTTCAATTGTTCCTATGGAGAGACCTCTTGTTCACATCTAACATTTTATAATCAGATGCCTTTTTCTTGAGTGGCTAAACGAGCAAATAAGGAAACAACAAATCAAATTCTCTTTCAGTAGATAACAAGGAAACACTGAAGAAAAAAGGTTAAGAAAACAACTTTCTTTGGCAAAAATAGAATCTTCCAATTAAGATGAGAATCTTATTTCAAAATTAAAGATGGCATGTTTCTGTCAAGAATAATTTTTCTGGAAATTACCTTTGGTTACAGGAAATATATGAGATCTTTTTATTCATAGGACTAAATCACATTCTATTAGCTGTATGTTTATCTGCTATTTAGAAAAAAATACTAGGTCATTTATTCTGAACCCACAGATGGCCTAATAATATGAGATTATTATAAATTAGCTTTAAAGATAAATTGGAAAACATTTGCTTTCTTTCTGGCAATTAAATGGGAGCACAATTTTGTTTGCTGTTTGGCATTTAGTTCCTCCTCTACAGTTATTTTGGTCACCTGCAGCCCTCTTCTGGATGTTATCCACAAGCTATGTGAAAAAATAATGTCTTGTGTATTGCAGAGTAGAGGAGAATTATGGCATCTGGCAATGCTGTGCTCACAGAGACATGAAGGGATTCTTCTGCTGGGGACTGGGGGGAACATTAATGGCTTATGATTTCTGCACAAACCATCTACAAATATTACACTTATTGATGGTAGTAGAAGTTGAGTACATGCTGACCACTACAGCATTGAATGACTTCAGCTGGGTAGTTGGATGGATTTTTCCTCCTGAATGTGTTGCAGAACCCAATTTTTACCAGAATACACACACACACATGCAGGACTTCACCAACAAAAATGCAAACTGGTGTTACACTGCAGGAAAATCACATTCAAAGCAGAAAGAGACATATCAAACAGCTTGCTAGGGACAGAATGAAAGGAGGAGTGTTTAGTGCAGCAATAAATAACCTAGATCTCAATACGACCTTCTCATGAAGTCAATGCCAATGTTTACTGATGTTTTACCCAGCACCCCAAGGGCAATCACTCTAAGTTTAAATGAAATTTAAGAGCAGCTGCAAAGGCACAAACCCATGGAATGAATTTTTCCAGCCTTCTTCCTGGTAATTCTTCTGCTATCACAGGATTGCTATATTGCCCTATACCTGCCAGGGTCTGTTAATTCTTTCATTAGTGCAAGGACATTTCTGTCAAAGAAACATGATATTAAAAAGTTCACTGCACTTCACACTCACTCTGTGGACTACTGCAGTGAAGTAAACCCAAATATCTGGCAGCTGTATTTCCGCATCACACAGAATGAGATGTTTATTATTCAATATGTCTTTTTTGGTCCAATTTAAAGGCTGGGAATAGTCCAAGAAAGGAAAGGAAAGTAACATTTCCAGTAACCTCTGGAGCTGGACAAATTCAGGATGTTCTCACTCTTCTCAGACAAGATAAAAAGACAAGACTTCATTGAAATGTCAGCTTCTGAGTCTTGTAGTATGGGTTGGCAAGGGTGGTCAGCCCTACAACGTGGGACACGTGTTTTTCAATAGACTGTGAAGTCCTGTTTTGAAATGTCTTCACAGAAGGGCTTGTCTAAGCTTTTGGCTGCTTACTGATAGCTCATGTACCAAGATTTCCTTCCCCTAAGTCCGCAAAGGGACAGAAGGAGAGATGTGACACATTTGGACCTCATCTCAGAGATAAACAAGATGAGAACATTCATGCCCAGATACTTTTTAAGAGGATTATCTGACTGAATCACTAGGGTTTATTGATTGTTTAGTTTGCTTTCAGGTGTCATCTACCACTTGATGGAAAAATTATAACCTAGATAAGCAAAGTTTATTTAAATAATTTTAAAATATATTACGTAGAAAACTTCACCAAGACTTAGCTAGAAAACTTTGCTGTCTTAGAGAAGATCTTGTAAATAAATTGCTTTTCAGCTTTCATTTTAAAAGCCACAGGCAGAATCTTTCTCTCACCCTTGTTCGTCTTAAAATCTTTTCTGGCATAAGAAAATTGAGCTTGAATCTTAAAGCTATGCCATTACCCCTCCTTTTAAAAGGAAACTTCCAGCAGCTTCTGCAATAAGCACCAGTGGCTACCTTTTGTTTTTATAGACCTGAATTGGATCAGGTATAGTCCTTTATTTTGTCCCTTAAGCTTTTTCATTGGCAAGATGCAAGCACCTGCTTTTTGACTGTGTAACTTTTCCCTTGGGGACTGTACTTCTATTGACTGGAACACCTATAACTTCTGGCAGCACAAGGACTTTCTTCTCTCTTCAAAGCTATTATCTAGGTTTGTCCCAAACTAGGTGGAGCACATCAGCTTCCCTGGCTCTTCCAGGCAGTTGTACACATTTCCTCCCTTCCAACCCATCCCAACCAGCCTTGCTATGCCAGGCACAGACCCTGTACAACCTCTATCCCTTGAGCTCATCATCACATACATGACCTCAACGCACACATTGCAGTGGCCTGCCTTCCTTCCTCCTGTATTTCCCCTCTACAGTGAGAATCACATGGATTTCTGGTTAGTTCAGATGGGATGGCTTGGGTGGATGTTGGAGAATATGAGCCAGGAAAATCTTGCAAATATGAATCCTCACCAAGGGACCCTGAGAATATAGAAACTACAAGTGACATAGAAATGAAAGCCGTCTTTGAGATACTAAACCTCAGTTACTAAATAACCACAAGACAATGGATGGCCGGCAGAGGATAATCCCCTCGTGATTGAACAATACCTGGTCCTGGAGAAGCAAGTCCGAAGGTCACAGAAGACCCTCCTGGGGTCCAAAGAGTAGTTTTTAGAGTTTAAAGTGTAACACAGTATGGTAATAGAATGATTCCTATAGGCTGTATGTAGATGCTATAGAATTTGTATCTTGTGTTAGATTGGTTACTGGAAATTAGAATATGCAACATAGGAGAAGATTTATTGTATTGTAAATGGGAAATCGCTCTCTTAGCTCTCTTAGCTTTCTTCTCTTCCCTCTCCTCTTCCTCTCTTTCACCTCCCCTCACTCTCTTTCTGTCCTGCTTAAGAGCCGTGGCTGGCGGCTCTTGGCAGGACTCTTTTCACCCACACCCTAATAATAAACCGCAACTTAGAAACTAGCTTATACAGAGTGCCTGAGTTTGTCCTGGACGGGGTTCACCGACACAAAGTAACCTACAGGTGGAGTTTATATTATGATCATTACTTTGAAAAAGAAAGTAGCTTGATGATATTTTTCAGGCAAATGAATACTCTTCTTATGCACATTGCTCTAAATGACTTCTGGCAGCTCACTTATATGTCACTGAAGGACTGCACTTCTCACAAGCCAGTTTTAAAGTAACTTAATGGAGAAAGAACAAGCTGCTTCCTTCCTTCCACTTATCAAGTAATATATGGGGTTTTATTCAAAAAACCAAGCATGACAACATCTCTTCAGATGTTCAAGGAGTCAACACTTGTCCCAAGACTGTTCCAAAACTAATCGCTGAAGGTGGCAGATAACACAGAAAGACAAATATATTTGTGCATAGGGAAAGATACCAAGATCCCCCCACTCCTTACTTTATTTTTATTTATTTTTATTTTTATTTTTATTTTATTTTTGTTTTTATTTTGGCTTTGCTTTTCTTTTATTTTTGGTGGGGTTTTTTTTTTTGGTTGGTTGGTTGGTTGGTTGGTTTGGTTTGTTTGTTTGTTTGTTTGTTTGTGGGTTTTTTGGTTTTTGTTTTAAATAGCAAAACAGAAATTTCTTTGTGTTTTGGTTTGCGGTTTTTGTTGTTGTTTGCTCATGGGAGTTTTCTGTTACGTAATATATGATAGCTGTTCCCTGCTGATGAATTTTGGCCCAACATGTTCCTCATTGAAAAGTGTCACTTGAAGTGTAAAAACTCTGATACAGAGGCTTGAAAAAGAACACTTGGTCTCTGGGCTTGAGAGCTAGGAAAACGGATGGATAAGGGAATCATATTCCCAAACTGATGGAGGAAAATTAAGTATCATCCAATTTTTTATTTACAATGCTTCCTTTTCACACCAACAGACACATGTCAAAACAGAAAGTCATTTATCATTCTCAGAAAAACAAAGAGAAATTAATACTGAGGTGACATAGTCTATAAACAGCGCCTTTGGGAGATGTGCAGGTTGCTCTTTTTGGATTTTGTATCTCAAAAGTGAAACGAGATGTTTCCAACTACTGTTGAACAGTAAAGGTGTACAAAACTAAGCAGAGAGTGTCTTCAGAGGCTTGTAAGGCATTCTCTGAAAAGAAGAAAGAAAGGTTTCCTTTTTGATAGCTTTTATTCTGCAGCAGGCAATTAGTAAAGAAAAGGCACAGTCTACTCACGATTTTAAAGAGTCCCTGAAGAGCTTTGCATTGTCATGACAGACACCATGGAGATACAACACAACCTATGCTAGGATAGTGCAGAGCTGTTCTGTGAAAGAACCAGTGGGAAAATGAAGAAAACATGTCAAATGAAGACACAGAGGAAGGAGAGAAAAATCTGCAGGAGATAAAGGAGAGGAGCAATCACTTAAACAATTTTGCAATTATCTACTGCAAAGCCTTAAAACAGAGAAAAGTTCTCTCATTTCTGTGCTAGAGAAATAGCAAAACAAATGACTACAGTTTTGTGCTGGTTTTGCATGGAGGGAAGTCGCTTGAGAAGGGTTTGAGAGGAGGAGCACGGGCAGGGAAAGAGAGGAGCGCTGTGTTCCCTGTAGAGTTTCCTCTGTGGGCTGCGGGGACCAATCAGAGGGCTGATTTGGTGGTTGACAGCCCGGGTAACCAATTAAAAAGTTATTTCACTTTCATGAATCACATTGGTAAAGTTAATCTGTTGTCTTTTGTCTTCTGGCCTGCCGGCAGGTAACAAGTGGCCCGGCCCAGCTCAGCCCAGCTCGGCCCGGCCCCCCTCCCCAAGCGGGCTGGCTGGGGAGGGGTGGGAGAGCCCACCAAGGCCCCTTCCCCCTGTTCTTGGCTGGGGGCCCTGGTGGCCGGAGGAAAGGGAAACCTTTGCTGAGGTCCTGGTCCCTCCCCAGCGTGGCCACGGCTTGGCCGGGGCTCTGCTGCCATTTTGGAATGGCCCGGAGCGGGGGAGGCCCCAGCTGACTGCACAGCATGGGGAGGGTCAGCCGGACTTTGGAGTTTTGTCTGGCCTCCTCCACGTGGCCTGTGCAGCCCAAGAAGCTCTGGCACATTTTTCCAACATGGCCTGGCCCAGCTGCTTTACCTTCTGAGTGCAATTTTAACCCTTCTAATGCCCGGATAAGACTGCGGATCTCCTGAGCTCCTCTGAATGAGGGAAATAAAGTGAGGAGTCTACTGAAGTCAGTGAAGTGAAAGCTAGGTTTCCAGATGGGAAGAGATTGAAGAGATGCCACTGATAAGTAGCTGAAAACCTTTTTTGTGGGCTATGAGGGGATTGTGACAACACTGAAATTCCTTCAAATTGTAGAAAACTACTTGGGGAGGGTTAAAATGCTTGAGGAAAAAGATCTTTTGCCCTGAGGGAATGGGGGTCTCTGTTCTGGAGACTTGAAAGATGGACAGAGACATTTAATGGAAAAACTGATGAAGAGAATTTTGTCTTTGAACAGCTTGCCCTTAAAAGTAATACCCCATGTGTGTAGCATAACCCATAACAAAGCTCTGGAAAGACTGTGAAGATGAGAGGAAGTTCACAATTTGCAGATTTTCCCCAGGCAGATGTAAATTGTGAAAGTGAAGACATGTCCTATGCCTAAACCAGAAAAGGAACTTTTCTCTCTAGAGTGAGCTAAAATGATTATTTAAGTAGAAAACTGACTGAAGTGTTCTCTGTATGTTGTTGTTAAGAAATGTGGAAAATGAGGGAGGCAGGAGGAGGGAATGATCTGGAAAATCTTATTCTGAATTTCTTATTTTTTTCTGTGTTATTAATAAATTTCTTCTATATATCCTTTTAAGTTTCAGGCCTGCCTTGTTTTTGCTTCTAAATCCTATCTCTAAAAGAAATTAAATAGATTAGAATTGGCAAGCTCAAATCAAACCAAGACAAGTTTTAAAGCAGTATTCTCCTCACCGCCTGTCCATGCTTGGGAGCAGTTTTCCCATAAAGCACTAGGATTTCTAATACTGCTATAAATCAAAAAGGAGGAACACTCTCATATTGCTTGTGTATGCTACTGGCAGGTGCAAAAATATGGTGGCCCTGAAATAATCAGTATATTTTTGTTCTTTTTTTTCTAACTAAGCAATGATTTGCAATGCATGTTTCAGTTTTCTGAGAGTTAGGTCATGAGCCTCAGCACACAGTGCCATGCTATATTTTATTTCCTGTTGATAGCTTCTTTTTCAAGTGATCTCATGCCCCTTATTCTGTCAAAAGTTCAGAGCAATTCTGCTTCAAGTTGCATCAATCTAGACTTTAAAAATACCAGATTAAAACAGTGTTCACAGCTTATGAGGTGTTTGAGAATATCTGTAGGTTTCATACATTTTTTGCTTAATTATTGTGCTGACTTCGGCTGGGATAGAGTTGGCTTTTTTCACAGTGGCTAGTATGAGGGTTGTTTTAGGACGTGCCTTGGAACCAGTGTTGAAAACTCAGGCATGCTTTCCTTACTGCTGATCAGAGCTTGCAGAGACCCAAGGCCTTTTCTGCTCCTCACCCACCCCAGCAGTGAGTGGGCTGGGAGAGGACACAACTGGGACAGCTGGACACCAACTGACTGAAGGAATATTCCAGACTCCATGGAATGGTCATGCTTAGCACATTAAACTGGGTGAAGAAGAGGGAAGAAGGGAACACTGGGAATGCTGGTGTTTGTCTTCCCAAGTTACTATCAAGCATGGTGCTGCCCAGCTCTCCTGGAGATGGATGAACATGTGCCTGCCCAGGGCAAAGGGGTACATGAATCCCTTTGTACTTTGCTTGTGTGTGTGATTTTTGCTTTACCTATTAAACTTTCTCTGCCTCTCAGTCCCTGAGCTTCTCACACTTTTCCAATGCTTTTCCCTGTCCCACAAAGACAATAGTCTCTGGAGCTTAGTTGCCAGCTGGGATTGAAAAACCAGCATTACTTGTTATGTGGTCATGGCCCAGAAGCCTGTGGCAAATTAAAACAGAGAAAGAAAGAAAGAAAGAAATTTGGCCATCTCCAAATGTACTTTTCAGTACAGAACTGGTGCTAGATTAGTAATTTGATGTCGGTTTCAGTTTAAACAATAGGAAGCTTCAAAACTGTTTCAAAAATTGTGGAGTTTGGCTATTTTAATGAACAGCAGCTGGAAGGTATAAATGGATTTTAGTTTCTCTACCTGAGAATGCTTTTGTGCGTTGACAAAAGTTTTTATTAATGTCTGAGAAGATGACCCAGAAAAAGATGTGCTGACTTAGACTGTCTATTTCTATCTCTCTCATGGTTTTGGTTTTCTCTTTTTTTCTTTTTTTCTTTTTTTGTTTTTTTGTTTTTTTGTTGTTGTTGGGTTTTTTGTTTGTTTGTATGTTTTTTTTCTTTCTGGCTAGATAAAGTGTTTTTAGGCTTCAGTATTGGACTTTTTGGTTGAGAGCAGAAGAAGGTCTGGCACGTTGATAGTAGAATACCATTTTTATCCATATAAAGCAGGATGGGGATGGGTAGAAGGCAGCTGCAGAGTGGCTTAGGTGTGAGGTGAACCTGCAGGAGCTTAGCTCTGTCCGACAGATTGTACACATCCTTGGCAAACAGGATACAAGTCTAATGGGTCCAGACTTCAGTATGAATAGAAAGAGAGGGCTGTAAGGGGTTGGCAGCCCAGGTGGGACAGATAGATTACAATTCTCTGCAAAAACAAAGAGATCCTAAATTTTCGGTATTAGATCATTTATCAAGAGAGTTTGAGTAAGAAAGCTTATGAAAGTAAAGGAGGTTTTTCAGGGACAAAACCATGGAGAAAAGGAAGGAAATGAGTCACAGCAAATGAAAAGGCAAGTGAAGTCTGTAAGCTGAAAACCTGTACAACTTTCTGATAATGATAAATTAAAAGAGGACGAAACAAGAAGAAGAGGAAAAAAGCTAAAACAAACTGACCAACCAACCAACCAACCAACCAACTAACTGTCAAGAACCATCAATGAACTAAAAAAACACAACTAAAAAAAGCACCCAAATGTTCAAGAAAAACATTGTTTACCATCAAGTTTTAAAGTCAAGTGTCATGCTCTAACAACACATATTATGAGGTCTTTCATCCTCCAGAAAGAGTTGAGACTGTCCTGTTTTTTTTCCCACAGAGAAATAATTGATGTCTGCAGTATCAGTAAGGAACCTGCATGTTTTGAAATTAATTCATGTTCTTAACACTTCAGTTTTCAAGCTGAAAACTAACTCTCTCTGAAATTACAACAGTGAAGTTAGAGAAAATCAGTTATATTTTGTATCAGGGTACTCTCTCATCTTTCCCATAGTTCACTAATGAATTAAAATGACTATTATTAGAATTTCTAACATGCCCATCATTTAAATAAGCAGACATAATTTCTCAGTTCTGGGAATGCACATGTTCCTGTTGGTATGGAAGCCAAACAGTACTCCCACAGGGATTTAGCCTGAGTCAGTGCTGTTTCAGGCCATACTCTTCAGAGGCACTCAATATAGTAACACTAAAAGTGAGGATACCCATGATGCCATCATTTCATCTTCTTTTGACCTTTTTCCAAGTCAAAATAACTACCTAGCTTATGAAAAACGAGGAGATGATAGGCAGTAACAGGTTGTCATTATTTTCTTGAAGGAAAGTGACTGGCATTAACATGATGAAAAGTTAGGAGCGCTAATCATGAAGATGTTTTGAATTACTGTCTATAATAAATCAACAGAAGGCATTGCCAAAAATGATCAAGTGACAGAAAAGTTTCGCTCAATTCAGGCTTTACTGTTATATATACATTCTATGAATAATCTGTGGCACAAATGATAAGTTAGGAATATGGAGTCCAAAATTCCTTATAAAGTAGCTTTATCTATGCATCTTTCTAAAGACAGACAATGTAGCTGTTGACAAGTATTGTTTGACCTTGCATTAACCATTGTTTACTTCACAAGAAGTCACATTACATAAGTTACAATTTCTTATTTTATTGCCTTTCTTAGCCATTGAAATAAAGTTGACATACTGAGTGTCTGAGATGGACCACTCTGCACTGCAGTAACCATCTATAACTTTTTATTGTCTTCATAAACATGATTTATAAGATTCACACAGATATAAAACTATGGCAGCATGCTACTTTTTCTGAGTAAGGAAATGCTAATTAGTTCCTTTATTTGTCATGGGAGAAAGTCACTATCATGCTGCTTAAGCTTGCAATTAAGAACAAAATAGTTGGTTTACATATCAGAATTGATATTTTTTCAGAATTATTCCCTACTTCTATAAAACATGCCATCATTAATTTCTGCAAAAGCATTTTTCTGGGGTTTTTCTGTGTAAAAACAGCAAAGTAGCCCGCAGTTACTTTTTCAAACAATCTTGCCAGATGGAAGTTAGTATGTGCTGACCCCTCTAATTCACCATGGTTTCACTATTAAATTGCCTTGAAAAGATATAAACCTTAGGACTTCCGGTCTACCTCTGTTTCCATTATAAGCACGGAAACAATTTTTTTTGCTTAACCAAGCCAGTGAAGAGCAGCATTTGAACTTTGAAATTTACTTTTCCTTTTTCGTTCTTATTTCTGTCCCTGTCCATTTTTCTTTACACACAAGCTTTCCTCATTGTGTTTAGATACAACACACATCTCACATTTATATTTGCATCAAAGAATTAGATATTTACCTTGGAAGAGAACCTTTCTTCATATTTTTCATCCATCTTTCACAGTTTTACATCTTTGAGAAACTCTTCCTGCTCTCATTCACCACTCCATTCTCCAGTTTCTCTCTCTTTTGTTATTTTCCCCACTATTTAATTCATGACTAGCAAGGATCTATATTTCATTAAGTTACATGCTAACTGTTCTGCTTATGGTCTAGACTGAATAAAAATAAAAGCCAAACCAAACATTATTTATCAGTCTCTTAAGAGAGAATTGGAATGGAGGTATTCTGAGACCTCAACCCTCACCTTTTTTCTCACAGACTATATTTGAGGTTCTGTATCATGGAAGAATGTACCAGGAACATTCTCGCAGCTGTATTGCAGGACTCTGTGTTGGCAGATGCAGCAAATAACCTGCTGCCATTTACCTAAGAGTAGGAGATGATCAAGGATGTTTGGAAAGCTGGTCCTTAGTTTGATTTCAAGAAGTCTTGCCCTTGCCAGAGCTCAATTCAGGTGTGAATACAGGTGCTAACTCACTGTGAGTCAGGTTCTGACATTTTGCTAGACACCTCCACCTCGAACTTTTTATCATCTTGACAGTAGAATCTCATTTGCAGCAAAAGGATAAGAAAGACAAATTTGTGGCTTGACACCTTGTGGCATCTTTGTATAGGTGATGAATTTCTCTTACATGACAGGTTCAAAGTTACCAAGCAATGGATGTATGAGTGGCACAGTAACTTCAGGCTTGCTGAGATTGACAAGAATGCATCAAGTCATAAAAATCAAAGCAGTGTGACGCCTTTAGGAATGGGTTTTTC
Source organism: Muscicapa striata striata (assembly GCA_030060385.1). NCBI lineage: Eukaryota > Metazoa > Chordata > Aves > Passeriformes > Muscicapidae > Muscicapa > Muscicapa striata. The sequence goes on from JAREIS010000326.1 coordinate 405,386, forward strand.
TATGTACATAAGTAGAAGTGAATATATTTTATTTCTTAGGCAGTTAAATTCTTCCAAAAGTAACAGATCCACAAGAGACCAGAAGTATATTTACTACTACTTTCAGCCCTTTAATATTTTAACCCTGATAGAAAGCCTCGTTGTAGGATATGTCTCACTTTTCTCTTGCATCAAAGTTTTTTTCCTAATCATTTTCTTGTCTTTTCTTATCTTCAGTTTTTTGTGTTCTTTTCTGTCAAATTTATTTTTATAAAGTGTACCTCTGCTTATTATTTTAGACCCTTATAACATTCCTTACCTCTAGAGTCATGCTGTGTGGAAGAGAACTTTACAGGGAATACACATGCTGATATTTGAAATATATATATAGGTATGGGAATGTTCATCTAGAGCCACAGAGCTGTGGTTTATACTGGGGAAATGACATGCAAGGATTGATATGACTCTGTGTCAAGACCTCAGGGTAAAGTCTTCAGTAATGTCTTTGACTTCATTATGGAATTTGAGTCTGTGCTCCTGAGGCAAAAGCCTTGTAAGCCTGACTCATGTGCTCTGAGTTTGAGCACACTGTGTTATTCTTGCTGAAGCTGCTCTACTTTGTATGGGCTACTTAAATACTCACCCTACCAGAGAGATGCAGAATGTTGCCACAACCCTAGCCAGGGCACTGAGCACGGTTTTACACTTGAAAGTAGGAAAAAATAGTTTATTACAGTTTCCAATTCTTAGGACATAGTCTAGAGGCACCTGGACTGTGATTAACTTTTAAAAATATATAATATAACATAACATAACATAACATAACATAACATAACATAACATAACATAATAATATAATATAATAATATAATATAATATAGCATAACATAACATAAATATAATATAATATAATATAATATAATATAATATAATATAATATAATATAATATAATATAATATAATATAATATAATATAATATAATATAATATAATATAATATAATATAATATAATATAATATAATATAATATAATATAATATAATATAATATAATATAATATAATATAATATAATATGTATTGTAATTAATAAAATATTTGTAATATACAAAAATATAAATATATAAAAATTATAAATATAAATGAGATTCATTTTTAAAAGGAGTTCTAAAAGGGGCGATGACAATGTCTGGGGCAAATCTACATTATTTTATTGGTTTTCCTCCTTTTGTGAGAAATGATGACACTTCAAAAATCAAGCCACTAGAAAGTTTATAATCTTAAAAAACCTGTTTATCTACCCATGATTTTTCTGAATTTGGAGATTTCTCCTTGATACTTCAAGATGGGACAATCCATAGTTAGTAAGGTTTCAGTAGCAGTGGTTAACTGAACACCTGTCCTTTTTTGACAAAATATTCTGTTAGTCCTAAAGAGATATAAAAATAAACATCTGTTAGTCCAGAAGTAATAATTAGGAACCACTAATTTGCTTAAATTTTTCAACTACTGCCTTGTCTGACTAAAGGCACAAACATCTAAACTCATCTCTTTGAAATGATTACTATCTCCATATAGCTTTGTTGGCAATGAAAAGTCTCAGCTTTAAACTAAATATTTTCTTAGTTTTATTTCCTCTACAGCTAAAGGAAATGAGATTCCCTAGTATGACCACAGATTTTAAAAACTGCATCTCTAGAAGCCAAAGGTGTTATATATCTCATGGGCCCTAATATGCAGCTTCTTTATTCCTCCTTTGTTGGCAGAGATGTGTTCTCTGCAGCACACACTCCCCAGAGTGTTCCTCCTGCTCTGTGCAGCAGCAAGATTTCCTCTGGCCTCCCACCACCACCTGTGGCTTCTCTAGCACTGTGACAACAAGAGTGTTCACACAGGTTGTGATTTGTCCTTGGCCTGGATCTACTTCCAGAGCAGTGGAGCTGCTGGCCTTGGTGACCCCGAGTGTTTCAGCACTTTTCCCTGGGGCAGTTTCAGCACTCAAAGCCTGCTGCCCACCTCAGGGGCTCTGGGCATCTCCTTCCTTGCTAATCTGGATTTGCTAGATCTCCTCGTGTCTCTTTACTGTGCTTCTGCCAAAAGCAACCTCACTCACCTGGTTGTGTGCACCCACAGACAAAGGTCACTCCTGATAACGTGACCTGCAGCACCTGAAAATAGGGAGAAAAATTGACCACTGTGGCCTCTTCTCTTCCTCACACTAATATGTTGATTTGAGCACTTGAATTAATTCACCAGCATAAACAAAGAGAAATGAGGACTGTAAATTTCCCCATGGACTGTACATTTACCTATGACAGGGTAAGGAGATGGTTCCTCAGGAGCTGGGCTTCTGAGTGAAACAATGAATTCCAAACTCCAGCCACAGGAGCTGAGTACCATCTAGCTCTTAAGATCAATGGAGCTTTTTGTAGTTTACCCTGTTTTTTCAGATATTTCTGCTTGGTAGAGCTGTTTTATTCCTGTTTTCTACTGAAAGTTATTACTCCTAATACAACAACCAAAAGTCATTGATACAGTATGAAAAGAATGTGGATGAATCATACGTAGTATGGCACAAGCTTAGTGAAGTTGATCTTGACTAAGATATTTTTAATTTATGTAAGCTATCCTGATGTCTTTTAGTCTTATCTATATTCTTTTCTAAGGAAATGAACTGTGCGTATTTCTATTTTTAAGAGTCATGCATTAACAGGATGATTGATGTTTTGAATTTCTGTCATGCAAAAGCATGGCAGGCTGCTCTGAGCTGGAAGTAGAAAAGACAAAAGGTTTTAAAGTTTACCAGACTGCTTCTGTCTCACGTATAGCAGACCAGAAAGGCTTTAATAACCTCTAAATTATCAACTTGTTAATATAATAAATTAATTGTACTTTAGTGTTCCATGTAGGAGTTGAAATTTTTTCTGAGATTTGACGGATAGTGTTATTTTTTTCCCTAGTTTTCAGTGCAATTATTGTAATAAACTGATTGATAACTCCAGTTATAATTTTTTTCGGTGGTCATGATAAAATATAGAACATTCTTAATTTTCTTGTACAATTGTCTGTGGCATTGCTTTAATAATTCTAGAAAGGTGATTCATAGGTTATTTTTTCTTGCAGTCTCTGATAGCTGATTCCTCTTCTTAATGCTCTTAGCAAGGTCTTAAGCAGATATTTCTCCATGCTCTGGATAATAGCGAGTGTTCCCAACAACACTCAACAGCCAGTTTTTTGCATGGTGGCTAGTGCAGGCCCTGGAAGGACATCATATTGATCCTACCAACTCACACTACTGATATTAAAAATGAGCTCCATTTCCTGTAAAAAAGGAAAGCTCAAGAAAGACAAGAATTAAAACCAACATAAATTTACTATAGGACTTGAGACATGGTAAGGTGCAACTACCTTCTTTCCTCATTTATTTCTTTTTCTTCACTTCAAAACTATTACCAATTTTCTAGCACTACAAAGGCTAGCTATAGCTGTTGTAGCTGGGCTCTGCAGGATGAATGCATTATAGATAAAAACCCTCTTTACACCCCTCAAATCCCATTTTCACCTGCTCACGTGGTACCCACCCACGGCTCATGAACAATGTGTTCCTATGCTGAGTGAAGGAGACTCAGATTCAGCATGAGCCTACCAAAATTACTTTTTCCTCGTGCAATTTTAAGGCACTGTGCTTTAGAAAGTGTAGGAGAGGACACTATGTACGGTTTAAGAGAGCATGGTGAGAAAGAAATTAAGGAAAAATTAGTAAGTGTTTGCAGATGGGAAGTTAGAGAAATATAAATGAGTGTAGATGAGAAGTTAGAGGAATATGAATTATTTACATGGAAGAAGAAAAACCACAGAACTTAAAAGCTGCAGAGAGACAATTTACTCCACCTATCCTTAATCCAGTTGCTGTTCCATTTATTTTATAGTCCAGAGAAAAATATTCATCTCCTGTTGCACGGAGATGAAGATCTGGATAGTTTAAAATATATTTATTTTGTTTATCAGACTTGAGGTAGCATTTTAGGTAGTATTCTGCATGGTGTTGGTCTGGTAGACTACAGGATAGTACATGCATGTTAATATCTATGAATTGTAACTAGATGAAATAATTTTATAACTTTACAGAATAATTTTTTTTAATGAAAACTTCAGATTTTGATCAGAAGTTTAATGCACATTCTGATGCATATTTTAAAGAGTGGTGGAATGAAGGCTTCACCAAATTCATGGGATATGAATTTACCCTATGCAATGCTTGGAGAAAAAATGGTATCACTTTAAATTAAAAAATAAATTAATAAGTATTTAAAAAATATTGCTGTGGATCTAAAAACTGTTTTAGTCAGTAACAAAGCTTTATTTAAGATAAAGGAACATTAACTAATATCTGCTTAATAGAAAGGAAGTAAGTTCTTCTAGCAAGAGTCAGAGATATCACTGAACATTATAATTGCATATAAAGAAATAAAATATGTCCCTTGTATACTGGAATTAAACTGACATATTCCTGAGTTTTATAACTATTAGTAAATAAAATGATAAGTTAATAAGGCATTTTATCCCATTGGCAACTTGCTGTAATAATGTTAAGCTCATGGATGAAAACCACATAGACAGCAGTACAAAATTTATTGTTATGTAGGATACTTATGCTTTGATTACCTGTTTTTCTCCATAGACTTGATGTCTATTATTACATTTTAAACATCTGTATGTCACGGAGATTTATTTGGAAGTGCTTACTGCTTTCACTTCTTTTAAAACAGTGACAGTTTAAGGGACCATTAGAAAATCCAATTAAATACTGCAGCGAATGGTTGACTTCTAAAAAGGTATTTGAAATACCATATACTCTTGTTGAAGGTTCATAAAAAAACATACAAATCAGTCTTCAATTTTATGAGAGAAGGGAAGAAGGGAATTCCGTAGAATTCACAGCATGTATAACAAACGTATAACTCCGCATTAATTTCTAAAACAGGAATTCTATTTCAGTGTGTTTTTTATTGTTTTTTTAGCTCTTAATAGACAGTGTAAGTAAGAGGCTAACTGCATTCTTAAATAGTTATTATATTGTTTATAGAAATAACATTACAGCTTACATCAATGTGGTACCTATGAGCAAAAACTAAGATGCAACAGGAAAGATTTCCTGTTTATAAGATTTTCTCTTAAATCCATAATTTTGGTTACACATATGGAATGAAATACTGGATTTTTAATGTATATTCTCATTCATCTACGTGTCTTAGAATTTTCATCTGTTTAACATTGTCACGTGACTGAGAAGCAGACACAAGGGTCAAACAAGATCCATGGTTTTCTGTTTAGTTCTGCATGTTTTCCTGCATTCACTAAAAGAAATGTCCACTAAACCAGAATCTGAAACCAACATGAAGAACAAAATAATAGAAATTAATTTGGTTAGCAAACTGAAAAAAACCCCAGTTTTCTACTTTTATTAGTTTGAAATATTTAATTGTTATTACCATGACAAATGCAGTCAGAAAAAATGGAGAAGCCTACCAAGAATATCAACATAACTGTGAGTATGAGAAGTGCAAGCTGAAATTAGAGAACCACAGATAATGGAGTGCCCAGTCCATGAGGATTCCAGATGAGTAAGGATTGCACTGATATCTTTTTCTTTGGGAATAAGATGTGCTTATTGAATTAAAATAGTTCTTAGCATGACCAAGCCTCACAGAAAGTTTTGGTGGATTTCTAGGGTGCTGTTTTGGTTTTGTGTGAGTAAAACAAATTATCCAGAGTTCATAAACTGTTAAATGTGTAAGAGCCAGCAGCACCTTCTAGAATACTGCACTCAGCCATTTCTTATTTTGAAGAAGACTAGGGCAAACAAGGCCAGTAATTATAGTCAGAAATTCTCCAACGTTAGATCATTGTCCCAAATATTAATTAGTATTGTCCTTCCATTGATTGCTTTTTTTCTGTCCTCCCTAATTCAGTTGGGAGTGCCTATTTGTGACTCCACAAAACAAAAATGCACCCAGGAATGAAGAATTAAAACTTTTGAGGACTTACTGTATTGGTAAAGATGCTTACTTTCATATGTATTTGAATGCGCTGAAACTGTGTCCAAAATACATGTGAAAAACTCCAGGAAATAAGTTAGGGCCATGACAGGAGACACTTTTGGAAGTCCTTGCCTGCCTTGTGCTGCCCATGGGTGTCTGAGATGAGACGGTGGCCATACTCTGCATGGCTCTTCCACAGTGTGGTGAGCTCCTGGACTCCTGTGAAAAGAAAACAGAGATTCAAATCCACCCTCTCTCTACCAGATACCCTTCCTAGGCCTGCAGAAGAGTCTAGGCTTGCAGCCAAGCAGTGCATTCCAGTATAGATAAAACCAAAACGGAGGACTTAATAAGTGGTGAGTGACATTAAGCCATCATTGTTACAGAACATCACTTCAGTATGAATGCAAAATTAATAGCAGCAGGTAGATTGTTTGTGCTTGTTTGTTGCCTTTTATTACCTCTATCTATGCTTGTTGGGCCAAATAGCCATTTAATTCAGAAAGGGTTGTAATATATCCACTGTAAGCCTCTCACAGCTAAAATGAACTCCAGTACATGTATGAATCAGAGCATTGGTATAGAAAAGAAATGAACAGCGTAATGTAAAACTTTGCCTGGATGCCTTTTTTCTCATGCGTGCAGCAGCAGCTTGTATTTTCCTTTTGGTCAAAATTGATAATTATATCAAATGTCACTGAAATTTGTGGGAAAGCTGATTCTGAACAGAAAAGTTCCTTCTGTGATTGACTCAGTGATTGACTCAGCAAGAATTTCATGGATAACGAACTGGATAGACACTGTAAGCTTACTTTGTTTATTATCCAGCATTCTCCTATTTGATAATTGGAGTTGAGCTTTCGGAGGTATTCTGCTTCACAGAGTAGTGCTGACCAGAGCCAGCCTATAAGAAAATCTGCTCATTCTCCCTGGGGTCTGAGTAAGGTGTATGACCAAGCTGTTTAGTCAGATATGGCTGTCTGATTACTACCTGCTTTTGTTCTTCGTATTGTCAGAGGTGACATAAGTAAGCAGAAGTCCAAGGGCAACCAAAAAATAATTCAAGGGTCTTGAGGTGATTGATTGATTGATTGATTGATTGATTGAAGGATGAAGACCCCAGATGGTGTATTCCTAGATTCTTTCACCAGGAGGGAAAAATATTGAAGGGAATAGGTAGACCAAGCAGAACAAAAATGGAACAAGGGTGGTGTCATGGGTAGCATTTTTGGATTTTGATCTTGGGATGATCTATAAAACACCTGATGTAATGCACTTTTCTCAGGGGGTGAAAAGGGGTTTTGCACAAGTGTTAGCAGCTCCAATTGGTAGAGCTTTCAACTAGATTGGCTGAGAGGGCAGGGACAAAAACAGGTTAACAGGGGTAAGCAATGGGACAGCATGGGTGTCACGGTGTGACTGGGGTTTGCCAATTTTAATATATTTAATTTCTTTTGGGGATCGAGTTTAGGAGTAAAGACAAAGCAGGCTCAAAGCTTAAAAAGGGAACTAGAAATTTATTAACAACACAAAACAATTCAGAATGAGATTTCTAGATTATTTCTTCCTCCCCCTTTCTTCATACCAGCAACACACAGAAAAAAAAACTTCGGTCAGTTATTCACTTAAATAATCATTTCAGTTCAATCAAGAGAGAGAAGCCCCTTCTTTTTGTTTAGGCCTAGAGGGTGTCTCACTCTCATAATCTGCATCCACCCAGAAACTACAAATTGTGATTTTTCCTCCCATTTCCACAGTCCATCCAGAGCTGTATATGGGTTGCTGAAAACACATGGGGTGTCATTTTAAAGGCAGGCTGCTGAGAACACAAAAAGACTCTTCATCTCACTCTCCACTCAAATATTTCTGTCCAATTCCAGTCCCAAAGACAGAGAGCTCCATTTCCCGAGGCCCATTTCTCAGGGCAAAAAAGGTCTTCTCAGGCACTTTTAACCTCCCCAAATATATTCTACAGTTTAAAGGAATTTTAAGTAAAGTCACGATCCTCTAAAGCCCACAAGAAAAAGGTTTTAAGCTACTTATCAGTGGCGACTCCTCCATCTCTCCTTCTATAAGAACTTGTCTTCCTTCTGCTGACTTTTGTAATTCTTCCTGCTTCATGCTTTCCGTTCTGGGGAGCTCAGGAAAATCCAAAGTCTCATTCAGGCACTAAGAGTTAAACTTGTATCCAAACGGTAAAGATCCAGGCTGAAGCCATGCTGGGAAAGACGCAGCTACACGAGATGATGAAATGGCTGGACTTCTTTCTGCCGCTAGGCAAGGCCTGGAGCCGGGCTGGGCTGGGCCGAGCCGAGCCTAGCCGAGCCGGGCCGGGCTCCCCCACGGGTCCGAAGCCACTCCGGGGCATTCCCGAGTCCAAGCTCTCCTTGTCCCGTGCCGGGGCCGGGGCCAGGCCCGCCAGGGCCAGAGCCGAGTCCACTCCGGGGCCTTCCCGGGCCGGGAGTCATCCCGGGGCTGGGCCCTTCCTCTTCCCGGAGCTCAGCCCAGGCCGGGCCCCATGCCCGGACCCAGAGCCCCTGCCAGCTCCTCTCACCTGCCCCAACAGAACGCAAAAAACCCAAACCAACTTCTTTCCTGTGATTCGTAAAAGCGAAACAGCGTTCTAATTGGTTTTCTGGGCTGTCAATCACCAACCCAGGTCTCTGATTGGTCCCCGCAGCCTCAGGGGAGGCTCCCAGAGAAGACCCCTGCTCCTTTGTCTCAAGAGCATGTGCGTTCCATGTGGCCTCCATGGGGGATGGGCCACCACCCCCCCCCCCTTTCCACGTGTCCCAACACAATGGCAAAATTTGAGGCAATGCATACTAATGAGATTCTTCAGTTTGGTCCATAAGATGTTGGCTACAATAAACTGCATTTGAAATGTTCCTAGTCCAACATGGGCAGCCAGAAGAACAAACAAGACAAACTCGCAGCTGTGGCCCAGTCCAGAGAAATTACATTATTGAGATAAACAAAACCTGGTGTGACGAGTTCTGTGACTGGTGTGGATGAGGGATGATTACAGCTATTTATAACAAAAGGCAGCACTGAAGTAACACCAGCCCATTATAAGATGAGGATGATCACGTCATAAACAGGGACATGGACAAAGCAGAGGTGTTTAATGCATTCTGTGCCTCTGCCTTCAACATGGATAATGGGCTTTGCAGGTCCCAGCACCCTGACCTGAAGGCTGTAGGAATGATAATCTCTCAGTCAACCCTGAACTCAAGTGGGATTTGCTGCTCTAGGTGGATCCCTATAAATCTATGAAGCCTAGTGGAATTCATCCAAGAATACTCAAAGAGCTGGCTGATGTCATCACAAAGAATCTCTCAACGACTTTTGAAGGCTCTTGGAAATCTGGAGAGCTCCCAGCCAACTGAAAGCTAGCAAATACTGTCCCAATTTTCAAGAAGCGCAAGAGGGACGACTGTGGTAACTACAGGCTTGTCAGTATTATTTCAGTGCCCATTAAAATTGTGGAGAACGATATTCTGGGAGTTACTGAAAATAACCTGAAAAACAACACAGTCATTGGTCACAGTCAGAATAGCTTCATGAGAGGAAATTCCTGCTTGTCAAACCTGATTTACTCTTATTACAAGGTAAGCCTCCTTGTTGGTGGATGTGCAAGGGAAGACAATAGATTTAACCCAATGTTCTTCAATATCTTTGTAAACAACTTGGACCTAGGACTTGAAGGGATATATAGTAAGTTTGTTGATGACACTAAATCAGAGGATTTGTTGACTCCCTCAAAGGCACAGAGGCCCTTCAGAGAGATCTTGACTAATGATTTTCAAGTCATTAGTCACCAACTACATGAAGTTTAAGAAGGACAAGTAGCATAATCTGGCTGTGGAACAGGACAATCCTGGATGTTATGGCAGACTGGGGAGTGAGATGCTGGAAAGCAGCACCATGGAAAAGGACCTGGGGGTCCTGGTCAGTGGTGAGTTGAACATGAGTCAGCAGTGCCCTGGCAGCCAGGAAGGTCACCCATGATCTGGGGGCATCAGGCACAGCATCACAGCTGGGAAAAGGAGGGGATTGTCCTGCTCTGCTCTGAGCTGGGGCAATTGCCTCAGCTCAAGTGCTGGGGGCAGGTCTGGATGCCGCGATGTAAGAAAGACATTGAGCTTTAATTAGAGTGTCCAAGGAGGGCCATGAGCATGGTGAAGGACCTCGAGGAGAAGTGTTATGAGAAGAGGCTGAGGTCCCTTGGACTGTTCAGCCTGGAGAAAATGAGACTGAAGGGAGAAGGGAGACCTCATTGTAGCCCACAGCTTCCAGTAGACCAACTGACTTCTTCTTTTTGGTGACCAGTGACAGGAACCAAGGAAATGGCATATATTTGTGTCAGAGGAGGTCTAGTTTAGATATTAGGAAAGGTTTTTCACCCAGGGGTATTTGAGCACTGAGGCAGGCTCCCCTTGGAGCAGGTAGTGGCCACAGCCCCAAACCTCACAGAGTTCAAGCATTTACACAACTCCCTAAGGCACATGGTCTTAGGGCTGAGCTGTTCAAGGACAGGAGTTGGACTTTAATGATCCTTGTGGGTCCCTTCCAACTCAGGATATTCTATGATTCACTATCATTTTACTTATTTGTCCTAAAGAAAAAAAAAAAAAAAAAGGTTTAGATAGGAAAAACTCACATGAAACAAGTAAAATAGAAAGGATGTTTGAATGATATATTTTTTTTTATTCCCTTGGAGACTCGCTTCATTCCCCCAGTCTAGTGATGACTAATATAGCTAGAGAAGAAAGATTATGACAAGATAATGAAACTTGTTTATTGTGTCTTCTGCTGTTAGGATGAGCTATTTTCCCCAGTAGAATATTCAGGATATCTCAGGGATAGCACTTCTATAGCACATTTTGCTTGTTTCTGCTTCTTTCTTCATTTTTTCATGGTAAGAGAAAAAAATGCCATCCACGATCAAAAGAAGCAATTTAAAGGTAGAAAGTTTTTCTAAAGTTCATAGGTGCCTAATATATTCTGTGAGTTTCTGTAACCACTGAGACTGATGGACTTTACCAATTGCAAGCAGGCTATGTCCATAATGATTTAATTCAGGTGTAAACAATGGCATGGAGCTTTAAAAATATGTGTATTATGGCCAAAAATGCACAAGAGAAGCAGTCTACATACATGCCTTAAGGATGAGCAGAAGATTTCATTTAGCGGTCTTGAACCATACAAAAAGATGGGTTTTTAGGGACCCACCAGGTAAATTTTACATTGCTTCTCCCAATGCAATAAAGTGTTTTTTCCATCTCCATTCCCAACCTTGGCCCTGCCATGGTGCACATGAAAAAGGGTTCTTATTTAATTGGTATAATTTTAAGTATAATATGAAATATAGCATTCACTGCTAGAAGGTCTAAACAAAAGGTTTCAATATTTCTGCAAATAAAATGCTATATTTATGTAAGAGGGTTTTTGCATTTATCACTTTTCTCATAGAAAACACTCCAGTGAGAACTGTATCATGCCAATAATATTTGGAAATTTGGCATGACACAGAAACTTCTTAACTTTTATATCCCTAATATTTTTAAGTGGTTGTTCCTGATGAAATTTATTACATGCTGGAAAAATTAATAAGGTCTCAGAAGAAGCAACTACTTCAACATGTTACTTTTTTTTTGTTCCTCCACATCACTTGTTTTTGTAAGAATATCTTTTGATCATGAAGAATTATATAATTAATCTTTTTTCATTTATAAGTCTCACCTTATGCATATTTTATCTCTCTGTGGTGAACAGGGATTAATTATGCTTCAGAACCAATTCTACCATCCACGGTGCAGGAATGTTGATGTTTACCCAGGAGCAGTATTTATGAGAATGGTCAGCACGGATAGATGGAAGAAGTCATAGGCACAACAGCACAAAGAAGTAGCAAGAAGTCACCAGGTTAAAGAGTGCTAAAACACAGAGGGTAAAAAAATAAAGTTTTATCATTAAAAAGGCACACCTTACACCAGCAATAAAACCAAATAATTTGTCTGAGGAGAGAAAATGGTGGATTAACATTAGAAAATTGCATTCAGTATATTGCAATATACTGCCTAGTGTTCTTCTGAAAACTTTGCTGTAATATTGCTAGCCTGATCTACTGAACTCAAGTTTGTCCTCAGTTTTGAGCCTTCTTAAAAAAAAAACCCCAAAATTCAGGTTTTTATATGTATATATACATAAATTTCTATGGAAAGCATGTTTCCAGAGAGATTTACTCTGTTAGCAGAAGAATAAAACCAAGCATCATGGGTGTGCAAAGACCCAGCTTGTGGGCAGCTTTTAAGTGCTAGCTTTACTCTGTTCTGACTGCTTTTGACACTAGTTTTTAGTTGATTTATGTGCTTCATGTATTAGGCAGTTACAAAGCTTATGCTTCTGCACTGAAGGAAAAGATAAATCACATAGGATGAATAAACAGACAGGGGTTTTAATACAGTGAGAATATAGTTCTTTTTAAATTCTGTCAAGTGTTTACAATCAGGTGGTAGAGGCATAGGAACACTGTTTCTTTTATATATTTATTTCTTCTATTTCTCTGCTTTCAAAATCACAGAATAAATTTGGGTATTTGTCCTATCTTTACATTTTTGTCCCAGAAACCTAGACCAGATACTGCTTGTGGCGGGATTAGAGAGGAGAAATGCCAACTGCTAGTCATGATTAATCATCACAAGGAGTTGAAACCTGTATAAAAACATTATTTAGATTAAATGAATGTTGACTTGTTAGAAGTATTTATAGAAATATCTCTGAGGTAACATATTCTCATGCTTTATATATTTAGCATGCTCATACAGAGCACAAGAAGAAATAAAATAATCATCTCACTAAGATGTGGCATCCCGTTCATAGCACTGTCTAAAATGCAGGGTTACAGAGCTTGAAGAAGCTCTATTACCTATAATTAAGTGCAAACATTCAATGTCCTGTAGTACATAGTATGGGGATAACTGGCAACACCTTTCTGTTGAATAGAAACAGTGAATAATCTGGGACTGTAGGGTTTTTCTTTCCCATAGTAGTAACAAAACACAAAAGCATATAAAAAAGGGAATTATTGCTTGCCACTACTCTCCACTGATAAAACAAAAATAGGAAAGATATTGTCTACTCAGAATCATTTAAGAAAATAAATTCAGGTGAGAATCATGTTTTCCACTCTAGTTGTTTCATAATCTACCCTCAGCTTTCTGTTCATACTTATTTCTCTGAGTAAATTGTCACTGTATAAGGAAGTATCTCCCTTGATTTATGTCACCCATAAATTCATATTTTTTTTCTTCAACCTCTGAAGATGGAATCTATCCTTCATTGTTTGGAAAACCATGTGTTTTTTGTTTTTTTTTTTAACAACTGTTTTCATAAATATCTCAGTACTAGCAAAAGTGATCATTTTAAAGGGGAGTTTCAAAAAATTCTGTTCCACAGGCCTTCCTTATTCACTAACAGTTTTAAGAAGTTCCTGAATGAATCTGCAAAATAACAAATTCCTTATTCCCTTATTTCAGTTTAGTAGAGAGCTGTGTTGATTTGAAATAACAGTGTGAATATCAAAGGCAATGGAGGGATGACAAAAGTGGCACTGTACTGAGATAGCTGTGTTAAGCCAAGGTGAAGGAAGCAAATTTCAGGTAGGGAGGATTTATCTTTTTTTAAGGAAAATTAATAATTTCAAATAGTTTCTAACTAAATTGACTTTTCAATGTATACAGTCCATTGAGACCTGTTTTACATTTGCAATAAAAATGCAAATTTTAGGCAAATTATAACAAAATTTTTAAATGTATAATTTATATTTATAAATATTAAAATTATATATTATAACAAAATTCAAGTAATTTGAGAAATAAAATTATTTTGAATTTTCCATTAATTCTATTTTTTTTTCCCCAACAAAAGTATTTAATAAAAACAACATGTATTCTCGTAGCACCACTGAATGAGCGTATTTACTCCAGGAAGTTCATCTAATTTTGATTTATCTCAGTTTAATGCATGAAAAATCAATAGATACACTGAAATCACTGCAGGCATAAAACTTCACCTCTTTTGTTAAGAACTGGTAAGTTCTGACAGACTTTATGACTACTTTTCACACACTTGAGTAGTTTGCTCTTAGTACTACACTTTAAGCCATAGTTATTATACACTGTGTCATTGTACTGTAACTGCTGAAGTGTCATAGTAGCTAAAAGCCCGACAGAACAAATAGACTCCCACAGCATAGAAAAACAAACAGAAAAAAATATTGTGTTAATAACATCATATCATTAAACCAAAACTTTTAAACAGAACAATGCAAAGAATAAGGAAATGTGAACTTTGCGTCAACATTCTTGGCAGATAAATGCCATTCTGGGTAATCTCAAGAAGCTGTGAAAATGGGCCACTATTCCTCATTCTGATTCATTGCTGCTTTTGTCAGAGATGTTGTGTGGGGCAGAACAAGGGTCAACTTAGGTGAGATAAGAACATTGACAGGTCAGGAGTCATCTAAGTGGACAAACACTGAGCAGCCTGGTCTAACTTCGAGATTGGTTTTCAGCACAGTTCTGGACTAGTTGGCCAAGGATATATGCTATGATGGAGTTTCTCAACTCCCAGCAAACTCCTGTTTCTATGTAGCTAAAGCTTTGAGGATGGTTTAAAGAACAAGGTGGTTGCTTTTGATTCTGGGAAAGCGTTTACCAAACCTGTGGAGTGTACGGTGAAAGGGGAGGTGTATTTGAGGTGACTGCTACACACCCACAGAGATTTTACGAATATATGTCAGCATTTTAATATGGAAACTCAGAATATATCATGCTGTTTTATTTTTCTTTTTATTGAGTTTTGTAATTTAGACAATATACTGTTCTTACAGAAGACTGTTGATAGAGAAGTAATATAAGAGAGCTCAGAGACGATGTTGAATAACACTGATATGTCTTTCATATGAATTAAACTTTCTGCTGTGGTCTAGTTATAAATTTTATCAAATAAAATTTATAGCTTGGTGGATTTTAAGGAGAAGTGTTCAGTTTTTTGTTCCTGGCTCTAATTAGAAGGTAGACTTCAAATCAAACATCTAACAAATCTTCAGCTTCAAGACCAGGAGAATTGAGAGGATTTCCTTTGCTTTAATGACCTCTGTGAATTCAAGGTTGTGGTGGGTTGACCCTGGCTGGATGCCAGGTGCCCACCAAGCCAGGCTACCACTGCCCTCCTCAGTTGGGCATGGGAGAGAAAATACAACAAAAAGCTTGTGGATTGAGATTGGGAAGGGAGAGATCACTCACTCATTACCATCATGGATAGACTCATCCTGGGAAATTTCATTTAATACTGCCAGGACCTTGTCATGCAAACCTCACATGCAAGGAAAGACAGAAGTCTGCAAAGAAATTTAAATGAGACCTGATAAATTCTGTCACCAAAAAAATTTTGTTAACCTTTACACTTTATACTTTCAAATATTTTCATAATTGTTCAGCTAATTGTTTGAATATTTCTGATTAACCAATTCTGCAAGAGGAAATATTTAAACATATAGAGTTGTGACAAATTACTATGATTTTTTTGTGTATGCATACAGCTGTTTAACATGTATAAAGTAACATCATTAAGAGTTCTCATTTCAGTATCCTAGTGATTAATAAAATAATTAAATAGAGTGGCAGAGCTTGCAAGTATATTTTTCTTTTCAATCTCTGTAAAAAAAAATTGAAGTGCATGATTTCTTTGTTCTTCAGGCTACTTTTAATGAATTTATGGAAATTAATGTATTGCATATAATGTAAAAATGGAATCTTGTCAGTTATAATTTCAACTGGTGACATATATCTTCTAGTGAATTATCTGTGAACAAAAATTATCCACTTACTGCAAACAAGATTTCTACGAAAAGGATTAAATGGTCGTAGTTGAAATTATTTTCTTATGAGCTAACAATTACATTAAGAACTATTTTTCAACTCAAAATGGAGCATAATATGGCAATTTTAATGCAGCAATTTCAATAAAACTAATGAAGGTAATGTCTCGGTTTTGATCACCAGAAAAATTATACACAGCTCCATTCAGGTCTGGAGGGATGATTTCAATTCTGTCACAAAATCTTTGATCAGAAATATCACTTGCTTCTGATGATCATGTGCTGTTATTTATACTTATAAAAAAAGGGTAAGGAGAGGGTATAGGATACAACAAGATATCTTGGGAAATCGTTAAAGTATCTTAAATGAAGAAACAATGAGACTATGTCATTTTGTCTGCATAAGCCTAAAGTATTCCTCATTACCTCATTATGGAAGTTAACTATCACTTTAGAGTCAAGCCTATTTCATCTTCCTCAAATGTCTCTTACTGTTATGTGCTTTAAATAGCAGTTTTGCATTTCAGACTATATTAATACGATAGATATCTACATTAAAGCCTTAATCCTTAAAATTGTAGCTTGTTTTCCTAACATGAAGAACAGATTATGTTTATTTTTTACTTGCTCAGCTTCTTTCAAAGAGCCCAGTCTTCTATGCTATTGCTCATTGTTTAAAAAGAGATCACGATATCCCTAATACATTAATTATTCATTAATTATAATTGATTAATTTTTGCAATAAAGTAGCTTTGGTCTCTAGATCAGTGAAATTGTAAGTATTATAATAATATAGGATTGGAAATAGAATTTTTATATAAGGCAGACAACTGTAACCTAACTAATATATCAAGAAAATGTAAATTTCAAATGTTATATGCATAAATATAAAATAAGAAATACATTATATTTGTTATTTATGATGTGGTGTTTATGCAAATCTCCTACTGAGACACCAGTAATATTTCTTTTTAGGCATTACCAGTGTAAAAAAAAAAAAAAAAGATTACATGCGTTTTCAGTCAAATATTAAACATGGGAATATTTGATCATGTGATCCAAAAAAAAGTTTGATAAATTAAATTGTTACAAAGGCTTGGTCCTTGAGCTCCTAACTCCACTATCTCAATATTTATAATGATAGAATCACCAAGGCTGGAACAGACCTCCAGGTCACCAAATCTGTCAACCTGGCACCATGTCTCCTTCTAAACCATGCCAAGTGTCACATCTGCATGTTTTTTGAACATTTCCAGGAATGGTAACTCCAATACTTCTCTGGGAAGTATTGTTCCAATAGAATATTGTTCCAATATTCTAAAACCCTTCAGTGAAGAAACATTTCCAGATACCCCATCTAAATTTCTGCTGGCATGAATTACGGCCATTTCCTCTTGTCCTGTCACTGGTTGCCTGCAAGAAAAGGACAACACCCACCCGGCTACACCCTCCTTTCATGTAGGAGCAGAGAGCAGTAGGGTTACACCTGAGCCTCCTTTTCTCCAGGATAAACACCCCAGCTCCCTCAGCCCCTCCTCATTTGACCTGCACTCCTGATTGTTCCTCAGATCTGTTGCCCTTCTCTAGACTTGCTCCAGAACCTCAGTGTATTTCAGTGTGGGGCCAAAAACTGGACACAGAACTCAAGCTGCCCAGTACAGGGGGATGGTCACTGCCCTGGTCCTGCTGGCCACTCTATTTCTGACCCAAGCCAGGATGCCCTTGGCTACCTCAGCATACCCTGGCTGATGGTAAGCCACTGTCAACCAGCACTCCCAATCTTTTTCCACTGAGCAGTTTTCCAGCCACTCTTCCCCAGCCTGTCGTGCTGCCAGGAGTTGCTGTGGCCCAGGAGCAGGACCCAGTACTTTGCCTTATTTAAAGTCTCACCACTGGCCTTGGCCCATCAAACCAGCCTGTGCAGATCCCTCTGCAGAGCCTTGCTGCCCTCCAGCAGACATTCCTGCCCAGCACTGTCATCTGAAAATTGACTGAGAAGGTGCTCCGTCTCATCATCCTTATTGCTGAGACATTAAACAGGGCTGGCTCTAGTACAGAGCACTTGGGAACACCACTGGTGCCTGGGCTCCAGGTGGATGCAGCTCAACTCACCTCCACTCTCTGGGCCTGGCCATCCAGCCAGTTTTTAACCCAGAAAGCAGTGTACCTATCAGAGCCTTTGGCTACCAGTGTTCTTCAGAATTCTGTGGGACACTATCAAGGGCTTTACTGAAGTTCAGACTGACATATCCACAGCCAGTCTCTCACCCACTAACCAGACTATCTTGCTGTAGGAGGACACTAGTCTGGCCATGCAGGACCTGCATGGCTCTGATCCCTTAGTTGTTCTGTATGTGATTGTCACGGTGTGACTGGGGTTTGCCAATTTTAATATATTTAATTTCTCTTGGGGATCAAATTTAGGAGTAAAGACAAAGCAGGCTTTAAAACTTAAAAGGGTATAAGAAGAAATTTATTAATAAACACAAAACAATTCAGAATGAGATTTCCTCCTCCCCCTTTCTTCATACCAGCAACATACAGAGAACACTTCAGGCAGTTATCTACTTAAATAATCATTTCAGTTTACTCGAGAGAGAAAAGTCCCCTCTTTTAGTTTAGGCTTAGAGGGTGTCTCACTCTCATAACTTGCATCCACCCAGAAACTACAAATTATGATTTTTCTTCCTCCCATTCTCACAGTCCTTCCAGAGCTGTTTATGGGTTGCTGAAACACATGGGGTGTCATTTTAAAGGCAGGCTGCTGAGAACACAAAAGTCTCTTCATCTCATTCTTCATCAAATGTCTCTGTCCAATATTCCAGTCCCAAAAACAGAGAGAGCTTTACTTCCCGAGGCAAAAAAGGTCTTCATCTCAAGCACTTAGCCTCCCCAAGTATATTCCACAGTTTAAAGGAATTTAAGTAAAGTCACAATCCCCTAAAGCCCACAAAAAGGTTTTAAGCTACTTATCAGTGGCGACTTTTCCATCTCTCCTTCTATGAGAACTTGGTCTTCATTCTGCTGACTTCTGTAATTCTTCTTGCTTCATGCCTTTCATTCTGGGGAGCTCAGGAAATCTGAAGTGTCATTCAGGCACCAAAAGTTAAACTTGTATCCAAACGGTAAAGAGCCAGGCTGAAGCCATGCTGGGAGAGAACGTGGTCACAAAGGAGACTGCGTGGAGACGGCTGGACCTCCTTCTGCCGGGTGCTTGGCTTTTCGGTAGCTCTGCCATCCCCTGCTCAGCCAGGCTGCACGGAGAGGAAAATCCGGGCTGAGCAGGAACCAGGGGGCTGAGCCGCGGCCCCCGCCGAGCCCAGCCGGGACCAGGCCTGGCCGGGCCGGGCCGGGCCGGGTCCCTCCCCGCCCCAGGGCCACCCGGGACAGGGGCTGGGACCAGAAGGCAAAAGATACAGCTAACCCTTTTCCCCTGTGATTTGTGAAAGCAAAACAGCGTTCTAATTGGTTTCCTGGGCTGTCAATCACCAACCCAGGTCTCTGATTGGTCCCCAGAGCCTCAGGGAGGCTCCCAGGAGGAGACTGTTCTCTTTGTTTCAAGCCGTGTGCTTTACGAGAGGCTCCCTTGGGGGATGGGAGCCCATCCCGCTCCCTGCTCTGTGTGGCCCCAGCACAGTGATCATACTCAGTTGATCAGCTCCATGACTTTCCCCAGCACTGAAGTCATGCAGACATCCTCCTCCTCATCGCATTTGCCAGCTTCCTTCCAGTCACTTGGGACTCCCCAGTTATGCAGGACTGGTGGTAAATGATTGAAAGGGGTTTGACAAGCTCTACCCCTGCCTCTGCAGTACTCTTGGGTAGGTGCCACCCAGCCACATGGACTTGTGTGGGTTTAAGTGGAAATGCTGGTTGCTGACCATTCCCTCATGCATTATGGGGGCTTCATTCTGCTCCCCTTCTCTGTCTTTCAGGTCAGGAGGTACTTCACTGACAAGTGGTCTTACTGTTAAAGACTGAAGCAAAGAAGGAATTAAGTATCTCAGCCTTTTTCTCATCTTTTTTCTCTATGTTTTTGCCATATCCAGCAAAAGGCAGAGATTCTCCTTGGCCCTCCCTTGATTTGCTGCTGACGAATTTGCAGGAATGCTTTTTATTGTGTTTCACATATATGCTCAGATTAAATTATAAATGGACTTTGTACCTTCTAATTTTCTCTTAATAATTTCATAGCACTCTTCTAGTCTTCCTGAGCTGCCTGCCTGTACTCCTCTTTTTCATCTGCCCCTTTTACTTCCTTTATCTTAAGTGAAAGCATTCTTCTTCTGAATATTAGATGCTCTTGAAACAATCCAAATTTTATCGTTCAATTCATATTGAAACTCCTAGAAATATTTAACTAATCCTTTTAATATCTGACACATTTTTCATTTTTTAAGAATATACATTCTTGATTATAAAGTAAGATATATTAGAAGACAGAGGAGGTAAGAATATTCTTAACTTGGGGATAACTGCATTGCACTGTTCCTAGTTTGGGGAAACTGAAATGCACAGATATTCTATTTTTTCTTAATAATTTCGTATTAATTTCATTCCAAGATGATTTATATGTCCTCAACTTTATTATTGAAGTATGTTACACTCTGAAACCTGTTGCTAAACAGACCTCTATTCTGCTTATTCTATACCTGCCTATGGGTCACCTCTCATTACACATCTCTTTTGGTACCAGGAGCCTGTTTTTGTAAACACATTGTTAAAACTTGTTGCACAAGAAAAGGTTCCAGTTGTAACTGATTAAGAGATGAAGTTAATAATTGCTTTTCAATGAGTGTAGTGAACCAAGTTATTAGAATGTGTACGTTAATACATTAATACAGATAATTTCTCCTCTTAGTTATTATCAAGACTAATGCTTGGCTAAGAGAAATCTGACCTCATCCATCCAGTATTTACCTTTGAAGTAAATAAATCATGATGTCTTTCTGTGAAGGAGTCTATATCTGCTTATTGTGAGCATGATGAATGCTTATATGTAAATTTGTGTAAGAATACATTGACAAACACATGAAGAATTATGAGAAATGTGATTTGATTCATAAGCAAACATTCTTACCTTGTAACAAGACCTGATTGGATGTTATTTTTAGAAATTTTACCTATTTTTTGGTTACTGATTTATTCACAAATGCTTCCTATATTTTTCTATATCATATATGTTTATTGTTCACATGATTTTGCTTGAGAAAATTTCAATCT
The DNA here is from genome assembly GCA_030060385.1 of Muscicapa striata striata. Taxonomy (NCBI): domain Eukaryota; kingdom Metazoa; phylum Chordata; class Aves; order Passeriformes; family Muscicapidae; genus Muscicapa; species Muscicapa striata. The sequence continues at coordinate 426,513 of JAREIS010000326.1, forward strand.
ATTCTGAACACTGAGTGTTTAAAAATTCGCTACAAAATATGATTATTGCATGCATGTGCCTGAGCAGAAAAAAAATATTATTTTTTCTTCTACGACAGGATCAAGTCATGCTATCTACAGATGGATATAAATGATTGTAACTCTAACACTAACTAGCCTTGTACTTTTGCAGAGTAAACTGGTCAGAACCCATCTCTCTTACACCCAAGTAACCATATGTCATCTGAGACTCTTCCTCCTCTCAGATTTTTTTCAGTCCTTCCACGACACAAAACCAGGATAATTTTTTTTTTTAATTTTGTGTAAATAGTGGATATAAACCACCAAAAGAAGATTACATGGTATTTACTTAGCCTCATCTTTTTTATCATATTTTTCTTCCTTCACCACTATGAAAAAACTCAAAGTTAATCCTTGTGCAGAGTATTTATCTGTTGGTAGGCACTTGGTGAAGAAGATTACATTTTAAGTCTTTAAGTTTCATGAGTGCAATACTGCGTGCTTAAAAACCGTGTCTTTGATATTTAATGGTGTCATTTAACACTTGAATGTGCCATAGCCAGGAATAAAATTTACTTCTGTTTGACTAACAGGTTTGATTTTGCCAGGAGCGTGACCAGATAAATAAAAGGTGATTAAAATTAATGAAGCTGTGAAAACCTTGAAAGTCTCAGCTAAATAGAGAATTTTTAAGCCTGGTGAGTTTTCAAGGGAGCTTAATGAAATTCTTACCAAATTCCTCACCCTAGTACATGCAAAGACTTAAAAGAGCAGAGTTCCATTCCCATCATGCCTTTTCTGCACTGAAGACAACAATATTTTCCCCTGTCAGGTTTCACACTAAAATGAAACAATCAACTCCCTGGAATGAAATATTGTCAGCTTCCAAACCTGAGTTTCATCCTGGTAAGTCAGCATGCCAGCCAAACAGCCAAGGAGCTGGTGAGCTCTCCTACGAAAACAGGCTTGAAAGGGTGCAAGATGGTGAGCAAGAGATGGAAGATGAGTCTTTCAATGATTCATTACTCTTTTACTTCTGTGGATAGCATTTGATCATCACTGGTTTTCACGCATTTAGACTGAGCATGCTATTAATATGGATATTGTATTAATTAATATTAATTCATAATGCTAATTAATATTAATATTGAACAATTGTCCTATTTTTGTACAGACAGCTTAATAAAATCTTGAGCTCCACAAAGTCCTTTTTGTGTATGTTGTTGCTACTTCCGCATGATAAAACTTCACTTGTGAAATTTGAGCTCTCACCTGTGCAGGACTCTATTGTCTTGTCTTTATTATGGCTTGGGAATACAAAAACTATCAGAAGAAAGTCCTGAGGAGGAGTAACTTTTACTCCCCAAACAATTCAGTTAATCACAAAGGCCAAAATTAACTCCATAAAGTGCATAAAGGAATTCTCTTTCCTACTCGCTTGTTCTTATGAGCCAAGTTGCCAGCTTTGGTCCTGGAGATCTTCCAGAGATCAGTGTACTTTATCTATCTTGAGCTTCATATTCCCTGGTAAACATTTTGCTCTCATCTGCATATTCAGAAATTAAAAATATAAAAACTACCTCTCCCCAAAGTATTCACTTATTGAGATGATTTAAAAAATTCCTTTTGAGTGGTAATTAAGTCCAGTAAAAATGATCAAGGAAAATGGCACCTTGCTGCCCATTTTAATTTCCTGAAGGACCCAAAGAAGGATTGATATATTCCATATTTTGTAGAAATTTCTAAGAATGCAATGCAAGAGACATGGTGACTTAGTCTGTATAGCAGTAAACAAACTATGCACATCCTACAAAAACTACAAAACAAATCTGCCAGAAGTAATTATTTAAAGTCCTTGGGAAAGCTGATGGACTGCTTTATAGCAGTGACACGGCTTTGCTGGACTTAAAAGCATAACTCATGTTTTCTGGGTGAGGCAAATTACTTGATGCTAGAAAATCACCTAACATGTAGATGGACCTTTGCACATAAATTGCCTGGGAGTAAATGAAAATTTCACAGGCTGAAGTCTGATAGCAAACTTGAGAGCCATGTGACATCATCAAGAACATGTCATGCTAGGATGAATTTGGCATACTGACAGTTACTTTCACTCTATGCAGACTGTACACAGGAGAATTTAACCATATAAGTAAAAAGTATGTTTTACGTTCTTCCTTGCTAAGTCGGACTAATTGAATTAATAAGATCCATCATAAAATCACCTCTTTTTTCTTAAAAAGAAAAGCATGGGTTCAGACACTAGGATATGAGCTACGTCAAAAGAGGAAAGTATCAATATTGAAAGAGTTCTGGTAAAAATTAGATCTGTAGTCTTGAACTTCAAGTCTTAACCAAGAAGAAAATAGGTTTGATTTTCACCTGATCATTATTGCTGCAGCATCCAGAAAAACAAAGCCCAGATCTGAAGATCTATGTGCAATAATTTTGAAATTATTTGATTTGGTTCCAGTTTGGGATTTTGTGACTCATGCCCCATTTAATCTAATTAACATGGAAATTAAGACTAAGGGTAAAACAAATAATCTCCCACCAACAAATTTATTCTCCCCCTGTTTTTATGAAAGCATGCTGTGATTCTTATGCAGTGGTCTGAAATTAGTGATATATGCCTAAAGTCCTCAGTAAATAAAGTGTTTCAGAAGAAACCAAGCTGTCTTGGTATTTCTCAAAGTCTTTGGTATTTGCTTTCAAATCACATTTTGCATGGAAATTTTTGGATCAGGTTTCTAAAACCCTTGAATGTCCAAGGTCACTAACACAAAATTCAGGATTACATCTGGGAACCACACTGATGTATTTCAACAGTCAATTTGCAAAAACACTACATTTTTTTATTAAATCTGAATCCTAGATAAAAATCAAATTGGTTCTATAATTATACAACTGTTTGCAAATATCTGTGGGTTTTTTATGTTTTGGGAGATTCCTTGTAATTTGTGTTAGATTTACTGGAAGTATTTAAGCATGTGCATTTTAGAATAAATGGGTAAGATAATATTTGGTTAGAAATGATGAATTTGCTATTGATTATGAAATCATTATTTCTTGAGATGAAATTTTAAAGAGGTTCAACTTAAAAGCTGAAAGAGCTTAGGGAACACAAAGCTCAGCTGACTGACTTTGCATACATTCATTAGTAAGAACTTTGTATTGCCTGCAGAAATTCAGCATTTTTACATTTAAATCTTCTCCAGCTTAGGGAGAAGCATTATGGTGTTAAATTTGTACATGGAAAAATCTCTGGATAACGTTCTGAATTAATATATCTGAAGGCATTGGAATTAGCTACACTGCATTGCATGGAAGTCTGCAGCTCAAATCAGACTTTGAAGAATAGAAATTAAGACAATAAATATCTTTGTTTTAAATTTTATATTTTAAAAAAATTCAAAGATTTTGAACACATTTTGCACAGGTTGATTTGAAGGATGAATCATAATAAAGACTTTATAGAGAAGTTCTTAATTTGCAACTTACTACTTGCAACCATTTTAGGATGAAATTGTTATTCTAGGAATTTTATAGATTTTGATGACAAAGAATAATAATTAAAATAGAAAGTAAGTATTCACAAACTATGCTGCTGCTTTTTGCATACCTTCCAAATATTAACATTTCATCTTTTCTTCAACTTAAAAATATTTGTATTTTTTTTAATATCAATGCCAATTATCCTGACATATAATTGGTATGAAAGCCATGGGGTTCCAGTATATTAGCAAAAAAACCAAATTTAAAAATACTTCCATAGACACTTTCCTAACCAGATGGAAGATTTTATATCAGGCCAGCTATGCAGTTGTTTCTGACTGAGGCACTCATGCTTATATACAGGTGTGTGTAATTCTCCTGGTTGAGACCTGATGATCTCATCGTGCATCGTGCAGACTGAGGGCTGAAGCCTGCAGTGTATACCCAGGAGAATTCCCATTGCACACACAGGGTTTAATGACTTTAGAGGAAGCTTTGTCAGCAGCTGTGAGATGGGAATTATTGCTGCCCCGTGACAGTGCAGGCATCAGCTAGTTACCCTCAGTTCAGTTTTGACCCAATAATTAATTTTTTATGAAACACCAGACATCAAAAAGTTTGCTTCTGTGACTCAATGTAGTTGTTCTCTCAGAATCTCCATGTGGATTATTTCTCTCCAGGTTTTTATATGCTTGTTCTAAAATTATTTCTTTAGACTGAGATTTTCTATCTCAAATAAGATTTTTCCTGGTCTAAAAAAGGGGAATGGAATTTGAAGTAGAGCGATCTTATAAGGCTAAACTCCAACAGATATACTAAATTATATTTAATCAAACCTTAGTGATCAGGTGTTTTCAGAAGCATGTTTTTTTCTAAAAAAACAAACCCAAAACAAATTATAAAACCATTTACCATTTGTCTATGTTTTTCAAGAATAAAGAGTTTATATTATGAAATTAACATATCTGAAACAGGGCAGATATCACTAATGGATATTGACTTGGTAGACTAGGTAGAACTAGATTAAACTAGATTGAACTGTTCTTGTTTAATAAGGCTATTCTCATGTTTATCTTCACCACAAAGAAATGTGTACACATGCTTAAGCATTAAAATCACCCTCCAGACAGCCATAAAGTCATTTAAATAGAAGAGACTTTGATATTTTTTCACATGTAATAATTCTAAGGATTTTAAAAGTAATAAAATATCAGAATCTTGAAATGACATTTCTCCTAGTAAACATTCATGAAGCATTATTACATTACATGTGACAATAAGAGAAAGAGTATTTCCTTCTCTTGAAAGATCATATGTGAGACGTCACTGGAGAAAGAGATTAAATTGATTGCATTGATTGAAATGCAGCATCGGCATTTCTCCCTAACTCCATCTTTTTAACCACAATAATAAAATAAATCTTACCACTTGTCAGTGAATAAAGGCATTCATTCTTCAGCCACTGGCCATGGTCTGACAAAGGTCTTGACTGGCAAAGGTCTTTAAGTGGATTTTTCTGCAAAACACTCTCTTCGTGTGTCTTTTCTACAATGGCTGTTTATTTTTCTCTTGGCAAATTAAAATTTTCAATAAGCTCATTATTCTCATTTGGTCCCTATTTCAAGTCAGTGTTTGGTTTCATTCTTGGCATGAAAAAGAAATGTGAGGATTAATTCAAATAGAGTGTTAGTATTTGATTGAGAAAGTGCAGTAATGAGGAGCAAAACAGTGGCAGAAGAGTGCAACCAGCAGGTAGTTCACAGATAAAGGTGAAGCCTCAGCCATGTCCTCCAGATCTGAGGTAGAGCAGGATGCTCTCTCTGACATTGTGTCAGAGCATCCTGTTGTGCCTGATTGCTGCAGGGACATATGGTGTCTGAACCCCTCATCTTTACAGTGTTTACATCTCTACAGTCATATCTCACTCTTAATATTGTCTTGTTTAGGAAGAATAAAGAACAGGGCACTGCCAGGAGTGCTATAATTGCTATAATCTGCCTACCTGGACTGCTTATCCTTAGAAAAACAAAAGCTTGAACACACAGAATGCTAAGAATGTTAGAAGGCAGACGTAAAACCAGAGAATTTATAATGCAGTGACTTAAACATTAATGGGTTAAAAGAACTGATGTGTGAAAGTTGTTATTTTTTAAGTGTCAAGGCAGATGCAGCACAAATTTATGCTTGCTACCCTGATGTGAAAACAATCAGAAAACGAGCTGCAGAACAGGATTGCTTTTTAGATTCAATTAAAACATGGGTATATGTGTCTGTATGCATTTTTCTCAATTACTTCTACTTTTCTCTTTGGGCAATTCTAGCTGCATTGCACTTAGGGGAAAAAAGAAAAAAAAGAGGCAGCGTATTAAATTCAGGTAAATGTCATTCTCACTAGTAAATGTTGGAAGAGCTGTTCCTGAATATTAACATGGCAGAGAATTAATATTATTTTTCCTATTTGCTATCATATTCTGCATTTACTGTGAACATGCCAATAGCCTGGATTCACTCCCAGAACGTAGGTTTAGGCAAAAGCAATCATTTCCTAATAGCATTAAAATCATAAAATGGAGGAATGAAGACTTAAAATTTCAAGCCCTGAATGGGCCAAGGGAGAAAAAAACACCAGCACAGGAGAAGGAACCAGCTTGAATTTAATCTGATAAAGCTGTTGAAAATGGAATAAAATTGCAGTCACATTCCCTGGAGCATTAATATAATGCTTCTCAGGAATTGGCATGTCATCTCTAACATGCCAATGTTATTTCTAACTGAAGAACACTTTAAAATACACAGATTGATACTAATGAAATAGGGAGAAAGAAGACAATTCATCATCAACCACTCCTTTCCAAATAGGTGAAATTGAAATGGTCATGAGATGGTATGAGTATTTAGAGCTAAGGGTAGTCCTGGCAGTATATTACTGGGGTTCCTGCTAGTGTAAGTCACATCCAGACTGTGGAAAACAAATTTCCTTTCAGCCCCACAGCCAGAGTTCTTGTTTGCCTTCCCCACTGAAGTGACAGTGGCGTGGAAGATGAGTGTTAACCAAAGTTGAAAAGTGTGCTGGCACTGCTCTGTCAGCTCTGGTTCCTCATCTTCTCACCCCCTTAGCCTGCTCTGTCCTCATCAGCCAAAAAAAAATGAAAAAATGTGGAGGAAACCAAATAATTGATGTCATAATTAATAGTATAGAAATGGTTGGATTTCTTCAACCTGCATGCCATGAAAGATGCCTGTATTCCTTGTTGTATAAATAAATTTTCTAGAAAAAAGAAAGTTGAGTTTCTTCTTATCAGTACTTGTAACATAAAGCTGGTTGGACCATTTTTGATTTATCATGGAAATTCTTCTGCTTACACATGTACAGTAACAAAATAACCTTTAGGATGTCCATTTGTAATGCCTACCTCTGCAAAAACTTTGAGAGTTCCCAGCTGTTTGATACTGAAAGAAGCAGCTTAATTTCCTAAAATTGTGTCTCACTATTTGAAGGTATTTGATTTAGAAAAGATAACATCTGCCTTGCTACCTCCCAGCTTTTTCATGATGACATTCTCTTTCCTTTCAGATGTGTACCAAAGCACTGAGAAAAGCACAAAGATAAATCGTTGTCTTTCATAGCAGACTTTCACCTGTCAATGTTGACACAAAATTACATAGTTTCAAATAAGTCCCTGTGACCTGTATGTTGGCATTTAAAATGCTAAAAATCACAAGCCAAGATATCAAAAGTGTTAAGTTTAAGAGCTACTCAGATGACCCTCTCTTATCTAGAATTAATGCCACGGGAATATGATTTTACATTATATATTTTATTACATCCTCATCAGTCCAAAATACATCCACATTTTACTTTCATGCCATGAACATTAGGAGCAATAATTTCTCCTTAACTTTACTAATGTCCATAATAGTATACGGTTTTTAGACTCCAAATCAATTTTTTTACAGAAAGTGGGAAATGTTAGACTGATACAAATGAATTTATGCACCACTCAGGATGGCAGTTTTCAAACTGTGAAATTGTGCACAACCTCTTGAGGATTTAGTCTGAAATTTCTTAATCTCCAGGCAATAGGAAGCACAATTAAAATTCCAGCCCACACAATTTGGACTACATTAAGGTATATCCTTTTTCTTTATTTTGATTAAGAATTGTTATTAGGAGTATATTGCAGTAGAAAAACAGGTTTTGCTGGTCCCATATCTGTCTGCTTAATTAGAAAGCCAGGAATCATATTTTCAAAAAACTATTCTTAAATAAGATATGATGATGCCTTTCTGTTAAGCTGAAAGTTTACTGGAAATTTTGAAGCAATTAGTAATTTAATATTGTGATAGAATTTCAAATCAATAGTTGAAATGTCACTAGCAAGTAAAGAAAGCCATTTGGAAGAGATACAGGAGTTGTCAGATAAATGTCAATCTATGATATTGTAAACATTAAATATGCCAAAAATTAATGCAGTGATTACTTCAGGTTTGAGAGGCAAGAAGGACTGTTGAATATACTCATGGTGAAGACTATTTCATTAGCATTTATTCAGACAACATTGCTGCTTGAACTGAACCCAGTGTCTGTACAATCCAACCTCACTCATATACATTCCATATAAGTACAACACACATAACCATATATTCCAATCAGGAGAAATGCCCAAAAGAGTTGTAATGGAAAGGTAAGTAACATCATAACCAGTGATAGAGAATTCAGGGTAATTTCTTGTACCCTCATAATATGCTAAGATTTATTGGCAATTTTATTCTATACACAGCAAAGTAGTATTTTTTCTCAGCTCACAATCTAACCTACAATTTCTTTAGAAAAAATCAAGTAAAACACTGTTTTTTATGTGATGGTTAAAGGTCAAAAGCAGGGGAAAAAAGGCTTTTCCTGTCAAATGGCAACTATTAATGGTTGTACTTCATCATGCATTTTACAGTTGTACATCTCTTGATCTGATCTCCAAAAAGAATACACTAAGAACAGTAGGAAAACTTTCCATAGGACATTAGTAATATTTTCCTTAAGAAATCTGAATCTGAGCAGGTGTGTTGTTGTGTCAAAATATTGTTCACTATCAGCTGATTTAGAAGCTGAGAATAAGCCTTTTTTTCTGGCCATTCTTATTTACTTTATAGGCACCATTATCAAAAATGTTACTACACTATTCTAAACATCGTGAACTTTGGGTTTTATGAAAAAGGTACAGATGAAACATTAACAATAAAGGTATAACTTAGGATAGAGATCATTATTTTTCCATGCATCCTACACGTAACTTGATTGATATAACTCAGTTTTGTTATGAAACAGCCATATCCCAGCCTTCTGTTGAGGGAACTGTTTGGCAACTGACTGAATTTTCCCATGTATCTTTCTCTGTAGCTGACTTGGTCCTGGTAATATGATGTCTCTAATTATTGTGTCATCTCATACAACTGTGAACTAACACAGGGAATATTGCTGCAGTAAAATAAGTGTATGATAGAATGGAGAAGGCATTTCTATGTTCTGCTATGATATTAAAACAGAAACATCATGTATCATTAAAGTTGTGGAGATATGTGGAAGTGCTGTATTTCTGTGATGACCAGTCTGTAGTTCACCAAATACTGTAGTGTCAGCTTTGGTGAAAGGTCTGTTGAGATGGTTCCAGATTGCTTTCTTGCTTGCTGACCTTTCAGGATATGAGACTGGTTCTATGTTTCATGGTTCTATAACCCATGGAGCAGCCCTGTACAAATGGGCTAAAATTGTGCTGTCTCTTCTGGGGTTTTCTGTAGGAAATACATACCATTTCCTCATCTAAGTAGAGGTTATGGGGTCAAACTCATACACAATAAGTTTTATTTGCAGCTGGTAAGCATACCCCCAGATTGAATTACAAGAACCACAATACAACCCCTGTTTGAATGATGAAAGAGTACTTTGAGATGTGATTTACTAAGGAAACACTGCACCTAACAACTTTTGGTAATTTAGATTGTTTGACGAATATCTCTACCCCCACACACATACAACTGCTTTTGCTTATCTGCTGATTTAAAAGAGAGGTCAAATGTTCAGTCTTTCCTTGGAAGGAAATGTGAATTGTTTATGCTTGAGAAGAGGAACTGGAGGTTATCTACACATTCTCATTGCTCCATTTGATTCACTGAGGAGAAGTGCTTTTGACTGGGGCAGCAAAAACACCCGGCTGAAGCATGGAAAAAAAATCAATTCTCCAGAGGGCAAATTCATGCAAAAGCAACATAAAAGGATGAACTGTTTGTGTGAGAGGAATCAATATTCACATGCAAATTAAGTCCCTGAAGTTTATGAAGCAGTCCCATGCTTAAATGACTCACTCTGGAATAATCACATGAAGGTACAGCTCTAGTTTATTCTGCCACAGGGAGTTTTGAAAGTGTTCTTTACCCCTGAATTTTTATGACTAAAAGGTCTGAGGAAAAAGGCAGATTTGGGGATTGCTTATACATGAAAACATCTTTTGCCCCAGAACTAGGAGTCTTTTGCAATAAAACTCAAGGTTATGTTAAGCATTTTCAACCTGCATTTCAAAAAAATCTCTTTCAAGTCCTGCTAACATGTATTAGTCTTAAGTCAGTAGAGGGATGTAGATCAATAGTCAAGGGAAATCACAAAGGCTTTTTCAAGGACTTTTGAAAAAGGTTTCTCTGGAGCTTTGGGCTCATTTCACAATAGCCATCTGCATTACAAGAAGAGGGTATTTTCTTTTGAAAAAAAAAAATAAAATAAAATAAAAAAGTAACTACAGGGGATGTGCCACATTGAAAAATACATGTTATTTGTGTAGTCCTGTGTTTTGATTTCTATTTTTTTTTTGTTTTGGTTAAGTCTACTAACAAAGAGGGTGGACTCTTGTACTTTCAAAGACAAATGAGACTAGATTACAATGGGGCCTTTCATCTCTAGAGCAGTTAGCTGGAGGGCAGAACAAAGTGTTTAGTCTACAAATGAGTTTAAATGGATTTATCTAAAATATGTACATTGCTGAGTGGACTTTTCTGCTTTTTTTTTCCATTTAAGAAAGATTCTCTTTTTATAAAGATCTTTATGAATCCGCCTAATCATAAAAAGAGCACATTTCTCTTCCTTTACAAGGAACTTTATAACTTTTAACAGATAAGGAAGTAAGTGATCACTTTGAAGCAGCTATTTTAACCATTAAAATTAAATTTTAAGGTCCCTGCCCAATATCTACTGAATGTAATGGAGTTTGGAAATTGACTTTAGACCAAGAGAGACACAAGCTGAGAAACATAAAAAGCTTGTTCCTTCCATATTAAGAGTTTAAATCTCTTTCACTGAGTTAAACAGCTGAAGATGATGAAATCAGATTGTCTGATCTCCTGGAAATCTCACCACCCCTGAAAGCTGTCCATTAACATATGCTTTTTGCAGCAGACTACTTCCTCAGACATTCATATTATTGGAGAAGAAGATGTCCTTTCCTTCTGCATTCAGATTCCAAATGAGTTACAGATCTGAAATGTAAGGTACAGATATGAAATGGGGAGTGAATAGCTCTGACTAAAGAGCTCAGGCTTTGTTCTCATCTACTGCTCAGGTGTGCTCAGGCTTCATGCTAAGAGCCAAATTAATAGGTCAGTACCTCACCTAGTGTGGTCAGATTCTGGTGGAGAAATCATTAAAGGATAACTTATTAACTGGTAAGCAGGGAGTCTCCTGGTCCTAGAACTTACTTTATTCTACCCAGTCTCTCCATGCAAACTTTTAACAATGATTCTTCAATTCATGTCCCTCCAGATGTAACAGGTGGGCAGCTGGATATTTTTGTGTACATTATAAGGGTTGTATCTCTCCTACTATTTTATTTCTTACATGGAATGGATGTATACTTCACTAATAGCTATTCATGTCATCAATATATTCATTATTTTAATGAGTAAGAGATAAATTCCAGATGATGTTGCAAAATAATCAGGTATTTCCAAAAATGGAAGGGACTTCCCAATTTATCTCTGGGAAAATTAAGCAGGCTTTTTCAATAATTCCCAGAAGCACTATTTACCAAAGCAAATACCATCTTGCCTTGTTTTCTTTAGTTTCCACAGAGTCAGATTTGGAGCCTTTTGGATTCCCCCTGGACGAATCTGCTTCTACAGCAAATACGGAAAAACTTTCAAGAAAATCTGGAGCCTGCAGTTCTTCACTGTGAGACAGATCAGTCATGATAAGCTGAGGAATAAGAAGGATGAATATCACTTCACATATAACTTTAAATACTCACAGTTTGAACATGCTTGGATGCATTTCTCACCAGGAAGTGAGTAATTTCCACTGTTTTCCTCTAACCTATGCATAACCAGGATGATTACATCCACTGCTAGTGGATGTGGAGGAGGAGAGGAGAGGAGAGGAGAGGAGAGGAGAGGAGAGGAGAGGAGAGGGGAGAGGAGAGAGAGGAGAGGAGAGGAGGAGAGGGAGGGAGAGGAGGGAGAGAGAGGAGAGGAGGGAGAGAGGGAGAGGAGGAGAGGAGAGGAGAGGAGAGGAGAGGGGAGAGGAGAGGGAGAGGAGAGGAGAGGAGAGGAGAGGAGAGGGAGGAGGAGAGGAGAGGAGAGGAGAGGAGAGGAGAGGGAGGGAGGGAGAGGAGAGGAGAGGGAGAGGGAGAGGAGAGGAGAGGAGAGGAGAGGAGAGGAGAGGAGAGGGACTTTTTACATACTTTTTATGTGTAGTGGCAGGACAAGGGGGAACAGCTTCAATCTGAAGGAGACAATGTGTATATTAGATCTAAGGAAGAAATTTCTTGTGAAGGAGGTGAGGCACCAGAACAGGTTGCTCAGAAAAGTGGTGGCTGTCCCATTGCTGGAGTGTTTACAGCTAGATGGGATGGGGATATGAAACACCTGGTCTAGTGAGAGGTGTTCCTGCCATTGTGGGAGGCTTGGAACTATGTGGATCCCTTTTAACCCAGGTTATTCTGTGATTCTATGACTCCAGAATAGCACTTCTAAGAATTTCATAGAAAAGAAATCTTGGTTTACTTAGGTAAAAGAGAAAAAAAAGAATATCAATAGGTTGTAGTTCTTGTTTTGGGACTTGAGGTAAAATTTTCATTAAATTGAAGGTCTCACTCCAGGACTATTATTTCATTTTAAGTTAGACAATCACTGAATGAAAAACTCCATAAATCATCCCAGGAGGAGACATTGATTAAGTCTTACTTTTTCTCTTTTTTTTTTTTTTTTTTTTTTTTTAATTTAATTTCCCCTAGGGAATTATCTAAACTCCAACTTTTCTCCTTCCATTCCAGCTGAATTAACTTTATATTTCCTTTTACAAAACTTGTACAAGACAGGAGGAGACTTTCTCTACTCTTCTTCTAACCTGATGGAGAAGTGTGGGGTAAGGGAATTTTTTCAAAACGTTGTGTATTTGAACTCCAGTAACCTGAGATTAAAAGCACTTCCTGGATACATGCTCTGGCCCAAGCTTACTAACAGAAAGGTGAGAACCATGTCTCCTCTAACAATCATTATTCTAAAGAAATAAATTCTTCTTTACAGTTGAAAAATCATGTAAGTTCTGGATCCTCAACAGATGGAGGAGCTACTTCAAACCTCTTGGCAGGTACCTGGGACTTGGAAAATTGGTGGAATTACAAGTTTTCATGTAAGCTAACATAATGGCATATTCCCTTTCAGCATGTAGGGAAACAAGTCTGAGGTTCCTTGTTCATTCTGTGGGTTCTAGGGAGGTTAATACTCAGTCTACTCTGGTATCAAAAACCACACACACACCTTTTCTCCTGTTCTCAAAGGTAGTGCCACTTCTGAAATTGACACCTCTAAGCATCTCTTTCTTAAAGATGAAGCATGAAGATGAAGATGAGTCTGGGTGCTCTCCTACAAGAACTTTAGGAATCTAAAGTTTGTCAAATGTGTTGAGCCAATGGACTCCATTTTTTAGTTTGTCTTCCTCCTAATTTTGGGTGAAATTTTTTATTCTTTTATTGCTTAAAAAATCTTTATAACATAACACAAAAAAACCCATAAATGTTGAAGAGAGACAAAGTCTTTTCAAAGTGTTAAAAAGGGGTAGTTTCCTTGTTTTCCTCCATGCTCGACGATTGCCCCCGAGTCTCTATTATTGATAATACATGTTGTCCTATCTAGTTGCTATTGCTATATATAACACAATAACTACTGTTTTGCTGCACCCAGGTCAGAATTATACATTATTTTTCAGTAGCATTTCTACTAACAACTTATTCCTAGCTTTCAGAGTGTTTTCTAATTATGAGCATGAAACAAAACTCCTCGTATAGAACTTTGATGCTCCAAGATGACATATAATTCAAAATTTATTGAGAAAAAGTTCTTGGCTTTTTCATTACATGTATAAAGCAATTTTTTAAACAGTATATTTACTATTCTCTAAAAAAGAGTAGGTTTTGTGTTACGTAAAGAGGCAGGTTGTCTGTTTCCTGTCTGACTCACCAAGGTTAACCAAAGCATTCAGTCTCTTGAATCCTCTCAGATACAAGGGTTACTTCAATAAACCATATATCTAGTGGAGGATATATTCAGCATGTGTTTTATAGTGCTGCTGGGACCTATATTAAAATTCTAGTGTACCAAATGGTCCTTATATTAGACAGCTTCTATAGATAATATTTGTAAAAGAAGATATCCTGATAAAAGTGAGTGAAAATATTTACTACTTTAACCAAAATCAAAGTGTTTCTGAAGTTCTTCACAGATAAACTGAATAGTCTGGGTACTTTTCTGGATACTTTAATGGAAACTTTAATTAACTCTACAGAATGGAAAACGTGAGAGAAAAAAAAATGTCTATGGTGCCAAATATATGTATTCATTAGTTCAAAAGAGATTGCATTCAATTTTAGTTCTGACTATCTTGTGATAGCTATAAAGTCACCATTACAGCATCTGGACTAGAAAACTAGTGTGAGCCCATGTGTAGCTGAAGAACTGCTAAAATATTCTCAATTAAAGTGCATGACTCTTGTTCCCCTGTGAATTTCAGTTGGATCTTCTGAACTTGCTGAATAAATCTACTAACCACTCAAACAAAATCGAGTTATATTGTTTAGAGAGTTTAATATGAATAACAGAGAGCTACAGAAAAATTAAATGTCTCTGTTCCAATTAAAAACAAAAACATGCCTGGAAGTAGTTAAATACAGATAGACAAGTTTATAGGTTTTCTTTTCTTTTTTCTTTCTCTTTCCCTTTCAGAAATATGTACAAAGACATTAATATAAACACAATTTTCTCTCTCCTGCTACTCTATTAATTCCATTAAAAAACAGATTTTTTTGACCCTGGGAGTAAAAATAATACACCAAATAATTCCATTAGTGCATCTATTTTGAAATTATTTTTTTGTTGCACGAGCTCCTAAAAGCTGCAACTAGCTCCTAAAAGCCAGTTACAACCCTCCAGCAGCCATAGAACCCCCAGAGCCTACTCTGGAAGTATTTTTATAATAGGAAGATGCAACATCCCACTTAACTCTTTTATCATGTGGTATCACCAACCAGGAAAAACAGCTTATTCTTCTAATCTCACCTAATGAAATGTTCTCAATTTTCTTGTGTTCACTTGTCCCAGATTTGTATCTTCTCTTTCATTATAAACTTTATCATTCAGTGAAGAAATTCATCAGACCTGAAGATATCTTATAATGGAACACAAATCTTTTTAAAAGACTGAAGGATGAAAATTACCTGGAAATGAGCGACTGTTAGGGAATCAGTAGTTTTGCATTACAGAACACTTTTGAATGACTGTAACAGGGTAAAGAAATTAACACAATAAATATCAATGATTTGCCACTGTGGGTGAAAAAAATACTTCCCACTTTTTTTATTTTTATTTTTAACTTGTAAAGAACGAAAAACCTATTAGGTATATCAGTAATACAAATATCTGACCAGGAAAAGGAAGTATGCCGCATGCTCATACTTATTTGAAATAACACCTTTTCTGCCTAGATTGAAATGGCCTCAACGTGTACTCCTTATTTATTAAGGTTGTTTTGATTATTTTCTGATTCTTGACATAATACTTGGTTAGACAGAGCTTAGAAAAGAACATAGAATTTCCAAGTGTTAACTGGGTGAACTTGGTCAGTCTCTTGGTCAAACAGATTCATTTAATTTGTCTGTTTCAGTGACCTTTTGACTTACAGTCATCTGCATTCTGTTCATGCTTTATTTCATTTTCTTTTACTGGAGAGCACTTTGGAATGTTTGTCATGAAAAGAGCTACATAAATATTAATGTATTGATAGTGTTATGGCTTTTTGAGCCTATTTTTCATTTCACGGGTTTTAAGAGCTACAAAATTTACTGACTATACAGAAAATATAGTATAATGGACTTTCTGAAATGCCCTGAATGAGATAAAATACATGAATTATTAATCCCATGAATGTCAGTGCTCTCTTGCCTGTAGACAAAATTTTCTGTGCTAGTCCAAGATTTTTTTCTACTGTGCAATGTTTTGATGAATACACCTTATGCCTCTTGTCTGTAAGCAAGCATATGTTCCTAATTACATTCTAAAAATAGTTATATGAGTTTTATATGCACAGTGTAGTCATCAAAATGCACTTTGGACCTCCAAAAACTGCAGGGAACATGCATTCACATGGGACTATGTTTCCTACAGGTAGTGTTAGCAGGCATCTGTCAACACAGAAAAGCAGAAGCAACTTCAGGTTCTGAATGAAACAAGGAGATTGTGCTTTGGGGATATCTTGACTCAGTTTATTTCCCACTGTTTTATTTTTTCCATTACCTGCTGATTCCCTGTCTCTCTTTTTTTTTTTTTTTCCTTCTTTTTTTCTTTTTTCTTTTTTTTTTTTTTTTCCTTTTCTGGTAGATATTCTGCCATCTGGGCTAAACAGCTAAGTTATAAGCTGTGACTCTCATTTATCACACCATAGGAGGGAAGCCATCAGAATCTGTAAATCTGCAGCAGAGCACCTAATACAGACTAATGAAAACAAATGGAGCTCAAGGTAAAGGCTACTCGCAAATCTTAACTCATCCAGCTGTTTTAAAAATCATGAATGTTGAAGCTCCCAGAATCTTAGATAGCCTTTATAAGGCAGTGGCCTGATTCCATTGAACCAGATGGAGAATACATCAGGTCTGGACTCTTGCCCTTATATCTGATTTG
Organism: Muscicapa striata striata; assembly: GCA_030060385.1. Taxonomy (NCBI): domain Eukaryota; kingdom Metazoa; phylum Chordata; class Aves; order Passeriformes; family Muscicapidae; genus Muscicapa; species Muscicapa striata. Next base: position 443,214 of record JAREIS010000326.1, read on the forward strand.
TATCAGTTGTCAAGTTAGTATGAACTGCGATAATTTTTCCTATAAAAAGCAGAACTCTAGACATTAAAGTTCCATGTTTAAGAGAGGAAGGTGGTGAATAAATTTTTTTTTTTTCCCCACTCATTCAGCTGCAGATAATCATATCCATGTTCTCATAGCTCCCTGTCCCTTGTTTTTCAGCTCTGCTCACCATCCTACTGCATCATGGGATATTTTACAGGCATGTTGTACCCTTAAAAGCCCTGGTACCCCTCCACTGTATTTCTATGACTGACAAAGGTATAAGAAACCAGCACCCTCATGAATGCTTCTGCAGATGCAGAAAGTAGAAAGTACTGTATATTCTTCCCACCTTCAATCAAAGGCATAGGTAATTCTTATTGATAATTCTTACTGAATACCAACCCTCAACTAGGAGAAACTTGTGTTGTCAAGTACAAAGAAGTCTTTATTTGAGGATTGTCTGCAGCTGTACACAATCCATCCATCCATCCATCCATCTGAACCTGCATTATATCATCTATCACCACATTCTGAATATATTGACCTTCAGAACACAGAGCAAGATTAATCTGCTAACTCGAGTGACTGCCAACGTTATACAGGGATGAGTGTGATTGCAAGTATCTATTTATGTTCTAATGTCTAACAATTCTCTCAGAATTTGTTAGGTAAGTGCATTTTAAAAACCAATCAATAAATAAATATCTCAGGCTCACTTCAAGGGCAGAAACTTTACCTCCCTCACAGCCATAGTTGTGGCAATATTGTATATAATCTTAGGAAAAAGAAAAAGTAGTAAAGCAGTGTGGGAAACCTGAGAAAAATAACTACATAAAAACTTTGCTGTTCCATTTTGCTTTAACTGAAAAATAGTATAAGACAGACTGTAAACCTGAAAAAATCTTCAGGAAATTTGCATACTTAAACAATATTTCTAATTTAAGCTTGGGCAGAATCACATAAATGGGAGTGAAAGTTGACTTTATTTTGCTTTTTTTCACACCCAAAGCTGGAAGGCAGTTACAATCCGGTTTTCAAAGCTTCCTTTTACTGCAACAGGAATTTTATTCTTTCTAGCAGAAAAAAAATTAGGCAGCTATTGAAGTTATTGAACTATTAATTACCATTTTTTGTGTGAAGACTATTTATGGGACAAAACCAACAACAAAACAATAACAAAAAAAAACCAAAAACAAAAACAAAAAAACCCAAAGAAAAAACCACCCAGACCTCAAACTACTCAGCTTTAAGATATAGATGTTTTGACTACATGTAGAGCATGTGCAAGGGATTACAGCTGGTGATCATTAGCATTTTTTAATACACTTCAAAACATGGAGTGTGTTATCTTTTATAGCGGGGCTTTCCCCCCAGATTAGTAAAGGATGAATGGAATGTACATTTTGTGGAGAGAAATAGATACCTGGCTACAGAGAATTGTAGCTGGGTTTTTTCCAGTTTTTTGTTTGTTTTTGGCATTTTTTGTATGAAAGGTGTAAGAATCACTACCTTTCACTCTAACTCATTCATTCCAGAGCACACAGGAAATATGAAGAAAAACATTGATACTTCGCCATAAAAGAAATGTATTTTTAGACATCTCACACAAGCCACAAACTCTCATTCCAGATTCTGAAGTGTTTTATAGGTTAATTTGGTGCTTATCTTCCCAATTATAGTAGAAGACAAGTCTCTTAAAACACCTTGAATCTGTGCAATGGTACTGAAGCACATTTCCAGAAATCCCCATTTAAAGACAATATTTTGACTTTTTACTGTGAAGTAATTTTCAGGGAGTGCATGTTGTTGTTTTTCATTTTATTTCTTTGGTCAGCATTCAGAAAATTCATAATGTCTTCTGAAGCTGATTAACACAGGACTTTGTTGAGTAAAAGAGATGACCTTTATATCTCTCATATTTCTGCTAAATTTTTATGAACTTCCTAATTGATATTACTAGCAACATTTTTATGGAAGTTAGTTGTTAAGTTATGGTGACGTTTTTATTCCTTCCCCTTGAACATTTCCTAGGAATATAGTTGAAGCTATTACATTAGTATTTCAGTGTCTTGCTTGCACATGTATTAATTTCCTCTCATTTTCCAAGACTTCGCAAGCTCCAGTATGCTCACTCCCTGACCTGGCAGCTCTTCTTCTCAAAATCAGAATCAACTTGTTATTTCCTATATTTTGGAAAGGATAAAGACTATTTCCACATATTAGAAATTAAAATGTTGCATTGTCAGCTAAAGTGTATACAATGGTAATAAATATGCATTACCAATAAGATGACACTTTAAAAATATGTGAGGTGACTCAGTACTGATACTAGAAGCACTTTGTAAAGCACTGATACAGAAGTTTACAAAATTCAGTGGAGTGAAAGGTGACTGAAATCTGTTCTGTGTGCAGGCGGAGATACATTATGTGAATGGAGATTGTCCTACAAACTGAGATAAAACAAATATAGTGTGTTACAGTCTAGTAAAACACCAAAGGAATTTGAACATTTGCATCAGAGACACATGAATAAAAACATATTTAAGCCAAATCATGCAGCTGGAATGAGATCTGATGAGTTTAAAATTATTATGAATATGTTTTGGCAAAGAACTTGCAGTCTTTGAATCATCCCAGCCATAAAGTCTAGAAAACTTTGAGACAAGGGTAATCGTGGTGAAAAAGTGGGAAATTGATGAAGTTCGTCAGGGGATCCTTTTGAGGGTAGCCCTGCATGGTGCAGGAGGTGAATGTCCTCCACTGCTTGGAACATCTCCTGAGGTCTGGTGCTTCCTCATCACTCATGTGCAGATCTAGGGAGAGGGGAAGGGAAGGGGCGAAGGGGAAAGGGGAATGGGGAAAGGGGAAAGGGGAAAAGGGAATGGGGAAAGAGGGAAAGGGGAAAGGGGAAAGGGGAAAGGGGAAAGGGGAAAGGGGAAAGGGGAAAGGGGAAAGGGGAGGTTACGCTGTGTGTATTACAGAAACTGAACCTCTGCAGCTATAGGAGATTTCCAGACAGATTTTGAAATATACTTGTAAGATGTTTGATATTAGCAGAATACCTATGAGAAACTTATGCTTGTTCTACAATCTATTTTATCTTAATCTGCAAAGAAAGAATTTTTATTTGAGAGACTGTTTCTCTAAACTCTTTTTGTTATTTTGTGTCAAAACATGATTTGTAAAACTAGTGAAGCCTGATTTCTTGCCAGGTTCAGATCCTTGCTTTCATGCCACATGGTGCTGTTGACTCCTAGCACTAATGCCCATTCTGCCTTTCTTGTCACAGCTGTCTTTAGGTCTGTTACAGAGGCACTAGATTCAGTAAAGCTGACTTCACTCTCCTCTACATTTATTGACCAGCTTGATGACAAGCCTTGCTAATGAAGAAAGACTAGCAAGACTTTGTGTAATGTTAAAAAGTGTTTTAATTTTGAGTCTTTTCTTGATAGTTTAATATGTAATATTATTCTAAATAAATAAAGTCTTCACTTTCTGGTCTTCATCACAAATGCTGAACTGTACAGCAATTTCAACCTCACTTGGACTGGTAAAGGGCAGCATTTGGTTTTGGGAGATGTGAATTTAGGGCAGAGGGAGAGTAAGAGAAAATAACAGGGAAAAGAAATTGAATTGGGAAATAAACAAAAAGTTGGGAAAAAGTGATACTTGGTAGCTGAAAGGCAGAGGAGGCTGTCAAGATGATCAAAGGGATGAATCATATCTCCTATGAGGAAAGGCTGAGAAAATCAGAGATTGTTCAGCCTGGAGAAGAGAAGGCTTTGGGGTGACCCAATTGCAGCCTTCTAGTAACTAAAAGGGGCCACAAGAAAGATGGAGAGGGACATTTTGCAGGAGCATGTAGTAACAGGGGGAATAAATTCACACTGAAAGATTGCCATCAGGGTTTAGATTTGATATTAGGAATACAACTCTTTACTGTGAGAAAGCTGAAACACTGAAACAGGTTGCCCAGAGAAGTTGTGGATGTCCCATCCTGGAAGTATTCAAGACCAGGCTGATCCTTTGACCTTGCCTAGTGAAAGATGTTCCTCTCCATGGCAGGGAGGTTGGAACTGGATCTTTAGTGTTCTTTCCAACTCAGAGCACTCTATGATTCCATGATTCTATGAAATGAAAGAGGTTTGCAAAGGGATGATCAGGTTATGAAAGAAAAAGAAACAGGGAAGAAAATTCATAGACAGAGAGAGGAAACTGTACTGGTGACTAAAGGTACAAAAGTCCATCTGTTGTACGCAGTGGAGTATTTGACTTACCTTTTCTTCTATGTCCTTGATTACTTATTATAACAATTGCTTTGTAGAAAGAAACTGGAAAATATTAGGATCTCCCATTGTTTGCCAACATGAATTCTGCCAAACTCCCATTACTGGTACCTATAGGGCAGAAAATGCAAAAGTGCCTCACACTTTCTGCTTTTGTTTTCCCTTGAGTTGGCCCAGAGAGGAATAATTGCTCTGAGATTGAAGGTTTGCCTGAAAGTAAGATTTTTCTGGGAAGTCTTTGCTAAGAATTCTTTCAGGCATCTGTGAACAACCTGGACTACACATGCTAATATATTTGCCTTTCTTTTAAAAGTGCTTTTTTTTTTTTTTTTTTTTTTAATAATAATACATCATTAACTTATTATTGCACAGTAGGCTTGTTACTGCAAGGTCTGATTTGGAGGTGTCATCAGCCATTACTTAGGAGAGTGCCTATAGCTTATGAGTTTTCAATGCATTAGAAAAGGCACTTCAGAATTTCAAGATGACATTCTACTTTTGGTGTCCACTGATTTTCCCTGTGTGTAAGAGAGGAACTGAAGGACTGGAGACCTACCCAAAGACAATAATATGCCAGCAACAAATTGTATGGACAGGTGAGTCTACAGTGATGAGAGCTAGATAATCATCAAGTTCCTTGTCCAGTGAAGTATAGGATGCTATATTTTCAAACACTTGTTTTAGCCTGTCAGAATATTTATTGTCTCTGAAGTGTAACAACCAGAGCGCACCAGAGGCTTGTTTCATTGACACTGTCAACACTGAACATGCTGTTGACCATAGAAACAGGTTTCACTTCAGTCTATATATGTTATTGCAGCACTAACTTTTCTAAGGGAAGTGTCCCTTTCATATGATCTTATAGTTCACATAGTGTTCAAGTTTTATTGTTTTTGAAATCTGAGCGTGGTGGAGAGTTATGGGGACTCTGGTGGAGAGTCTCTGGAGACAGAGTATGATGAGGGTTCTGAGTTTTGGAGATTAAATACTCTGAGAAACCTCTTGGCATTAGCTCTGTTTCAGTCTACTTGAAAATATGAGACTATGTGACAATCACAATGAACAGTAAAATCTGTTCTGCTTTTTGGGTAGAACCTTTTGTAATGCACTTCCTGGAAAGACAGGGCAAAAATGTAACTGTAGTAGACATACTCTTGGTTGAGTTAGACCATGTAAAGCATTCCTGATGCAGCTGAAACTCTTTTAGGATGGGGCCCAAGAAAATAACGTGGTGTAATTTTGCCTTTCAAGAACTGCTCTCAGTTCTAACGAAAATATCAATAAAGTTTGTTTTCTTTGAAAACAGATTTTATCTTAGACGAGCAGTGGTACAGAGTTCAGTGTTGGTAGCTGGGACACAGTGGGCCCTACAGACCTCTGCAGCCTTTGATTCTTCTAAAATCACTGTGTGCCAGATGCTTGTTAAAGAAGCAAAGTGGCTATGTCACTCAGGAGTCTGAATTTGGATCCAAGAGTAGTTGCAAGACTATCAACCAGTGAAACAGCCCTCACACAAGATCTGTTCTTCTCATTCAACTGCTGGCTGCTAGTTAGGATGATCCATCCATTGAATTCTGGAACTTTAAAGAAATATTGAAGTATCAAATATTTTTTCTCTGTAAATGGCTATGGAACATGGTGTGGAATTTTTCTCTATTGATATATGTTCAGCTTTTTATTCAATTTCTTTGAGAAAGCAGTACTTCTGAATATCATGTGAAGGTTTTTAGGTAAATGTTTCCTATTAGATATAGCTGATCATATTATAACTAACCCAGCCAATTCTTTATGGCTCTTGACTTTGCCTTTAGGAATTCTCTATCGAAAAAGCTCTGAAAGTAGGCAAATTGAACTAGATTAGATATTTTATTTTTAGAAAAGCGATTGGGATAATAGACATTTTAATAACAGAGGTATAGACCTCTGCACTATAATAATTCTGAGCAATATAGCTTCCAACTGCATCCTTTCTCAAACCATCTGAGTCATGACTTCCCAGTATTTCCATTTCCCTCTAAACATGCATTTCTCTCAATATAAATATCTGGCTGTTTATACACATAAGCACAATTCCACGCTAATAGGAAAAGACTTGTGCTTCCTCTTGTGCTTAAGGTGACCTTAATTTGACCCACTCCAATTAAATTATGCTTTCTAATGCATAATACTGTATCATACTGGTATGAAATGTATTGGCTATAGTGAATTGCCTGGTCCATCTATAGAGCTAAGGATGGAAATCATTGCAGCTGGGTATCACATGCAAAAGTAAGATGTATGATGAGAGCCCCTGCCAGACATCTAATTGTGCCACATGTATTAAACCAGTCATTGGAATTTTAAAAACAAATTGATTGGGAAAATAATATTGATAAAATATGTGCTTGTTGGAAGTTAAGAAACTAATGTGATGAATTGTATCCAGGGCAATACTAGGCCATATTAAAAATTGTACTTCAGGGTTTTGAAAGAGGGAAAATTTATGAAGTGGATAACAATTGCTAAACAACTGCAAACTTTTGTGATGTATCTTCCAATAAATCTGCATAACAGTGCAGTAGGGAAATAGATTTCTCTGGATGAATTTAATGAATTTCACAAATGCATGTATTCAGACATGCTGTAATACAAAGAATCCCAGGCTGGTTGAAGATGGTGCAAGAGGGAATGTGTTATTTTTTCAATTAAAATAATATGCTTTTACTGTTGTTCTGTTATTTAGCTCAGTAGCATCCAATAAGTGTACACAGTACTCCCAGAGCACCTTATCTTGTTACATTCTGTTTCTTCTCTTCTGCTTCAGTTTATTTAAACAAAATTTCTTCAGCTTGATTTTGTGCCTGTCCACCCATAACGCAAACAAAGCATTGTGAAATAATGTAATTTCTTGCAGGTATATGTGTCTGGGGATTTTTTTAAACTTCATCTTTGCACAGGCTGTTTTTAAATTTCCTACTAAAATAGTCCCAGTTTCTGAGACATGAATGAAGATGAAGGGAGTGTGCATTCATGGCATTCGGTCAAAATACTTTGATGCTTGAATGATGATGATTTGATGCTCTTCAACACTTTGAATTACTTCAGACTATTGTATTTAGTTTTCCACATGCTCTGGTCCTACAACTCTGACATACTCAGACTCCTCTTTGCAAATATATGATGCATTGGAAGGTTCATAACCCTAGCTGTGAAGACTAGGACCAAAAATACTAGGGTGATAGGAGGAACGCAATAATAAACTGGGACCCAGTTTTAAAATCACAAATATATGCATACCTATTGCTTGCCTGTGTTAGTTCAGCTTACAGTAAATAAAATGAGGGTCTTTTCTCCTAGCTCCCTGAAATTTCTTCCAATATTTCCTTCTCTAAAGTTAAATATTTCTGTGAAAGAGAAAGGAAAAGAGAGATCACAGCACACAGAGTATATATCTGAAATGAGAGGAAAGGATGCAAACCAAGGAAAGTGAAAGAATGTTACAGTATGAAGATACAGATGACAATATAAAACAAAAATCATAATATGTATGTTTAAAGTTTTATATATGTTTTCTTACTTATGTTAGCTAGTTTTTATGCAATCTCAGTGAAACAGAAGACAATATAGAATTTATTGGTATCCTGGCAGGTTTTTTGCAAGTTTTGTAGCAAATAAATAAGGATGCCATAGGACCAAATATTAGAAATGAATACTAGAGCTGGGGTTAGTGAGCAGTAGTTACCTAAGAAAAAGTTGTTGGAGGACCCATTCAAAGAGGAGTTGGAGTTGTTCTTAGAGGTACACCAAATGATCTGAAAAATAGTGTGGAAAATAATATTGGCCAAGATTCAAGACACTAACTTGCAATTACAGAATTTGTAAGATACAGGACCTACTTATCTTGTCACTGATAAATGAGTCCTCCTGAATTTTCTCACTTTGGGTAACTTAATACCTAATTATGCACATGCATATTTTCAGAAACAGCCTAACTTTCCTAGAAGTAGGGTCCTATAAACCTGATGTCAATACAGTGAAAACAAGATGTGGCCAGCAGTGTAACACTGACTATTCTATAAATTCAACCATTGGTTTAAAGCAAAGCTGAGGAACCATGTTGGAAAGAAACATCTGTAACTGCTCTGAGGATTTTCTCTAACTGAAAAGTTGTTGCATTTTTCATATTATTAGCATTAAAGGGATGTCTCTGAAGCTATTTTCAAAGGCATGTGAAGTTTCTTAAAGTTCTGTACAGACTCCAAAGACCATTTTCTGATTGAATATTTCTTATTTTTGGACAATGGTGTTAATAAGTATCCTTAAATAATTGCTTTTTCTCAAACCAGTTCCTTTTAGGATAAGACTCACACAGGTTTGTGAGGTTCAAATTCTGGATGCAGTTATTAAGTCAGATTGTTAACCTGGAACTGTTGCCCCATCTCACTTCTCCTGCATGCTGGCCCAGGGAGGGTGTTAAGAGTAGGAACCATTTCAGACCTTCATGCTGTCTGAAACTGCTCACTTCATGATTATTGTATTCCATTGCAGAATGTGCTGCCTGCAGTCTGGAAGAGAAGTGAGAGTCATTACTCATTGCTAAAGAGTTTCACTATGATTTGCAGCATGAAATCATTATGGAGGTGCCTAAAAGCAAGCAACAAAGATTTTTGTTAAATAGGCAAAGAACTTAGAACAAAATATCCTCCATTTATTATCTTCTTAAATTTTTTTGTCAAAATGCAATAATGCAAATGAGAGGCAGCAATCCCACTGAGTATTTGTTCCAATTTTGATGTGTACACTTACTGGATTGGATGAGTATTTTAAAAAAATAACTCCCTCTCCTCAGACCCCACCCCAAACACACACAAAGCCATACAGATGAATTCAGGGAATGTGAAAGAGCATGAGAAATTCCCATTGGAACCCTTCCCATTACATTGTACAAATAAAAGAGAAGTTTTGGGGTGTGCTTCCCCTCCTCTATTTTCCAGAGAATGCTAAGTGTGGGGTATGAAGCATTGCTGAGGCAGTCGGCAGCACCTCTTCTTTCCTGATTTCTGCCTTGTTTCCCCTTTATACCCACCAGCTTTCTCTCTCTTCCCTCACTCTTCCACAAAAGATTTCCAGCAGAGAGCAGCTGGTGCCTCGTTTTGGCTGCTTTCCCCAGACGCTGGGGGCTTTCACCAGAAATCAATGGCTGCTTATTTTCCCCAGTACTGTGTTTTTTATGTGTGGACTGACATGGCCCCAACCATACTGACCCATTCTGCTGAGCTATTTCCATTTAGACGTGCCTCTTTACAAATAGCGGAAATTAGTTGAGGGCCAGTGTCAAACTGCTTGTCACATCTTGTTTTCAATCTGTTCAAATCAGGTTTATAGCGTCCTATTCAGAAGCCCAGGCTGCTTTTGAATGCACACAATGCATTTCAGGCGTTCCATCAGGCGATAAATGCAGAGCTTCACATTGCTATTAAAAAATAATCATAATGATTAGTCTTTTGAATTTTGTGAAGTAACTTATTTGCTTGGGATTTGTTGTCTTAATTGCACTACGTCACTGGCTCATACTTATTCATCTCCGTAAGATGTAAACTCACTCCTATCTGATCTGTCAGTGTAGCAGTTGTACCATGTGAATAAGTTCTCCCATTGCTTCAGCAGTAATGAATGAAAAAGTAAGTGAATGAATGAATGAATGAATGATCAGAGGACTGCTAGATTGATGCAGCAAAAAAACCTCAGCAACTTGTATTCAGGAACTTCTGTCAAATATAGTTTTGTTTTATATCTCCACCTAAGGAGCAACCATGTAAGAATCTCAGAGTTGGAATGTGTCTGCAGTTACACTAGGCCTTATATGTTACTTCAAGAACAAGAAAGTGCCTTAAAACCTTAAAACATTGTAGAAAGACATGTTCTTAATGGCATTTCAGGACATTTCTTCTGCAATTTAGCAATATATTTATGGTATAACATTAAGTTATCTAAGCATGAAAGAAAACCTTATCACAACCTTTAGAACAGAAAATTATTTTAGTTCATCTCATTTGAAAGTCTTCACACTTGCCAAGGATTTTATCCTTGATGAGTGAAAATGCCTTGGGTGTTTGATGACATTCGGTTGCCAAATAATAAAGCTATTGAAATAGCATATGCAAATGCACACTATGTGATTTTCCACTAATTTTTCAACAATATGCAGAGGTTTAGAGCTCCAGATACAAGCACAACTCTCTACATGCTCTAAAGCAGCTGCTGTCATGTTCTTATGAGAACTTTCTAAGTGTTACCCTGGGAATACTTATTTGAATCTCAATATATGTTTATTCAAATGAACAGTCAGCCACAATTTTCCCTTTTCTTTGAAATGAGAAAAAAAATCAAATAGGGGTGTCAAAACCCCACAGAATTTCACTGCAACAGTGCAAGGGAGATTAACAAAAACCTCCCAAATGTTCTGTACACAGCACACAAAACTGCTGAAAACTCCTTGTTGAATTCCAATATTCAGTGACTGTCAAAGTCTTAGGGCTAATTGCAAGGAGTGAAGCTATCTCTGTGGCAATGAAAGTTAGGGGCTTCCTTAAGTGGGCTCCAGCAGTTAACACCAGGACTGTGTGTTCTTGGATGGAGATCTTGGAGATTTTGGTCTATGGGGACATTAGTAAAGAGAGGGATTTCTTGTAAACTGAATCTTTATTCCCTGCACTTGAGTCTATTATCTTTGTTTTGGGTGAGTAGACTCTGCAGGAGTTGCACAGTTCAGCAATCTCTTCTTCTCCTTTCTCTAAAGCCACTGCTTTTCTGAGTCTGAAAGCTACAGAGAAAAGATTAGTAGGGAAAGATGCCTTCAACAGTCTTACAGATGGGCAGGATGATCATAAAATATGACTTGGAATGTCGGGTGGGTAAACCCAAAGCTAGAAAATATAAATAAGTAACACATTTCTTAAGTATCTTCTGATATCAGTTGTTATCTTATTTCTCAAGTTTCATGAAACAGTGCTATGCTCAAACATTAATCAGTGGTCTGACTTTTGTTTTGCAAAGTTTTTCTAGTTTTGCCCGAGTATGACGTTCTGAATTGTGGCCTGAATCCATCAAGTTCAGTCCATTTCAAATTAACTAGGTGTAAAGTCAGGTAGTAACATATCACATCCTTCAAATACAAAGATATTTTTGTTCAGAGCTCCAGACGTCTCCATTTCAAGCAAAATAATTTTCATGGAGGTTTAAAAAGCACTTTTTATTTTTGCACCTTAAAAAATGTATTTTGGTTTTGGAAAGCCTTCGTCTTGTATCAAAAGAGACACATCAAACTCTGCAGCTCTGCAGAAACGTATATGAGAAAGATTTTTAGGGTACTATTTCTTAACTGTCCTGTGGAATGTGGAATCTTGAGATCTCATTCTCAAAGACTGACATTAGAGCTTGAATTTTACACACCAAAAGTAGCTTTTAAAAGTTCACTTGAAAAAAATATGTTTCCCTTTTTAAAGAGTTTTATTTATTTTTATTTTATTCATTTAATAAATTATTATTATTATTTATTATTTTATTTATTTATTTATTAAGTTCATTATTTCTTTGTAAAACCATTCCTTCACTTTTGCCAACTCTTTCCATAACATGAGGATGTCTGGATTTTTGTTCTAGGAAAACCCTGATAAGAATATAATTTCATCCAGTGATTTTTATAAAATCTCTTATAAATATAGTTTTTGTTATCAAAATGAAAATAAAAACCCAGACCAATTAGGCAAGGTTTTATTTCCCTGCTAGGTGACCTTCAGGACAAGGCAGAAAGAATTCTGATTGAGAGGAGAGGAGAGGAGAGGACAGGGGTAGGAAGAAAAGAATGTTTGGGCAGAGTAGGAACAGGACCTGAGACAGAGGACTGAGATGCCATTTATATTGTATTATCTCATTTCTCCATTTTAGCAGAATGTTTACATAAAAAAAATGTTGGAAGAATAGTGATAGCTGTCTAATTCTGCAGGAGATTTTTTTCCCCCTTCTTTTCTTCTGAATTAAGAAGATGAAATATGACCAGAGACTTATGGGAGAAACTATAGAAAAAGATGTCTGGAGTTATTTTTTGTTTTTGCAAGAGAAAATAAACTCTAATTTTTTCTAAGACAAAATTAATATTTTCAAAATTTTCAGTATTTCATACAATTGAGAAGGTTTTGGATACGTAATTATTATTTTGCAACACTGAATTGTTTTGCTGACTATTTAAAAGTGTTCTTTTTATGCTCTATACATATCAGAAAACACAGAAAATCCCATTTTCAAACACAAGAAATGCAAGTATCATCCATCATTTTGGCTTTTCCAAGCAGTCAATTTTTTCTAATTTCAACTTCAAATTCTTCCAGTGATGCCAAAACTGAATTTTCACTGCAGGAAGTTTGGATAGATTACTGAGGTTTGAAAGGCACATTAACTCGTTAGGCGTATTTACAACCCTCCTGTTTTAAAAGGTCTTACCACAACTTGTTCTGTCTTAAGAGAAGCCAGTTAAATGCATTTGCCAGCGTGCAGAGTGTCACACACAGGGAAAGGAACAGCATGTTCCTTCTTACAAGACAATAACATCTCACACGTGGTGAAGGGTAAACCCATCCATAATGAGTGGGGGCCACAGTATGAAATGTTGATTCCTCCTTTCTATGACCTCTGTGATTGCCAGCCAGAGTGTACACAGCTAATAAAATGAGTGAAAAAATATTTCTTGTATGCTTGCAAGCAGAGACCTCAGGCATGGAGTATTTTACTAACCAATAGGTATTCAGGATACTGACTAGGCATATAAAGCAGTGAATGGCTTGGATAATTGCATAGGAGCTGAGAAAGAGCCAATGTAGTGACCAAACCTGTGAATACAGACCAGAAATGAAACATAAGCAGGTCTGTGTGCTGCAGTTTGGACCAATAACTTGTTCCTGGAAAATACTGCTGTCTAGTGGTTTTTTTACAGCATACCTGCTTGGTCTTTTTAACATTGTTTTATTATAGGCAGAAAAATGAAACAATTTTACTATATTCAGAAATAGTTTAACAGTTCCAGAGGGTACTGTACACACACTTCTACCCCAAACAATACATCAAAAAGGCACTTCAAATACGAAAGCAAATTGAGTGATGAGAAGTGTATCAAACCAGAATAATTGGCCCTGAAGATCACAATTTAAAAGCGGATGGCAAATGCCCTTGGGTAAAAACAGCACAGAGCTCTTTCTCTCCACGAAGAGCCATCAGCAGCGATAAGATTTCCAGAACACTGAACAAAAAACATTTGCATGCTATTTCCTATCACTGTTTTCAGTAAGTAGGAGACACAGAAGCTGTAGTGCTATGCTTATGATCTCTTAGTAATGAAGGGTGTCAAATTACCAGTGTATGCATAGAAGCATTAATTTATCCTCTTTCCAACAACCATTTAAATGTGATCTTGGACTAAGTTACAGAGCAGTTAATAATATGCCTCAAGCAAAATATTACAACTATAGGCTGCATTTTAAGGCAACCAACCTCTTCCATCCATATGTATGTTAATAACAGCAACTACCTCTTCTACAGCACCTTGGTTCCCAGAATTATGGGACTTTCAGTACATCTGGATTGGAATTTTGAACAAATTGTGCATATGCTTCATTCTTATGTATATACTTTGTGATTGGAGGTCCTTTCATCACAATTAAAGTCTGTATTGACACTGTAATAAGATAACATGTGTGCTGCAGATCTACATGCTAGAAAGTCTGGTTATATTACATAGAATGTATACATAATATGCTTTATGATTTCACTTTAGTACAACTTCATTTATAATGCTGAAAACACTTTTCCTGCAACAGAAACCATGTTTTTTAACTCATGAGCATAAGAATTTGTCCTTATGCTCAGTTTCTGTAGATGTCCTAAAGGCTAAAGACATGTTTCCTATTTCAACCAAATGTTCATAATCTTAAAAATCATCTGCTTGTATTTAGACTAGTTGCCTTTTTTTTTTAGGGCAGATACTTTTAATCCATTATGAAGGTTATTACAAAGACTAGAGCCAAATACTCAATGAGCACACGTGAGAAATTTTGGAAAAGATTGAAGGATTCAACAAGGGTCTGATTCTTATTTGGAGTTTCCTCATAGAATATAAATAATCTTCCTCATTCCTATCATACCACATGCACAAAGGATTGACAGAGCAGCAGCACAGGGGGATTCTAAAACATCAAATATCCTGGGTTTTTTTAATATTTGTGAAGAGAGATCACATTTCAAGGGAGAATAGATTTTGTAAGAAAATAAAAACCACAAAACTGAAAACCAACCAACCAACCAAGCCCAAAATTGAATATATATATGTTTCTAAGGCTGACTTTGAAATGTCTAAACTTCAACATTCAATCTTTTTTTCATTTCAAAGGAGAGTCTTCTAATGATGTGTCATTCAAAACTTTTATGGTCAAAGAAATTTCTACAGGACTTGTAGCAGCTGTTGAGTAATAAATTATGAAGAGAGTGCCCAATTATTTGTATACTGACTCTAGATGTTTGTCTACATGAATTGGAGTATGGTTACTGAGGTTAAAGGGACCCCTTAAGCTGGAAGAGAAGCCCATGTGGCTAACAAAGGTGTTAAATAAGGAGAGTTCAGATGGTTTACATTGGCATTTCTGTAAGTGATGCATGTGAGGGGACATCTCTAAGACTCCTAGAACAGCTGCACTCTTGGCCTTGTATTAATATTGAGCTAAGAAATCTTTCACCAGTAATCATCTGTGCTGTCAATCTTTTTGATATTGCAAATAGTTACTTTCTTCTGGAATAAAGGAAAAAATTCAGGATCCTTTAGCAATGTCTACTATAATACCTAATATAAGAATACTTAATTATTACTAATGAGATAAGGGATTTAAGTTATTTGGGAATGTCCCTTCTAGCCAGTGGTGATTTCTGGTTTATAGACAAAGCCTATAGTATCACAAGCTTGGGTAGGAATCTTTTTTCCTACAATAGGAATGTGAAAGATAAGTCCACTATTTGTAAAGTAAATACTCTGACTTTAGTACTGAAGTTTGTTTGTCTGACTGTCCCATGATAAGTGCTAATTATTAATTCAATGGCACTTGAAAAAATCACTTATGTGATTGATGAGTAATTCTTTATGGCCTCTCAAACTGTCAGGGACAACATTTTAACACAATACTGTGGTCTGTATTTCACCTGGGTGCCTGATAACTCATGTATATAGTATACAGCATTGTGCTCCTATTCCAGAGATGTTCACTGGTAAAATATTCTGGTTTTTGTTTTGGGAGGTTTTTTTCCCATTTCTTCCTGACAGCATCATGACACTGTGTTTCATCTGCTTGTCCTAACCTTCCTGTCTTCTCTTTTCAGTAATTACACATGCTTCTAGCACAACCACACTCTATTTCATTGGTTCTATGAATACACTGTAATTTACCCTTCATTTGCTAAATAAATAAAGTGCAACTCACACATATCACCAGTACAGAAAAACGGAAAGGAGAAAGTCTGCAGAAATGTGTCTGCCTGTGAAATGCTTATCACACAAGCCAAGCTTAGTGTGTCATAGTTAGTACTATGTGAGTTAGTGTACAAGGCACAGTCAGTGCCTGGGTGTGGGATTAGAGCTTGTTTGCAATAATGGCAGCACCATGCCAACAGACTAAACCCTGTTATTTCAGATACAACCTTCATTTCACATACACACATGTGTATTTTATACACAACAGTATGCTGTGTTGGGTACCCTGCTGACAAGACTCTGTTAAGCTGCAAAAACAATTTCAGTGAGTTATATTGTTTGGACAACAGAATTTATTGACCCATCTCTTCAGGCGCTGGTTACACTTTGAAAAAAAGCTGGTTGGTGCAGTTACTTTGCCATCTGTGGCAGCAATAAGAAAATATGAGAGTGATGGTCATGATTCTTACTGACATCTTTTATCCTGGTATCTAGTAACAGCTGACAAAGAGGCACCTGCATATGTTCCTTGAATTCTTGAAAGGTTACAGTCTCAAAGGTAGCAAAAACAAAAGACCACCATGCAAGGTGATTTTGATGTTCAAATTTAGTTTATATGAACTAAGTATTGCAGAAACCATAATAAGACCTACATCTAAAAACATTATCAGTAGCGATACCACCAGGGTTTCTCTTCCTAATGAATCCAGCCATATCAGAGCTCTGCTAAAGATGAGAAATGAAATACCATCGTGTATTTTTCTTTAGTACAATTCCTTTGGGTCCTATTCCTATACTATTTGTCAAAACAGCACTTTTCAGCAGCTCCTCTGAGGAAAACAGAATTCCATTTCAGTTCACAAAGTTAGTGTGATATTGTTGGACTAGACTGAGGCAGAGGCGGGGGGGGAGTGGGCAGTGGAGAGTGGGGAGTGGGGAGTGGGGAGTGGACAGTGGGGAGCAAGAACAAAAAACAAGCAAAACTCATCAGCCAAACAAAAGAGAAAAATGATGCCTCTGATATTTCACAGTCCATCAATATTTTCTTGGAAAAGAGATAAAAAATGTCCTTAGTAAGTTGTTTTATTTTTTTCCTTAAAAGGTTGTCAATTTTTTTGTGAAGTAGCAGTTCTTGCATATGAACTTAGTTTTATGTTTATTTTTCAGCTTGTCTGTTAAGGGCAACTCCTGCCTGATCAACCTAGTGGCCTTTTATGATGGAACGATTCCGTGATTGGATAAGGGAAGGGCTACAGATGTCATTTAACTGGGCTGCAGTGAACCCTTGGACACAGTCCTCCACAACATCCTTCTCTCCAAATTGGGCAGAGATTAATTTGACAGGTGGACCTGTTAAGTGGATAAGGAATTTTTTGGGTGGTCACATCCAGAGGGTGGTGGTCAATGGTTAGGGTCCTGATGGACATCAGTGAGAAGTGATGCCACCAGGGGTCTGTACTGGGACCATCAGCGACATACAAGGAGACATGCAAAGCAGTATCAAGTGCAGGTTTGCAGATGACAAAAAAGCTGAGTGGCATAGTGACACTCCTGAAAGACAGGATGCCATCCAGAGGGACATGGACAAGCTCAAGGAGTGAGCCCATGGGAACCTCATGGGATTCAACAAGGCCCAGTGCAAGGTGCTGCACCTGTGTTGGGACAGCCCCTGTTGACAGTCCAGGCTGGGGGATGAAGGCACTGAGAGCAGCCCTGCTGGAAGGACTGGGGGGTGCTGGTGGGTGAGAGGCTGGACATGACCCAGCCATGAGCACTCACAGAACAGAAAGCCAAACGTGTCCTGGGCTGCATCCAAAGCAGAGTGGGCAGGGGAGGGAGGGGACTCTGCCCCTCTGCTCTGCTCTGCTCTGCTCTGCTCTGCTCTGCTCTGCTCTGCTCTGCTGAAAACCCTCCTGCACTGATACATCCAGCTCTGGGGCCCCGGTACTGGCAGGACATGCACCTGTTGGAATTAATCCAGAGGAGAGACAAAACTATTGTCAGAGCTATGGAACTCCTTTCCTATGAGGGAAGACTGACAACACTGGGATTGTTTGGGCTGGGGAAGACAAAGCTCCAGGACGACCTTAGAGCAGACTTCCAGTTTCTGAAGTGAGTCTACAGGAAAGCCAGAGAGGGATTTTTTTGTAAGATCGTATGGTTAGAGAACAATAGGAAAAGGCTTTTAAGCTGAAAGAGATAAATTTTAGATAGAATATTGGGAGGAAATTCTTTATACGAGGGTGATGAAGTCCTGGTACTTGCTCTGCCCAGAGAAATATTGGATACACCATTCCTGGAATTGTTCTAGGAGGTGTTCTGTGTTGGATGGGATTTCAATTAACCTGGTCTGCTGCGAGGTGTCCTTGCCCACAGCAAGATTGGTACCAGGTGATCAATAGGATTCCTTCCAACCCAAAACATTCTATGATAGTATGATATCCATGAGAATATCAGCTCTGCTTTAGGCTTTTACCTCAGGATGTCTCCTCTAATTTGCAAGTACTATGGATGCTATACAGGAATTTTTGCAATAGCAAACTGCAAGTGAGAAGGAAAGGTATCAATTGTACAAATTGCTGGTTTTAGCACTTTGAACTATAAAGTAAAAGTTGAAAGGAGGCGGTTTTTCCTCTGTGTTTTCCCCTGAGCAGTTTATCTTTCCAACATTAAACCATTACATTAGCTAGAAATGTAAGGCAATAAAGTTTAAAAATCCTTTAACGAGATCTCATGTGGATGGAATAATCTCCCCTCACTTCAGGCAACCACATTTGAACTATTTGTTTAGATTCTCTTAAAGGAAGTGGAAAGAAATAAACCTTTCTAAAGTGTGATTTATCTTATCTATTTCAGTCACTATTTTAAGATGAGATTAATTATATTCCAGAGATACCAATTTTTCTCCATTACTATAAATAGTATCTAGATTATTAACTTAGAGATCTAGACTTTTAATGCAGAAAAAAATCATGGATTGGAAGTTAGAGGAGATGAATTCCACCCCTTATTTAAGGTCTGTAAACACTCTTGGCAGCTCAGTTTAAGAAAAATACAACTTTTAGGTGCAATGCATCTCTTTTAAGACAAACATAGCACCACAGATACCTTTTTGTTCTCACTTTATCCGTGTAGCTGTCAACCACAGGTAACAAGTTTGTGCTTATGGGTAATGTTTGTAATTCAGATATATCACAGAATCTGTGCCAGGACTGAAAAGTCATATAGGGTTACACTGGACATTTGAACATGAAACACTGTGAGACAGGTTTAAAAACATCAATTCATGACAATGTGAATATAATCCTCTCCTCTGGCTTCTGATTTTTTATTACATCCAAAATTAATCACAATATCTAAGGTGGAGAGAATGTGATGGAGGAGATAAATTAAATCTTTTAGGAATAAACTACATCATGCAGCAAATAGGTGAGGACTAGATGCATAGATTCAAATCCTAGCACGAGAATTCTAGAAGACATAGGACTGGAAATCTGGCACTTACTGACATAAACAAATTGGAATTGTGTCAGACATAGTATGTGCCAAGTTGATTGCGAGGGATTGAGAAGGACACACAGAAAGACACATCTCATTGCAGCATTAGCTCTGTATGTCATGTTTTGGAATGGTCAAATGTCTCTTCATAGGGAAAATACAGCTTGTTTGGAAAAACTGACACCTAACAGGCTACATCTGGAAAACAACTTAGGATTATAGCAATAAAATACTAAATTGAGACAGAGCACATTCAGTCACTGAGGAAAAATCCCTCTATGAGAAATGATTTAAGCTAGTAATTCTTGAAAATTTAAAATGTTTGCCTTGATATACAATGGGATATTGCTCACGGCAGTTTTTTCATATTCTGTAGATTATTCCAGTAAAACGAGACAATAACTTTGTGGTCTGTAAGCTGAAAATTAAAACCAGATACACATGTTCAAGCCATCTGCTGAACACTGTTTTTCAAGAGAGAGGGCGAGCATATGGATTCTAGGGGTGAAAATGCCACTGTAGTAAGTACATGGATGTACTCCAATTTACAATGCAGCTTATAGGAACCACTGATACTTTTTTTTTTTTCCTTAAGCACAAAAAAGGGCATTATGATCAAAATTCACATCACTTAGACTAAGAAAAGTAGACTGGTAGTCAAGGTCATTTCACAGGCACCAGAATGACACTGAAGAAGCAGAGTGGGGAAGGGTTGCCTTGCTATCTGAGTGCCTTGAAAGATGCTGCTTAACTGGCAAGTGCTCAAGGTCTGCAGGGAAAATGGATGAGTGTGCAAGTACCCCTTCAGCATAATTCCACTCCTGTGTTTACTGAGATAGCCATGCAGCACCACTGCAACAGGAAGACAGGAGTATGGCTACACTCCATGTTGTTACTTAAAATGTCTTTCTTCCCTGGAAGTTTTAATCTCTGCTTCATGATTCCTAGTTTACAATTGTGCTAGCTATCATAACTTAAGTCTATCCTGGCAGCACTCCAGAGAACAAACACAGAAATGCATGAAAGAAAATGTGTTTCGTGTGCCAGCGGAATTTTGCTTCCACTGAACAAGTGCAGTGGCTGGGAGTCCTTTCTGAGTTGGAAGTTTGCCACAGAAAAGATTTCTATAAACCCCTCTGTCACAAATAAATGCAGGGATTTTGTTCCATGGCATTCAGCACCTTAAATGAAATACAAAATGACAAATGCTGTAGAGCACTGGTAACTGAGGCACACAGAACACAAATCAGAAAACAATTGAAGGACAGACACACCTTCTTCCTACATAACTATGAGTATTACAATTATTTGTTATGACTAAATTGATATAATTAGCAAAACACTTAGACACTATTCTTAGAAATGTTAGTTATCAGAATTTTTGTTGCTTGCTTTTAAATAAAAGAGACACTCTGTGAATTTGTTTCATAGATGCTTTAATAGCTAAAACTGCATTGGCAAAATGGTTCCTTAGAGGTCTCATACTTCTAATTGTCATGTGTGTGAACGTGTAGCTATTGTAAAGAAATGTAACTGGGGTGTTATGTATTCAAGTGAACAAGTGAAATGCAACTTCTTCATTTAGTTCACAGTTATTATCCACCCAATTATACACAGAATGATACAGATCCAAGGCTTTTGGGGATGTCTTGTGGGTTTCATTTTTGGATTGCACATATTTCCTTGAAAGGAATAGATTTGATACACCTAAAACATAAAGGTAAAAATATGAAGACCCAGCTACAGAAAATTTGGGAATCATTAAAATAACCTGGAGACCTCCTATCTTATCAAGGAAGCCATGGGCACATGTCATGACAGCATTTTGTAGACTTATTCTGTGTGCTATGGCCATAGACCCTTGAAGTGTTAGAGTAGGGACACAAAACAGATGCAGAGTTGTTGTGTAGGGACAGAGTCACTCAGTTGTCCTGGTTGTGTGTTCTGGCATTCAACTGATCTGTAGCTGCAGTACAGGATTTGTCTCTTCCCATCTTGTCAGGCTGGATCATTCCAGAAGAAGAACAGCAGTTAGTTACTGCGAGTGCTCCTAATGTGAGTGCTTTTCTAGGCTCAGATTATTTAGAGCTGGAAAACTCATATTACCTAGAATATTGCCTCTGCACCCAAAGAAGCACTGTCAGCAGGTCAAGGCAGATGATTTTGTCCCTCTGCCTTGATGGCACCCCACTTCATGCAGTGCTGCATCCAGCTCTGGGTTCCTCAGCACAGGAGGGATGTGGATGTGCTGGAGCTAAAAGGAATAACATGAATGTGGCTTTACAAACAGATGATGTGAATCTGCTTGTAGATAGGGCCAGGGCTGTGTGGATAAGGAAGCAACAAGAGAAACTATCAGTTTCAGAAAATGTTACTAATTGACACAAACTGCAGCTCGGCCAATTTCATGCTACATTCTTGAACTTCGGGGTAAAGAACAAAGACTTAATAGAGCCATGTTATACAAAGGGGGAGTGCATTCTAAGAGAGAACAGAGGAGGTGAACTGGGAACTCTGTACCTTCCAGGTACCTTAGCCAATGGGAAAAGGGAGGTGGTGATGCAAATGGGAAATCAGGATAAATAAGGAGGTTATGTCCTTCAATAATTCGAGGGAACGCATGGAGAAATGCCCCATGGCCTCTCCCTTTGTTTATGCTTGGTGTTAGGGGACCCCTTTGCCTCCTTTTTTGGACATAAATCTCAGGTGCATTTTTGCTCACAGTGCGAGTCCAGAGGAGGGTGGCAGAGACTGGAAAAGGCTGATGTCTTGAGACATTCTGGGATGCACCTGTGTGGGGAGGGGGTCAGGTCAGGCTTTCTGAGTGACTGAAAGTCCCACCTGGGAGGAGGGTCCATGGGGGCCCAAGGATTTGAAAGGCTGGCCACAAGTGCAACATGCCCTTTTGGAGTTTATCCATGTTGGAACACAGGAGTTCATAGCTATATGTGTTTTTTCCTACATCTTTTTTGTTTTTCCTCTTCTGTTCTTCTTCTAATTTTCTTTCCATGGGACATTTTGGGTAATTTATTATCAAATGGGTTAAATGGGCTAAATTAATGCTATGATAAGTTTTGTATTAATTGGATCCCTTAGTAAATCTTTTGACATAGTTCTTTGATTTTCTATATTTTGTCATCAAGCTTTTGTGTAATTTTGACCTCTTGAGGATATCTGTTCAGTATTTTTCCTATGTGCTTAACCCAGAGTAAATGTCAATATATCCCTTGTGTTCAAATGCTTTGGGGTGCTACAGAGGATGATTAGGATGGATGATTAGAGGGATAGAGCACCTCTCCTATGGAGACAGAGAGAGAGATGGGGCTGTTCAGCCTGGTAACATTATTGTGACATTTTGGTACCTAGAGGTGGCCTACTAGAAGGATTGAGCAGAACTTTTTGCAAGGGTATATAGTGACAGAATGGGGAGAAATGTTTTCAAGCTGAGAGAAAGTAGGTTTAGATTAGATATTAGGTAGACATTCTTCACTCTGGGGGTGGCAAGGCCCTGCAGCAGTTTGAAGAAGTTGTGCATACACCATCCCTGGAAGAGTTCCAGGCCTGGCTGCCTGGGGCTTTAAGCAACATGGTCTAGTGGAAGGTGTGTTTGGCCATGGACAGTAAGGCTAGAACTAGATAAACATTCAGGATCCCTTACAACCCAATCCCTTCTATAATTTGTTGCTTAAGACTGCTTAAGAAAACTTCAGGTAAGCGTCTGAGGATTAGGACTCTCAGGCATTATTTCATTTTTTTTTTCACTCTTAGACACAGAATCATTGTTCAGAAAGGAAAACTGAGGATTTGATGTCAATATGAATTCCCAGAACAAGAAGGAGGTAATCCATTTCTGAGTGTATTAAGAATAGGAATTAGGAATTAATGACCGAAAGTCATTAAACAAAAGGGAGAAACATCTATTTTCTGGTCCATTAATACAAATGCATCCATTTTATTATTTTCTATGATAGCTTATCTTAATATGCCTCAGGCTTTAATTCAGATGTCTCCTCAAAGGAAAGGTAGATTTGAATTTGGATGGAGTTTCCAGTAGATCATACTTGAAATCATGACCCTCTTGTACATTCTGTTCCCTCTGTCCATCAGTCTATGCCCACAAAGTGGGACAGCACCAACACAGAGATGAAGACAGCCTCAGCTGAGAATAGTTTGGTAGTTAGGTTGCTGGTTTTGGGAATATGAGGCTTGGTTTCTATTTCCTACTGTACATGTAGTTGAGTGAGGCTGACCTAAGAGATTTAGCAGCTCCAGGTCTAAGCAGTCTTGAGGACTTGGGAACTGGGCATGATCTAAGACTACTGCTATAAAAAACCTCATAAATAAGATTGATGCCAACTCTGAGACCAACAGAATACTGGAGGTGCTGTTGTCATCCAATGGTTTTTCACATGCATGCAGTAGCTGTGTTAGTCTGGACCTTTTGCTTCAAGACCAAGAAGCAGAAAAGACAATTCACTTCATGTTACACATCTAGCCTCAGGCAGGTCTGCAGGCTCCCTCTGTGAGCAAGGGAAGTTATCTGTGGAATGGAAATCAAAGTTCTGAGTGCTGTGATTCTGTCATTTCTACATTTCTAGGCTTGAATACATTTTTTTTTTTCCCCCTAGATCTTTTGTAGATATCATATAGGTGCAGAAGATCTGTGATTTTGGACTGTAGTCAGTTTTTGAGTATGACTAGAAATCATCATTCATAGACATCTACCCACAAATGACACAACTGTCTTGGGAAATGTTGGTCCTCCTCCTCCATCCATAGAAGGGGCTTGCAAGTCTAACTGGTTTTTAGAGATCTAACCTATATGAAAGAGCCCTACTCTCATCATTACTTAAAGATAAGATTGAGAGGCCAAAACTGGCAGTAGGTGCTCACACCTTGACCTACTTACTTAAAAACACAGAAGAAATAATGGCATTAATTATTGGAACTAATCTAGAAACAAGCTGAGTGCCATTCTACTGAAGCACAACAGAATATGGTTTTTATAAAAGCTCACACATTTGCCTTGAGATGTCATCCTTAAAAAGTCATTCCCTTTAATGCTGTTATTATTTGTTTACTATGCTCTTAATTGAATTATTTTATCAGTGATATTTATGTATTAGCATCTATCTATTGAACATGTAGAAAAACTAAACCTATGTTCTTAATATTTTATATGTAATGCACTTTCCTCTTGTAATTTCTAGCCAATAGTAATGACATTTCACTGACACCTTTAAAGGTGCCTGGTAATCTCTGATGGCAGAGTAAGAAAGAGCTAAGTTGTCATAGCTAAGAGACCAAAGACTTGCACACAGAAAGATAAAACAATTCTGATGTATTGATTTTTATTTTTTATTATTTCTTCTGTTTGCACATGTCTTTGATTTGATTTATCCTGAAACTGAATCCTGGAGAGAGCTTACAGAATAAACAATGACTCAGCACTGTAATGTTACTCACCAACAAGTTGTGAAGATTGAAGATTAAGAACTCACAAATTGGTAAAGACCTTTTGTAGAAAACAGACTTCACTTGGCAGAATCTGGCTAAACTCAGACTTCCATTCAAACCTTGAGCTGACTGCTTTATTTCCTCAGTTTCCAGAAATATTTTCCTGCATTTATGATGGCTTTTAACAGTGGCAAAAAATTCTGTCCCTGGTACCTAACCTACTTTTAAAAATGGTGCTTCTGCTGTTTCTAGGCTTCCTAGAGCATTTAAACAAAGGTGTACATCATACAATAAAATGGTGGTTTCTCTTTTTTTTTTTCTCTCTCTCCCAGTTTATGTAAAATCTGAAGTTAATTAACTTTAAAATGTGCCATGCTCTCACAAATTTTTATTGGATTCCTCTTGCACGTTCAAGTGCTGCAATAATTCAGTTTCAGAGTGCTTGGGCATTGCAAACTTATTATACAATGGACAATTTGATTTTTACTGGTACAGTAGCTTGTGCCTGAAGACCACCCCTGGAGAGGCCCCAAGTGGCTTTACACTCCAATGCACTCACTGTAAAAGTAACAAAACAGGATGAAGGATGGCGTTCAGGGGGAGGGGAGGAGGGAGGGAGGAAGTGGAAGCCAACGCTAGCAGTAAGTTTGACAGTACTGAACAATTGAAACAGCCTTTTACTAAATCAAAATGCAGCCCGACTTTTCCTGAATTCGAAAGTACAGTCAGAAGAAAAAAAGCAGGGAAGATTAAAAAGGAGAAAAAAAGTGTTTTGACTGAAACATAATTACCTTCTATTTCTGTAGATCACATGGCCGAGTTTTCTCTGGTGCACTCTTTCCTGTAGATTTTAAACCTCAGTGCGCAGGTAGGATTATGTAAAAAAAAAATTACAGAAATCACACATAAAAGAATGGTTTCCATGTGCCAATCCAGCTGTAGCACAGCAGCTTCAGAGATATCAATCCTTCCTTCTCCACCACCAGCTATCTCATACTCTCCATCTTCCTTTCTCTGCTTTTTTATCATCCTTCAAAGGCTGCAGGAACAGTCTGTGGCATGGCTTTTATGGTACACAGTGTTGGCCTATGCATTCATCTCTTCTGCACCATTTCTACCTTCATGTATGTGCCTAATTTTCCCCATCGAACTCAGTTTTTTAGTTTGTATTTTAAGATTGGCAATATGTCTCTGAATCTGGCTTCTTTAGATAACACAGTTCTAAATGCCCTTGCTTTTTCTACTATTCATGACATTAAAACAATGAAATGTGAGCTTTGAATGATACAGTCATGGTGAGGCAGTGTGTCAGCTGCACTCGTTTCCATTCAAATCAGTTTGGCAATCTTCAGATTATTTTTTTCCCTTGATTTATTAGTCTTGCCATTTTCTTAGCTGTATTTTTGGAGCAAAATCACGACTTTTCTATTCCATTAGGATATTGTTGCTCCTGTGATTTACTCCTTAAATTCTCTAAATTCTCATTTTTTTTTCCTGTGTCAAGTTCTTATTGCACATAAATAAGGTTTCTCAGGAAACCAGTGGTCATATGTGATATGAGTCATGGACAGTTTGAATTGTCACTTTTTGCTTATCAAAAAATTCAGCTGCCTTTTTTTTCCCCCTTTTTTTTTTTTTTTTTTTTTTTTTTTTGCATAGGCCTCATGCTCTTTGAGGGACAAATTGTAACACTTAGGTGGCATTTGAATCATTGTGGGTGTGTCAGGTTGTTTTTTAATTTTGCTTCTAAAATGCAGTCATAATCTGCTACTGAACTACATTAATAATAAACTTGTGGGTTCACTGTGGACAGGTATAAGATCAAAAAATCTATCCAGAACAAGGACTGTGGAGTAAAAAGAAAATTATTTTCCCACATGTTTGGAAAGGGAAGATGACTTGCCAGCTGAAAGGTGTATGCTTGGCAACTTGTGAATTTGGTTGTACCATGTAGAAACATGCTTGTGATGCTATCCAGTAGAGGGCAGAGGACATGTATTCATATTTTCTTTATGATGTTTTACCATATGAATTGTATGACCACAGGCAAAATGTCACTATCTGTTATCCTTTCCTCAGGGCAAAGAGAAGCATCAGGGAGAGGATACAACCAGTATCATGTATATGGATACATATACATACCTTCCCAGAATTTTCAATAATACTGTTGAAAAACAATCCAAACGAATATTGGTTCTAGAAGCAAAAGGAAGTATTTTAAGGGAGAATGGAAAATTTTACTGAGAATGGTTTGACATGAGTCTTTCTGATGAAGAAAGCACTTTAAAGACACTTCAGGAATATTTAATGGAATAATTCAATTCTTTAATGGCATCTTTAAGCTTTAATAAGTCCTAGCTTATAATTAAAAATATCAGGTTTCTCAAGATTAGTTATAGAGGACAACCATAGTAGTCTCAAAACTATTCAATTTTTTTGTATCTATAATCCATCAATTCTACATTAACGATCTCACTGGTTTTGGGATACTCCCAAAGATATAATTTCATCATGGAGGACAGACAGGGGTTAGAATGCAAGGAGAAATAAATAAATATCCCATCTTGCATAAATTTCTTAAATTCAAAAGAGCAAAGTAGAACTCTGGATGGTGTATCCCAACTTTGAAATATTACAGGGTAGTGTATTATGGGATATAGAAGAGGTTTGAGTGCAATACAAGGATATTTTAGCTAAGAAAACACTTTTTAATATAATAGAAAAGAGCTGTTTTTATAATAGAGATGGTTCACAAATCTGCCAATCCTCAGGGAAGGTCACACCACACAAGTGGACTGTTCCCTGCACAGTTATTTTTCCTATTTGTATCCTATCTTCTTCTAATGAAACAGTAATTTTACATATTTTTCTTGTATTTGATAGAAATCAAGCATGATTTCTCAGTTTTATACTTAGAAACTATTTTGAATGCATGGTTCTGCTTCTTTGGAGTTGCCTGGTGAAGGTCAATAACATGTTAAAGTGATTTGAGATCCAAAGATCATAAATGAGATCTTTTTTTTTTTCCCCGTTGCAAATATAAATTTGTTTTGACAGTGAGTTGTTTTGTTCTTTATTGGGTTTTTTATTTCACAGACTATGGAGCCAGTGGTCAAAGTGTTCAGCTGTGGTTTCCTAGCCTGAAAAGCAGAAGGTAAGTAGAAACATATATGGTTTCCTGGGCTGTCTGGCTGAATGTCAGAAAAAAATAAACGGAAAAACAGAGCATCTAAGAGATGCTCCTGCAGGAGTCTGAAGCACAGCTCTTCCAGGGTAACCACCACTGAAAGGGATGTTTCCTCCCTTGACTATTTGACTAGAATTGTGACAGCACTCAGCAGAAGAGTTCAGTGGTGACTGTAGCTGGTGATACTGTAAGGCTCCACAAATTATGCTTATCGGAGTCTACAGAGCACTTTCTTAAGAAAGCAGCAGCATTTTATCCAACTTTGGCAGTGAAATTGGAGTATGACATTCAC
Organism: Muscicapa striata striata; assembly: GCA_030060385.1. Lineage (NCBI taxonomy): Eukaryota > Metazoa > Chordata > Aves > Passeriformes > Muscicapidae > Muscicapa > Muscicapa striata. Next base: position 471,422 of record JAREIS010000326.1, read on the forward strand.
TCTGTCTCAGTTAATTGCATTCCTACATCTCCTCCAATATGGAAAGGTATTTTCTCACCATGCACCTCTGCGAGTTGAGAGCATTGTCCTTACTTACACTGAAAATCTTCCCCACGGATTGTAATGCAATGGCATTACCTCTGTGTAACTTCTTCATTTCTTAATCAGCTCCAACAGGATTTAGGAAATTTCACCATTGTACAAATTTTTCCATGACATGTTATTAACATTTTCCACTCTTACTGAGTATGCCTGTTATCAAAATGTTGCTGCATATTTGCTTTTTTTTTTTTTTTTGCTGAAGTCCCTGACCAGTGTTCACAGTGTTCTATCTACACAAAGCCTTACCAAAATCAATACAAATCCTTTTTTTGTATTTCTCTATGTGAAACAACCAAAATCTAGCCTGTCAGTTAAAATCTTCCTGGTGGTGGGGATCTATAATTTTCTCCACTCTTTGTGGTATTATAGAATGTTTGAATATCTCCTCTCTGACATTACAGAAAGGGCAGAACTATTTAATAATCCCTATTTCAACCAGTTTACATTTGAAGTCCTGTTTTTAATTTCCCTATAATTTAAGCTTAGATGATTGTTTCAACAAGTGAATTTCAAATGTAAAGTGTTATATGACATTTAGCCTGGTAAAAAGGTTACCTCTATCTGCATGGTAATGACCAGTTTCTCTTCCAAGACATGCCAAAACAATCAGAAGAGATTAATGATGTTTTATGTCAAACAAGTGTTGGACATTGTTGTATTTTTAAAAAAGAAAGTCATGGTGGCAGTGGATTATTATTCAATTTGAAACAGTGTTATTGAAAGTCTTATACTTGAAATGTATTGTAGAAAAATTCTCTACTTGAGAGGAATCAGTGAAATAGACTGTGTGAATAAATATTTAAATATATTTTTATGACAAGACAACAGGCAGTGGACTACTTTATCTCAGTGGACTGAGATAAAGACTGCTACAGAGGAGATACGTGCCCCAAGAAGGACACCACAGTTCAAAATCCCATTTGTTTATTCACAGACTCTAGGTTTTCTACAAGACAAGATTTTTCATCAGGCCCCTCACAAGAAGGGGTGAAAATTTACCTCTGGATTCCTAAAGACTATTCCCAGAGAAAAGAAAAAGATGTGAAACATTTACCAGCTTATGAAATATCTTTAGTCTAATTGAACATAGACTGAAATCTTACATGTCTGTAGTGACTCCTCAGTAGCCCTAGAAGAGAGATGGGGTTTTGTCGAAGTGTGCTTTTGGAAATAACCCTTTGCATAACCTTACTCTGATCCTGTAATACTTTACAGTGAAATAAAGCTATTTTCTTGTTGGTTTTGACCTCTATCTTCTAATTTCATTTAAACTCCAGGTAATTAGATGTGGCTTTCAACTATGCTTGAGTAAATTTTCTTCAGCATGGAGAATGATGTCTGACTTTAGGCAAGATGAAAGAAACAAATTTTATCAAAGGCAGAAGATTTACAATTGCCTTCCCATGGCATGCAGTAAGATACTGTCCTCAGGCATAAGTGCCAGATAGTAAAAGTGCATAAGGATCAGTAACATTTTGTGACAATCACTTTCTTAATTGTTTTGTACCTTCTTTTAGCCATATTTGGACTCTTAAGTGGTTTTGTTATATTTAAAACTCTAAATGTAATTTTCAGAATTATACAAGTTCCTGCCAGTGCTTCTAGTGTACATGCAAAGTCTTTTAAAGAAGACATGAATGTGTCTTAAGCACTTTTACAGACAAAGGAAATTCAGGGATTTTAAAAGATGAAACACACATTATATGAGACACATCAACTTCATAAACTATGTAGAACATGAAAAAGTCCACAGGCTTGATGTTTTGGAAGGTTTTGTTTCTAAATAAAAATATTTTATTACATAGCTATGTACCACAAAATATGAAATTCGTAATGGCTTGGAAAATGAAGTGAAAGTCCCCTTGGGGCCTTAATAAAGGGGAGGGTAGGAAATAAAAACTAAGTCATCCATGAAATGTATAGCTAACTGGGGGAAAATATCCCTTTTGCAAAAGTCTTCCCTTTTAAATACAAGATTTTGGTTACCATAATACATAAACTTTTTCCAACACTTAAAATCTTAATGTTTATATGTGTGTGCTTAATATCTCTATTATTGGTTCACAGCCAGCGTGTCCAGTAACAAAAGAAAGGCACCATAGACATGAAATTGGCAAGCATCAAAGAGTTTTGAGCTGATTAAGTTTTGATTTACAGTTCTGTGAAGGATGATTTTTTTTTTAATATTTATGGAGTTTATCAGTATTTTTGAAAATTGTTGCTCTACTAGGTACCATACCATGTGTAACAATGGGGACTCCATAGTTCCTTTGATTGCTAATGAAATGTGTGTGTGAGCATGTGCTTTTTTATGCACTGATTTATTGGTAATTTGTAACAACTGGTAAAAGACAGTTGATAGGTAGGGAAGTGATAGTTCAATTTTTCTGTCTTGTCTGACTAGTTGTGTTATAAAAATTATAGATTTTCTTACTATTATATTAGGAGCAACATCTGCTTTGCAAATTATCAGAAAATCCTTGCAGCACAGCTGCTCACATACAAACAGAAATCACAGAAAATCCAAGAGTGCTTGTTTTGTAGCTAGATTCAAATATGACATGACGAGACACAATGATCTGCCTTACAAATTCTTATTTAATTGGTCACTTGGTCACCCAGTGGAAGCCACACTGTTGCATTATGCACCTACATATTTTGAATGGCTAACCACAAGGGGACTTCTATAGCCAAGAAATAAGGCAAAAGAAGCCAGAACACAGGGTAGAGAAGCTTACAAACTTAACTAATTAAGCAACATGATAGAGATGGTTATGATCAAGTTTTGCCATTCCAGATTTGCTGCCATTCTGGGGACATACTTTTGAGCTATTTACCTTCATCAAACAACTGGATGTCAATAGCATGATTTAGAGGCAGCAAGTTACCCAAGAAGTTTTTCAAAAAAGTAAAAATACAGGAGATAGTGTCAGCTGTTTCTCTTACAAGGCAGTCCCTGATCAGCTGGGGAGCACTCCTTCCCTTTGATAACCCCTCTCCCTGCGGGATGCTTTATGTAATTTCTGCGCTCACCGTGAGTGAGAACTGAGTGGCTCTCCCAGACTGTGTCTTGTGGAGTATGTGTTTTCTGGGATCTGGCCTGCTTGGAGAACCTTCTTCTGTGTCACAAGTGTGCACCTTTGACATCCAAGCTTTGGCGCTCCTCATGAAGACCTGTTATGTTAAGAAAACACCAAGTTTTATAAACACTCAGAGCTTCCAGGTGAACATATTTTGTATAATTTCCTCATGTTGCCTCTGAGAGTGTTTATCAGTAGTTATAGTATTTGATCCAGCAATGATCTGGAAATAGATGAGGAAAATATTTTTAATTGAACTTATCACATGGTTGAATTAAGAAAACGGGAAGTTCAAAGTATATCTGGCTTTTTGTTTGTTCTAAAAGTACCTGTAATATAATCATGAGAATTATCTCTTAAATTTATGCTCATTTTTAAGCTCCACAGTGAATTTTATTATTTATGTTTTTTCAAACTTAGCATTTCTTTCTCAAGGTCTTTCAAGCACTTGAATTTTACTTTAATAGAAAGTTTTGGTCCTTTAAACTGTATCATTAAATATGCCTACTAAGAACTGCTTCACAGGCTTATGAGACTCTCCAGAGTGAGAGTTTGGAGTTTATATTCATTGCAATAAATTATGACATGTCTAGTTGATTTGTGAAAGTGATAATTAACATGGTCCCACTTAATTAAATCAATAGTATCATGTAATTGAAATAACATGATATGCAAATATTCTCAGTAGCAATTTCATGCATAATCTGCAGCTTTGAATTATTTGGTAGAACCTATCCTTAGCAGTAGAATATGAAATAAACCAAAGGATGTGATGGGTTTGTTATTAAATGCTGATCACAGGAAAAGCTGTGCTGACGTGGTGTGCTAGTTTACAAACTCACTCTACATGCCACTGTCTGCATTCAGGATATTTGAATGTATCCCTCAGTAGCTTTACTGACCATATATTATCATCAAAGTCATGGGGAAGAGCACAGAGGGAAGCAGTACTTTATCCCCAGTATGACAGTAGCAACAGTTCACAAGATCTTATTAAGGTAGCAGAATTTTTAAAATACTATATTATGAACCAGTAATTTCAGTAAAACATTGGAATACTTTTAAAGTAATCTGTTTTATCTGGAAGAAAAGGGGCCATACATGGACATCTTAGTTCTGTGACCTAGGCTTTAACAGGTATGATCCTTTGGCTATGACAAAGTAATGTGGCTAAATTGAAAATGGCCAGGGCTGTAGTCAGTGGCAAGAAGGTGACAGTTTTGTATGACAGTACTAAACATAAGTGAAGGGCATTAAAAAATACCAGTAAGGTCTCCCCCTGCCCTGTCAAGAGAGTTGACTTCTGTATAATCTTGTAAGTTATAGTAATAAAAAGCTGTAAAAAGAAAATTAATTATTATACATTATTAAAATTATTGAATTAAGATAGAGCTTGAAAATGGTGTAAAAATTTTGCAGTTTTAGGGCCTGCTGTTACATCAGGAGATATTGTGACATTATGCAAAATATTTTAATGAATATTACTTTTAAAATTCCTTTATGGATGACCAGTTTCAAAATCAGCAGCATTTGTGGACTGTAGTCAGATCCACAGTCATTACACATCACAGACAGAAGATTATTATTAAAGAAGAAGTCATCATAAAGAAATAATTTATACTTCTAATCAATTCACAAAGACTAATATATTTACTTCTTTTTTTTTCTTGTAATGTTCTCTTTGGATCATTTTATTGCTTTTTAAAAGTACAAGCAGCATCTCTTTTATGTAGTGTAATAAGGATATTTTCATAGGTTTCAGCAGCTTGTTTTTTATACTTGCCATGATTTAATTTAATGTTGTGATCAGCCTTTCTTCCTATACACTGTGATGTCACCCTGCATTCTGCACATTTCCTTTGTGTTTACATAACACCATTAGGAACCAGAGATGAGTCTTTTCAGTTGCAAAGTACAATCTGAGCAGTCCCACAGGGTATGGGGCTTTCTGCTCTCTGCACTGTAACTTAATATGTCAAGCCTGAAACTGGATTGTCAGAGGGGTCACCACTGGTGTGAGGTGGTTTTAATTTCACTCTAGAGTTCAGGCACTATTTTCTGATGCTAATAAAGTAAAACCTGTAATTTCAACAAGCCATGTAAATATTGAATTAAGTATTGCTTGTGTTGTAACACACAAACTAACTTGGCCATTATTACTGTTACAATTACTCATGACATGAAAAGCAAAGAGGAAAACTGTACCCCCACTTTGTCATTAATGTATACAATTTTAAAAGTTTCCCCCTCATATTTCCTTTCCATCTCCAGAAAGCATTGTCATAGACAATTTTGTTTAAAAAAGTGGAACTAAATTGCAGTGAGTTTATTAAACTCCATTCATATTACACTGGCTTACAAATCAAAGCTGTCTCATGTTTTGACACTATCTCAATTGCCAGCTAAATGCAATCACATTAATAAAGACATACACTTCCAACTTTTCATTCTTTTTTAGCATTATTTTGTGTATTTTATCGCAAGGGTGGAGCATTTGAGCACCCATCTTGATTTTCTGTCTTTTTTCCCCCAGCTGGCTAAATTACCAATAACAGTAGTGGCCATAACTAACTTGATTACTTTAGTGCCAGCAAAGGTACCATGCCATGTTTAATCCCCAAGGATTAAATATGAAATAGAATGCTTTCAACCAGAATCCAAGCTAACACTGTTAATTGCTTTCTTGCTCTCAAGGGCTGCTTCTTGTGTGGGTCATGGAAGCAGAAGCAGGCTTCTGCTTACATTATTTTACTCGTTGCTGTTTTTAAGAGTCTTTTGCTTTTCACCTGTTTCTTATAAAGAAGGCAATGCAGTTCACAGCAGGTTATCAAAAGCTTCTCATGCAGTGCTGCATCTGCATGATGTGAAAGAGGGTTTTCCACAGAAAATAGTTTTGATAATGTCAAGCAAGGAGTTTTTGTGTACATAAACAGCAAATTATATGAATCCAAATAGTGAAAAGTAACCCAAGTTTTTTGCTTTGTTGTTTGTTTTTTTTTTAAATTTTTTCCTGTTTGTTTTGCACAGAAACTTTTAAGAAGAGTTAAAGCTCTAAACAGTTGCACTCAGAGTATTTGAGTTTAAGTAGTTGCAGCCAGATGTATCTCTGTTGTCTTTCCAGTTGTATGGCTCTTGGGATCCCATATGGAATATAAAACTGCTTCCTCATTTTTAACCACAGATACAAACATAATTATCACCCTTTCCAAAGGTGGTCAAGACATAAGGGCACACACACAAGTTATAACATGGATCAGTACTAATTTTTTAAAGATTGTGAATGCCAGGAAGTTGTGGTTACCTTTGAAGATTCTGATGTGCTCTGAGAGAGGAAAATTTAAATTGAGAGGGGGGATAGAGCTGGGAAGTGATGGTAAACATAAAGTTATTTGAGAATGTGCAATGTAGCATCTGAGGTTTTGCAGGATCCAATATGTGCTATATAAATAGCTGTGCTGTGTCTTCTGTGGTGGGTCAGTGGAAAATAAACTGCAGCCTACTTGTTTGCAGTAAGCCATTACTAGAGGATGGTGGCAATAATTTCTCAAGTTCCCAGCAGACAATGACTTGAACAGTGACTTATGAATATGCTTCCAGTGGGATCTTCCAGCAGCTTCCACATCCCATTTTACTGCTCTTTGAAGTCAGAAAGAACATTAAATAAGGGCAGCAACAGATAGCATCTGCTTATCTCTAATAAGAGATAGAAGCAGCTTATACACAGAGCCACAAAGCTGAATTAAAACACTGAGAAGATGGTATCATTTCAAATGTGATTTGTTCAGTCATATAAGATTCAGTAAAACAGTGACTGGAAAAGATGCCATGGTCTTATTGGAGTACAAGTTATGGGTAGAAAATTAAAAGAGATGGCTATACTGCTGTGTGACAACAGAAAAAAGAAAGACCTTTCTAGACATTTAGTTTAAAACTTAATTGTTTAAACGGAATAAATATATGTGCGCACATAAGATTCAGTAAAACAGTGACTGGAAAAGATACCGTGGTCTTATTAGAGTACAAGTTATGGCTAGAAAATTGATAAATGATAAAACATAATTTGATTCCTGCTGAAGGCTCTCCTTGAGAAAGATATCAGAAAACCAAGTAAAGAAATTTTTTGTGTTAATTTTAATGTTTTTTTAAGGAGCATTCAAATTCCAAAAGAAAGCAATTTTTCCAAAAATATTTATTTTTGAAGGAAATTTCTTTGACACAGTAATCTCAGTTAAATTGCAAGTACTAAGTGTCTCAGCAGCATAGGTGTATCCAGATGGTTAAAAATTCAGCATTTTAGAGGCTGACATTTGGAAGCTTTTTGGTAAATATAAAAGGGATTTGATAAATATAAAAGGAATATTTATATAAAATATAAATATAAAAAATTGAATTAAAAATTTTTTATTTATGAAATTATATCTTATTTTGATTTGAAAGAGGGTCAAAGTCTCTTGGTTTCTCTTTAGAACAAAACTTCTGCTTAGAGACTTTTAATTTTTAGGTCAGAAATTACCTTTTTCTACATTGTTATCCACTCTAAAGTAAAAGATCACAAAAAAGCCTATATGCATTGCAGAGTTTTCTCAAGATGTTCTGCACCAGGAGGCAATGGAAACAACAATAAATATGGAGATGCAGGGTGTTGAGGACCTCCCTGAAATTTCAGCCCAGATGAGATCTGGCTCCTTGCACTGTGCACTGATGGGGTCCATCTTTAACTTTAGATTTTCCACAGAGAGCCCACACATTCATTCTGAAACCCCACTGCAACAGGAGCCCAAATAGTCTAAACAGAGAGGGTGTGTATGGTTCCTTCAATAGCATTCATGGTTCAAAATAAAACACTAATGTAGAGATATCTTCATTTCCATATTAAGCTGGAAGTGACACAAAGGTAGAGCCAGTATTTGAATTCTGGTTTTTGCTCAAACATGAACCTTTTAGCTATAAGCTGTACTTATTTTCAGATATCAATGTTTCTGCTTACCAAAGACATTTTGCATACCCCTTGTTATTTACATGTTCAATGAATCATTTATACTGTGCTCTTTACTTTGGCATTCAGGTTTATCACCAAAACCCCAAATATTAATATTTAATTGCCCATATTAGGGAGTAGAACCAATTATATTCTCTATTGTCTACAGTAAAATGCTTAGGAAAATATAGACAATGATTCATGACAAAAAAATGAAATATGTTGTATTTTCTAAGTGCATTTGGTTCAGAGAAAACCTGTGTTCAAATGACTTATTTTCTTTTTATTTTTTTTTCTTTCTTTATTCCTTACGTTATTTTTGTGTGTGTGTGTATTGCATAAATATATATTAACTGCATGCTATAAGACATACTTTGCACAAATGGAAGTTTCAGAATCCACCATTTTGTACCCAAATTCCTTCTACTGAGAAATTATTATTTTCCATGTAGGTTCTACTGATAAAATAAAGGCTGTACTGAATTCATCATGGGACAAGGTACCTCACATTGAAGGGTCAGATTGGCTTTCTGTTGTCCTATATTTTCCCCATGTCTGGTTATTTACCTCCAGTCTGTGTTTCATGACTGCCCCAGTGAGCAGAAATAGTTTCTCTTACATTTCTAATTCACAAGCTGCAAAGGAAAACTTCAAAGAAAACACTAGAGCCAGAAAATTCTAGAGTTGTTACTGGCTGTTGTATCAACAACTCTAATGTTAAAATCTTTTCTCTTACTCTGAGATAATTTGCATGGAAGTTAGTCATCCTTCACTGTTTTGTTAGCTTTCCTCTCCCTTTTGAAATAGGGACAAGGGGGCATGAATTTGAAATGAAACCACATTTGTAAATCTGCCTGATTTCATATGTTTAAATTAGATATTTCATTTTAGCATAAATGTATGGGTGGTTTTAAACTTTGCGTATGAAATACACTTGATATGGAAAATATTTCAGTTTCTGCTGCCATTTGGTATGATGAAGGTTAGCACATACAGTATGTAAAATATGAATCCCTCTCAGGGAGATCCTTATTTGAATTGTAGATGAGAAATTTCTAAAAGTATAATTAAGTTTGCTTGATACCTTTTCTCCTCATTTTGTGAAGAAATATCACCCACAAACAAGGAAAGGGAAAAAAAAAGATGCTTTCTCTTGCCTGCTAAGCAGCTGGGAAGCATTGCACTGTCATGTTCTCTGATTCATACCTCAACTCTAAATCAGCAAATCCCAAGTGGGTCTGAGTTGGGAGTGTCTTAACAGAACAAGCAATAAAAAGCAGAAATAATTTAATAACACCTTCTTTATTGGTAGCTGACAACAGCACTCCAGGAATGCATTCTAGCAAAAGAAGGTGTTTTCTAAACACAGGTTTAGGGTTTTTCTCCAATTTGAAAGGAGATCAGAATGTATTTTTCAGCAATTGCTCCTTAATTCTGGTTATTTGTCATTCTTTTTCTCATTGTATTTGCCTTGAACAGGTTCTTGAAAATTCCGTGAGAGGATAAAAAGAGACTGCATGGGAAATATAGAAATCTTCTCAATGGGCTTCTAAACTGGAATTAAATAAAATAGATAATTTAAATAAGACACAAATATGAATTCTAGCTGCTAATGGCAATGAGGTTTTTTATGTTTAGAAACTATTAATATTATTTTAATGATAATATTAACTTTGTGTGTTTAGTGGTAAATTATAGGTGTTGATTTAATGCCCATATAGCCCCCTTTTTGAAGTACTGATGTAGAAAAAAAAAAAGGTGGGATTAATATGTAATATCTCACCTATCAGAAGAAAAAAAAAGAGAAATAGGAATGTATCATGTCATACTGCCTATGCAGTTTTGGGGGGTTTTTTGTTTTATTTTATTCAACAGACTTCTGCCTTTTTTTCCTCAATGGGTATTACTTTTCATTTGCTAAGAGAAAAAGAAATATTAAAAAAAGAAAAGAAAGAGTGAAAAAAGAGTCCTGAGAAACCACTCCATAATTTCATTTCTCTGCTTATATTGCTTAGATCTTAGGAGCTATGCTGTGAAGAAAATGCTCAAAGAAAATTGTTTCTGTCTTACCACAATTTCAGGATGATTTTGGCACATTTGGGCTCTTTCTAATGACCTACAATTTTGTCTTCATACACTTAACTTCACAGATTGAGCACCTTTGAAGTGATCCTTGAATGTGTGTTTAAATTATAAACTTTAGGTGCCGTAAATCTGCATTCAAATCTAACGCAGTCCCAAAGACAGCAGCTGGCAAGAAGGTAATTTCACCTTGTGGCTTGCCAAGCAATCTGGGCAGCAGCAGCACACTCCAAGGCATGGAATTGCTGCTTCTGTAACAACACAGACAGGTTGGCTCTCGTCTTGTTGATGGGTTTCAGTTGGCTGAGCTAGCGCTTCTTTGTCTGTATCTTGCTGTATTTAGTTGACAGACTCCTCTGCAGTGTGTTTTCTCTGGAAGACAAGCAAAGAATGTATCACTTTGCAGGTTTGAGTCAGAGTCTTTTCCCCACCAACATGCAAAACCAGTATTTGATTAGTTTTATAACCATATTATGGAAAGTCAGGATGAAATTGAGAATCCTAATTTGCCCCTTTTGTTCCAGTACTTAAATTGTTTTTCCCTTTCTCTCTTACTCATGTATTCCTAGCCCCCCTTCTCCAGTTACACGACTTTCTCATAATACCTCATAGCTTTCGCAGAAAGTCTTTCAGAAAACCATTTAAACTCACATCTTTAAATTCTTTCAGCGTATTCAAAAGCTCTCTGAAGATAAGTGAGATTTATAAGCCAGTCAGCTTTTCTTCTAAAGCTGCTTTTTTTTGATACTAGCCTTTTCTCCCATTTCCTTATCCATTTCCTTATCTCCTTCCATACACTCTGGTAAGACCCTCTAGTCCAGACTTTCTCCCCATCTCCCGTGTATTAAAGTGGGTTCTTTTGGTTGCTTTCTGGTGTTGAAATTCACCCCCATACCCTACCAAAATTAAGTGGAAAATTTAACAGAGCATGAGGAGGCGGCTTAGTGCTGGGAAAACAAACACGTGGTGATTCTGGGGCAGCAGCAAGGAAGTGGACAGCCTTTTCAGGAGGGCTGGGAAAGCCAGAATGTGCCTGTGGAGGGAGCGTATTTGGTGCCCTGAAGCACCAAGCTGAGGCAGTAGTTGGTGCAGTCCAGCACTAGTTGTGTGTGATGCACGTTTTCACAGGATCCATTTGGGTCAGTCTTATTGAATTCCCTAAACTCTCCAGAGGTAGTAAAGTACTGAGGTACTTATCCATTCAAGAGTGTCTAGTTTTTTTGCCATGCTGGTGTGGTTTTGTTGCACATTCAGTACCATCTATTTTAAATGTATTGAGCAATCAATTTAAACTTGTTATTGTCGCTGGGGCTTGAAAATTTAATAAGCAATTACCAGAGTCCATTCCTTTGTTTTTAATTTTTACTAAGATGCTATTCAATTTCAGACCTTAAAGCAATCATGCTCTCCAGATTATTGAATTGAATGAGTCCATAAGTCAGACCAGCCCTTAACAGTATTTTTCTTCACTGATTTATTTGGCTGAATGGTACAGTATCTCCTTGTGGGATGAGCAAAAAGGAAATGCAAATCTGAAGTTAGATTGTAAATATAAAGCACTGAAATACCTATCAAATCAATGAGCAGCAGACCACAAGACTGTCTTCCTATTTCTTTGTTGTTGTATTGCTCTGCTTTTTGTCAGCATATATGGGGGAAAAAAATCCCCTCCTACAATTTTTAAGTGCATAAAAAATAATTTTCTGTATAGTTTCATATGTCCCTCATTGATCTTGCGAGAGAATATCCAGAGAATCCAGGACTGCATAACTGAATAATTTTGGTTTCCTTTTCCATTTCCTCTTCCAATTTTTAAACAAAGCTCTTTCTATCCCCTGTGTTTTGTTTTTTTAATTTAATTCTTACTGAAGAGGAAAATGCTGCTTGATTTGTTTTCTTTTGTATTTTTCATCAAGACAACCAACAAAATATTCCAAAATGTAAACAAATTCTTTTTTAAGTTACTAAAATGTCACTTAGAGACACTTAGGTTAGTGCTTTGAAAAGGTAATCACATTCTTATTCTTGTTATGCCAACGCCATATTGCTCTAAAAGACAATGATTTTCATGGGATTGTCTTCGATACCCATCACACTAAAAAATACAAAAGGTGAAAGTAAAGCCTCTACAAACAGTAGATAAAGCTGCAGAGAGATCAGAATTCCTATTCTGGAAAGCAATCATCCCTCTAAGAATGGATGGCATGAAGGACAGAATTCTGAAAAAATCAAAAAAATTCTCATAATTCTTTCCTCAATGCTTTGCAAAATCTGGTCTTAGATTTCAGCAGGTGAAGAAATTTTTCATGTGTTTTCTTGAAAATTACATCTTAATATTAAAGGGGGTAGAAGAAATAATTTTTAAGGGTTGGGTAACATAATTAAACTGAAAATATTACAAATGTCTTAGAAAGTGTTCAGTGGAACAAAAGTGTATTATTTTTAAATAGGATGCTATTGTGTTGAGATGGAATTGTTTATTTTTCCCTCCTTATTTCTATTTTATTACAGAAAGAAAACTGAATAAATTGTGATTCTGGCAACACTGTAGGCATACCCTGCCTTGGGGACCAGTGTTTTTCCTCACTAACTAGAAGTCCTAGTATTATACAGTTTTGCCATCTTGTACATTCTTAATTTTCTTCTAAGAATATCCTATGTGATACTGTCAGCTTTTGCCTAATTCTAGTGTTTCTTCTTAGGAAAAAAAGCCACATCTATTCTCAGTTATAAGAAAAGCCTATAGACATAAACTGTATAGGCATTACCAAAAGGGGGCTTGATTGTTTGTTTGTTTGTTTGTTTGTTTGTTTGTTTGTTTGTTTTGTTCTTGGTGGTGTTGGGGGTAGTAGTGGTGGGTTGGCTTTTGGTTTGGTTTGGGGATTTTTGCTGCTTTTCTGTTGGGGTTTTTTTGTTGTTCATTTAAGGTTTTAGGGTTTGGGGATTTTTTGTTTTGTTTTGTTTTTGGGGGTTTTTTGTTTGTTTTTTGTTTGGTTTTGTTTTTGTTTTTTCTTTTTTTTTTTCTTTTGTTTACTTGGGTTTTTTTTTTTTTTTTTTGGGGGGGGGGGTGGTTTGAGACTGTGTGATTTTTTGGGGGAGTGGGGGCTAGTCCTGGATACAGAAAGGGAAATTTTAAATCAGGAAAACACATATAATGCCTTGTTTCTAGCATCTTTGTATGGTTCTTGTTCCTCCTTCTTGTGGAGGAATTTTAAAGCCAAGTAATTATTTATTTGACTTCCTTCACTTTACACTGCTTTTTCCTAACTTTTCCTGGTGGAAAACATGATGATTCAACTCAAAACAGTGCAATATGATGGCAAAATTAACATGCAGAAAAGCAGCAGAAAGGTCAGGACTTCACTATGATTAGAATAGGACCTCTCTCATCTTTGTTTTGTATTTATTTGTCATCTGTTTCCACTGCCCTGAAAACAAAAGGATCCTGAAAACCTAAATGAGTAAGCTATGGACGTTGTCATTAGGGGATGCATTCCTAATATAAATAGGTGTCCTTTTATGAGTACAAAATAAATTAGAGTTTGCTCTGTTATCTGTATTTATTTTTAGGCAATTTCCTTTCATTTACAGAAATGCACTTGTCTATACTCTGGGGTCAGGTGACTGTGTATTAAACGAGATGGTTTCTGTTCCCAGTGAAACGGCAAACATCCATTTGAAAAATTCACTTACAATCCAGAAAAACACTCTTTAGAGTGCTGACCTCTGTTAAAACAGGAAATTTCTCACCTACCACACAAACTGCCTTACATTGCACATGGCTGATACGTGGAAATGTAACTATCTGATTTATTTCAAATTTAACTGTCAAATTTTATGCTTTCTATGTGCAGAAAATGTGTTGAAATTTAAAGTTCTTATGCTTTTGAATCTCAGTCTTCTAAAAGTCACCTTATCATGAAAGTAGTTTTTTAAGTAAAACCCCAAAAAAGTTCTATAATTTTTAAAAATTAAATTTAATCAGTCAAAAAATTAGAAGTGGCAATGTGTTAATAGGAAAAGAAATAAATATCAAATGAAATTTCAAAATATAAATAAGAATAATAGAAATAATAATAATAAAACACTATATTTCTCTTGTATTTTTTCTAGGTCATGTCGAAAACCTTTCTCAATGGCAGCTTTTGTTTGCAACATTTTGCTTTGTATCTTTTTCATTTCTGTTGTGTCTCTCTAGAGACTAGAGAGACTAGAAGAAATACACAATAGAGATGCATGAGGAACACGTCTTCACATTTTCCATTGTCTGCTTTGTTTTGTTTGGGTTTTCCTGTGGAGTGGGCAGATTGAGGAGAAAGTATGAGGCAGAATTTACAGAAAACCCTAGGGAAAGTAAAGCTTCTGATGTGCATGCATTACACTCTCTTGAAGGACTAACCTGTAATTTTCATGTAAAGTTTATTTGTTTTTCTTTAATTCCTGATTTGTAATTTCTAGTAAATTAAATACAGTTCTGCTTTGTTGACCTTTCTCATCGGGATGTGGGCTGATGCTTCATTTTCTGACTCACAGGTATGGTGATACACAGCTGAATGTGAACAGTTAGGAGGATGGGCTTCATTACCTTGTAATTAATAAAAGGTTTAATTTTCTACCTCCAGAAGAAAATAAGTCAACTGGCAAGCAGCATCTTTGGCAAGGGAAGAACACAGATATCATCTAACCAGTGGTCATGCGTGCAAACTTATTCGGTCATGCCTGAATACACACACACGTGCATTTGTTAATAAATAATAATACAAAGAAAAAGCTTTCATGGTCTTACAGGGTTCATTAAACTTTTAGTTCTTTCAGTGAAAGTCAGAACCTGCCTAAATTACAGATGATGGAGATTCATTTATGATTTTGTTAGCTTCCTGGTAAAATTCTAAAAATTTTTCCTTCAGATGCATTTTCTGGGCTAAACTTGAGTATTTGTAATTCATTCAGAAGATTAGGCTTCAATTAGGGTTTTGTTCTCAAGTTCCGTTTAATTCTATAAAGATGACACATATACATATTAAACTAATTTCCCTAGCTCCATATTTATGCAACTTATACCCATCACTTAACTGTTGGAATTAAATCAACTTTTTGGATATATTGCAGTATCTGCTAGTTTATGAAAACATAAATTTCTGAAATAGAGGAACATGTTTACTCTTTTATATTCCCACTTAACTTAATAAGCTCCTGAAAGTAAATATTGTAACTAATGCTCTTTTTGCATGTTGCACGAAGTAGCCTTTGTGTACTCTCAGTATCTGCTTTTGCATATTGGTGTCACTAGATAGCTGCTCTTTTAGATGCAGTTACTAAATGTAGTATTTCTGGGAAGAAACTAGTCTTCACTTTGGAAAATATCATAGGTAAGAGTATGTTCACTGCTGGGAGAAGAATATACACAAGGGAAAGAAGAGGAGCAGGCACTGATTTTTTTCTCTGTGAGAGAGACAGGACCCAAGGGAATGACTGAAGCTATGTCAGGGAAGGTTTAGGCTGGACATTAAGAAAATATTCTTCACCCAGAGGGTGTCTGGGCACTGGACACAAGCTCCCTAGAGAAGTGGTCACAGCAGCGACCCTGACAGAGCTCAAGGAACATTTGGAAAATATTCTCATGGCACAGAGCCTGATACCTGGAGCTGTTCTGTGCAGGCCCAGGGGCTGGACTCTAGTGATCCTTGTGGGTCCCTTCCAATTCAGAATAGTCTATGATTTTATCATAAAAAGAAGTATCACCAAAGCACTAAAAAAAAAAAAAAAAAAAAAAAAAAAAAAAAAAAAAAAAAAAAAAAAAAAAAAACCCAAACAAAATAGTATTCTTAATATTAGATTTTTTTTCTCTGTAAATATCAAAATATAAAAATAGTTACATTATTTCCCATCATATCTCTGCTCATTATGTCTCCATCCATGTTTTTTATTTTAGTCTAACATTCATATTTTACTTGCTGTTGTATGAATCCATCTTAATATTTTCTGTAGGTCATTTGGTTATTTTTTCAGAGTAAATGATCCATTAATTATTTGTTCTCTAAATTCTTGTCTTTCACTTTTGTATCTGAAACATCACTCCGCTTTTCCTTACCTTTTTCCCTTACTTGCTGACTTCTCTCCTCTTTTTTTATTCCCTGTGACTATGGTTCTTTATAACCAGCATGAGAGTTTCAAAAGCACAAGATTTTCACACCTTTGCATTGATTATAGTGTGTAAGAATTTTTTCCTGACACTTTTTTTTCTAATGGCAGAAGTTTTTCCATTTGTTTCTATATCTTTTTCCCTTCCTCTGCTGAACTGAGGACACTGTTTCTCAGTTAATCAGTGATTTGCAGGGTCACAAAGGTACTAAACAGTTCTGTGCTGAATATAAAAAATGTATTTTTTTGTTTTTCTTCCCCTACCTCACACTTCAGCAGTTTGCAGTTACAGGCTGGATGTCCTCCTGGTTCTTTCAGTGTGCCCAGCCTTGCATCTTTTACCCTTCTGTCCCTTTGTGGCATCTATGCCCACAGAAAACCTTTTCCCCTTTGCCTGAACTTTGAATCTCCTCTAGTTTTGCTCATGCTTTCGTCTGGTATTTAAATCTTTTGAAATAGACATTTTCTGAAGGGTTGGAAAGGTTTAGCATAATATATTCTATTTCACAGAACAGTAGAGAAATGTAAATCTTCCTTTTCCTAAGGCTAACATATTATGTGGGTTTAGTATCTACTTTTATAGCTTAACTGTCATTCAGAGTAAAACCAAGAGTAGTGTAAAGAAATGTTTCCAAAGACATGTTTTATACCTCCAACTTATAAAAAGGCAGTAAGAAATAGCCCTTCTCCATCCATAGATCTTAAAACACTATTGTTGCCTTTGCAATAGGATTAGATGATACCATAAAAAATTAGTTGGACAAGAAGTGATTGATTGTACCACCTCAATGAACTGATATTGCACAATAATTTTAGATATAAAGTCAGTGATATCTCAAAATAACATCAGGACATGCACTGTATGTCACAGAGAACTAAAGTTCATTCACTTAATAGAGTTGCAGAAATATGGTAACAGACATTTACAGCACTGTTGATAGTGTGCATAACAGCTTAGAGACCCCTGCTATTTCCCATTCAAATAAATTAGAAAACTGCTGGAAAATTTGTTGCTATCTGCTGAGTATGAGTGTACACAAGGGGCTGGATTACCGCTGCCTTCTTCATCTTCTATGGTATTTGAGAAAAGATGTTTTTTCTTTAGTTACTTTCATAACACAGGAGAAAAAAGCATTAAGACCTCCATCTAGAAAAAGTTCACCTTGTTGATAAGAAAAGGATTTTTTTGTAGTTTTTAAGGTTGCCTTTGAAGCCCAACATTGCTCAGGCAAAATTGCTTTAGTTGTTGTCCAGTATGCCACGTATTCACATCTGCAATAACTAGATACTTTAATTTACATTAATCTAACATGAGGGACATGACTTTCACATGTGTCTTTTCATTTGTTTCTCTTAAGCCCTGCTGGGGTAGAGATGTCAAAGACAACACATGTCAGATTTCCCAAGTATCAGAGCATGCACAGTGAGGGCAGTAGCACAAATGTCCTGAGGCTTTCAGCTGAACAACTCGCGCCACTTGCTACATTTGGTTTTTTCTGTGTGGGTCCTCTGGTGTGTAATAGTGAAGACTGTAAATAGGTGAGACTGTAAAATCAGTTACACAGAAGAAATCTGGAAGCACCACTGCCAAGAGTTTCCCTGGTGAGCCGTTAGTTTAGAGACTGTGGAGCCCTTTGGGAATTGAGATCCTTCCAGGGAGCGGCCCTACGAGACCAGCGTAGCAACTGTTCATGTGGGGCAGCACTGCTAGCCTGCCCTAAATGAAACCTTCGTACCTTGATCAAACTCTGAAATTCTTCAGCGCATTTTCAAAGCAAAAGTCAATGTATTTTTATTTGGAGACGGAAAAAAGAAAAAAAAAAAAGAAAGAAAAAAAAAAAAAGACCGGAAATTGCCAAAAGCTAGGATAACATGGAAAGCAGTGACCATCTCTTTTTGCCAGATCACCCAGGGAAGGTGTTCAGCCTGCCCATCTCCTTCCCAGTGGCTGTGAGTTCAGCAAACATGTTCTCTGGTAATCCTGTGACCCCCTACTAAGATGGTTATTTATTGCTAGCAGAGCAACGTGATGGGTGAACATGCAGTGCTATGAATTCTGTAGCAAAGCATAAACAAATGAGGAGTTTGTGTTACATCTGTTATAATAACCACATAATGCCCTAATCACAAGAAGTATGAGCACTATACAAGATAAGAAACTTCATGGTAATTTGATCTTTCTTCCACTGAAGGAATGAAAGTGATAGGATCTGAGAAAAACTTATGTTAGAGGGAACATCTAGATACCAGTGAGTTCATCTTCACACTGAAGCTGAGGCTGACCTCAAAGGTTTGGATCATTTTGTGTTACTTTAAAGTTAAAATTAGCTTGATGAAAGAAGTGACAGCAACAGCGAGGCTGGTGGGAATGGGCATCTTATGTAAGAACACCAGAAGAAAATAACAGTAGGATAGCAGGTAATAAAGCACTCTGCAGTGGTGCTGGAAGAGCAGCAGCTGTCAGATTTGTGAGTAATTCATTACTGACCTCTTTCTCAGATCTTCTCAAGAACACAGATACTTGAGGCTTTTGTTGCTTCTTTTTCCTTTCACAGGTGAAGACGTTGTTGTTGCCTGTATTCAGTTTTCTGACACACTAACAGTGAAGCGCATTGTCAAGAGTGGTGTCTCACAAATGCAGCTTATCTCGCTCAGCTCTGTGACTTTTGTTACAGGAGACTGGTGGTGGAACCCAGTAATCACCATTCAGAAAAAAGCACTGAATTTCAGAGGTTTCAGAACACAGACTGATTAATACAGTTCAGTTACTATATCTCTTGAGCCATGGCTTGTATTAAAAAATCAAATCCTTTACCAGCCTCCTCTCCTCTACCTGATTTAGCCCTGAGTCTATTTGTGCCTTGCCAATTGCTTAGGCACTACTGCTGATATAGAAATGATTTTTTAATGATGACTTTGCAGGAGTAATACAAATTCAATAATAAAACTATTTTAATATATGAATCTTATGAAGAGGATTAAAAACATGCATTTTCTTCACTGAATGAACAGAGCTCAGAGTATTTTCTTTTTTAGGAAAAACATTATTATTGTAATTCAAAGATTTAGATTGCAATATGATGGCGACAATATTTCTATTTTCAAATATTGTAAAAGAAGAGAGATGCCTATAATACTTCCAGACAAACAATATGGAAAAGTGTACCCTGTAAAGAGTCATATAGTCTCATTGCTTTTCCAGTCAAATAGTTCCACAGGTGGGAATGTTGTAGTGTACCAGGATATGATTAGGACTTGTGAGTTTGTCTGACTTTTTTTTTTCTTCAGCACATCTGGTTAATACTTCTGGAAAACAGAATATAAATCAATGATACTCAATGATACAAGTGTTGCTCTTAAGTTTGGAATAACATGCACAATCATTGCCAAGATATCACTTTGGAGTCTCAGAAATATCCTTGTCTTGGACCAAATGTGCTTTAAGACATTTTCAGTCAATAGCTTTGTGACACCTTAAGATGTATGACTTACAGTTCTCATCCTACTCTTCTGAAGTTTTAACTTTCACTTAAAATTCCATTTAAATTATCCAATTCAGGGAAAAAAAAAAGCTATATTCTCATCTTCATTCTCCTTATTTACATCAGTTTCATATAGATTTTAACATGCTGTTTCACTCTAAGAAGTACCTGTGTCAAAATAATTGTTTTGCTTAGAAATTTTTCCAATACACTATTTTACTTTCACATACAAAAACCCAAAACAAACAAACAAACAAACAAACAAAAAAAAAAAAAAAAAAAAAAAAGCAAAAAGAAGCAAAACAAAACAAAAAACTATCCTCATGTCAGAAAGTTATCTAGCTTTTATTTTTAGGTCCTAGTTATCATCAGCACAGCTGGTCATCTGGAACTGGGTCTTGTGACTCTTGCCTAAAAAAGTCAATATTTACCATGTATTATCATGAATTAACCTCAGTCTTATCACTTTAAGAGTGGAGGAATGACTTTATGGTACTGCAATACTTTAAAATATGAAATAGTTTTATTAAGTCTGAAATGCAGCGTAACTGCAGCAACACAATTCAATGCTTTTAATGGTATTGGTTTATGTCTCTTCAGGAGTAGAGTTATTCTTTTGAATTCCAAGTTGTTTCTGCCTAAGGTACTAAAACAGCCTGTTCTCTGAGCTGTGCTAATGAGGGTTTCTTCTTTACCTATTTTCTTCCTTTTTCCATTAATACTTCAGTACAAACAATTGCTGTTCTCCATCCTTTCTCTGGTAAGGGTTCACAGGAAATCTTGCAGCTAGAGCTGCCTAAATGTTGCTTGGCCAATCAGTGCATTTGTGTTGTAGAATAAGTTTACATGGTCTGCTCACAAACAATCTGTACAGGTTGTGCTTTGTCTAAGTGTTCTCTTGGACACTAGTTTGAGACTCTCCTGCCCTTTTGTTTACCTCTCAGGAATCTGTAGGAATCTATCACTGCAAATTCTTTCAACATTGGCTGAAATTTACAAGTAGATTTAGAGGTACAATGGAAATGACAGATTGAGTGTTGCCACAGGAAAATAAACTGTAATTTTATTTAACTGCTTCCTGTGTTAAAGACAAGTCACCCTACTGTTGGATTGCTTCAATCATATAAAGTATGAATCATAAAAATTGTAAAATCTTAGTCCTTTTTTATGAGTTAAAAGGACAAGTTTATTCACATTTATTTAATTTAGAAAGATTTTTATATTTCTAGATGTAATTTTCATTTTTTATTTGGAGATTTCTTAAACTATTTTCTTGAACAAATGTGATCGCTTTTGGTTCATAATAGCTTGAAATACTATTGGAATGTTCATACATATTGTCAAACTCTTTGACAGAGACATACCTGTTTTTCTAGATGCTTCCTCTTGTTTCGTGAAATGTAAACCATATCTTTTCTCTTAAAAAGCATTTTTAGTCCTCTCTACCCAACCTTCTTTTTCACCCCAAACTCCAGGTCTGACCCATCATGATGTCAACTTTTTTCTAAATTTAGAGGTGATTATGTTTTATATTTCATGTATTCCATTGTCCTCAGGAGGAAATCCCCTCAAACCACCACAAAGCTGCAGTATGATCAATCTTTAAATTTGTGTTTTCTTCTCCATGGTGTTCATGCAAAAGTTCATGACAGGGTGCTGCTATAAGGGCAATCAGGTTGACCAACTTTACTTGCCCTGTTTCCTTGTGCTCTCCCATCTATTCAAAACCCACATGTTACCTTTATCTTTTACTTACTCTGCAAGATGCTTGTGTCAGAGAGCATCCTTGCTCTTTCTGTGTAACATTTGTCCTGGTTGTTTTGTAGCCTCTGACAAAAGAACTTGGGTATTGCAGAAAGGTTGATACTTCTGTAATAAGTGACTACTGGGAACCTTAAAATGCATATGTTAAAATGTAAAATATTATTAATAAAAGATTTCCTTTTAAAATCAAAATGTCCTAGAAATTTTCAGCTAGCACCCCCTTTGTATTCATTTATTTTGGTGATCGGTCCATTGTTCTTACTAGGAAATATCTTGAAACGGAGTAATTGTTGTAGGATTAGAAATATTGCATCCATTATAACAGAGTGGCAAAACTGACTCCACAGACCAAAATTACACTGATAAAAAGTTATTTTTTTAAAAGCTTCTTTCTCTTTGGTACAGTCCTTTGACTGTAGTTAGACACTATGTAGGATAGTTTTTTAAGACTGCTCCATTTCCAGGCACCAACCATCCTCAGTAATGCAGGGAAATGTAAAGGAGAACTAGAGGAAATCTAGGTCCAGGTTTCCTTTAACCTGGTTTTACACACATCTGCTCTGTGGCCTCCCAAGAACAGCTACCAGCACTTTGTAAAAGAGTTACACAAAACACAAGGATCTGGATTCCTGGACTCTGTTTGATTACAGATTTTTCAATGGAAAGTAATAAGGCTTGCACAGAAGCAGATTCTGTATATTCAATGTGACTTCTTTAATCTCTTCCTTCTTCATATTTTGGGTGTTTAAGACAAAGAGTTTTGGAGTTAGGATACCTTTGAAATTTGAAGTTCTTTATAAGACGCAGCTGGGAGAGATGAGATTTTATTTCTTGTTTCTTTAAGCTTTTCTTATTCTAAAAATCTGAAGGGTACTCTGGGCTGTGGTCATAAAATTAATCTACAGACTAAAAACATGTCCTCAGCTCCCCAAGTTCCTGATGAAGACACAGTACTAGAAAGGGGGTTGAGCACTAAGTACATTGTGAAAGCAAAGCTAGAAATATTGCCCATGTCTCTAGGCACAAAAATATCTCAATTGTTCATATATATTTTGCAGAATTGTGTTTCATGTTCTACCCTGAAAACTACTGTAAGCTAAGATAGTGTAAAGAGATTTAATTATAAGAGTTTTATTTAAGTTTTCTGAAGTTGCTGAAGGACTGTCCTTCTGCTGAAAACAGCTGTAGCTGCAAGAATTTGTTTAATATGAGTAACCATCCTGGACAGGGATGAATGACAATGCTGTTATTGAACTAAGTCACTGCACCAAGAACTTCATTATTTACAGATGTTTAGAAGTCCTGTAAGCTTTATTTAATGCTTCATGTTTACTCTGTGGGATGTGATAGACTAGAACTGGGTGCCCAGAGAAGCTGTGTATGCCCTATGCCAGGCAGTGCTCAAGACCAGGCTTTGAGGAGCCTCATCTAGTGCAAGGTGTTCCTGCCCACTGCAGGGGGATTAGGATGATTTTAAGGTCCTTTCCAGCCCAAGCCATTCTATGATTTCATGACTCTCTGTCTCAAGGCTATGGTCTCATGACAGAGATCCAAAGACCCACAGACTCCCACAGCTTTTAGTTCTTACCTGCATTTAGTTAAGCAGATGTAAACAAAATTGTAGCATAAGAGTTTGTCAAGCCCTTAAAGAGGCTGCAGTGCAAGCTGAATTGTATAGCGGCATATTGTAAGATTTTTCAAGTTTACTTGCCCAATTATGTCTTCTTTCTTGAGAGGATTAAATAGCTGTGATTGTTAGGAAGCTTGATTAGAACAGAAGGCCCAACTCGCCCTCTCAAAATAAATAAAACTAAACCCCATAGAAATTATTTTCACCCAGTCCCTCTATCAGTGAGAAAAAAGCAACAATGAAACCTTTTCTTATGCAAACTTATTTTGAGGTTTCATATTTTATTTTACTTTGTGAGGAACATTTGATCTTATCACCATTTTCTCACTTCTGCTCACAATGAGTTTTCGAATTGTTGTTTAGTTTTACAGCTTTTAGGTAATTGGGTAAAAAATATTCTTCTTTTTTCAAAAGGGGTCATGACTAGCAGTTGGCTATTATCTTTACTTGAATTTACTTGAATTGAAAATTAAAGATTATCTTTTCCACATTAGCTTTTAACAGAGTAAAAGGCTGAAGATCAAAGGATTCAAAAACTTCACAAACTTTAAAAATCAAATAAGGTTTCGACATCATAACCTGCAAGATTATTATCATTTAAAAAAATGTAGAATGGTCCCAAAGCCATATCTAGGAGTTTTCAAATTTTTACCATAAACTCTGTTGCTAAAAGGGGAAAACAATTCCAAACTCTTTTAATATTAAATTTTCAATAATAGTACTAGCTAGATTCAAATGGAGTATTTACAAGATTTACTCCAATTTTCTGTAGAAAAACAAAGACCTATCTTTTGATGTACAGAATTTTTCAAGTCGAAAATTTCAAACTATGTTCTCTTCAGTATCTACAAGTGTTCACAAAACTCCCTTGTAGACTAAGCCTTCATTGAGGCCAACGTGGGTCTGAATTTCTGTCTCCAAAGCATCATTTCATACCTTGTAAGAATCCATTTTGCATCCAAGCAGAGTAGTTGGCACAGAATAGAGATGCTGATGTTATAATGTAGTTTTATGAGAGCACCAAATCACAAATAGTGAAAGAAGCAAACAGAATGCTAGAAACTATTCAAAAAGGAATACAGAAGGGAAAGCACTATTATGCCAGCGCATAAGTTCATTATGCAACTACAATTTACATGCTTTCACTTCTGTTATCTTACTTTTGAGATCTGAGGATTGCAACTTAGGGCATAGTGATCATGAAATTATAGACTTCTCGATATTTGGTGAAATCAGGAGGAATATCAATAAGACTTTTATGCTGGACTTGCTGGGGGCAGATTTTGGCCTATTCAGGAGACTTATTCAGAGAGTTCCTTGGGAAGCAGTCCTTAAAAACAAAGTCCTAAAAAACAAAGGGGTTCAGGAAAGGTGGAAGTGCTTGAAACAGAGATCTTGAGGGCACAGGAACAAACCGTACCTATGTGCCAAAAGGCGAGTCCATGAGGCTAATGTCCAGCCTGGATGGGCAGGGAGGTTTCGGAGGAACTTAGGAATAAAAAGAGGACATATCATCTTTGGAAGGAGGGTCAGGTCTCTCAAGAAGTATTTAAGGGAGTTGCTAGAGCATGTAGGAAAAAAGTTAGGGAGGCCAAAGCCCTGTTTCAACTAAAAATGGTGACTTCTGTAAAAGATAATAAGAAATCTTGCAAATTTTACAAATATGTTAATAGTAAAAGGAAGGGTAGGTCCAGCCTTTGCTCCTTACTAGATGAGGGAGGAAAATTAGTAACTGCAGATGAGAAGGTGGAGGTGTTTAACACCTTCTTTGCCTCAGTCTTTAGTGGGAAGACGGCTTGTCCTCAGGGACAACTGTCCTCCTGGGATGGTAGATGGTGTCAGGGAGCAGAATGGTCCCCCTGTTATCCAGGAGGAGGCAGTCAGAGAACTGCTGAGCCACTTGGATGTTCATAAATCTATGGGCCCAGACGGGATCCATCCCAGGGTGATGAGGGAACTGGCAGATGAGCTTGCAAAGCCTCTCTCCATCATTTACCAGCAGTCCTGGGATACTGGTGAAGTTCCAGGTGACTGGAAGCCAGCCAATGTGACACCCATTCATAAAAAGGGTGGCAAGGAGAATCCTGGTAACTATAGGCCAGTTAGCCTGACCTCAGTACCTGGTAGGGTTATGGAACAGTTTATACTGAGTGTCACCACACAGCACTTAGAGGATGGCCAGGGCATCAGACCCAGCCAGTGTGGGTTTAGGAGGGGAAGGTCGTGTTTGACCAACCTGATGTCCCTTTATGACCAGCTGACCCACCTGGTGGATGCAGGAAAGGCTGTGGATGTTGGTAGCTGGACTTCAGCAAGGCCTTTGGCACTGTCTCCCACAGCACACTCCTGGGAAAGCTGGCAGCCCATGGCTTGGACAGGAGCACTCTGTGCTGGGTTAAGAACTGTCTGGATGGCCAAGCCCAGAGACTGGTGAATGGTGCTGCATCCAGATGGGCATCAGTCACCAGTGGTGTCCCCCAGGGATAAGTGCTGGGACCAGTCCTCTTCAATATTTTTATTGATGGCATGGATGAGGGTATTGAGTCCTTCCATTAGTAAATTTGCAGACAACACTAAGCTGGGAGTGTGTCTCGATCTGTTAGGAGGTAGGAGGGCTCTGTAGAGACCTGGAACAGTTGGATGGATGGGCAGAATCCAATAAGATGAAGTTTAATAAGTCCACATGCTGAATCCTGCATTTTGGCCACAATAACCCCCTGCAGTGTTATAGGCTGGGGACAGTGTGGCTGGACAGTGCCCAGGCAGAAGGGACCTGGGGGTGCTGGTCACAGCTGAGTGAACATGAGCCAGCAGTGTGCCCTGGTGGCCAAGAAGGCCAATGGCCCCTGGCCTGTATCAGGAATAGTGTGGCCAGCAGGAGCAGGGAGGTCATTCTTCCCCTGTATTCAGCACTGGTGAGGTCACACCTTGAGTGCTGTGTCCAGTTCTGGGCCCCTCAGTTTAGGAAGGACGTTGAGACCGTGATTGTGTCCAGGGAAGGCAACAAGGCTGGTGAGGGGCTTGGAACACAAACCCTGTGAGGAATGGCTGAGGGAGGTGGGGTTGTTCAGCCTGGAGAAAAGGAGACTCAGGGGTGACCCCATCACTCTCTACAACTCCCTGAAAGGTGGCTGTGGTGAGATGGGGGTTGGTCTCTTTCTCCAGGCAGCACTGACAGAACAAGAGGACACAGTCTCAAGCTGGGTCAGGGGACACACAGGTTGGATAGTAGGAAATATCCTAGTCTGCCCAGGGAGGTGGTGGAGTCACTGTTCCTGGATATGTTTGAAAAAAGACTGGATGTGGCACTTGGTGCCATGGTCTAGTTGAGATGTTAGGGCATGGGTTGAACTGGATGATCTTGAAGGTCTCTTCCAACCTAGTCAATCTTTGAATTCTGTGAATTCTGTGAACTGAGAAAAGTGCAGGGAAGGCTACTGGGGTTAAGATCAAAGTTAAAAATAATATTGATAGAAGGAAAACTAAATACACCTGTACTCTTCAGCCCAGGAAAGAGATGAGTGAGAAGGAATAGAACAAAAAATCTACAAAAATTATAAGTAGAATGAAAAAGCATAAGGTGTTATTGTTTCCTTTCTCTTCCAATAGAAGGCCTAGAGGGCAGGAAGGGAAATAAGTTGAAGAAAATGAATTGAGATAGTGCTTCACAGAGTTTCTCAGGATGTTGTATAAACATATTACTTACACTGTGTGTATAAATATGAACAGGAAAAGATTAACTGTAAATATAAAAAATGCATTTTGTCACTTTTTCAAGTGTCTCTTGAAACATTACCCCATTTAGTAGATTTTTATGTAATTAAAAAAACCATTAAAAAGAAAACAAAAACAAACAAAAAAAAAAAAAAAAAAAAACTCAAACAAAGCAAAAAATAATATCCTAACCCAAGAGAAACACTTTTTTTATTGTTCTCTACTTTTAGTAAAGTATATCCTTTTCAGTACTGAGATCAATTAATTATTTGTGCTAAATAACATATTTCTGGGTATGGTGGTTATATTTGGTGTAGATATTTTAGACTCTGAAACAGTCACATTCTCTCTTAAAAAAGGGAGAAAGATAATATGGGGCAGTAATAGAAAAACAGTTTGCAGATTTTTAAGAGCTTATCTGTCAAGTTGTCTATATCTAAATTACTTAAAGTTCATTTTGGACTTGCATTTGACATTTTTTCTAAAAACACCAGTCACACACACACATACACACACAGATGTGCTCTTCCAAGATCACTACAAGACCTACAGCATTCACAGTATAACCACATATAACTCTTCTCAATTGTAGTCTCACTTAAAATGCACTCATTCTATATGTATTCTTTGGATTTTCCCTTTAACTTTGGGCCAGATGGTGCCAGCGGGAGCTCGTAATGTCAATCTGTTCTCACAAATAAGGAACTCTTGAAGACATTGCCCTTCAATGAACTGCTGTAATATCAAAGGCTACTGAAGCATTCTTTTACCGAGGCAAGGCTTGATTTGCTGGTATTGAATGGAGTGAGAACACACATTTCTTTTTTCCAGGTCTGAACATAAAGACTGTACTGATTATCACCAGCTTCTGCATAGAACAACACAGCAAGGCTTATTTTGTATGATACAGACCACCATGAGTATTGACACCATTTCACTCAACTTCTCTCCATTTAAGTTGTTGGCTTTTGTATTTTTTGTATTTGCTCGATGTGTAAAATACATAGTACAAAAGCATGTAAATTCAGCAGATAAGTTATATTCAATGTTTTTGTCTGCTTTCTTCTGTTCTAGCTTCTATTCTGACTTGCTTAGTAAGAATAGCTAGCAAGAAGCTGGTATTTCAAAATGGAGAAATGTACCATCATTTTCAATAGGTCCAATAGTTACTGCAGACAAACATCACAATTAAGACTATGCTTTAGCACCCTCGCAAAGCTAACAAAAGAAGCTTCCAAAGCTCAGTGGTACATAGTTGGGAAACTAAAACCATGGCAATTATCCCAAAAGAGAATTTCTCAGTGGTTAGACACAACAAACTTAATAAATTTCATTGTGTTTTGATTCAAGGATGCTCTACTTAGTAGAACTGAAAAGGAGATTTTAGCTCTGTGAGACAGCTGATATTCAGATGTTTTACTTTCTCTAGCAAAGAAAATCTAAGTTTTGAAACATTCCAGAGAACAAACATTTTCAGGAAAGGTCAGTTAAACAATGAAAGCATTTTTCATTCTGAAATGATTCAGATGTATTTTGTATCCACCTAATCCAGCACCGTGGCTTACAGGAAAAGCAACACAGATCTCTCATACTTTAAAAATTTGATTTCTCAACTGCCAGGGACATGCACTTTAGCTAGGAACATTCCTCTGTGGATAAACCTGCTGGGATATATCATAAGAAATGTAGTCTAGCCAAGCTGAAGTAGAGTGATGTACCCATACAGTACTACTTCAGTGAGGCTCTAAGGCTGCTTAGTAGAAAGCAAAATGAACTCAAATCATCCAGACTGAAATCTGTTGAGTTGGATAGCCATAACCAAGAAAAAGAAGTTTCACAACAGAAAACTATTTGACTATATACTTTGCCATTGACTCATTGATGGGAAAAAGCTGTGTTTTGTTTAAAAAATTACTTTACTCAAGGTCATATTTTAAATATTATGAATATGAGCCAGGGCCACTCACAGACCAATTTCCAAGTCTTTTCTTATATTCAGCAACTTGCAAATTACATGCAGTCATTTTGATCTCAATTTTTTTTTGGTATAAAGTTACATTTCTCATATGCATGAACAGTGACAAATTTGATCCCAAATTATTCTGCAATATTGAACATAATAGTTAGATATATTAAGACATCCTTTGCAAGGATACAAACATTAGTTAAATATTTTACTTTGTTTTGAATGTTTTCAGCTGCATCTGTTAGCAAAAACATTTTCTTTCTTTTTTTCTTTTTTTTTTTTTTTTTTTTTTGTCTGTGTGCATTGCCTTTGTTTCTTTATTCTTTAGGCTGGTGTTGATAGAAGCTAATCTACAGTTACTCAAAAAAATGCCTACATTTTAGGAAAATAATCTACAATTACGTCCAAATTCCTAAATTTCACGTTCTTCACAAGCCTCACACTTCTTTTATTTTCAATATTTCATAAATGCAGGGTTTTGAGGAAACAGAATATCAAATAAAATAAAGGAAGAGCTATATTTATATATTCCTTTCAGTTTTCCATACACATGTATTAACAGTGACTTTCATTAAAGCTTTTATTGATTTCTGTGTTTAAAATTGCTTATCTTTCCCAAGAGTTTCCAAAGATCTTTCAAATGTCATGCTTTTGACAGAGTTAAAGAATAAGGAAGGTTTAGAAATTCCAGGAAAATATCTGTTTTCAAATACAATGTACTCTCATCTACACAATGAGCCAAATCCTTTTGAAATTCTGGTGTTGGAAATTTCGTAATTTTGCTATGGTTTCATGTACACATAACTTACAGTTCTACTTAATCTTATAAAAAAATACCTGACTGAATTTTCATTCACGTTCCTAGAGATGTAGGGTAATATTATCCTTTTATCATCCTTATTGAACACACATTGTCAAGTTTTGGAAAAGGAGGGGGTAGTTTACTTGTCTATTTTCCCACAAGGTGTTCATATTCTTATAAGGACTCAAACTTACTAAGTCTCAGGCCCTGTAGCTGGGCAATAACAGAGTAGATCACAAAGTATCAAGGCTGATATTCTTATGTACTAAAGTCTATTGCTGTAGGAAATTGTCTTCTTTCAAGCAAAGCTACAAAGGAACATGGACATTGACACTGTATTTATATACGACGTGCCACATCACAAAATGCTTTAATGAGGAATGCATTAAATTTATTTCCTCTCTCAAAGTCCTACAGAAATTCACAGAGTTTCTCATATAGTCTTCTGGTAAGTCTTTCTTCAGTTAAGCATATCTTTTGCCTTCTACTTGAGAAACAGCAGTAGCATAAATATTAGTATGCTTTTCCTAGTTAATATGCATGTGTTTATTTCAGACTTTTATTTTCCACACCTGTGTCTCTTCTCAACTAAAAATAAAAGGAGAACTAGGTTGTTTGTGGTTTCTACAGCATGTTTCTACTTTACAACAAAATAAAGTGCTAGCTGCATGGAAAAACTCTTCCATTATGTTAGCTTATTAAGGTAGTGGTTTTTTCACCATGCCTAAATAACCAGCATGTTTTCTAACTCCTGCTGTTTTATGCCTATGTGTGCACTTGCACATCCACTAAGAATCATTCCCTTTTGCAGCATGTCCACTGTAACAAAGATGTTAGAAAGAAGAAACAGACTGAATCAAGTTCCTGGATTTTTAAGCATTCTTTTTTCCTAGTTGCTCTTACCTTTATTTTAGCTGCTTTTTTGCTTTTTTTTTTTTTTTTCATTGATACTATTTTCAACAAATAATTTCGCAAAAATCAGATTATGAGTTCTCATACCAGAATAAGGTTTGTGGGGACTTGACCCTAGATGGGCATCAGGTGCCCATCAAAGCTGCTCTAACCCTTCCCTCCTCAGCTGGGCAGGGGACAAAAAATATAATGAAGGACTTAAAACAAGGACAGGTAGATATTACTCACCAATTACCATCATGGGCAGAACAGACTGGATTAACCTGTTAATTAATTAATTAATTTTCAAACAAAACAGAGTAGAATAATAAGAAATCAACTCAAAAATTAAAACTTTTTTTTCCAGCCCTTCTCTTCTTTCCAGGAGTAATTTTAGTGACAATTTCTCCCCTTCCTTCTCTGCAGCAGTGCAGGGTGATAGGAAATGGGGGCTGTGGTCAGTTCATCACACATTTCTGTGGAGGAAGGATTCCTCACACTTCATTTCAGCTCCAGAGTGGAGTTCCAGGCATATGAACTCCTACAGTGTGAGACTTTGCCAAGTTCTTCATGGATGGCTCCAGCTTGGGTCCCTTCCAGGGTGCAGTCCTTCAGGAACATCATGGATCACCCATGGGGTCACAGATCCTGCCAGGAATCTGCTACATGGTGGGCTTCCCATGGGGTCACAGCTTCCCTCAGGTATCTGCTTGCTTCAGCAGGACTTCTCCACGGGCTGTGGGTGGATCTCTGCATCCCCATGGATCCCCATGGGCTGTAGGTGGATCTCTGCATCCCCATGGATCCCCATGGGCTGTGGGTGGATCTCTGTATCCCCATGGATCCCCATGGGCTGTGGGTGGATCTCTGCATCCCCATGGATCCCCATGGGCTGTGGGTGGATCTCTGTACCCTCCATGGATCCCCATGGGCTGTGGGTGGATCTCTGCATCCCCATGGATCCCCATGGGCTGTGGGTGGATCTCTGCATCCCCCATGGATCCAGGCTGTGGGTGGATCTCTGCATCCCCCATGGATCCCCATGGGCTGTGGGTGGATCTCTGTACCCTCCATGGATCCCACAGGCTGTGGGTGGATCTCTGCATCCCTGTGGATCCCCATGGCTACCTCACCATGGTCTCACCATGGTCTGCAGGGAATTCTCAGCTCTGGCACCTGAGCACCTCCTGCCCCTCCTTCCCCACTGACCCTGCTGCCTGCAGGGCTGTTCCTCTGACACCTTCTCTCTCTCTTCTCTCACTGCAGTTGCTGTTGGGGGCAGGTTTTCTTTCTCCTTCCTAAATCTGTCCCCCTGGAGGTGCCACCACTTGGCCAGTGCTCACTCCAGCTGGCATTGGCTCTGTCAGACAGGGGGAAGAGTTGAGTATGTTCTCTCAGGAGCCACCCTGCAGCCCCTCTTCAGTCACACCCCCAACCCCTTTACCACCACGGAATTATTTCCAAAACCAATAAAAATGAAGAGAATTTTATTTTAAATCTATCTCAGAATCTCATTAAAAAATAATTACTAAAGATCAGTGTTTTAAAGCAGTATGCTCTTAATAATTTGTGTCCTCGATACTGGCCTAGTAGGTCCCTATACTGCTAATTTTCATTTTTAAAAAGTCTTGTAGAACACTTAGAATTCTAAGAGACTGGAGGAAGGCTAATATATCAATAACTAAAGAAAAGTAAATGGGATGACCTGGATAATTACTGCCTTGTCAGTATGACAGTGATCTAGGCAAAATAATTGAATTACTTGGGTGGGACACAATTAATAAAGAATCTCATGCATAATTAATACCAATGAACAATGAATATGGAATGTACATCTTTCAAGCAATTTTTGTACTTTTTTTGTTGTTTTTTTACTTACTTGGTTTTTTTAAAGACAGCAATTCTGTTAGAATTTTCTGTAAAATAATTTTCTCCTGGACCTAACATTATCTTAGATGTTCATTAGCAATGTGGAATAAAATATTATCATTATTCCAGCTTTCAGGGAAAAAAAATTGTATTAAAGAAGAAGTAAAGAGTACTTTATATATAATGGTCTGAATTGTCTTACTAAATTCCAAATAGGCTGTGTTTCTGTGTGAGCAAGTGTAAAGTCATCTGAGGGGAAATTATATGTAGATATTCAAAGATAATGACATGTAGATATTACTGTAAATACATGCAGATATCACTTAAAATATTTTAGTTTGGGATTCTGTAAAAAACTCTTGGGACTCTGGCAAATAAACTACTTACCTTGAGCTCATAATGGGCTACACAGAGGACTGACAATTTGAGACAGCAGGAACAGTGTAATGTAATAATTGCATAATATATTTTTCCTTCAGTATCTGTTTCTACACAAACAATGTATTTCTATAAAATTAGATAATTCCTTGATGTTCCAATTAAAAAAAAAAAAAGTGGGAATTTTTTTTTTTTTTTTTCTGAGGGATGAAAATAAACAGTGGATTGGATAGTACAGCTTATAATAGAAGAGTCCTTGAGCTGAAACTGAAAGCTTAAAGGAAATGGCTTGTTCATAATCTAGAATATCAATATGGGAAATAGGAGCTACAGAATAAAGTCTTTTCAATAAAGCAGACAAGGAGAAAATAGCATTCACCAGCTAAAAGCTAAAGCTAGGGAACATCAGCTCCAAATGAAAAGTACACTTCAACATTGGCTCTAAATGGCACTTTCTCATAGCAGTAGCAAATTTTCTATCAGTGGAAAACAGAAATGGAGATTGGCAGCTTTACTAAAAGCTTCTTCTTGTTCAAAGAGGTATTATTTCAGAAGAGTCCTGTTATGTTGGAGAGGAGGCCAAAAAAGATGGGCATAGTGATCTAATTTAGCTTTATTATCCACATATCTGTTAAGTGCATGCAACTTTAATGCTGCTGCATAATATAAGAATGCCATCTCTCTTGCATAAGAGCACATTTCTCTTGCTCCAAAACCCAGCGTCTGCTTTGCTCATGGGTATCTGGAAGCTGGAAGCTTCATGGACCCTCCTCTCAAACAGTATTTTTCTCATTGAGTACTTTCCGTTTCCTAGCCAAGGACATTCAATTTGCCTTAAATTAGACTGAAATTCCATACAGTACATCGAGAATTTAAAAAATTTTAGGAATGTATGTTTTCCTCTATGTTACCATATCATCCTTTGTAAATTTACTTTCTTATTGCTCCTGTCCTAATTATCCACCCACTGACCTGTTCTCTAAATTGACTGTTTAGTAGAAAACTAGGATTTTAGCCCTACTGTTTCTGTTGAGGATAAGCCCTATGAGATATTAAATTACAGCTAGCTGATTATTTTACATTTTATCTCTCAGCGTTAATGCTCAATTGTGCTACCCAGTGTAATAGTCTCATCCTTAAAGGGTTAATAATCATCATTAGTTCCTTTCAGCAATACCTCTAAGATATTTTCAACTTGAGGACAGGTTAAAATTCACTCTATTTAGTGGCAGTAAATGAGAGTTCTTGAGGCAGCTCATTCTCAGTCTCTGAGGCAGAGGGATGGAGAGAAAGGTCTCCTACTGAGCAAGGCCATCAGAGCACCTCTGCAAAGACCTGAGAGCTCAGGGGAGCTTGGTGAGGACCACAATGAGCTAGGCAGGAAGGGTGGGCAGGGTTGTACCATTGTGGTATGCTTGTACAGCCCTGGAAGAGGCAGATATAAGCAAGCTCTGCTCTCTGATACAATTTCTTAGAGACTGTCTATGATAGAAAGTCCATTATGGTTTTTGGGGTGAATTTCATTAATGTCTACCTGCTATGATTACTGCCAGAAAGAGCTCTGTGGGGGATATGTGGGAGAGCTGCAACCCAACCCAGAATATCCCTGCAATTATGCTACAGATCTGAGCTGAGGAGACGCCTTGCTCAGCCACCTTGAATTTGCAAGCAAATTTTTTTGATATCTGGTGGAATGACTACTCCCTTCTGCTACTGTCTGGCCTGCTTTTAAGACAGCAGGACATGCTGTTTCTTACCTCTTGTGTGGTGTAACCAATCTACAAACAAACCCCATCCTGCACCCCATTGCTGTGGAGAGGTGTGAGATGTGTTCTGTGCTGGCACATGGCCTTCACCATGCTTGGTGATAGTCCTTAACAATCACATCCTGTTCTAAGGAGCTTGGGTGGTTGAGTTTACAGGCTCATGCAAGGCTGTTCCATCCTGCCAGCCAAAGTGGTCTTTAACTAAGCCAAGGACACCCATTTTAAAATGAGGGACATTAGAGTACTTCTCCAACTGTGCAAAGTGGTCCATGAGGGCCCTGAGCTTTCTTTCCAAAGAGATTTTGTGCAGCTTGTGGTCATATCCTCATATTTTCAGGAGTGAAAGGAAATAAAAACATATTTCATTTCCCATGGATTGGGAGGCAGCAGACACTTGAACTTTTTAATCTCATCTTTATTAAGTTCACCCTGATTGCAAATTCAAAGCAATTGGGAGACCCCTTCCCTGGCCTGTCTGGAGCCAGCAGTGAGGTCCCTGTCAGGGGATGCGACCACTCGTGGTGTACCTGTCAGCTGAAAGGTTCACTCCTGGTTCCCAAACGTTCAGGTAGTTGCACACCTCACCTGTGACCAAGACCCATTCAAGAGCTGTTTGGGACTGGAGCTAAGGAAACAGCATCACTTCCAAGTGCAGCTATTGCAGCTTCAGTGGCAATGTCCTCTGTGCTGGTCTGGGGCATTGCTCCCAGAGGTACATGTTTGGAGGTAACCAAAGCCATCCCAACGGCTGGTGACTCATGCAAGCTGTGATGACAGCTCTGAGGAATTATGCCTGATGAGTTACCCACAGTCTTCTAAAGCTCTTGAAAAATTAAGCAGTACTAACCTGTATTCCCTGCAGGCTCATTAGTTCTCATGACTAGTGTTGTGGCACTGTGTCCTCCACACAAGAAAGCAGGACACAAGACTGTTTCCATGAGAATGAATGAGCTGGTGGATATGCATTTAGAAAGGATGAGATCATTACCCCCTCCAAACACCATTTTTTTCACTTGTCTGGGAAACCTATTGCCCAAAGGCTCACAGAGACTTACACAGGACAATGACTAACATGGATCTGGGCCAACTTCAGAAAATTTCTAACACATCATTACTAAAAATAAATTGTGGATTTATAAAAAAACTATCTTCCTTCCTTCCTTCCTTCCTTCCTTCCTTCCTTCCTTCCTTCCTTCCTTCCTTCCTTCCTTCCTTCCTTCCTTCCTTCCTTCCTTCCTTCCTTCCTTCCTTCCTTCCTTCCTTCCTTCCTTCCTTCCTTCCTTCCTTCCTTCCTTCCTTCCTTCCTTCCTTCCTTCCTTCCTTCCTTCCTTCCTTCCTTCCTTCCTTCCTTCCTTCCTTCCTTCCTTCCTTCCTTCCTTCCCTTCCTTCCTTCCTTCCTTCCTTCCTTCCTTCCTTCCTTCCTTCCTTCCTTCCTTCCTTCCTTCCTTCCTCCCTTTCCTTCCTCCCTTCCTCCCTTCCCCTTCCTCCCTTCCTCCCTCCCTCCCTCCCTCACTCCCTCCCTCCTTTCCTCCTTTCTCTTGTTATGTCCTAAAATTGTTATTAAGGGAATTCATTCTAACACCTACTCCTTCTGACTTGGAAAATTACTATGGAGGTCATGTATAGTGATTTCATATACTGTGAAAAATGGCAAAGTGTATAAAAATCTCCTGGCCCATGGGTAAAACTATGCGAAAGGAAAGGCTGTAAAAATATAGTGTCAAAAGATCAAGTGAAACAATTTTCTACCTTATATTTAAATATTTTTTTATCAGCTAAAAACTCATTTGAACCCAAAGTTGTTCTCCTTTTAAACTAATAAATAAGTTTTCATGATTGCTTGTAGTAAATTTAGAGTGGAATGATTTACTTAACTGACATAAAAATAGTTACTAGATTTAATGATAATAACAGAAGCCTAATGACTGTTCATGTGATTTCCATATGCCAAGGCTTACAACTGCAGTATTCCAATGTACTAGTGCTATCTATCCTTAAGAAGAGCTAATATTGGCCTCCTGACCTTCCTTTAAATTTATTGTGTTGAGCAGGTTAACCTACCACTTCATTGTCTAGCTTTTAAGCTAACAAAAATAGATGTTTTTTCCAGGCCTACAAATATATTTGGAGTGAATCAACTGATGAGTTGTTACTACATTTTATTGTGGGGTTGGACAAGTATTTTAGAACACTTTCTATCATGCCAGTTAAATATATATTACTTTTAAATAGTCAGATATTCATTTTCTCAGACTTGCATAAACAATGTTTAATAGTGATGTATTTTGGAACAAGAGGTTTTTGATAATGTATTTACTAGCTCTATTCCTTTAAAAATCATGAGTTACAGAGCAGTCTGCAAATGTGAACCTTGTTCTAAATGAATTTTCTTTAAATATGAATGGAAAAACTGATTGTGATTTCTTCTAATAGAAATGAGTGCTGCTATTTTTAATTACTCAACCGCAACATCCAGTCTAGAGAGAAGCTAATGTTTTTCAAAACACTTTAGCATGCATAAGATAATGGTAAATATTATGAGTTAATGATTCTGCAGAAATCTTACTTTACTTCATCTTTATTAGCAGAAGCTAATAATGAGAAGAAAACACGTTTGCTCTGCCTTAGGGACTTGTGACCCCATAAGGTGATATTACCAGGTGCCTTCAGAACTCTTTCAAAATTCTGGAAATAGAATTAGCACCACTTTTAAGTATCAGCTGAACAGACAAGAGAAATATTTTATGGCACTTACCTATTCAAGATTATAACATTACAATTAAAACCAGGACCATAAAGTCACAGATGTTTCTCTGCTAGCTCTGGTACTGATCTTTTTACAGGGCTGGAGTCCAAATTCCTCAGCTTTCAGAAAGCCAAAAATGCATAAAACACTATCCAGAGTACTCTATATGTGATGATTTTGTGAATACAAACATCAAGCAGATGCTAAAATGGATGATAAAGCAAGTTGAGCTTCTCTCCCACTGTAGTACAAGAGTATCAGAAAGGAAATTACTAGTTGTCCTAAGAAACAGATATTGTCTCTTTCATGGTGTTAGCACATAAGCATGAATGTTTGAAATCATAATTGGTTTATCATTTGGATGCAGATATGCTTTGTATGTCTTTCAGAGTGGAATATCTTCTTGGGTAGAAAACTCATATGTATACCAAATTAATTGGATGGCTTCATGAATCATGGAATGTAACCCCATGAAGGCTGTTGTACAGGCTAAATGGTACAATTTCTGATGCAAATACTAATTTTTATTTTGATACTAATTAATGGTCTTTGGAAAGATAAGAGGCGTGTAGGCTGTGTTATTTTAAAACTCACAATGGGTTTTGTATTTTGCAGTCAAATTCTCATGTAACCTGAAACTCTCTCATTTCTGAATCTTCAGATAGATGACAAACCCAAACTTAATTTGCTAGTCAGAGCAAACATATAATTTTAAGAAACCGATAAATATTTCCTCTATTTCAAGTTTATGGTGTAATGGATGGCATATAATTGAATATTGCATATCTGCAGTACAAAATGGGAAATTAAATGTAAACAATTTATAGTAGGTAGAAATATGGAATGGCAGATACTCATTGGTTAACCAAAATAAGTAGAAATGAAAGACTGCACATTAATTATTGAGGAATTGTAGTCATAGTTTTTCCAAAGGTAGAGAGAGGAGATATTACTCAGAATAGAATTACATAATTCAAAATTAATTTTAGAAAATCACTTATCCATTCAAAGTCTAGAAGTGAAATGTAGCCCCTTTATATCAATGAAGCCCTTTTATATCAATGTATTCAAACAGCACCAAATACAATTTATCCCAAATATTCATTTAATTACCTCAAAATCCAATCTTTCCTAAGCTTGCTACAACCAGATTGACCAAGTAGTGCATATGGATGTGGTATGGGAAAGAACAACTGCTTTGGGAACAGCTTTTATGTTATCAGGATTTGTATTTCCATCTGTTGGAAGTGGATTCAGATCCATTTGGCACTGTAAACATGTAGTTGGTAATAGTTCGTGTTGGAATCTGAATTTAGAAGAAATACTAAACTTGTTAATTATGGGGTGATGAAATTGAGGCTTGCAATAGAAGCAGAAAGTTGATACTGGTCTTACCAACAAACAGAGAAGCAGACATTTCATTTTAACAGTTTGAGTATAGAAGATTGTACAGAGCATTCAGTCCTGTTTTACCAGGCATTCCTGTACTCTTTGCCCGGTAATATGATCTGGCTTTTCATGAACACAGTCTGTGAATGAAATATCAAATTTTGGTAACCAGGAAATGCTTGCAGTCAGTTTTACTGGTTGTGTGGTAGAATCATCCCAGGAAAGTTGGTACTAGAAAAGGACTCTGACAAGGTTTATTTAATAAAGCTTTTGCATCATTAGCTGCTTACTCTGAGCAGTGACAAATCATTGAGAGAGCCGATCAACAAGCTCATTCCTGAGTATCCCTTGAGAAGTCTTGGATTAATGAGATTCTGCTTCATGGTATAGGTGGCTTCTGTATGTCCTAGAGGACCTGCCTATATCAGGAGAGTTACTTTTGCAAATTTAAATAGAAAAATTTGGGGGTTGCAACCTCGGACACACAACTGATGTACAAGTATTTTAGAAGTTGTACAAGTTAATCTCTCCTTTCAGACTTAAAAAAATACAACCAGTCTCTCAGTTTTATTTTGTTCTTCTAGTGACTTCCCTCAAAAGTTTTTAAACTATCATAAAAATCAGGCCCAACAAGGCTTTGATTGCTGTTTAAACCTTGAGAACATGCTTGAGAGATCCCAGGGGTTTTCTGAGGACTTGTCTCTTGTTTATGAGTTTAGAAACTGTGGTGCTTGGACAGGGAAGATAATTGGTCTCTGTCACATTTTCTGTGGCGTGAATTACAGCACACAGCATATACTGCATATGCACCAGGCATAGCTGCAGCATAGCTGAGAAGAGATGAATGAGCTGCAGGACTCCAGATAAGGACAAATAGCACACCATAGCGTGAGGGCAAGCTGTGCTAAAAGCACATGTGCTTGTGCTAACCTACACTTGATGAATTCAGATCGCGCTCCACAGCCCCGAGTGGAGTCATGTTCAGTATCACATCTGTCATCCTGCCTCCTGACAGCTGTGGTGCAGCTCAGGGCTGCAGCAGGCAGAACCAGGATGGCAGGCACATCTCGCATTGCTCAAGAGCAAGCTTTTTGAGCTGCCTAGCAGACATCTGACTTGTATAGTGACATGCAGAAAAATCACAAAAGGGTCCTGTGAAAGCAGTGTGGAACATAGAAGCAGAACATGGCACTCCTGAAAAAGTGAACTGAAGAGGCTTCTTGCAGTCTTAAGGGCAGACTTTAGTCTCTGTTATGTCAGAAACTTTTCTTCCAAAACAAGAGTATGACAGTCAATAGCAGAAAAGGATTACATTCTTTATTAATACTTTGTATACAGACATTAGATGAAAAATGCTGAAAAGAAAGAGTTTATTCACTAATTTTGCTCACCAAAAGTGAATTCAGTATTTCAATGCATTATCCAGATGTAAATCTGCAACACTTGATAAAATACTCTCTGTAATATACATAAATAATATTATTTTTATATTATTTCTCTAGAGAATTTTTTTCTGTGAGACTAAAATTGCCTGTTTGGGATTACTAATATTGCCAGCATAAAATATCTGGGGAAAAGATCATGAATTAAACTCAATGCTTATGCATGCAATTTTGTACACTTGCAATGGAGATGTGATTACTTTGATTTAGACAAACCATGAATTCAATTTTATCTAAACGTTCTCTTTCCCCAGATGCTTCAGAAAACTAGTATTGATTTGTCTTGCAGATGAGTGGAAGCCATCACAGCAGC
Organism: Muscicapa striata striata; assembly: GCA_030060385.1. Lineage (NCBI taxonomy): Eukaryota > Metazoa > Chordata > Aves > Passeriformes > Muscicapidae > Muscicapa > Muscicapa striata. The sequence goes on from JAREIS010000326.1 coordinate 511,957, forward strand.
TATGACACCTTGGGAAAACCTACATGGCACATGTAATTAAAACTGATTCAGATACAAGTAAAGAAAGCATTAAGATAACACGGAATATTATCTTCCTAGAAAATCCTTTCTTTTATGATGCACTTGGAAGGACCAAGTATGACATGTTTCAGCTCCTAAAAATATCATTGTGACTTTTAAAAAATTTAAGATCTACTGCTTTGTTGGCAGCTCTGACTTTGTTCAAGTCTAAGTCAGGGAGATGCCTGTATCCTAGACAAATATTGAGAAGATGAAAATAAAGAAAATGCTTCAAAAATTTTTCTACTTGGTGAGGTATGTTGAACACAGGGAATTATATTCTTGTGATAGCATTGTGTAAAATGTTTGTTGCACTGATGCAAAATCTGACCCAATTTATTAAATACTTTCTGATTTTCTACTTTAATAATTTTTTCAGCATAAGCATTTACTTGTTTTGGGGAAAATGCATTCAAAAATTTTAAAAAACTGAAATGTTTTGTTATTACAAGGACTTTTTAAAAATTTAGGCATTTTAAAAATTTTTATTTCCTTTGACAGACTATCTTTTTGGATTAAAACTTTGAATGCTAGTCAAAGCAACAGTAACTGTAGAGTCTTAATGCCTTTTATGAATTTCAACTTAATGGACTGTTTTAAATTTCAGATCAAAGGAAATGTTGTGTTTGAACATATGTCCCCTTTGCTCTCAAAAGTGCTTTTTTGCTTTCCAAAGGCACAGAATTTTGTCATTAAGATACAACTTGTCTTCTCAGTTAACTGAGAAATCATTATGTACTCTCTCAATTTCTTTCTCCTTTTACTTCTTTCATGATAGTCTTCTCTTTCTTGTTAGATTTTGGCTGTACTGTCACATGTTAGGCCTGCATTTTAGCATTTTAGTCAAATCTGGTTACTATCAAAGTGGAATTTTTTGTTGTTGTTGGTTTTTTGTTTTTTTGTGGTTTTTTTTGTTTTTGTTGTTGTTGTGCGCTGTAGGAATTAACCGATCAAGACACAGCAGTTTGTTTCAAATTCCCTGACAAACAGCCAGGAATCAAGGTAGTCACTCAGGCATCAAGGCAATGAAAAACAGTCAGGTTACTTATAGATTCTGCTACACATAGTTCCAGAAGATGTAAATTTTAAAAAATTATCAAACAGATAAAACTGAAAACTGAGTAGATCTTATTTATCTACAAATGTTGGTCACTAAACTTGCCTTCTTTCTAGTGGCATAGTATGTCTGATTCCTTCAGAAGCTTTGAGAATCTTGGTCAGAACAAATACCATATTTTTCTATCCATATTTTTAACTTCACAAGCTTGTTTATACTGTGTATCCTCTAAATTATGATCTATTTTATCTGTTTAGGTGTAAGCAGTGTTTCACAGCTGATATTCCTCCTCCAATTTATAACACAGGCTTTTCACTTACATGACTGTGGTAGCCATTGAGACTTCATTCAGAATGTCATTTAGTTAGGTATAAGCTATTGTGTTTTGTGATAAGGCTAAACTCTAATTAAATACAATGGAGAAAACGTTTCTATGCTAGTGACAAACTTTGAATTTATAAAAAATAGAATCCCAAGCTTCAGATGCATTAGCACATTTGAAAGCAACCTTTGCACATCCTGTTCAAAAATGCTACAAAATTTTGATTATAACAAAAGTAAACTTAGAAGAAAGTATTGAAAATACTCAGAACAGTTTGACTTGTCCAAGTGCTTATGGTATTTTCTAAAGTTATCAAGTTGTACATGACAGGCATTTCAAAATATATCTGACCCTCTGAAAGATGAAAAATTATTTACCTATAAAGAAATCTTCATGAGTTTGTGACATTTCTTCAATTTTTTTCTCATATGAGACTTTTAAAAGTTAAGCTCAGTATGCATCTAACTGAATCATAGCAATATTTAGTACATCAATATTTTTTTGTTTTCTTAGAGCATGTGTGCTATGTATATATGTATTCTACAAATTTCAATTCACAAAAATATGGAAAAAAGCAGAAAGGATTTTAAAATTTTTTTCCACTTTATGGAAATAATATTATTTAAGAGTTTGGGCAACATGTGATCACTTGTTTTTCCAGTGAAGTATGTATACCTAAGTAATATTTCTATAAGTGATGCAAAAATATTTTCTGAGGTTAAAATATGCCAAAGAAAAACCATGCTAACTGTTGTCACTTATTTACATTAATAAACAGATATCTATGAACTGTTATGGTAGGTTAATGTCATCTGATTACCCTTCAGCTTAGATACAGAAATTCACTTCGACAAAGTAGTCCACGACAGCTTTAATATTTCATTGTTAGGTTTCCATGTTAAAATTCTCTGGATTGTTGAGGCATGCAATATTGCCATAATAAACACTGAAATCAGTTTCTCAGTGTATACACATGCAGAATTTCAGCTGGAATCAATGGTGTTTAACTGCCTTCATTGCAAAGTCATTTTGCTGAAAGACAAGTTTTTTCTATTAATAATGTTTTGGTGTGTATTATTATTCTATCTGATTATCCTACCCAGTCTCAGTGGTCTCTGGACCTAGGAGGAGATTGCTATTTCAATAACCTCTTGCTATTTGCAGCTGCAGTTTTGGAGAGAGAGAAGAAAAAACAGTGACATTTCAAACAGATAAACAAATATTTTCCTAAATGGCTAAAGATATTTCCATACAGAAATGCTTAGTTTTTGTCAGTGTCCATATTTTTGGGGGTGTGTGGCTGTTTTGGTTAAACTGAACAGAAACACCAGTTAAGTTTAGTGGTTTTTGTTCGCCAATCTGAGTTTCCCAAAAAATGCACCAATTTGTGTAGTGGGTTTAGTGCTGGCCAAATGCCAATGCACCCACTAGAATTAATTACTCATTTTCTGCTGTGAGATAAGGATTAGGAGGAAGGCAAAGCAGGTTCAAACTTTCAAAGGGTATAAAAAAAACTTTATTAACAGAATTAAAAGAAAAAATAATGAAAAATTCAGAATAAACCTTCATATCACTTCTCTTCCCCACATCCTTTTTTCTTTCCCGCTGACAAAAAAGACAAAAGAGACAAAACTTGGGACTTTCAGTCCGTTTACCACCTCTAAAATAGTCTTTCTTCAGTTCCTTTATGGAGAGGAGTCTCCCTTGCCATCCATGGAGTCTTCTCCACAAGGAGCCTCTCCAAGACTCCACCAGAGTTCTCCCATGGCTTCAATGTCACAGCAAATCAGTCGCCCAGGAAAGGAAAATCTGTTTGCAATCTGAAAGTCCCTCCCATGCATCACAGCTTTCTCACAGCTGCTTTCACGGGCCATATCAGTTTATTGGGGTGCTATTTTAAGGATGTGCTGTTCTAGTATAAGAACGAAAATTCTCTTCATCCATCTCTGGGAACAGAGGTTTTCTTCTTCTATTCCTGGGGTAAGGTTTCTCATCTCTCTCATCTCTCTCTATTCAAGTTTCTCATTGGATCACAGTTACTGCAACATCTGCTTATTTCAACACTGGATTTTTCTGCTTACTGTTGTAGTTAGACCACTACATCCCCCCAATGCATTCCATGAATTATAGAGGAAAAACAAAATCTGATATATCAAATATTTCTTCACCATAGCCTTACAAAAGAATTTCAGCCCAAGACTAAGGCATCTCCTCAATCCTCTCCCACCTAGAATTTGACTCCTTCTTCACTGACCTCAGTGTCCCACGTTGTTTTCTCTATGTGTCTTCACCCTGTCCTTTTCCTCATTCAGGAGAAAATTGGTGTTCATGGGCTCATTTGTTCTCAAGCTGTATCAACTGAAGCAGTTTTTATAGAGTCCTACAGCCCTGAAAGGTTGATCTCATTGGGGCTGTACATCCAAGAGGTCTCAGGCCGTGTCTGGTGCTGATAGTGATGTGCCTGTGCTGATGCTGCATGAGCCGTGCCAGCCCCCAGCTCCGCTCAGCGCTTCTCCTCATGCAGCTCTGAAAGCAACACAAGCTGCTGCTGCTGCTGTTTTTGTCCTTCTGTCTGCAGCATGGCTGACTACAAGTGGCTAAACAAACAAAATTCAGTGCGGGCCATGCCAAGATAGCCACGATTTTGCACTGCTGTCCCCACTCATGCCGATTTCAGCCACATGGCAGGTCCCGCTCCAGGCTCTGGCTGCTCCTGGCCTCGAGGCCAGCCCAGTGCCATGGGCCATTCCTGGCGCTGGTCCCAGTGGGGTGGTTGCTCATGTGCTGGGATAGTCCCAGTGGCATGGCCTGGCAGCTGCAAAAATCTCAGCCAAGCCACGCACCAATCTGGCGAGGCTGGCCCAACCAGTTACCTGTTCCAAGGCTGGAAGTCAAGAAAGCCTTTCCTAGGCTTTGTTCATTTTTAAATGTGCTTTTCCACAAGGTGTGGTCAACTCTTTTAAGTGGTCTAACTGGGTGTCAATCTTCAAAACCAGTCAGCTGCCATCCCCACATGGAACCACCCCCACAGCCCTTGGATTCCTCAACTAAAAACCAGACTTCTTTAAACCACGACAGGGTACAAGATGTGCCCACTGTACTTACAGCCACCAGTACAACTGCAAATAAAGGGTCTCTGTAAACAAGATCCAGGTTTTGTTCAGACAAACAGGTTCAGACCATTTTAAAGATCTCCTTTGTAAGGAAAACCACCTATGTAATTAAAACACTACAGATTCCTTTAGTTTTCTTTGCTAATCTCGTGATAGTAAGAGAAAATACATACATACTCTGTATGTATAGTATAACTAGTGTTCTAGCACACTGTGTTTGTTACAATCCAGTTATTTTATCCCTATTTCTAGCTATGCTGTTTTTCCATTGAGGTGGAGGAGGGAATCAAATGTCTTTCAAAGTTTTCTGTGGCTTCTCAGACTCGTTAAATTTCTTTAACTCTTTCTTTCAGAAAAAGAAGAAGCTCCTTCCAGCTTTACATTCAGGGTTGGAGACTGCAAAGATTTTCACTTCAAACAAAGTCACTTTTCTAATGGTAAGGACCAATGACCAATAAAGCTGTTTCTGCAACTATCACTGTAGCAGAAAAATCCCTAGTAATTTTCAGACACAGTATGTATTTCAGTTACACTGTATATAAATTCATATGCATGTGTATGTATAGAAACATATAGATAGATGGATGATAGATAGATAGATAGATAGATAGATAGATAGATAGATAGATAGATAGATAGATAGATAGATAGATAATGTAAACTTTAGATGACTGGAATAGCAAACTGGATTGCAAGGTTTTCTCTTTTTTCCCAGTAATGCATTTACTCCTGCTCTTTTCTGACTCTAAGGTGGGACCCAACTACAGTCTACAGTCATTTCAGAAGCTCTAAATGATGTCTGTCCTCCAACAGCCTCTCCAGAGCAATGCACTGTTCCTAGAAGTCCTGTGTCCTATGCACCAGCCTTGCAGATGTGTCTGAACACAACCTCTGTAGTGGCACTGATTGCAATGCCTGTTCCTCGCACCTGTGTTAACCTCTAGAGTCTGATCTTTTCCACAGACCTGGAGGTTCAATAGTGCTTACATATTGATAAGCCATTGATTGCCATTCAAATGGAAAGTAGTTTGGTTGCTTGATATATATACTTATGCTGATTTTTAAAATTTATCTGAGCTTCTACTGCTCTGTGAGAGAGCTGTTTGTAAGAAAATAGTGACAGATGAGAGAACCATTGCATTTAGCCCTTTGTTGACATGCTTAACTTGGCTGTGAATCTGTGATGTGAGTTTGAAGTGCATCCAACTATACCATTGCATTTGTGTTCCCACAAGAAGCTCCCAGGACTCTGTCTTAGCATCTTAACTTTCATTGCTTCCACAGGCAGGAAAATTGGGGAAGTTTCTTAGGTGCTTGCACAGGATCACATTGTGACCAACACATATCTGTGCAGAGCACAACAATCTGCTTCTCCCTTCTCATCCTGTGCAGGCCATCTAGAGGAGAAGTAATTGAAGAGTGCTGCTGATGATTTGACATGGAAGGTGGGGGACCTGTGTGAGCATACACCATCTCTGGCTTCCTTCCACAGTCCTGCTGGCAGCTGCCCTGTGCTGACTAGCAGCTGCCCTGGAGGCTTCACAGTGATAGGAGCTAACTAAAATATAGCTAATTACATATCTAATAGTTATATAGCTCCATCAGTCCAGGTCATTCGGGGTGCAGACAGCTATTGGCTGGTTAGTGGGGTGGTAGCAGAGTTCAGCCAGTCAGGACCAGCCCCACTGGCCTTTGGTAACTATATAAAGGGAACTGCACAAAATTGGCTGCTGTGACATGCAAGTGTCATAGTGTTGAGTGTTGGGTTGTGTCAACCATCTCAACTAGAAATTGCCTGGTGCCTGCCAGGGCAGTGGTGTGCTGTGTGCCCCTTGCACAGAGCAGAGAATGAAGGGGAAGGCCAGCATGGCTGAATTCACTCCCTGGGCAGTGTGTGGAGTATTTCCCTACACACAGCACCTTCAGCAGCATATATCACTGTCACAATCCCACAGTGATCTCTGTCAGACCCAGCACTGGCACAGCTGTATATATTTATTCACAGTTGTATGTATTTATTTACAACCTCTGCTCCTTGGCTGCTCTTGTTTTATTTTTTTTGTGGATAAGCTTGCTTTTTTCTCCCGAGCACTTTTTTTTTTTTCTTCTAGTTTTCCTTTTTTTCTTTTTCTTTTCTCTTCACTAAGATAAAATAAGTAGCTGTGTCTACTTCTGTTTTATGCTTCTTTGAACACCAAGTCATTGTGAATATTGCATCTGGTGCTGCAATTTTAGCAAGGTACAGGCAAAGGGCTTTCATCTGGCATCTCTCGGCAGGTACTTGGGGACTCCTCAGCTACAGCCAGAGATCTAGCCCAGAGTGTTTTATAGCCAGAAATTTGCCTCCTTACTGAGTCGCATTTGCTGACACAGCTCAAAAAATTCAACCTAAAAGAGAGTCCATGTTATTGCTTGAGACAGTAAAACAGTATTTACTGTGACTGCTGCTTGGATGAGCTTGATCATAGCTTGAGGGCTTAGCTTGGGACTAAAATAAATAGTCTGTGCAGCAGGTTCCCATGGTCTGCTGGACAGTCATGTAGAAAAAGCAGAATTGCTTTGACAAGAGTTGGTGAATAGCTTATGTTTACATAGACTGTTTTTAACAATTTTAAAATATTACTAGCGCTGCCAAGCTGTCTTTAGAAGGTATTTACAGAGGGTTCAGGCCAATGCCAGTGGGAATAAATTGGATTACACCATCCCAAAGCTGAGTCTGGAGCTGCATCTGTTTGTTTGGCAGCACCAGTTCAACATCCAGAGCTGCAGTCTAGCCCTGGGTACTAGGTGATAGGAGAGCCTAGAAAAGTGTGTGATGCTACTAAAATAAGTAATAGCTCAATAAACTTATGCACAAAGCTGTAAAATGGGCATTGTGTTAAACTCTACTAGGCAGGAGAAAAGAGGGTTGGACTTGAGGCTTCTGGTACCAGTTACACATGTTTATTGCATAATGAACAATTATTATATACAGTTATTGTGACATGGAGTTGTGGTTCAAGATTCCTTTTTTTAACAGAAGAGGTCAGTGCTATTCTCAGAACTATTAATATGACCTTCTATTATAAAACATGGGAAAATAATTTCCAAAACAGTACTTCTATAATAATAAGATAATGAAAAAGAATAGTATGTATGCAGCAAGCCTTCCTTTATTCACTAATCACAGTTTACAGGATAAAATTGAAGACCATTAAATTTCTCAAAAGCAATGACACACTCCAGTATCAGCTGTTCAGATTCTGCCTGGAATACGTGCTGTTGCTGTTCAGCTTCAGGATATCATAACCAAAGACACTGGAAGGAAACAGATGAACTCCCACTTGGGACAGGAGCCAAGCTGAATGTTATTCCAAAAAAGTACTTACATTGTGTCAGGATATCAGGGGAAAATTTTCACCCACCCTTCCTTTTTGGTACATATGATTACAAACACAGAGGATTTTCGACTGTGTAGAGCTCAAGAATAGTGAAAGTAAGATTGAATGGGTAAGGATGGGGTAAAAATGATGTAAACAAGGCACACTTCCTGGTGGGAGACCACCCAGGCAGGATGAAAAGGCATACAAAATATTCTATCTGTGGCTGGATAAATCTGATATTTCATGATATTTCAAGCCCTTGGTCTTGCGGGAGATTTTAACTTCCCAGATGGCTTCTGGAAACCCAGCACAGCAGAGAGAAGGCAGACTAGGAGGCTCTTGGAATGCCTGAAGGAAAACTTTCTGACACAGACAGTAAATGAGCTACTAGCGGAAGTGCCCTGCTAGACCTGCTTGTGAACAGAGAATGGCTGGTGGGGGAGATGTGGTTTTCAAGGACTGTTTGGGGTATAGTGACCATGAAATAGAACAGAGTATGAATAGGTAGAGTTTTCAGCTGGTGGTGAAGTGATGAAGGGGGTCAACAAAGCCTCCGCCTTGGTCTCTTAGAGGGCAGACTTTGGCCTATTCAGGACACTCATTAAGAGAATTCTTTGGGAAAAAATGCTTTGTAACAGAGGGGTCCAGGAATGCTCAACATCCTTTTGGAAGGAAGTCTTTAAGGTGCAGGAACAGGCTGTCCCTATGTGTTGGAAGATGAGCTGGCAGGAAAGAAGAACAACCTGGCCAAAGAGAGAGTTTTTGCTGGAATTCAGGGGGAAAAGAGTTTGTGAGTTTCCCTGCCCCTTTGGAAGATGGGGCAGACAACTCAGAAAGAGTATGAGGATGTCATTAGGTCACGTAGAGTGAAAACTAGAATGGCAAAAGCTCAGCTGGAACTCAACCTGGCCAGTCACTGTTGCAAAAGATAATAAAAGTTTTTTTTATAAAGTAACAGCACATGACAGCCAAAGAAGATGACTGTTCAGTGGAAGAGTGGTCAGACATTGAAACACCCAGGACAGTGGTGGAATTGCCATCCCTGGAAGAGTTTGAGAAGTGACTGGATGTGGCATATTGTGCTATGATTTAGATGGCATGGTAGTATTCATCAAAAGTTGGATGATGCTGGAGGTCTTTTCCGCTCTTAATGGTTCTGATTTAATGATTCTGTGATTCATCATGTTTCTTTCTTCTGGTTTTTCTAGCTGGAAATCTACAAGGTTTTGAATGGATATCTTAGAAAGCCATATAGAGGCAGGCATCAATTTATGGAGATGGAAGTATGTCAAGTTATTTGAAGCAAAAGTAGTGGAAACAAAAAGCTCATGTTCACTGAAATGTCCCAGTAGTAAGAAAAGCAGCATCTCAAGGAAACTTTTCTTAAAACTGCGAAGGATCATTAGTGTAATGACAGACAGATTGTCCCATTGGTTTGAATGTCTAACATTTTGATGACACAGCTGTGAAAAACCATGGCCACCAACTGCTGTAGTGCTTAAAGTAATTCTTACGTGGGCTTATGTACCATCCAGAAAAAGCCTTTTGTAAATATACTTTAAATCACTTCGCTTAATGGAATAAGCTACAGCTGTGATGTGCATAAATGCATCGGATACAATAAGCACTGCTTCTCCAATATTTTTTTTATTAATGTAACTGGCTGTTTATGTGTATCAGCAAACTGTTTTAAGAATATGCTTTTTCTCCAGAGTAGTGTTGTACTACGCAGCTCCCGGAGAACAGTTGGCATGATTCCCTGTACCAGTGACGTGGGGGTACAGAGTATCTGTGCTGTTTTCTGCATGTCTCCCACCTCAATATTGAATGGAATTAACACTAGCAAACAATCCTCACTCTTCTCTGTGTTTATAGGATCAACATGAAAACTGCACAGAAGGACAAGAGTTTTATACTTCTTGAATAATGCCATAGGATGAGAGAACATTTAAATTAAAAAAAAAAAAGATGTGTCATGCACAGGGAGGGGAGTGTTTGGGGAAGTCAGATCTGGGGTATTTAGGTGATAGATAGTAAAATATATTCAAAGTAATACTACAAATGAAATAGGAAAATTGCTTAGCCCTAACAAGGAAGAAAAATCAACACAACTTTGGACTTCAAGCAAAACAACAAGCAACAAAAAAGATTGGCAGAGGGGACAATAGTGAACTAGAAATTCTATGGAAAAAGATATCCGTTGAGATCTCCTGGTAGCAGTGTTGTGGAAAATCTAGTGTGACCAACGGGATGTTTTCTGGCTCTGTTTCCTGTGAAGCATATCCTTCTACTTCCGCTGCAGCTACAGAAAAAGCTTGTCTGCTGTGCGACTGCTGCAGTGGTATTACTGTGGAAAGAGTGTAGGAGTCTTTTTATCTATTTATACTCATTTTATGCATGCAGCATTAGAGAAGGTGGTTGGGTAAATCTCAGTACTTCAAGTTATAAGTAAGTCAAGCAGGTACCTCCACCTTTAGGCTCCTTGAAAAAATTGAATGAGAGGAAAGAAAAGTATTGTTGAAGAAGCCCCAGTCATCTGTTTTTGTAAAACTAAATAGTGAGATAAAGAATATACATTGAATGACTTATCAACACAGTATGGCCAGGAAAAAGAAAGAACTTATTTGATTACTAGATTAGCTCCATAATAATTCTTATATGTGCATGTTTTCATAAAGTGTTGCAGTCGATATTTATTATTCCTTAGATCCACTTTGTTCTTTCAGCACAATCAAAATTATTGTAGGTATGATCTGGTACTATGTCCAAAATCACCTTATCAGTATCAGTGACTTGGCAGAGAATAATTTATGGAACGGTAAGTGGTTCTTCACTCAATCTTAGTGTTTATACCAGCCTGGAAACCTATCAAAACCTGCCCATTACTGAAAAATGGATGACATTGAAGGAATGTGAAAAAGCATGATGACAGAAAGGACTGGGCCTCCTAAATTAGTTTACCTAAATCAAATGTATAGTATCTATGTACTCTCCAGGCAGTGGTAATTTCAATCAGTGGTAACTGTAAAAAGAAAAAATTGTCTCCTGCTTCAGAATAGAAAAGTCACACCTCCTCCATACTTCTTCCAGTAATTCTTCCAGGAGCAACTCCTACACTAACTTTAGCACAGTGGGTGGTTCTGTTCAAGTGAACCATTTACTGTGTTACCATTTGTTTTCAACACAGTGAATCATATCCCTGTAAAGCTTGACTAACTTACTATCAAAATATTAGCTGGATATGACTCCCTACTTTATAAGCAGCTTATTCCTGTATCTGCCTAGTGCAGCAGTACAATGAAAGTATTGGTGGGAAGAGTCCTGTTTCACACAGCATTGTGCTTAGCTAATACAATTGCACAGAAACTTGCTAAGACACTGTGAGGTATTAAAATTTGAATATTTTATATTGATATACCGAATATATGAATGTTAATCTTGCCCATTGTAGTTCCTAGATACTGCCTTGGGGCATTAGAAAATAGGGTTATTCTGCTTAATCCAAGCCTTGCAGCACATGAGCACAGGTGCATTGTCCTGATAAGGTTAAAATTATGCTTTACCATGTAAACATATTAGGAGTCTAAACTACTGCAAATTACTCATGACTTTGAGGCTTTGATATAAACTTATTGACTTTTCTAATTGTTTGAAGAATAATTCTCTATTTCTCCATTGGAATTTATTAGCAAGTTCTAGAACACTAAAAAATCTATAAATCTAATTTATTAATGGCTTTGTTTTATTTGTAGACAGAAAAGTCTGAGCTTTTCTTCTTTACATTAACAAAAAGTGAAAGAGCAAAGCTTTAGATTAGGTGTTAAAAAGAAATTCTTTACTGCAAGAGGAGTGAAACACTGGAATATGCTGCCAGAAAGGTGGTGGATTTCCCATGCCTGTAAATATTGCAGACCAGGCTGGATGAGGTTTTGAAGGTCCAGTGGAAAGTGTCTGTGCCCATGGTGCAGGGGCTGGAACTAGATGATGTTCAAGGTCCATTCTCAGCCAAACCATCCCATGATTCTATGATTCCATGAAAATAACCAAATGACAGTTCTTCATATCATAGAATAGTTCTGACCCATGATCCTGGTGCATACTTAGCCATTATTTATCAGATAAAAACTAGCAAGTCTGAAGAATGAAACCAGTACTGGATATCTAGCCTTTGTTAAATAGGTACTGCATAAGAGCCTCATAACTTTTCTTCATTAAATTTTCTGAAAGGATTAAAAGAATTAAGGGAATATTTAATGAATTTCTGAATGTGACTGAAAAGTGGCACATAGAACAAACAGCTTTCCTGTAAACTTTTGCAAAAGTATTTGCAAATTTGGGACTGAGATTAGCTGACACCCATTGTAGCTGTGTGTTTCCACAGGAGTAAAACTTCACCTTTCTCAGGCTTCAAAGGCAGCTTTTAATAGAGGATCTCTGCCTCTATCCAGCTGCTGAGGATTTCTGGTTATTTTGTTGAGAAGCTGTTCTGTGTCAGCTGTGAAATGTTTAAGATGAAGTTAGCTGTAGTTTTGGGCTAGGAAATTGCAATTGCCATATGGAAATTATATTCATATTATCATGAAATACATAGTATTAATAATTAAATGCAGAGATGTCATGAAATTGTCATGTGAATAGATACATGAAACAGACACATATAGGCAGATCAGTTTTATATTAAGTGACTTGAGTATGCATACAATTAACATAAGTGCAAAAGAGCTTGTGTTGCAATTAATATAGACACCAGCTACTGAAGGTGTTGCATAAATGCAGCTCTTGTTGGTTTACTACTCTGCCAGGCATAAGTGATGCCAAGTCTGATTAACCTCTAGGTACCACCAGGGAAAAAACAGTTAAATAGTAATAATAATTTACAGATACATGAAAAACATACTTACATTGATGGCAGGCACAGAAAATACTGAAGAGAAATTAGCAAAAATAAGAGAATCAGCTGGAGTACTTCTGGGGTCAATAAAGGAAAACTGAATTTTAACAAGTTCAAAGGAAGGCCAAAAGTGACAGATATACAAAAGAAGATGCTGAAATTGGCGGAAGAAATATCTTTGTCAGTAAAGGAGAGCATGCCATTACTTTAAAAGTTAAAAGTACATAATAAAGAATATTTGGTAAAAACATAATGGGTATTATAAGGAATACGCATTTTAAATAATATGAGGGAAACAGCATTGTGATGCTGTGTTGGTAAAAGAGATTGAATGTTTATAGAGAAAATTGACTAACTTGGAAATTAATTAATGCATATATGAGCAGATTTGGCAAGTAACACTGAAAAGAGAGAGACAACATAAATTATTGCAAAGAAGACACAACTTTTGGAAAGTGTTACATCTACTCATGTCATTTTTTGAAATATTAAATTAATTTAAAAGAAGAAAAAGTTACATAAACCCTTGATGAGTTTTTTTACTTGACCTTTTATTTCTGTATAACAAAGTTCAGAGAGAGAAGTCCTTCATGGAACACATGTCCTAGTAATAGACATCTAGGAAGCCTGTAAAGGAAGTCAAACAGGTATTCTTCAGAAATGCATCTCATTTATTCCCAAAATTTTTGAGAGAAACATCTCAGCTTGATGAGTCACAGGTCATGGTCAATCCCTGTGGAAATACCAATGGGGCCTAAGGCAGTCTTAGTAGAATCCTCTGATGAAGACAGGAATAAATTTAGGAATAAATTTAGGACATATCATTAGATGCCTCTCTTGGGAAAAGTGATGGTGTAACTGAGGGACCTCCCTAAAAATCAAAGGACATGGCAATGACATAAAGACACAAGCCAGCAGGAACCATCACAGGTGTCTTTTTGAAGACTTGGAAGACAATTAATAAATGATTGGCATGTGTGAATGCATGAAATCCCAGAACTGTGTGAGGAGGCAAAGAGAAGGGGCAAAGAGAAGGAACTGGCACTGAAATTTTTTGGAGAGTCTGCTCAGAGCACATTTGCCTGTAAGGATTAGACAATGGAATGTCTATAAACAATAAACACCTGGTCCTGTCTTTAAGGTGAGAGATCCAAAACTCTCAGATCGGCTTGAATAGAAACCTGGCTTTAAATGTGATTTTAAAAGTAATATAGACATGAAAATCTGAAGACTTTTTGTAAACTACTTCAAAATAAAATTTTAAATCAAATTTGTGCTGAATTTATTATTAACGCTGAAAGATAGAGTCTGAAATGCTTTGTTTTAAAATAAAATATTTAAATTTTTACTGTAAAACTCCTGCTTTTCAAATCTACATGTAATTCCAAAGATAGAAGGAAAAAAAAAAGCAAAGCAAAGTTAAGGATGTGATAATATTATCAAAATATTTCGGAGTATTACTTATTGGTTTAATCACTGGGATTTTATGCTCTTTCTTAGCTATTTAAATTGAAAAGCAATATAGTTTCAGCTTAATTTCAAGGGAGAAGATTTTAAGCAATGTTGCATTTAATTCCAACTGAGAAAGGCTAAGAATGTATTGGTATATCTTGATAAAATAATTAAAAATCAATGTTTAGCACCGTGTTATTCCGAATTTCAAAATGGTGTTTGGTAAACAAATTCACCATCTTAACAGCAATTGCTAAAATCTTTTGCAAAATTCAACAGATATTCTCTGTGGTGTTATAGATATATATATATATGTGAGTGTGTGTGTGTATATATATATATATATATACACGTATAAATATACATATATATACTTTTTTTTATATATATATATATATACTTTTATATATATATATATATATGCATGTATCAATCAAATGTCAAATCATGGTATATGATCATGATATACATATCAATCCTGTATCAAAGACATCATATTCTATGTCTTTTCAGAGATTTTTTCTGATGTAGAGAAGGGAAGGTACAGACATATTCTGAAATTATTAATTAAACAGACCAACACAGCCATGTGTCATACTCTGAAGTGGTAGTCAGTTCTGGCTGAGCCTAACTGGGAGACAGAGCACGGGCAAGCCTGACATTTCCCCAAGTCACGGAGCCACAGAGCAGTTGGGTTGGACAGGACCTTTAAAGGCAATCCAGCCCAACCTCCTGTCCTCCCCCTGCAATAAGTACAGATATCTTCAAGTGGATGTGATTGCTCAGAGTCCTATCCAGCCTGACCTTGAATGCTAGGCTGTGTCTGCAATCATATTGTAATTTCTTTGCCAGCTCTGATTTTTTTTTTTCCCAGTGATCCAGTGTTTCACTAAGAGAAAGCTGCTAGCACAGATACAGCTGTGTTTTCTTGTTACTTTGATGCCTTAGGATTTTAGCTTCTATATTTTTCAAATCCTGTACTGGATTAGTGTATAGCTCCAAACTCCATATAGAGTGTTAGTTAACTGTCTTCACATTTTGGTCAGAAAAACAATCCCTCTAAGCCTGAAATCCAAGGACACTTTACTGTCTTGGGCCCCAGAAAAGTATAATCAAAAGTGAGTTGAGGTGGAGCAAACTGGGGGTACATGACTTCATTACCCAAAGCTGTAATTGGACGATTAACCCCTGATATGTAAATAGACCAAACTTACAATTTACTGAAAAATTCCATAATCCATCCATCTTGGGTGTAGCTCCTCTCAGAGGCTTCTGACTGCCCAAGGTATATCTGTTAAAGGCCTTTAATAAATATCCACTTCAACTTCTATGATGTCAGTTCCACTATCAGTAGATCTTATATGAAGAAAAAAGGTCTCTTCTGCCATCTTAAAGCTGAATGTTGTTTAGGATACAATCCAAAATTTCTACCCTTGTACCTGAAAGGTTTTCATTATACATTATACTGAAAGTGTTATCATTGCCTTATGCTATTTAACTCACATGTAGAGCTGAGTGATGCTTCTTCTTCCATAAAAAGTACCCTAAATGTCCTCAGACCTCTGAAAAAAACTGTGCTGCTCTGAGTTTTGCAGACCTTACATTATTTTTGATTGATAATTGAAATTGGCTAGAATTAATATAAAGATGTTTTCACTTCTGATGCATTTTATTCTCATTTGTATCTTTCATTGCTCTCCATCTACTTCACTTAGAAGGATGAGTTCAGTACAAATTATTTTCTCAAGTAAACATTCTCATTAAGTTATTTTTTCAGTCTGGTTTTTGCTTTGTTTTTTTTTTTTTTTTTTTTTTTTTTTGTTTGCTCTTCCTTTTGGTGCAGTCAGGTGACATTTTCAAGCGGATATTTTCATGAGTGTGGCAATTCCTTCATCCTGTCTTCCTCATCCACTTTACTGAGCCTTTCCCTGCTGTCAGATAGTGACAACCTGAAAATACTGATAATCTGAAATTTTACCCTACTAGTGCTAGTTATATCTGGAGATGAATGGTGGTGGGTTATGGGCATTTTTTCACTGCTTTGTTCATTTCAGTTCCTAACACTGGCAGAGCTAGGTAAAGATGTTCTCTCTAGGACTCACTTCTGGGGTAATTGCTCCACATTTGAAATATACCCTCACGCATCTACTGCTGTAAGGCTTATTTTAGACCCCGAGATTTTATGGTTATGATTGCTAGGATATCTTCTTTAACTTCATAAGGCAACTGCTCAACTGGTATCAATTAATATTGTGTTTCTGACTTCTATGGATCCATATTGAGTTGCCACAACCACAGAGTTGGCCTAAAGTTCCTTTGGCTTGGGGACATGTTCCTCTGAGTATTCCTTAATTAACACCAAATTTTCATTAATCCTTTCTCCCCTCTTCTTCTACTTGCTGATTATATGGTACATGCAGAGAAGGGACATATCTTTGAATCGAGTGTTTTTCTGAATGATCACTGATGTATGTCTGCCTTTTCACTGGGGGTGAGATATTACAGGTGAAGAAAGAGGTTTGATCTTTCCAAATGTGCTTAATTTTTCATTGAAACTTGAGTTTCTATGTATTTATTTTTATTATCACTTTTCAATAGCCAAATTCTCCCCCTTAAGTTAATTATTATAGTGTTGTTAGATGAAGACAATAGAAATTATTTTATAAAAATTGAGAGTAAAGAAGGACTGATCCATTTATTTTACATCAGTACATCTTCATGTTTTAATGCTTTTAACATTTTGAAATCCAAAAGAAAAGTAATTTTAACCATTCTCTTCCTGGGTATTACATGTGAAAAGTTTTAAATAATAGCTTCTCAGTCATTAAGATTTTTGTTTAGATATCCAGTTCTGTACTTTAAAATTTACATTATCTCTGTTTCTTATTCACGTAACAATTTCTGTAAGCAAATATTACTTCTGTTTCTGCTGATAAAATGTGTATCACTGAAGAGCTATCATCTCACACATTCACTATTTCGTCCCGAACAAATGTCCTGTTAATTACAATAATGAGTTTTCTGTCATTGTTCCTGATTCATATGATCTATTCAGTTATAAACAACAGTTTATTCTCCACTTATGTCCTGTACGAGTCAATTTCTTGTGCAAGACACAAGTGTAGTGCAGTGAGATGAATGCATATGCTATAGAAATGGATGATCATCAGCTACTCTAATTATTTACTGAAATATTTGCAGTACTTCTTTAATTCACTGTTGCTTCAAAACTCCCCTATTATATATCAAAACAAAGAGGAAAATATTAACCTGGAAACAGTTTTGTGTTTAAGAAATTAAAGTCATTGTAATATATAAAACTTGGAAAATCTTAACCTCATGGGTTTTGTTGAGAAATTATGTCACATTTATGTAGAAATAAAAATTGCTTAGGTGCAATTCAACATTGTTCTGATGTTTTCCTGTTGATTTGGGTGGATTCATTTGGTCTTGCTTTACTGGGGGAATTATCATATGTTCAGCATTTTAGGAAATTATATTTCCCATGGACACCCCTTTGCTATTAGATTTCTTGATCACCACTACTTCCAGCACAATGTGGTTTCATCTTCTTGTTGGAAGTGACAGAAATCAGAGATAGAAAAGCCTGTTAGGTCATTCCTTTCTTTCCCTTTTGCCAGAATAGGATTGCTTCCTGCAGTACATGAGAGAGTTTACTTTGCTGGGCAGTGAAATAGCCACCACCTCGTGGTACATCTTGCTGATACATGAAAGGCAACTGCATAAACTTTGTGGAGCTTCAGGCCAGAACTGTAAGTAAGCAGCAAGGTCTGGATTGCTGAAGCAGACAGAAAACTGATATATAGTAATAGAGAGGAAGCTCAGTGCAAGATGTCAGTCCTCACAGTTTTTGGACAAAACAACCTTTACTGAAGAATACAAATTCAAGTTCCCAGAAACATGAAATGCTTGTTGATTTTTCCAAGGTATATGTCATCAAGGGAAGTAAGCCTAAAAAACCTTCCATCCTTCATTTCAATCTTTACCAAAAAGAAAGGTGTCAACTCAGTTGAAAAAAGAAAGCTTCTTTTTACAATTCACATTTTTAAATACATTTGAAACAGGACTTTTAAAAAGTAAATACTTTCATAATATTGAAGTTTTCAGTTTAACCCAAAACACTCTTTCAGCCTCTTTTTTTAGAAAGCAGAGTGACCAGCTGTTCACCTAAGTCTGGCAAAAACATGGTTTCAATGCAGGGTGAGATTGAAGAGACTGTGATGTGAGGTCTCTCTTCTCCCCCAAACAAGGTTGATTTATTCCACAATTTCAATCCACATGTGGATTTTGCATGCCTCCCTTCTGAGATTTTTAACCACCCTTTTATCTATCCTATACTCTGTCTGATGATACTTACAAAACCACATAATGAGCTTTAATGAAAAAATCTAATATCCTGCTCAAATATGTTCTTCGAATTTATCTGATAAATTCTATTTATTTCCTCTTTTCTCCCAAATCTCAACTTTTCCTATGAATGTAAGGTAGCTGTTAATTTTTTTATTTTTTCCTCACAGGGTAATTCTTATGTCTTTCTAATTTTCTATTCAGTTTTTTCTTCTACTTTCTTCTTTGCTTAAATCAGTCTCATTGATACCTCTATTGATTTTAGGCTCACCTGTACCTTATGGTACCAATGTATGTATGTACCTTATGTACCAATGGAAGCTCACCATCAGAGGGATGATCATGTAGAATCATCCTAGCAATGGACATCTCCCTGACAGACTCGAAAAACAAAAATAAAATAAAAATTACAGATGAGCAGTGCTACTTTTTCCTCCATCTGCTGAAAGCAGAGGGATGCTGCCAGTCTTTTCTGTCGTTCCTAAGTCAAACCTCCTGCTAGCTTATATTTTTAAGACTGATCCAGTAAGGTATTACGCTGAGCTTTGAAATGCTTTCCATTTCCCAAATTTATTATCTGCTCTTCTCTGAAGAGAATCTGGAAGCTTTCCATCCCATTCTAGTGCTGTGGAATATTTCTCTTTGAGAGGAACAGGACATGTTTATCTCAGTAGTTGTTTGAGACCCTAGTATGTGCTCTGTTGCTTGGGAGCTCTCACCTGCAGCTTTTATCCATAGATATTTCTGGGGCTGTACATCAAAAGGGAAGCAAAATCTAAGGGTAATTTTAAAGCTCTGATTTTGACACAATTAACAGGGAATCTTTTTCTTCATTTCCTAACTCTAATATTTTTCCCTTTTGTTGAAAAAGCTTTTAAAAATCCCTGCAATAATCACTAACAATTCTGAGGACTGCACCCAAAAATATTCAGGATTTGATAAGTGTTCTTAACTTTGGTTTAAGTGAGAATAGTCCTTTACATAAAAAAAAAAAAAGGAAAAAAAAAAAGAGAGAGAGAGAAGAATAGAGAGAGTGAAGACAAGGGAGATCTTAAAAGAATTAAATGGCATTCTGTCATGAGTGGGCCTAGGAGACTTATGGACTTATGTGGAACATATCACAACTTCATTGCTTATTACATGTATAGGTTTTTTTCAATTTTCATATTTGTATATATTTTATTACAAATAAATTTATACAAAAATAGGCAATGACTTGAAACAGAAATAGGAGAGATTTACTTCAGATACCAGGAAAGAGTTCCTCACTGTGAAGATGGTGAAGCAGTGGCACAGGCAGCCCAGAGAAGCTGTGTGTGCCCCATCCCTGGAGGTGTTCAATGCCAGGTTGGATGGGGCACTGAGCAACCTGGTCTAGTGGAAGATGACTCTTCCAGACCAAATCATTCTATGACTAAAAACTGGAACAGTGCCATTTTTTCTACACTTGGAATAGAAAACAGAATAAGCTTTCCTCCTAATGCCAGGCAATGATCCAGACACAAGGGTGTGATTTTTGTTTTTCCACTCTGCAAATCCTTTGTTTAGGCAGGTGCAGAGGCCCATGCTTCATACATTGCCAAAGAGTAGGTTTTCCATTATGAAATTTTTTTTGAGAAGCCAAGACCAAAAAAACTAAAACAAAGTTAAGCTGGAAAGACTAGCAGAATCCAGGCATTTGATGAAGAAAGTAATGACTGATTAAATCAGGGACATTAATGTCTCCCTCTCAACAGTATTAGGCACTTACTGCTTTGGCACATGTAGTGGCTCCAGGAGGGAACACTTGGTGGTTGCAAGAACTATGCTAACATGGATCATACCATACGCCAGATTGTCTAGCTGTGACCTATTTAATATGAAATTATTGTGTGTGTTATGCCAATCTTTTGAATTAAAAAAAATGCTCACGTTGGGTTATTGGCTATTAACTTGAAGCACTGTCCAAGCCTAATTGATTTGTGATCATGATATATATTGACAGCTGGCTAGAATCCACAACAACCTTCTTGTTGAGGCTTGTTGACTTCCCTTAGGTTGTTCAGCGCCATGACAGAGTGTTTGATCCATCACAGGACTGTGTTCCTCTCCCATTGCAGGGGGGAGGAAAATGGAACACAGGCAAAGTATATCTTGGGCAGTTGACAGAAATCTGACAGCAGCAAAGCTGGAGTCCCAGACTCCTGCCAGCTCTTCCCAGTGACAACCCCACCACACTAAGGTCATACACATCACACAATTAAAGCTTATCAATTAACCCAGAGAAAGAGCACTGGCAGCCTGGGCTGGCTAGGAGTTACCCAGAAAAGATTCTGAACCAATCCAGTTGCAGAGAGGACAAGTTTCAGATTGTCTGACTAAATGTCTTTTACAGGAGTGAGGTTCATATGAGAATGATAGGTGAATTTGGCAAAGAGGTTGTCTGCAGGAAAAGGATCAGAGGGGCAGCTTCACCTCTATCTACCTATAGCTGCCTCTGAGAAACACTCCTTGGGTTATAAAAGAAAAAGAAGGTAATAAAAAAGGTTGATAATTATGCATTATGAGCAGAGGAACTTCTTCCTTGTCCTTCAGTTTAAGGCACAAGCCACCAATGGAAGCAATATTTAAGGGCCAGCCTTCCTGATGGCAATCCCAAGTGTCAGACTCTCCTCTTGGGTATATAGCACTACCTACACATTCTTAAGGAACTCCAGGCATCTACATGCACAGTGTGTATTGGAATGGGTGTGAAAGCCCTAGAAGCTAAAGGCCTATATGACACCACCCTTTCGTGGATTTAACTTCTTGCAACCTTGAATATGAGAAAGGAAAAATAAAGTCAGGCAACTACCACCATATATTAATATTTAATAAATTATTTACAATACTCTGAACAACAAATGGGTGCCTATAATCCTATAATCTCCATGTTGTAGGAGCATGTGCTTTTAGTTGTCATTTTTTTTTATTAGAAATAGAGGCATATCTGTCACATAGCACCCTCATGGGGAATTCCACAGCAGGGACAGGTCAAAAGTATTTTGTCATTGCTAAATTGATGGCCAGTCCACATGAAATTAGTTGAGTTTTGCTTATGCATGAGTTCTGAAAAGCTTCAGATACCTTGAATTTGATAACTAAGCACCTGTTACCTTGTTGTTTCTCTGAATTTGAATGAATTTGAAAATTTGAATGCTGCCACTTTTCTTCTTAGTGGCTTCAGAATCTATAGGAATCCTTCACAAATGCACAGCACCAAGAAAATGGATATAGGATGAAAGAATAAGGTTCATCATTGTCTCATTTATCAAAATACAGTGGGTTTATGAGTTTAAAATATTGCATTTGTAGCATTTTGCAACATATTTACTCTGGCTTAAGGCTGTATTTGCAGTCTCCTTGACTTTTTGTGTAGTTCTTTATTTTTTCATATGGAACCCAGAAGATGCATTCACAACTATGAATAATGTTTCTAGGATAAATAGTTTCCAGAGACAGCCCATTCCAGTATTGCAGACTTCTATGGCTGCTACATCAGAAACATCTTTAGAAGTAGTCAACCAGACACAAATCTAATTGCCATAGCTGAAGATAAATGTAATTTAAAATGTGACACAGATGTATCCAGATCACAGACGCTAGAATATATTTCTGCAATCTTCTGGTATTTAGCAGTTGTGCTCTAAAATCACTGCTAGAATCAGAAGAGATAAACTCTATTCAGCAGGGCAAGACACAAGTAACTTTCCTGATTTTCAGTCACAATGTCTAAAAGTAAAATAGAGTGCAGGAAAGAGAAACATTTTAATTCATTCCCTGTTATGTAGAAACATAGATCCAAGCGAAAACAAGAGTACAGAAGGTATTGCAAACAACAACCCTCTGCTGGCCTATCAATGTTTCTGGCTTTTAAGACCCAGAAATGTAAGACAGAAGAGGACTTCAGGAGGTCATATAACTTGCATCTGTGCTCTGAGACAGGATTAGATACACATGTGCCAGTTCTTGCCTAATCTCTTTCTGAAAACACTAAATGTGTGTTTTTACACAGCTGCATTAGATAGTTTTTTGTGGCATTAATTACCATGACAGTTATAAGCTTTCTGTAGTATCTAGTCTCAATCTTCTTTGCTCTCAATTAAGCTGATTACCAGTTGTCCTAGACCCATAGTAATACCACTCTAAATATGGCTTTAAACTTAACCCACTTTAAAATTTCACACAAGGCAAGTATCACTGACAGAATCATTTTTCCAATGCATTCCTCAAACTAATCAGTGAATGAGATAAAAATTATTCAGATGTAGTTTGTTGTGTGACAAGAAGATAATACAAGAAATAAGGCTTTTTAATATATTATCTGTGGTTGATTTCTTTGTTGTTTTTCTTTTTTCCTACCAGACAAAAGTTACTTTGTTCCCTCTTTCATGAGGAAATATAATTTGGGGAACCACCTCATATATGAATACCTGATTTTTGTTGCCTTGTGTTTAATTTTTGGAAGAAAATACTGTGAAGAAAATACTATAAAGGAACTGAGGTTCATTTCCATACAACCTTCAGAAGTTATGGATAAATGTTATCAAAATTCACTTAGGGAAGTAACTAAAAATGGAAACTGAGTGTCCTCAACATGGAAGTCAAATATAGGTATTATTGTAGGCTGTCTTACATCAAAAGTCAATGGTAAAATAATGTAATATTTAATTGCTGGATTCCAAAAAACTAGAATGCTGGAGTGGCTGTTGAGCAAGGACAGCCTTTTATACTGGCAGTCAAGCTCACCTTCTCACAGTATTCCATGGTGTCTGAAGATGACTCCTTCCATACAGGATTTGCTGTCTTGAGCACATATGGGTGTAAAGACACAGCCTATATTTTGGCACACTGCCCTATTTTAGAAAGTTTGAGGTGACATGGCAGCTGTTCTGCAGGACACAAGGTTTTTATGCATGTTGCTATGGCTTTTGTAGTAATGTGCAAGTAGTGTCTTCTTGGTGGGATTTACTGGTGACGTGAGATTTATAGCTGGGAACAGATGTTCCTTGTTTCTTTAATAGCTGTAGAAGAGTTAGGTTTACTGCTGAAATATTAAAATTATATGCATATACTATGGACTTAGATCCATTATTATTAGAAACGTACGTTGGTTGATGATATCTATACTTCTAAATGTTGGGGCAATTGAAAATCAGTATCAGTTTGGAAACCTCCCCTTAGAAATATTTTCAGAAATAAAAACAAGAAAAAAAAAAAAAAAAACAAACACCAAATAGAACAAACAAACAAAAAACCCCAACAAAAAAAGTTTAAGTTAATTTCTTTTTTCCCCTTTGTACTCTGAAAGCTATTAGTCTTACATCCATCTTGAAAAAGACTAAGGTGAAGTAGTTCCTGCACCAAAACACTAATTATTTGTTTTATCGTCTTAAAATAAAAATATAATATCCTATAAACTATCAAATACTTATATTTAAATAAATAAAAAGGAAAAAACATGATTTCTATGCAATTTTTCACAAAAAAAACCCTGAGATATACTGGATTTAGGATAAAACTTGACAGTAAAACATAGTGAATATAGTGATCCTTTATGCCTTTTTAATAGGGCAAACTTACAGGTTGCATTGCATTGATGCAGCCACTCCAATGGTATTTAATGTTACACTTTTTTAACAGTGAGCTGAAGGCTATCATGGGGTTACATCAATATCTATATACTACTTCCATGTTAAGGACATTCAATTTTTCTTTGTTCTCTGGGTGAAATTTAATATAATATATCTAAACATTCTGAAGGTTGTATAGGAATGCATGCTGGGTTCTTTACACTAATTTCCTCCAAAAATTAAGTACAGTTTCACACTTTCTTCCCACAAAGGGAAACTGGTAGCACAAGGAAAGAGATATTGTCCTGTGATGGCTTTTTTCAAGGTGGCTTGTCCATCTTCTTTTGTTTGATTTAAGTTCTCTATTACAAAAAAGTGAAAGAAAAAAAAAGTGAAATATTTTCTGTGACTTTAAGTTTTCCTCTGCATTGTCTTGTGATGATAGATTCTGCACTTTTAAATTGCTTTTAAAAGCCCCACAAAAGCAGGCCTTTGTAATATCTTCTGTATGGTCTCAAAAGAGGGAACAAATTTAGCTCTACATGTAAGGTGGTAGGTTTGCTCCATTTTTCAGGAAAAACATTTAAATGAGTTCAAAACTTCTTCCATCCAAGTAATTTCACTTAACCCACTCTAAGATCAGTGCTGACTTAAACTTATATTATTAAGCTGAAAAATAGCTGGGTGAAAATTTGTTTCACTTTTAGCAAGAATTTATGGGGCAGATTTGTCTGCTGTAGAGGTGCCCGTCAGAGATGGCACTTGACACGAGGGACCCAGCCTCCATGGGCTCTGGAAGCTGGAGCCAGGCTTGGCTCAGCCAGCAGATGATGTGCAGTGCTGTGCAGAAGCTGGAGAAGGTGCCACTCACCCCTGTCCCATTAATATTTTGCTTCTAATCTGCGTAGTAAGGTTTGGACATAGAAAGTCTTGCTCACGGTAGAATAATACTTTCAAAAAACATGTAGTGTGGTAGTAACTCCACACAGAAGTGGGAGACTGACCTGTTCTGTCCCCCTGCTCCTCTCTGCAGCTGGATCAGAGTACATGTGCAGCAGAGGCTGTGTCAGTCTGCGCCTCTGTTTTAGCACAGCTAAGAACAGAGTTACCAGAGGAGGTACCACAAGCTTTGTTTCCAGCTGTGCATGGAGATGTGTTTGAACACAGCAGCACCCAGCAGGTGAGGGGTAAGTGTCCCATAGTGACACCACTGTGAGTGCACTTTCCCTGTCCTTTATCACTTACAGAACAAAGATGTGGTACTTAAAGTTTAAACTGTGCCTTAAACTTAAATGCTGAAACAATCTCATCATTCTGCATGGCTAAGGAATTTTCAAGATGGTTCAGGAAAGAAGCTGAGCTTGATTAGGACATGAGATTTATAGCACTATTGGCATATTCATTTATTTCTACCCTTGACATGTGCATTTAAAAAGAGACTATAAACATGAAACACACCCTAAGTCTGGATTTTTTTTTTTTAATTATGTTCCAGAGTCCTTACTATTGGAAGGTGTAGTGAAGTTTTTTAATTATGTTAGCTTATATTTTTATTTTTGCATTTACTGACATATTTGTCTATTCTGCAGGAAGTTTCTCAGAGTTCAATCTTTTATTTTTGAGAGTAATTTCTTTTGCCTTTAAAACCCCAAGACTGGTAATGAGTCTAGGTGCTTAAACTGTTTTGAGCAACCCCCTTATCTTTCCTTCCAGTCTGCAGAAGAGAAAGGTATTTTGCATTTTAACATTTGTTCCTGTTAGGTGCCTTGGTGGAAGGCAGTCAGAAGCCTGTTTGTACTGACTGACAGGCTGATTCTGAGCTATCTCTGTATAATTTATGCTCAAATCCAAGCCTTTGAAGGAAACCAACACAAAATACTTACACGTATGCATCCCCACTTTAAATTCAAAGAGCAATAATCTGATTTAGGAATTTTAGCAGATGTTTCTTTCCTTCCACAGTTTTGTTCTTGCTATCTCAGGAATTATTTATACTGAATTGCTTCCATTTGTGTCTTTGTTTATAGAAATTCTCTGATATTACATTAGGACTAACAAATATCTTGATGATTAGTCTATATTGCTTACAAAGATACCCATGTGGGTCTCTTCATGAGTTAATTATCCACAGATTAAGTACATTACAAGGTATTACAGGCGTGATTTTATGCCATCTTTTCTGGAATTTGGGAGGAAAGAAGGGATAGGGTGATTTTTGTCAGTTTGTTTGGGTTTGAGTTTTTTTGTGTAGTCTTTGGTAATGTATTACATTTTTCTTCAAAAAAAACTCTAAACACTATTGCCATAACTATGTCTAAAGAAAAAAATCTGTTTCACTTTCCTAGAAAGAGCAATTTTGGCATTTCCAAAGAATGATTCAACTAGATTCTGAAAGTAAAGTTCATCTGGAAAAGGGACTTGGATTACATCATTGATACAAAATGGGAACTTCACAAGACTGTGTAGAGAAGGCTCCCAATTTGTTGAGGTCAAGGTCCACTGATGCTGTGGTTTACAACTCTTCCATATGGAGATGTTTTCAAAAAAGAGTGGGCAGCAAAACATCCTGTTGTAAATGACAAAGAGCAGGAGGTGTAGGGCTGTCAGCCCTGCCAGTTCAGCTTCTATGCCACAAGCAGAATGTTTGGAGACTTTTTTAAAAAACATGGCTGTCAGCTAATCATCAAACCTACTTCCCATGCAACCTTTTCCACTGAAATAACCATAAGCAATTGGAAATGTCACTGCAGGGCACTCACTGGCCTACATCCCAGTTGCCTCTGCCTTCTGGCTGGAATTCAACCCAATGGACACGGGGCACTAGCTAGAAAAGAGATTGGTGTCCTGCATTCTGCGTTGTTTGTCATATTGTTAACAAAGAGTCCTACCATTCTGAAAAGGGTAGAAATGGTCCACAGTAAAAGAATCCACAGCCAGATCTAAACTTTTCCAAATTTAGTGATGTTCCAGACTGGGGGTTTGATTTAGAGCCAGATGATCTTAACTCACATTTAGTAATAACAATAAAGGCTAACTGAAGATCTCTTTGTGCTAATAGCAGTAACCCTTTTACTAGAGCTGGTCAAGCACCAAAATTCATTAATTTCTATATACAAAATAGTATGATTATTTGTATTCTGAAATGTTATATCATTCATTATTTATGAAGCCCCTTAAAATCAGTTGCCTATAAATTTTATAGGTTTTGTACTTAGGCTAGCAGTAAGTACTTCGTGACTGATCAAAATTCAAATGAGAGATGACATGTCGTCTTTCAGAGTATCTCAAATTTGAGAGAATAAATAGCAGAATGTAATTTACTTATGCTCAAAAATAGAGCATGATGAGTAGTTATTTTCTCAAAAAATTTCCAAATATTTCCAAAGGAATGCAGTTGTAAGATCGTCATACTTGCCTAGGGTGTGAGTCACTAGCTGTAAAGTGTCCATCCTATATAGTAAATATAAATTCTGATAAAGAGGTTAATGCTTCATTTTTCTTTGTTGATAGCAGATTAGGCTGCAAAAATTCAGTTTAAACTGTTTTAAAGATTCAGCTGTTGTTTTTTTCTAACATGCCACAAAGCAAATTTTATGAGAAAGTTTAGAAATGAAAGATGATCTCTCCATGGACAAGTCTTAAAGTTATAAAAACAGGCAACATGGTACACAAAGTTATTTTGCAAGATGCTGATCAGCAGTACTCTTACATAGCCTCTTACATTTTC
This sequence comes from Muscicapa striata striata, assembly GCA_030060385.1. Classification (NCBI taxonomy): domain Eukaryota; kingdom Metazoa; phylum Chordata; class Aves; order Passeriformes; family Muscicapidae; genus Muscicapa; species Muscicapa striata. The sequence continues at coordinate 539,900 of JAREIS010000326.1, forward strand.
TTACTTTCACATACTCTTACATTTTCCTGCAAGAGCAAGAGACTAGGTAAAACTTCCTGTGTGTATTGAATTTTTCAACATTGCTGCCAAAGAGAGAAGGTATTATATTTTACAAGATTTACATATAACAACTCTAGAAGGAATGAGGTCTTTATTTATATGCATTAGAACAATACTAGTGCAAAATTTCCCTACCAATTGAAAGGCTTCAACTTCACTCACATTGGATTAGAAGTGTTTTCAGAGCTAAGATACTTGTAGTCTTACTGTAAAGTGTTGAATGGCATGGTTTTCCAGGTTAAAGAAATTAGCTTTTATTTTTATATCTTCATATCCATGACTTAAATGCCTCTCTGATATTTGTTCCCATGGTCTCTAACTGTTGTATTTTAGCTACAAAACTGCCATCTATAACCTGAAAAACTTCCATCTTCATGGAGTTTTGCTGCTTAAATATATACTGCCCCCATGAACTGCTTAAGGCTGATATATTTCTCTCTTTTGTTTCTTTGAAAACAATGTTCCAGTGGTGTAAGCCTGGCAATAATTTTGGTTATATGGATTCTCTGTCTCAGAATGTTCAATTTGCTTGGCCTCATATTTCTTAATATTGAATTTACCTGCAGTGCACATTACTGCATACTGCATACAAGAAGGGCACTGCTTTGGCTGTGAGCACTCATACATACAGGTCTAAACATAATGCAGTCACCTTTTTCCATGGCACTTTTCAAAGAGTTAATACATTCATCCATGTGGAAAAGGCTGAGTGAAGATTCATTTCTTTTGTTCCCTTTGTCCTTTTTTTCCATTAATCTGTCAGCTGCAAAAACTAGCGTGATATATAGGTTGGTTGGTTGCCTAATGTTACCTAGCTGGTCTTGGGAAATTTTGTTGAAAAATTCCGCTCTCTCTGAGTGTTTTATGGAGTATATTGGTATGTCCTGTCTTCTGGAAGTCTTGGTAGCCATGAAAGGATCACTTGATTTTAACACTGACAAGCAGAAAATGAGAACCTGTTTGTCCTGGGGTGACTTTATGATGCTTGTATCCCAAATAATCTGTTCTGTTTATGCTGGATGTTGAGTTCTGCACCTCTGAGACTGGTTCCAAGAGTGATGGTGGGGAAAAGAAGCATGGAGTTTGTTTTCAGGAGCTGCACTTGCTCCTTCACATCCTTCTCATGGACTGTGTTGTCTGCAGCATGGACAGACAGTGGGACAGAGCTCTCCTTTGCGTTTTTGTGTTTTGTGTTTTTTTTGGTTTTTTTTTTTTTTGTTTGTTTGTTTGTTTTTTGTTAGTTTTTTAGTAGCTGAGGCAGAGGAGCTCCCCGGACTATGGTTTTTCTTTTCTTGGAGCTGTTCCCACCTGCTCTGAACTAAAAACCCAGAAGAACACCGTGAGCTCTCACCTATGGCCCACCAGGGGACACAGCATTTTCCAGCAGGAGGGACTGAGAGAGACTGGGCAAGCCAAGCTACACTGCATAACAAGGACTTTCTGAATTAGCCACCTCTTCAGAACAGTGAGAGGTTTTATTGCTTGTTATTCATTTTTTATGCTTGTGGATACTTTGCTTGTTAAATAAACAGGTTTTTTCCACTTATCTCCAAGGAAATCTTTTCCCAAACCAGTAAGTGGAAGGGTCTGAATCTTCTTTCTAGAGGGACCCTTTTTGGCTTTTCCTCCAAAATTTGCCAAGACATTGCTCAAACAGTGTTTTACAACATTGATAGCATTGATACACAAACTAAAAGATTTGGTCTTAGCTGAAACATTTATAATGCATTTATATAATCAGTATGTTATTATTTGGCTGATCACAGATGATGTCCATGCCAGTTGTACCTTGGTAATCTACCTGGAAATTGCAGTTTGTGGATTCAATGTGTGAAGACCAAAATTTTACTTTGAAAACATTTTCCAACAGCAATTGAGAAAGGAGATTACTATCTGAATGTGACTTCCTTGAGAGAGCTATTGTGTACAGATAAAATTACAGATTGATCTGGTATCTTAAAAGTCTAATTCTAGTCAAAAGACAGCATCTTCCATTTTGAAAGGTTGTTCTTCAGTAGAAAGGCTAGAGAACTGATCTGTGATTTGCATCAGAAGCTACATGTACATTAGACAACATCAATAGAGTATAATTCCCTGATTTTGTGAGAAATTTTTTGCATGGCAAAAATTTCAGGAGGTTATAAGAAAAAACTGAGGGAAAGTTCAGTTTACTATAAATAGGGTCATTTTGGTGAAAATGTTGATTATGGTAGGTAAATATTTCTCTTAAACTGAAATTCTAGCATCAGCTTCAGTGTCAGACATAATCTTAAAATCACTGATTTACTGAAAACTGTTTCTACCTGTTTTTATTTATAATGTATTCTGTTAGGCAAATGTCTTTTAATTTAGTTGAAGTTATGACTTATCCTTTATCAAAACAAATTCAGCACTTCCAGAAAGAGAGGTTTTTTCCAAAATGTAAGTAATTTTTAATTTTGGTGAGGAGGGGTTGACCACAACTGACTGCCTTGTGTTCAGCCTAAAACTGTATGAGTTAATGTTACCCAGCAAGTGGATGAAGTCACATGGATATTGACCTTCCTTTTGCATGAGGGCATATTTATTTCTCTGTGGAAAGGAAGAACAATCTCGAAGTATTCAGTATTTCTTTTGACTTCTTTGGTGTATCTGTATCACCAGGTAAGTCTAAGATTTTATTCTGTTTTACAGATCTAACCAGTGAGAATTCTGATTTAATACCTTTCTGAGCAGACAGTTAAAACACCCTCCATCTCTTACTGCTGTAGAGTTGCCTAGAAACTCTTAAGTCTTCAAAGCTCGAGCAGAGCAAAGAGAATTCTCTTCTTGTGTCCAACTCTCTAGTTGCTGTTCAGTCCGTTTGGGATTTAATACATTTCTGATCTGCATCCCTACAGCTCTTTCTGGTTATAACTCTCTCTTTCCAGTGAAATAGGATTTGGCTTTCAGTTTAGGGGGCAGAATTAGCAGGAACAAGATGCTTTCTGTTGAGACAGCCCTTGAACATTGGATTCAGTGCAGCTGGAGATCCATCTGAGCCAGTCTTGACTCCTGTAGGGTAGGATAAAAGGTACATATTTTTATTCTGCCTTTGCCCATCTTGGATTGCAGGCAGCAACTATTTTGGACACTGCCTTGTTTTGTTCCATTTTTGAAATGAGCTGCTACTCTGTAGGGACAGATACTGAACTTTACTTCTGTGTGTAGTATAAAAATGGTGAAAGACATTATTAAAAAAGGAACAGCAAGGTAAAAAGTAATTTGTGGGAATTTGTTTAGTTTTGCTGGAGACTTATTCGTAACGTTGGTAAGCACATGATGCACTCATATACCAGGGAGCATTAAGCTTTTATCACGTATGGTTTGTGAACAGTCAGCACTTAAAATCAGACTAAATTCTTCAGGAGTAAATAAAAATCAGAACCCTACTTCTGACAGCTGTCCTACTGTTGGTAGTTGTTAAATGTGTATTTTTAACTCTGTCGGGTACAGAGGTTACGAGGAGATTCAGCTGGTCATTGCAAGATTGTTATGGGAGTGTTTTTCTAGTTTATCTCCATATCAGAGGATGATGAAGGTTAAAGAGAAGGCATGATGGAAAGAGAATGATGTGGAAAGAGAAGATTGAAACAATCAATCAAAGAGAGGATGCAATCAAGACAAGGAGCATTTAGAAACAACATTAGGGAGTATTACAGAAAGACATAGATGGAAAGTGGGAAAGGGAAAAGTTGTTAGATGAAGAGGGAAGATGACGTAGATAATGCAAAAGGCCCTGGGTTTTTTGTGTGTTCATGAGCCCAAAAATCTCTTGCCAGCTTTGATTGTCATCAATAAAACTGCTTTCTCACAATTGCCATATGTATCTGGAAGCTAGCCACACTCCTTGTTTAACCACAGTACATGCTTTGGAAATTTCATTCAAATGTCAAAACTGTTTGAATTGAATTGGTTTCTATTTAACTGTTTGCTTTTATCTAAGTCAACTTGCAGCACCAAAATAACTGTGAATTTTTCTTGCTTTTAACACCTTCCTCCCCATTTCTTACTTTCTTCAGTATCAAAATGCATTTTGGTTTTGCTGTGTGACTGTCTTATACATGCACATGAGGGGGGAAGGGAGTCTGGAATTTTGTAGTGCTATGAATTGGCCTGAACTCCATATTTCAAGTTTAATGGCACAGCTCTGAACTATCACAAATAGCAGAGCAATGGCCCATAAAATGCTCTCTCCAGTCCGTTCTTTGGACCATCTAACTCTGTTGTTTCTGATTACCAAGATGTCCCAATGCATGGTTGGAACTGTCTCAACCTTTCATCTTGTAGCCATCATGGGTTTTTTTAGACAAATGTGAAGAGTGGATCAAGCAAGTTGTTCACATTTTTGTGATTCTGAAAAACAACATGAAAACAAAGAAGAACCTCCTTCATTTAGAAGACAGTTTATCTATTCCGTCAAATTTTGAATGAGTTTGTTAGCCATTCTTCAGCAGCCATTAAATCATCTGTATGCATCTTACTTAGAAGACTTTTCAGTTCGTTATCTATTAATAACTGAAAAAAACAGCTGGTGCCAAAGCTACACCATATGGCAGATCTTCACTGACATGAGTGCTTATGGTGATATAATAATGAATGAAAAATGGAAGGATTAGTTGATGATATATAGTGTAGAAGAGAGGCTTTGAGAGATCACTGTTTGTACAGATCACACGAACATTTCTGACCTGGCTGTTCAATACAAGGGCAAGGTCTTTCCTTTATGCTTATCCTAATGGATGACTGCAATTTGGGAGCAGTAGCAATTGGGCAGGCAGTTCTGACTAACCTCGTGTCTGCAGAGTAATATGAATCTCATTGTTCCTTTCTGGTGTTGCATATACAGTGTTGCGTAATTTAGGAATTCACAGTAATATCACACAACCTTTATAGTTCAATTTTTACCACCTTCCTGTTAGAGGTTTCTTGCTTCAAGCTGAGCTTTGCCTATTTTAGCATCTAACCTTCTTTTCTGCTGGTTTCATTATCTTTCATAGGCTGAGATTTTACTGTTTCATCTCTCTCATTGTGTCCTCTTCAGCTTTTTGCTCTTTCTTTCAATTCACAGTATAAAATGTGATGCCTTAATATTAAGCCTCTTTAGGGCATACAGAAAACATGGGTGGTTTATCTGATTTTCTTTCTCTACTTGTCTCTGAACACCTACCATATGTAGTTCTTCCCTTACCTGTATTCTTTTTCATCATTTTTCTCAATTTTAATCTGAGGCAACATTTTTATCTTCTTTCCTTGACATGTCAAGTATCTGCCAGTCCTGTCCTTATCCCTTGCTGTCCTTTCCATATTTCCATACTTCCGTAATGTGTATTCAGGACTACCTTTACTGGTTTTTATCATTATTTTGTTTTTCTTCTTCCATAAAAGCCATCACTGCCACTACCTAGTTCTCCTTCGTAATCTTACCTGGTCGTACCTTCCTATTTCCAGCTTTTTCTTGGTGATTATGCAAAGCAATTTATCACTCAGGAACATTATTATAAATAATAATTTTATTCTTATAAATATCACTGAATGCTCACTTCCATGATGTATGTGAATACGAATATCTCAGACTCTTTGAAACCTCGCATCAATTACTCCAACTTCCTTTTCATTACTCTTACAAATAGTTTTTCCCATATGCATCCATCTTGAATGCAGCTGCAGGGGATGTTATCCTGCCCATTATTTTCTGCTTTCCTCTTTGTCCAGCATGATGAGCTTGTTTGGTCTTTGATTTCAGAGCTTTTCAAGAGAAATCAGTAGTTATGCTTCAACCATTCTTTGGCAAACTTTCAGTAGCAGTGAGTTGTTACATAGAAGCAAGCACCTTCACGTTTTTTTTCCCCGTGATAGTTTTCTTAATTTTCCTCTGTAAAACTGCCTATTGATGTACTGCTTGCACATCACTTGATAACTTTTATATGTGCCAGTCATTTCCTCATACTGAAATAATGTTATCACGACACCCACTCTTGTCCTTATCTGTCTTATATTATTTATATGATATGCACCATTTTAGTTTTTCACCCACATCTTGAAGCTATTTTTTCAAAACTTCCTCCATGGCGATTTTTAAATTTATTTTCAGGTAGAATGATCTACATGTGTTTGTGCTCAGTTCTGTAACTATGACCTGGTGTTTTGCTGCTTCTTCAATAAAAATTTCTAGAACTGTTTGATTGTACAGCCTTCGGGATAGGAATGTATAATTCATTATTTTCTTCTGAATTTCCTCTTTGGCATTTTTAGACATTCCTTTTATTTTCTAACTTAAGTGTCTTTACTTTTTACATAAGTTTCACCTGATTTGCTTGGTACTTCTCATAAATTTATTTCCTTTTTTTTTTCCATTTCATTTGAGTTAGCATGTCCAATGCTATGGTTTTCTATATAATTCTATCATCTAGCTGTTCAGTAAACTTCAGAATAAAATATTCTGCGTGTGTTGAGCTCATTGTATAAATGATCCACCACTCAATTTTTAAGGTTTTTGTCTATCTGTCTACAGTCACATAACTTCTTGTCTAAATAGCTTATCTTACAGACACATTCTCTGATAAGAAGTCCTGTAAGCAGTAGCAGCTTTTGTGTCATTCTCTAGAAGGAATTGTCCCTTAACACCCTCTGAAATCTACACCTTTATGATGTGACTGCATGTTTAAATATTTGTGTTCTTTGTACTGAATCGCTGGTCTCTTTATCCTCACCCCAAGCAGTCTCGCAGCAACCTTCTCTTGATGAGGCAGAGATAAGTTAAATTGCCTAAATTTTTTCCTGTTGAACTTATTTCTCCACCTTCTAGCTTTTACTCCCTTGGTATAACAGCTCTGAACAGATCTCACTTGCTAGAGTTTTAAAGGTGCTGAATCCTCTCAGCTATATGCTGCAGCTCCCCAGGATGCAGCAGTGTTCTCCACCCTCTATGTCCATCCAACACCTCTGAGACAGCTTCCCCTAAATGAGAAGGAATGCTCATCTATAAACTTCCTGCTGTTAAACATTATGCAGAATTTTTTTCCATTTAGTTCTCCCAATATTACTGTAAGACATGACTGTCTAGACTTATTTCTTACCCTAAATGTTAGTCTGAAGTTAACAAATGTTTGTATAATCCTCTGTGTTTTCCTGACAGTTCCTACTACTTTATTTTGTTGTTTTTCCTCCTCTTCAGCTGTGCAGTAAATTGCAGCTGAACCTCAGATATATGTTTAAATGCAAGGTGCCACCTGAATCCAGTTCCATAATTCAACATAGTGTAGCAGCTCTATATCCTTTTTACAGAGCCTCACTAAGCCCTCACTAAGAGCAGCAAAATTCCTGTTTTCTTGTACCATATTTGTATACTGTTTTAAAACTTTCTTTTCTTTTAGCAATAGCTTCCTCACTCTTTTGCTTAGTTTTCTCCATTTTCAAAGAATTTACAATTCAAGAGGGAGAGAGATGAAGTTATACCAGGAATGAGGCTGGCTGTTTTCTTTGTTAAGGGCACTGCATTTCCAGTTGGAAAAAGCTCTTTGGAAAGATCTTCTTCCCAGTTTCTTACAAAGACATTTACATGCCGTAACAAAATGTCAGCATTAGTGTGAATTTAGGCACCTTTGGGTACCTAAGACATTGGTAGGGTCATATGGTATGACACAGAACTACCTTAAGCCCCACATCTGGAGCAGCAGCAAAAGTCTGAAAGGAGTACACTGGAAATATGAAAATGGTACTAGAAGCCACATGCAGGCAAATGAACTGTTCCCTTACTGGGACTATACTGGGCTCTCTGTGACCACTTTACAGAGCTGCACATTTTATCAAGAATTTGAATTTTAATGGCAAATGCTGAGAACAGAGATTAACTGCATCAATCAAAGGAAGCATCAAACTGGAGATGTATGAAGAGCACCAAGAATTTCCTATTCTTGGGCATAAGTAACAGACATTTTGTAGGTCTGTTGCTGCAAATGTGAAATGTGCAAGTGTTTGTTGATTCAAACACAATCTTTTTTCAAGGCATATAACCACTGTTTTGTCTCCAAGACTGTGAATATATTTTTCATAGCCCATATTTCACTGTGTCGTGGTTTAACCCCAGATGGAAACTCAGCTCCACACAGATGCTCATTCATTCACGCTGAGTGGGATGGGGGTCAGAATTGGAAGGGTAAAAGTGTTAGAAAACTCATGGCTTGAGGTATGGACAGTTTAAGAGGTAAAGAAAAGCCACACACACAAGCAAAGTGAAACAAGGAATTTATTCACTACTTCCATGAGCAGGCAAATGTTCAGCCATCTCCAGGAAAACCAGGCTTCAACACACACAACGATGCCTTAGGAAGGCAAAAACGTCATTCCTAATATTCCCTGCTTCCTCCTTCTTCCTGCAGCTTTATATGCTGAGCACGAAACCGTGGGGTCTGCAATGTGCCCCGGGTCAGGCGGGGCTGTCCAAGCTGTGTCCCCTCCCTGCTCGTTGTGCAGTGCTGGGGGGCTGAGGAGCAGGAAAGGCCTTGGCTCTGTGCAAGCTCTGATCAGCAGTGAGAAAACATCCCTGAGTTATCAACACTGTGCTCAGCACAAGCCCAAAACACAGCCCCACACTTGTGAAGAAAATTCACCCTATCTTAGACAAAAACAATACATGCTGACACGAATCTTTACACTCTGCTAAATTCCAGAGACTTCCATAGCATTTATAATAAAATAGATACTTGATTGAGGTTTGGTGTGGTTCTTGTGTTTTGCACTACTACGGAGTAAATAATAGTGCATGTGTTTGTGAGTTGGTATAGGATCACTTGTGACCACTAAAACATGATTCACAAGAATCCCAAGACTATTTACAGCTAGCATAAAATTGGAGAATGTGGATGGCAGGCCTGACTTATATCTGATGAAAACCTGGTTATATACAGGATGCTCTTTGGCTGTTCCTTTTATCAGTCTGCTCTTTTGCAAAAGCATCCAAAAATATTAATATTTCTAGCAGATATTTACCAGAATATAAATTACCCTCCTATTTCAAGCTAGGAAATACCTCATGTAGTCAAAAGCAGTTGTCCACATTTCCTATTTTGTTGAGGGGGGAAGTTGTTAGTCATATGCCTGCATGGTCAGTTGTCACTGAGTTATTTTTACTTTAATTCATATGCCCTTTCATTCCACACTAAACTTCTCCATCCACATTAAAACTGAAGTTAAAAAATTTTATTTAAGTAGCAGCCATTTTATGTCTTTATTGCAATTATTTTTTATCAGACCCTAATACTAGATTGAAAACAACATTAACATTTTTCCATGGCAAGATATATTATGGTAGGAATTTCTTATTCCAACATGTTGTCAAGGTAGAACTTACTGCCTTATAGTTTTGAAGTACAAGTTGAAGATTAGGCTACTGATGCTAGAAATAAACAAACAAAATTAATGCAGAGACTAAGCAAGGTCAAAAAATAAACCTTCCCACAAGATTAAATGACTTCAAAGCTCTTCAGTGGTAATTATATATTAGATCTCTCAAATCATATATACAACCTCCCTCTTTTTCCTCTTCCCCTCTCTTCCCAGATGCAAGTGGTACGATTTTTTCTTCTGATAAGGAATAGAAGGATGTTAGGAGAAAGATAAATACATTTTTTATCTCCTGTATTTGAAAGTGACAGTCTTTCTTAAGACTTCTGACCCAGTCCTAACTGGTATCAAATGCTTTAGTTGTCAAAAAGCAGTACACTTACTATTCTACTTTAAAATGTACTCTAATTTTCTTCAAGTTGCATTGAATTAAGAAACATCTAATTAGCAATACAAGGTCTGCAGACCTCTTAAGGTATAACAGAATTAGAAATAGAAAAAGGGCTGAATGTTCTTGATTACATACTTGTGACATACAGGGAACTTTGGTGCAAGTTTCTCTGTAGGGATAAAAGTTTCATCTCTGTTCAAGGAGAAGGAAATGTTATTAGCAGAATGAGTGCTAGGAAAAATAATTATGAGTTGTTGTGGTGTATTTCCAACTTTGTTTGAAAATTTAGAATCCTTGAAAGACAGTTTCAGTCAGCCAAGACTAATTTCACAATGCTTGAATAGTGTGGATTTGAGAGGCCAGTACAGTGAAACCCTGTCCTACAAGAACATATTGTACAAACGTAATACCCTCCTGTACACAAATTCAAGGGAATTAAAGTCTTTGCAGCCATTTAGCCTTTATAAGTAGCTTATCATAATGAAAAGTAGTATATGGTGTATGGATAATACAGCCCTGGTCAATAGTCCCAGTCCTTGGATGTCTACCTGCCTGTCATGCTGAATTTGTGTCTTCAAGCTTTCTGAAGTCCAGAGGCAACCTGCCCATTGTCCATGCCCTGGCTCTCCAGGATTCCTTTGATTTTGTTTTTCTCTTTTTGGCATTTAAAGAACTAAGAACTAAGAACATTTATCAACTTTTGCAAACCGCACCAGTTTTTCGTAGAGTGTTCTGTTAGTCAAGCACACCTTTTTTCCACAGCACCAGTCTTGAAAGTACTTCAGTTCAAATGCCATCCGTTTAAAGAATATGGCAGCTGATCACAGGCAGCCAAGCTTTATGTAGTTCATGACGATGAAAGAATAACATGCAGTTTTGGAATTCACTTCTGGTTTTCAGCTGTGCAACATTGGTGTTATTACTGTAGAATTTATCATGACAGTTGCTTCTGTATTATTTCAGCTACATCAATAATTCTGGATCATTCAGCTTAACATGCAGTGTGCTGTGTGTGATTAGCCTGAATACAACTTCCCTACTGAGCAGAGATACATGCATTGTATCCAGTTATCTTGTACTCCATCAATATTATTAATCATTTTAGGTGATTCATCTGCAATATTTATGGCAGATTAATCTTTTCATTTTGGCCCTGTTAAGAGTGTTCGTGGGACATATGAGTATTGAATAACACCTCTTTGCCCCCATTCACTGCTTTTGCAGTCATGTTCATTAGACTTCTCTGCTGGAGCAGTAATTTGCTCTTCCTCATCTGAACTCTGGCTGCTATGTTTAGGAAAACTTTGAAAGCCAGAAGAACTATGCATGTTTTTTGTTCCTCCTTTTTGAGTATGTGACAGAAGTCATCTTGATCAAGTATGAAAATGAAAGAGAGGTATAAGAAAGAGCTTGAAAAGGGAATAGAGAAAATCTGAAAGTAAAGTTGTAAGCTTGATTTGAAGAAGTTATGGTTGAGAAGTACAGAGTGAGGAAGAGGGAGAAGTGCACAATTGGTGGGTCATGTAATTTCCCTTCCCAGAGAGCACAGTGATCAGAAAGAGTAACTAGCTGACAGTGTAAGTACTGTCTGCATTGTATGACTCCCCTAAAAAAACAAACAAACAAACAAACAAAAAGCACACCAAAAAAACCCCACCCCTCCCACTCTTTTTTTCATATTTTCTCATATATTTACAAAAGACCATTATAAAAACACATAGAATTTTCAACTCTATCACTGTAAAATATCAAATATATTTTCAAAATATTTGTGGTAGTTTTCGTAAGTCAGAGAGTTGGGTATAAAATGTCATGTTAATCATGTTGCCTGAAGTTCTTTGAGAATAATTTTATATATTGCTTAGCTGCCTCTTCACATAATGTATAGTTTAACAATAGTGCATCTGAAGATGTAAAGCTTGTCTTTGGAAAACCTGACAAGTCTGAGCTGGACCACTGGATAGGTAACAGCAAGAAATTTTTTAGGACTAACATTAAAAATTATTATATAATAAGTTTTCTCAATTCATGTCATTTAGTTTTGGGAGAAAATATTCCCATGGTTCAGTAAACAGTCCATGTAAAATCGGACTAAACATTTTCACATACATGTAAAGTAATCAAAACTAGTAGAATAGTACTGTAACTTTCATGTGACACAGACTTCTTGCAGCTCAGTTTCCTGAGATTTAAATGCATGAGAAAGATGCTAAAAATGGGATACAGAAAAACATATATGAAAATTCATAACATGCTTTGCTATTTTCTCCATTGGTGTACACCACATTATACTCTGTGTCAATGGCCAACATTAAACTGGACTTCCTTTCTTGCACATTACTTCCATGCCAATATGAACTCAGAACACAGTTTAAATAACAGTTGGAAGCAGTAGATGGAAAGCACTTTCAATTTATTCAATCTCATGACTTGGGTGCTACAAGACTACAAACTGAATGACATCAATGAATTTACAATGACTTTTAACAAATAAGGATTTTAGTATTTTCCTCTCCTTTTTTTTTTTTTTTTTTAAGAGGTCTTATAGCCAAATAACTAATGCACATTAGCTGTCTCAGTTTAAGGTCATAACAGAGATGAGATATGAGTATTTTTTTTTTTTTTTTTTGCTACTACTGAGTTACCAGGTGAGGTTAATGTTAAAGCCTGACCTCACCTACCTACAACATGGACAAAAATTTCATTGCCATTAGGATTTGATAGAAATCTCTCTAATGCATCCAGTTATCTCACTGTAAAAAAAGATTTTTTGACAGTGAACACATAGCCTAAGTCTGCATAGTAAGACAGATGGGGCTAGTTGTGAGTGAACAGGATTTGGTTCCGTATGGCTCTCCATTAGAGAAGCCATAAGCAGAATGGAGCAAAATAGCAAGAGGCAGCTGAAAAATTTGAGGGACATTTGGAATAGAAAAAATTAGTATCAATAAAAAAGCAGGTTCATACGCTAATATTAATTTTGGAAAAATTTCTGCCAGCAGATGCATCTTGCTAAGGACAGTTTATTGCAATAACAGATGTATATAATTGTACCCTGAGAAAATGGCATTGGCTGACATCAATCCCATATGCTTTTTGTTTTAAGGTAAAAAAAATAAGGTAGTTATGCTCCAACCATTCTGCCAACATTAGTTCATTTACAATGCTGAGCTGTCTCTTTTTAATCTAAAAGTTATAGCCTGACATGTTACCTGATTTAAATTTCAAATTCACAGGTCACTATGAACTTTTATAGTGGTGAACAGATGTTCATATGAGCTGTACTTAGCTGTAGAGCACCTTAGAAGAAAAACATATCAATGGAATGTCAAAATTAAAACTCCATCAGAAATGCCAGGGGGCTAAGTCTTTCAAAAGTATTGCTGTTTGCTATTAGCATTGCTGTAATCCCTTGTTCTTTGTCCCCCTGGCTTCACATGAACCACAGACTACAGCTGATTGCTTTAGAAATTTATATTCACTTAAAACTAATTTCAAGACTCAGAGGTAAAATTGTAACATGCATCTATGTACATCTGCATAAATAATGTCTTTCTCAAATGTAAAAAAGACTTGTACCTGATAAATTATCACTATTGCCATATTGGTACTTGACTGAATGCCTCATGACAGCTAATGATGATCATACGAATTCAGCAAAGAGAAGTAAATTGTCAGTATCACACTTTTGAGGGACATATTCATTGCTTAGTAAATGAGGAAAAAACTTAGGAAAGTATGACAGAAGTTATCAAAAAAGTTATCTGTAACTTTGCAATTTAAAAACTGAGTCGTTATCTACAATTATTTGTGTCCAACATACTTCCCTTTAGATTGTTATAGTCCTAGGTAACTCCATAAATGACCTGAATTTGCAGTGGTGAGCAGCAGACCAAAACCACATCCTCAGAGTTCGATTCATTCACTTGACTACAGGGTTCACAATTAACAAAGCCGTGAGTAATTTCAGAGCTTGGGCTGAGGTATTACAGGTTTTTTCTACCTCACACAGATATATATAGGCTCAGAGTGACAAAGCACATCTGATCAACAATTTTGTGCTCTGAGAATGACTTGGGGCCTGAACATTCTTAATCTAAAAAGAAAACTTTGGCACAGTCAGCATAGATTCATGAACCACTCACACCACAGGCTGCTTTAGAGGACAATAGGCTGATGCTCAAGTCAGCAGCATGGCCAGAACCCTCCTGCCTCCACCTCTTCACATAGGGCAGGAAAACAGCACAAGAAATGTAGAAGGTTCAGTGAATAAAAGAAGGAAAAGGGATTTCTCAGGCCAAAGGATGTGCATGCACATGGCAGAGCTGTCTGAAAACAGCACTCTTGCTCCATCTGGAAGGTTTCCAGGAACAAGCTTGGAATTTTTTTTTTTTTTTTTTTTTTTGGAGCAGGAATATTCCAACATATGAGGCATCTTGACAATGCTCTCCCGCTAATGGAAAACATTCAAGTATTCCTGAGTGAACATTCCTCTTAAATTCTGCTCAGTCCAAATCAACATGTGCATTTGGGTGGCCACAGCCAGATGAAGGTCACTGGTCAAAGAGGATGGGCTCACATTCACACTTCAGTGAAAGCAGAGTTCTAGCTCCAGTTTAGCAGAGCCTATGATGACATCTTGCAGTGTCTTCCCTGGCTCCAAAATGGTACCTTTATATTCATGGTAAAATCTTCTTATTTCTTTTCCTATTTTTATGTATTTTTGTGGGGCTGCAAATCTTATTTTTCTACCTACAAGTTTGCTTGATTTTATTGTTGGAATAGAGATAACATACTCTTACAGTGAGGCATTGTGTCATCATTACTTAATCCCTTTGGCCTACTACAGCTTGCTTCCTTGAACTTTGCTTTTCATCCTACTGCATGGGAATAAATTTTAAAGTTTTATTTGATACTATGTGTACCAGAGACATTTCTCTGTAAACACTGGGAAGGATTGAAAGAAACAGGGCATGATAGGGCATGGCTCTGGTTACTCTGCTGGCATCTTGCTGTGATCTGGATCATTCCTTAGATTATCCCCTCATTTGTTACCTGCCTGGGTTTAGCTGGGATAGAATTAGTTTTCTTCCTAGTAGCTGGTACAGTGCTCTGTTTTGGATTCACTATGAGGATAATGTTGGTAATATATTCACGCTTCGGTTGTTGCTGAGCAGGGCTTACCTTAAGTCAAGGACTTTTGTGTGTTTTATGATCTGACAATGAGGAAGTGCACTCTGGCCCCTGCCCAAATCACCAGATTAGTTGTATCAGACCTTTTGAGCGTTACACTATCCTGCTTTTCCTTGGACTTCTTGAGGCAGAAGAATTTTAGCATACAGCCTTTGTTTTCTTGTTTCCTCTTCCCTAAGTGCCTTGCTGAAAACTTAGGGCTCCCATTTCTCAGTAGGATGAAACCTTCTGGGGAAGCAGCCAAGGTGTATTTTCTAGCTGTGCAATAAGTTTATTTAATATTATCCCCCAGAATTAGCAGCCTGTGTTTTGCCATGTGCCTGCTTAGGAGGATGAAGCTGTCATCTGCAAAACATACAACCCATAACCTGAGGAGAGAAGATGAACAAGAATGGATACTAGTAACTTTTCCAGTTTCCTTTTTTGTGCTGCTGCGTTGCTTGTTGCACAAATGAAGAGCTCTGAGGGACCAGGCTCAATTACAGCAGCCTTCCAATTATACCCCTTTTAATGTTAGGGGTGTTTGGGACAGAGCAAGTCAAATCATATGTTGAAATTACCTCTGTCTCCCTGTCTTCAGTGAGCCCCATTCTGTTTGCACTTACAACTCTAGGGCTCCTCTCTAACAAAATATTAAACCCACTTTAGTTTGGACACAGAAGTTCTTGCTTGGACTTGAGCATTCCTAGCTTGCTTTTGTGTTTCTCGTGTCCATGCCCCAGCTGATGGAGCATTATTTCAGAACACTGAAAGGAGAGCACATCTGGCTGTTCTGATGCCATTTCAAAGGGGGACAAACCTGAAAACAGGGGTTTTGCAGCACCTTTACATGCTGCCTTAAGTGGAGGACACTCTCTATTAGAAGTTGATCTTGCAGCCTTTTTTTACATATTCCTCACATTTTCTCTGTAAAAGGAAAGACACTGAGCAAAGGACATATCTCCTCCTTTTCCCAACAGATTGCTTGTAGAACTGCAGAGCAACTAATAATGCCTAACGTTGTTAATAGCAGGCTGGAACCAAGTTCTCTATTCATACAAGGCCTTAATCAACATGTCAGACATGTCAGGAATTGAGTCAGGGTAGCCTTCCTTCTACAATCCTTCCCCATGTAAGAAGCAGCCCTTTCTCATGCAAATAGTCCCCAAAGCCTATTCGGTTTCTGAATGAGTAATGCCATTCAGAACTGGCCCTGCTTCCTCTCACAGGAATCATGGCTCCTATGCCCAGATAAACTTTTACCATTTTCATGAGCAAAAGGCACACTTTTCAAAATATCCTCTGCCAGTTCTGCAAACATTGCTGCTATAATGAAGGATATAATTATACATGCTCATTGACAGCTTTTAATCCTATTAATCTCAGACTCTGCCCTCTTCTAAAAACAAAACAAAGAAGACCCCAACCAAAACCAAACTCCATTGAAATGCAAAGTTGTTTATTCATGAGTGGGGAGTTTTGAAAATTGACCAAATCTAGAGAAATAATCTAACTTCATTGAAGCTTGGGGGCATGATTATAAATCAGATATAAGTTGTAAAAAAGAGCCTGTGAATGTATGGGAAGGTACACCCTGGCCATTTGCTGTGCAATAAAATGGACTGTTAGCCACATAATGAAATCATAAAACACTGACTGTATTTTTCTAGACTTTTCCAGGAAATGAAATATAAAACCATTTTAGTTTTTAAACCAGATTTTCAAATTTTATATTTTTAATAGTTTCCCTTTCAGTCAGTTAGCAAAAGAGCAATACCAGGGAAAAAAAAAAAAAGAAAGCAAGCTGAACTGGAACTGGAGCTTTCTTCCCTGTGCAAGTTATGGCAGTGATTTAGACAGAATGACTGATGCTAGTTGGTTAAGATGCAGAATAATTAGCACAACCTTCCTGGGTCAAGCCCACAGAGATCATAGGGCTCAAGAGAAAAAGGGCTATTTTTAAATCAAGATGTAACATTCACTCCTCATCATATTGAAGATGAAGAATGTTTGCAGCCAACTTCAACAGTACTTGTATTTTATGCCAACCTTACCATCTTTTGAAGTAAACCTTTGAACTGAATTTAAAGTTAAATTAGCAGCCAAGTGATTATTTAGTTCATTTAAAATGCCAGCTTTTCTAAACTGTCAGCTCAGTGATGAAAAGTAACTGCATGGTTTACTAGAGCACCAACACTTGGAGGAACTAACTTCCAATCCAAGTGAGTCAGCCTTCACTGTGCTGCAGAAGTGCTACCATCACATCTTCGCTCTGGAGCCTGCATTTTGGCACACTCAGTAATGGATGTGAAGCTGGTGTGTTTAAGATGCCCTGGACTAAGTGCAGTTATTTGTGGCTGAAATAGTCTATTATGAAGGTGTCTTATGCTGCTTTCCACTCACAGCTTAACAGAGCTCTGTGAGGGTATTTCTAGCCTGCTTATGAATTAATTGCATGCAGACACATGCACCAATTCACATATTCAGCAAGTGGCAGCTTAGAGTGAGGATCATTTGTTTAAGTGCAATTTGTGTTAATCTGCAGTGGTATTAGCTGAGAGAGGGAATATAAGCAGGGCAGCTTGCTATATTTTTTTTTTTAATAATAATAAAGCATTTTAAACATCTATTTTAAAATCACTAGAAAAGAGATGATGAAATATTTTGCACAAGGTATATAACTCAGATATCTGACATGATCTTTAGCTAAAATGCAAGAAGTATACAGAACTCTAGTCTGTAATAATGACATTTTTGATCTGCTCAATTTACACTGCATGTTAGCTAAGCTCTTAACTTTTCTGCTGCTCCTGAACACACATCCACAAATTTTCTCAGGGATCAATTATAGCTCTATGTTTTTGTTGCTGATGATGTTGTTTTTGAGACTCACACATTTTAATTATATTTTTCAGACATTTTGATCTTTGTTTAATATTTTTTAAAATGGAATGCAGGGAAAAGTTCAACTTTACTGTGTTCACAGTGTTAATATGAGGGGGCAAAATTCAGCATGTTTGTAGAATGTAGTGTAGCTTTTAGGTTTCAGATTTTTTTTAAGACCTGTAATCACAGATTCAAAGGGTCATTACATGTTAGCACTAAAACAGATATACATGATTAAAATGTATATCATTTTAATCATTAGTGAGATTTATAGTGCAAAAACAATGGTCCTGTAGAACAAAACAGTGGTTAACAGTATCAGTGAGTGACTAGAGGAATTTTTTTATTTTCCTTTTACTAAACGGTATACAATATGGTGAGATATAAAAATAATCTTATTGCTGTAGCTCCCTTTGCAATGCAATGACAACTTTCTAAAGAAAATTTTGTCTACTTAAGGCCACAGAATCATTTAGGACCCAATTTTAAATCCACTGCAAGGAAAAAAAATCTTTGGCTTGAGTTAGTAAAAGCATGAAACTGCAAGAGATGCACTATGGGATCTACACTGATCCTGATTGCACCCCAGCCTTTTTTCAAATGCATGTAAGTGAGAGAACAGCACAGAGTGAAGAGTGAGAACATCAGGATGCTGGGAAGTCAGTCGTGCCTCTGTATTTTTATAATTTGGCACTGCAAACCAACAGATCCTGACAGTCACCTGCTCCTTGCCATACTTGTGGCAGGATTTGCTCAGCCCAAACACACAGAAAGACCAGGAGGAGAGGAACAGCACAGAGGCAAACACTGCTCCTGTAGAGTTCCTACTTTGCACTGGAACATAAGAAAATTTAGCTGAGCAGGGGGAGTTCTGACTTTCAGCAGCTTTTGGTGAAGAAACCTACCAAGACAACAGCCAAGATGCTGGCAAGAAATGATATTCTATTCAAAGTTTAGGAAAGATGCTAAAAAGTGTAGAAGACAATAGCTGAAATGCCCATTTTAGAACTGTGAAACATAAATGGCATTTGTTATTGATTTTACAGAAAAGAATTGCTGACGATCTCATCTTGTTCACATTTATTCCAGGAAAATTCCAATGACTTTTGGAGAAATAAAACAAGTTCTTTTCCAGGGAAATATTCCATGGTTCTATAACAATTGAGGATTTCAGTAAGCATGGTTTCACTTCAGTAGAGTTTAGAATCATCCTTTATATTTTGCAGAGCGCATACATGATACTTGAAGAACCTTAATTTTTCTCAGTTTCTGTAAAATGATTAAAAAACAGTGAGAACCCATTACATGCATAAACAGAAACAGTATCTAACCTTGTGTTTTCTAGACATTTCCAACATGTATACTTTCAAAACATTAAAATACCCTCGTGAGATGAAAATTTGCCAATTCAGTTCTTGTAATGTTCCCTAAACTCCAATTGAAATCAAAGGGGCATGTGCTTAAACACTTTCCAGGAGACATTTTCTGGAATTAGTCATAATGAAAATGAATTAATTTTGGTCTATTTCCCAGTATTTCCCTAGAGTCACAGTTCTTAAATTTTCCTCCCAGCTGTAGTCTGGGTGATATTTGGAGCCTGCAGTTCTTGAGCTACATGGTTTTGTAGTCAGTAGAGCCTATTTCTGCTTTGCACAGCCTCCTATTTTGCCAGTTTGGTCCTAAAGGGGGAAATGAAAACTATGTCACAAAACTAGAATGTTTTCAAGAGACTGTGTGCATATGTATGCATGCTGGAAGCAAACAGCTGATGCTTCAAAATAAACTTTTTAACCTCTGTGTATCAGCTATAAGGCAGTAAATCTAATTCATTAACAAAAATAGAGCAACCCTAGAACAAATGATATAGGAACAGTACTGCCACCTTGCTGGAGGAATAAAATAATGTGATTTCTATTTTTCAACATTGTTTGGATAGCCTAAAATTATCAGAATGAAGTATGGTAATAATAGCCCAGTAATTAACAGTAATTTCTTTTATCACTATGCAAATGGCATTACAGAAGCAATAATGACCCATAAATTTTTTCATGAGTTCCAAAGTTATTGGCACCATATTTTTAATTACTCCTCCAGTCACCTAAAGCATTTTCAAGCAGTTACTGAGATGATGTCAAAACACCCCTGATCAACCTGTTTTTTGATGAACTGATAAAAAGGTTAAAAAAAAATTAATCATAATTTGACAAGCATGGTGTGCTGAAGACATAACTAGAACTACTACCTGCCCCTTGATAACTTCTGGCAATATAAGTGCATGCAAAGAGATTTTTTTTTTTAGGAAACATTGTTATTGCTTTTAACTGCTCATTTGTAAATAAAACTGTACTTTAAGAAAAAAAAAAAGTAGAGTGGTTGAAGAAAATGCAAGGCAATTCCATCTATTAATTGACCCATCTATTAATTGCTATTACCATCAGTATTTCACATGCCTCCTCAGCATCGAGGGGGAAATGAATGAGGTCTTAGAGGTCCAGAGAGTAGCTAGTGACAGTTTTAGTTTGATCCTGGGTTCCTCCTTCCTCTTCCATCCCTCTCCTGATTGTAAGTGCCTGCAGAGCAGTGACCTGAAAGCATCTTTGCCATAGCAAGTGTCAGAATCTGCTCCTAAACATGGGTGACAAGGCTGTGCTGGCTTCTTCCCAAGGGAACTACTGAGGGGCAGGCATGCAGGAGCTGAGGGATCACACACCTCCTCATGGTCCCTCGGGAACGCTGGGGAAGTGGCAGAAGTCACTGTATCCCTAAATCCAGCAAAGAGAGAACTCAGAATGACTGAAAATGCCTTTCTTTCTCCTATGCTCATTTTCTGCTCACAGTAGAACTCCCAAGGCCACACGGCTGTTGCCACCTAAACAGACTACCTTCTTGAAACTTTTATTCAGTGTCTAAATGAAGATCACCTTCTGTAGAACTGTTCTAATCCTTTAGAAAAAGGTAATCAATTATAAAGTGTTTGTATTCTCCTAGAAATTGATCTTCCTGTCAATTATTTCAAGAGGAAATGTTGCTTAAAATGGAGCTGATGGGGACAAAAGAGAAGACCAAAAAGTATCACATCAGCTCATCTGCATGAGTGGAATTAAACACTCAGTACAGATATTTGTGAACATGCAGCGGAAGGAAACAGCAGTAAAAAGAAGAGAAAAGGTACTAAAACAAAAGGCCTGAGACATTCTGTTTTCATTGTTAAAAGGTTCCAGTTCCATCACTTTGTCATCTCCTTGACTTCGCATTTATCCAACCCAATTCTTTCCCTCTTTCCACTCGCTTCTTCTGTTGCCCCCTCCACTGCTCTTTTAAACATTTTTTTAAAGCTTTTTAAACTGAAAATTCACATATTGCTCAGTACTTACCCATGAATACATGAGTAGTACCCCAAGTTGTCTCCAGCCCTCCAGGATGAAGGGTTGTGGTTTGAACAGGTTGCTTTGGAGATTGTGTGACTCCAAGAGGCCCCCACTGTGCTGGTGCCAGTGAATGCTAATATTTGATTTGGTGTATCCACCATTGAAATATCCTATGCCTATACAAGCTATAAATAGTGTGTTTGCTCTTCAACTTGATGACTTGGAGGGATTTGGTGCTT
This sequence comes from Muscicapa striata striata, assembly GCA_030060385.1. Taxonomy (NCBI): domain Eukaryota; kingdom Metazoa; phylum Chordata; class Aves; order Passeriformes; family Muscicapidae; genus Muscicapa; species Muscicapa striata. The sequence goes on from JAREIS010000326.1 coordinate 561,379, forward strand.
GTAAAGTTTAAGTGTTTGTGTATTAGTTGAACTTAACTGTGCTACGCCCGCAATTAACTACAGGTACGTTGTTTTATTTCATGCAGCCTCCTTTGAGCACATCTCCTGCAATTTGTCTGTCTTCATTCAAACTCCTTAAAGGTTCCTTTGAACACCTTACTACTAGAAATTGTTCAAAACACTGTAGCACAGGCCTACCTCCATAGCTGCTCCTTCCCAAGGCAGCTCCATTTTATGAAGTACAGGTCTGTACTTTGTATTTGGACTTCCCAAAACTTTTAAGATACAGACCACTTTTTCCTACAAGCTATCAACACTTCACCTCCACTAATGACCGCATAGATCAGACCATCCATTTAGAAACGGTAAAGCATTTTTAAGAGTTAGGGATTTTTAAAAGAGAAAATTACTATTTATATACATTTTAGAAACCCAAATAGTTAGATTTTATTAAAATGAGAAAGTGCCAAAAGTATGTATTCCCTAGATCTCAAACAACTTTGTATGCTGCTCTTTAAGCCTTGTGGAGCAACTCAGACTTAATTTTGTCAACAATGAGTGCTGGCTTACCAGGAGAAATTCCCTCCAGGAAAGAAAAGCGTGAGAGGTTTGGTCTCAGCTCTCATCTACAACAATGAAGCTGCACATTGCTCTCTGTCGCAGAAGCTGCAGCTGCTAGGAGGAGTTAACCATGAGTGGGAAGTACTCACCAGGGAACCCTAAATCACCAAAGCAGTAGCTTCCGACTCCTGTCCCTTAAGCAGTTTCTGGAAAAAATCAGTGCTGTGCTGGCCCAGCCAGGCTGATTGCTGATGTCCAACCTCAGCACAGCCATTGTGCTTCCCTCGGTCGTGGGACCAAGAGGTCACAGCCCCAACTGAACTGCAAATCTTGCTTTTTCCTTTGAGTGTCTCTTCGTGTTTGGGGAAGAGACTATGTGTGCTTTGTCTCATCCCAGACAATCACACTTCCAGAGAAGCCAAAAAGTTACATCAGTGAGACGGGAACCGGGGTATTTGCATTATGTGTGTGAACTTGTTTTTCTTGCTCCATAAGTGGTTAAGATCGTACCACAAACATGCCTGCAGATGATTCTTTTATTTACTTTTCCTAGTATTTTACATTATTACAGAAATAGCTATGAGAAAAATGTTGCAGAGCTAGTTACTGTCTCTCTACTTGGAGAATTTATGAAGTCCTTGAGCTTTGGAGGCTTTTTTTTTAATATTCAAAATATTTTGCAGCTTAGTCACTGAAGCATAATGTGAGAACGTATGAGAATCACTCTCTAAGAATGCAAATACACATTGTTGTGTAACAAATGAATTTCAGGAGGTGAAATGGGGGTCTTGCTGATCTTCACAGGCAGAGTTAGCTGAGTTTTCTTATCTACCATATTTATACATGTCTTTTAATAGATTTTCATACTTCCCTTACCTGAATTTACTTAGTGGAATTGAAAATATGGATTTGAGGGGGAAAAATCTGCTCTTTGGATGGGGTGATAATAAATCTCCACATTGCAGTATGTTACTGACTGTGTTGATTACTACTACTGCCCATTCACTCTAACACTACAGTGGCTACTACACTTATTGCAACTCTCAGTCTAATTATATGGCCTGTGACTTTTCCAATAAAACAAATTTTTAGTGTCAGTTTCCTATTATAATAACTCACAGGATTTAAATTCTATAATTTTTGGTCAACAGACACTTTCTCTTTTATTTTAGATAATAGTGAGTTATGTAACAGGTAGTTCTTACTCCTGAAAACAAACTTTCTTTAAGAAATACAAACCTCTTATGAAGTCTCTGTTGTCATGCACCTTGTATGAACTTTGCCCAATTTAAAAAAGAATTTCAGAGGAGAGGTCAAATGAAAAGAAGTGTGATCAAATAGTTAGATGTTAAAATTCCTTACAGCTCCTGCATTTTTAATGGGAAGACCATGTTTGTGATCTGTAAATGAGCTGCGGCATGTATGTGGCTCAGTTTCAAAAAGTCAAAAACAGGAATTACTCTATGCTCCATGAGAGTGTTGAAGGGCCTACATTTACAGAAGATCAAAGCAGCAATCCAAAAATCAGTCTGACCTTCTATATGGATTGAAAGTTGTGAGAAAAAAATTCCCAACAATTCTGTACCTACAGTGCACTAAAATAAGTTTCAAGTTCATTAGAAATTAGTCCAGAATTTTCCAAAAAAAATGGGCACATGCTTGCTTGGTAAATCTTTCAGAATTCTTAAGGCAGAAGAGTAGCTGAGAGTGAAAAAAAATTGTTAAACTTTCAGCATTTTATCAGCGTTATGGTTATCACAAGCACAAGAAACATTCATAACAAATGAAAAAGTTGTCTTTCAAATTCCAGGTCATCTGTGGTGCTGTTTCAGCATATATCGTATGTCCTTGGGTCTCAGGAAATAAAACCAAAAGTAGCTGTTTAATATCAGAAATCACCAGTTTCATAACTGTATGATTGGATTATCACACATGCATTTCACTAACATTGTCTAATATATAATGGTAGTTATATATTGCAGAGAGAGAAATTCTGCTTGTTTCAAATCTCCATTGACTTAAGCATGTCTGTGCTTAAACTTCAGCTCATTCATGTCTCTCTTCACTCTTAGATGTTAAAATGAATTGGGAAAAGAAAGCACAAGACATGGTCTCATCCCCTCTGGATGAAATGGGTTCTTACACATTATGTAGAAAAATCATATATTTACTTGCATACAAGACTTCATAGTTATGTTAACCTCATAAAGATTGAATTTCTCCACCTTGGCAAACAGAAGGCAAAGAGGTAAACTCATGTTCTCCTTAACCAGAACATCTGCAGCTGCTATCTGTATTTACACATTTGTGTTTAATATTTATTGGGAGAGTCTTTCTGACTGTGGGGTAATCTAATTGATTCCAGGCATGTGACTCCCTGCTGGGTAGGTAAACTAAGGAGAATGGGGGTGAAAGGGAAACAACATGAGTTTCTTATAGGCAGATCTTCAGCCATTCAAGTCCTACTGGCTGTGGTTAAGCTGTGTGCCACCAGAAGCTCACTGATTTTTGGGGCTATGTAGTCAAAAAAACCTCTCATTTTCTTCTACAGAGTTAGTTCTAGATCCCATATATAGTATCTATCTGCTGAAAAATAGTACCTAAATAATCCTTAGAAGGACCTAGGCTTGATCATAAAAGTTTGCAAATCAGGGGAGTTTTTGCAAAAAACCAGGGGGTGGTCAGAATTTCCTCTGTATAGATAGCAATAAGAACATCAGACTGCTGTTCACAGAATCACAGAATAATGGAATCAATTAGGCAAAAAAAGGCCTCTGAGTTCATTGAGTCTAACCCATAGCCCAACACCACCCTGTCAGCCAGACCATGGCACTGAGTGCCACATCCAGTCTGTCCTTAAACATCTGCAGGGATTGTAACTCCGCCACCATCCAATATTTAATCACACTTTCTGTGAAGAATTTCCTCCTAATGCCCAATGTAAACCGCCCTGGGCATAGTTTATAACCATGTACTCTCATCCTGTGCTTGTGGGGGTCTTCCTTTTATATATACTGCAGAAGTGAAGCAACTGAAAAATTTAAGAAACAGACTGACTTTTGGTTGACTCCTGGCAGCATCCCAGCAGCATGCAATCCTGATCTATGCCCTAGTATAGGCTAGACATTAAAAACCATAACATGGGAACATGTTTCATCAGAATGTGTTGATCTTTAAAGACTACAACTTTACTTAGTAGTGTACAGCAAGAAGCTGAAACTAGAATTTCATCTGCTAAACGTAAGCTGGAGTTTGAGAGGATGTTTGGAAGAAGGCTAGAATAGGGATGACATCCACAGAACCAGCTGAGTGTAAATTTTATACAATCTTAAGTGAGGCTTTTATGAATACTTTTTACTTAATTTGAACTTTGATTAAACTTCTAGGCAGTGAAAATCTATAAGAGGGTCCTCTGTTATCAAAGAAAAGGAGAAATTAAAAGCACATCATATATACTTACTCTCCCTTTCCTAGATCCTGGGCCCCTCATGCTTTAATACATACCCTGAAGGTATTTCAACCTTGATAAAATTTAGGCATGCCTCAGAGAAATCCTGAGAAAAAGGTCCACATCCTGGCCACCCTGCAACAATGCAAACAAGAGCAAGGCCTTAGCATTTTCAGAGATTTGTGTGCATTTCTGTGCCCACAATTTTCCTGAGAACTACTCCAAGTCATTGGAAAGATAAATAATTACACTTTTACTAAAGGAAGTTTTATTTAGCCAATTCACTGTAAGGGTGTGACCCTTAAGTAAAGACATTTCATCATGTGGACATGTAAACATGTCACTTAATTTTTATAAAGTTCTTAACATTGTGTGCTTTGTGATACATGGATAGGCTGTAATGTTTATCAATTTTTAGTTAATCATCATAGAGAAACACAAATACATCATCAGTGCAGTCAAAGGCATTCTCAAGAATTTACATGTTTGTAATGCCAGAGATACACTTGGCTGAATATAGACTCAAGCATCAATTTCAAATGAAAAAAGATTTCTCCAGCTGCTGCCACATCTGTTGTCAGGACCTGCTGCTATGCCAATGAATGCATTTAAGCAATCATTACAAGAAGCCTTTGTCTCTTTGCATATACAAGAAAGAGAGATTCATCAGAGTCTGTGAGACAAGAATTTTTCAATGTGGAATATCAAAAGTGGTTTTCAATCTTAATCAAAGATACTGGATATCAAAATCTACTAGGAAAAATAGTAATTACAATACCAAAATAATCTGCAGATGAATGTCTCCAGAAGTTTAAAAGAGTATTAGGAAAACTTATGAAAAGTGACTCAAAAAAATAGAATTACAAACCTTCAGCTGAAAACAAAAAGAATCATATGTGTAAATTGGCATATGACTGGTTTAAGTTGGCGCCTTTTTACCCTTGAAGGACAAGAATCCTCAAAAATTTTTCTGCAGTACTGTAGTGTTTCCTGACATACACACTATTCTCACAAATTCTGTTTTTAAGCAGCACATGAATTGAGAAGTAAAGAAGTTCTCTGAAAATGTAAATAACTGGATGATTTCCTATAAAGGCATGAAGATCACCTTATAAATTTGCAACATTTCGTCAGAGAAACAACTGGTTTAAGTGTGTGTATATATATGTGTGTATATATACACACATACACACACATGAAGTACTTTTAAAATTGCTAAAATTTTTTTTGTTGCAGTTTTGTAAAAATCTTGGCGAGAGGAACAGACATACACAGTATATTACAAACCATCTATTCAGCTCTTTAAGAGGCTGGATAGCTTTCATGCTTATGGTTGTTACACAATCTTTAAAACTGCTCAACCTGTGAAGAATACCAATAAAAACAACCCTCTTCAATGATTTTCTTTTCAGGTCTGTTCTTTCATCATGAATTTGCCTTTTGGCATCTTTCTTACTGTATGTTCAGTGCACTAGTCAAACAAATGTAGTGTCACAACCATCATAAAAAGTCAAGCATTCCAAGCTGAACAAATTGTTTTGCACCTGCCAAATACTGCACAATTGTTATTTTGATACATTGTGCATTAAAGCAAAATCCATCAGCCGAATGGTTTGAGAGGAAATAAAAGGTCTTATCATCTGGGGAGGCCTAAAAGACCGTCTATAGTGGTGGTGGAATCTCTGTGCCATGGTTTAATTTTGAGAGAACATTGTCTTATACTTTCAGTACTAGATTTTAATTCAGATATCTTCTGAGGAGATAGAGGTAGTAGTACAGATAATAAAGCAGCTATTACAGCTGTTCTTCTCATGCAGCTATTTCTGCACCTTAGTGCACCATTTGGGAACTGAGGAACTCTCCATGGTGTTCACTGTCCATATATCCAATAAACTGATAGTCCTAGTTCCAAGAAGGTGGCTGCTGTCTGTGAACAGCAGGAAGCATAGGAGTACAAAGAAACTTTATCAAAAGGTTTATATTTAACAGACCTTTTCCTTTCCTCTTTGCTCTTTCCTGGACTGTCTATTCTTCTGAGGTACTGCTTTCTAAACTATTTTAACTTTCTCCATTCTTGGAGTCCCAAATTCTAATCAGCATTTTTCCCTTTGAAAATGAAATTGGAATGCAATTTCCACTGGAGAGTGCAAACCCATCTTTACTGCAGAAGTGATACAATACACTTCTATCTTCCAGAAATTATTTTAGATTTCTCAATATGGCATTCAAAAGAAAAAGGTCATAAAGTTTTCTTAAACATGTCAAATATATCCATATAGTTATCTGGACTCTTCTTTGAAGTGTATACAATGGGGACTAAATTAATAGATATTTGGTATTTATATTGGTAGCTTTGTGGGTTTAGAGAAGCTTTGATGCATAACGGAAATAGGAGGGTTACCAGTAAGTATTTTCCATACATTTTCAGTAAAAAGAGAATTCTTTTTTTTTTCAGAAGGTGTAGTATTTGTGTTTCACTAATTATTGTGCTGATGTTTCACATGTGAGTCATGTCTGGAAATCCTAAGCAAATGAACCAGAAAATGGTAGGGCACATAAAACTACAAATGGCATGTTGTCCTGCTGCAGATGCAAAACATTGAGGACAGTCCATAAGATCCTACTTCACACTGAGGTATTTGGAGCATTGGCTATGATAAGTGTAAATTTGGCTTTCCTTGTCAGAACTAAAGTATGGAAAGGGGCTTCTGGGTGCTATGGTCGTATAAGGTATGAGACATAATTATGTGTTTTTTGCCATCTTTTGTGACAAAAAAGAGATCTTCAAAGTAGTAGCAAATAAAGGATGTCTGCTTTACTTTATATTAGCCTGACTCTGTCTATCAGTGGAGTGAAAAAACATAAAAATAAAAGTGGGGTGAATATTAGACTTTGTTCAGAAGTCTGTTTTCCCAGGCTGTTTTTAACCGGTGCAGTGAAACTGCAAAGTACATGCTGTATGTCTATAGCAATTTTCAGTTAAATTTCTGAAACATCAAAGGTAATATGTCTTGTATTTCTCCTTTGGACCTAGAAATTGAAATAATAACAATGAGATGTGTTTCTTTAAACTTTCTGCATGACCGAGCTCACTAATTATGGAAGCTTAGTGTCGATGAATAGGTTAAGCTCAGTCAAAAATTAGTCTTTGCTCCCCAAGAGCATATTTGACTCAAGAAATTTCTTACATAATTAGATGAAAACTTTTTTTTTTCCAGCACTTAAGGAACTACATGTACTTATGAGTAGCCAGTTCCAACACAAAGTTCACCATTTAACTTTATTCATTTGCTTTTCTCTCTTGCATCTTGGCAAAATATAACAGTCTGGTTTTCTCTAACAGCAGGCTCAGAAGTTCTCCTTTTCATTGTGCTAATTCTTCATGGTTGGTATACCTTTATAAGACAGAAACACAGCATAATAATTGTGTATTTAAATAGAACACGTTTTTGCAATGTTACAAATGCCAAAATAGCACAAGTTCTGTTTTGGATTCTGTCAATTATATGAACACTTCTAAAACAGATTCCAATCCTTACCTAAAATATGCATGTGCCTGTGTCTTCTTTAACCCCTCTTTTTTGTCTTTTTTCTTGTCTTGCTGTTCACTACTACTTAAGACCTTTCTTCAGGACTCACATTCAGAATTTTAGATGGCCAGAGAAGCACTCCTGCCATGGTGAAGCTGGCTATGAACCAGACACTAGCTGTTTTGTCTTTGTAGTACATTTATTTTTCACTCATCAATCGTTCAGTTTCCTTACCAGACTGCTATAAGTGCTCTTTTAAACAAGGAACTTTTATGTGCAGATGGAACCATTTCCCTAGCAAGCTCCTACAGTGTCAACCATAGGTAGCTCCTGCCTTTTGCATTTGTGGCGCAAGGGGAACTTTCAGAAAAATCCGAGGTGCACATGTGAAAAGTAAGAACGAGCCCCAGCCAGTGGGCCCTATCCAAGATCAGCATTTCTTCTGAAACAGTTTCCTTTTGTGTATTATTGCCAGACGCAGACAAGGGAATTGCATGGAAAAGACCGTAGTTAATTCATCAATATTCTCAGCCAAGGAGGAAGAGGGGAAATCAAGAAATGTAAGGGCTGGTGTGAAAGAACAAGGCTTCTTTGTACTCAGAGACTAAAACTGCACCCTCTAATAATAGGTTTGTGGTCCCAGCAGAAGCAAATTCACTACCCAATATAAACAGGAATGGTGACCATCTCTCAGTCACTCATGGTGCAAGAGGTCAGTTTCTCCAGTATTCTTACCTTCAGAAGAAAATTTCTTATTTAATTATGAGCAGAATCCATTTCTATATTCACAACATGAATATCCAATAAAGAGTGACACATTTTGATTACAAGCAGCTGTTGCCATCTGATCAGGGGATATATTACAAATATTTTAGCAAATGTTTCTCCTCCTCCTCTTTTCCCCCAAAGACTCTGACAAAGTTGATGCGTGACAGGGAAATGTATTCATATGTGAAGAAACTCCTCATGTCAAAATATCAGGCAGCAGGCAGTACCATTTCACAAGCACACACATCATATAGCACCTATTAGAGTTTAAACTCTGCTCTCCAAAACCTTGACTAGAGAAGTGGCAAGAGTTGTGTGTGTTTTAGACTGTGAAGTTTGGAGGTGATGAGGAAGTTCAATCCCTGTTGACTGAACCTGAAACAAAAAGCTCCCTGTAAGCAAGAAGCTAGACCTTCATTATCTCTTTCACTAAGTGCTCCACTGAGAACAGCAGTGTTGAAATCAGAGATGTGATAAAACTGCAGAAACAGGCTCTCTAGAAGTATTATTATGAGTGCTAGAAAATATTTTCTGCTGTAAATCAAGAGAGGAAAAGCCCTAAATTCTCTGAGTTGTTTAAATAAAGTCCCTAACTCAGATCTGGAGAGGAGAGAGCAATCTACAGTGACAGAACTCCTAACCCTTGCTTTAATTTGATTTACTACTTTCTTAACTTTGCCTGTAAACCCACTGAGGGAAAAACTTCTTGCTCTATTTCATGCTGTTACTCTACAACATGAATAAGGTGAGCAGCATGTGAACAATGCCATTTTTCTGTGGAATAGATGTCATTTACATACATTGTATTTAAATCCAGACCCAAATCCTTAGTGTATTCTCAGGTTGTCATTCAAAGGTAGAAATATAAGAAACATGCTCCATTATTGCTTAATTACTATGCACTTCAAAGAGAAAGTAAATCAGAAAACTTTGATGCAGAGAGTTCTTTTTTTTTATTTATTTGGTGTGTACAAAAGAATCAGCAAAGTGCTGCATATCTCCAAACCAGGTTTGAGGTCTGTCAGCTCCCAGCAACTCCAACAGACACAGCAAGTGCTGACCTCTCCCTAGGAAATGCTCTGTGCCATTCAGAATACTGACTAAGGAAAAGGCAAGCATTTAGCTCCTCACTTGATACCCCTGGGCAGTTTGCTGCAATTTCAATTTTTAATTTCAAGTTTTAAGGAAAATAAGCCATATTGATCTAACGAGGCTTTTAACCAGAAGATGCACGGCCTTCAGCACATTCCATTCAAGTCCTAGGTGACTCAAAAGCACATTGAACAATCACTGGTGAGTAGAGATGTTCATTCTGATTATTCTAGTACACTGTATTTCCTTAGTAGATACAGTAAACACCGTATCAGAATTTTTCTAAACATTTCTCTTCAAATAAACTTCTGTTTATTTCAAGGTGATTTCTGTAGGGGATTCCCCCAAGCATAAGGTGTTATACCCACTTACTCTAAAAGAGAAAGCTAATCATGCTCCCAACACATTTTCATTTAACTTGCCCTCACTTTCTCAGCTGAAATTAATCATATTAGAAACTTTGCCCTTATGGTTTCTTCTTTGTGTTCTTCACTTCTTTTGCTGTCAGGCTCTTCGAAAGTTCTAAAGATGTTAAAAGAGCTTGTGCTCTATAGATTTGACTCTATAGAGCAATATTACTTATAAAGATTCCAGACAACTGTGAAGCACAAGATTATTTGCTGGATTTGTTCTTAAAAATCCTAATCCCTTTCTTCTTGGTAGATCTGTGCTAACTTAAGGTTCCAAAAAAAAAATTGCAAATTTTTAAAATTTTCCTCTCTAAGAAACTCTCCAGTAAACTCTTAATCACTTTGGGTAAACTAGAAAGCTTATTTTTATGGGATAAAAAGTTATTCATCATATTTAATGAAGTTTCTGAACAAACAAACAGAAAAAGGAATTTAGTAATAAATTTTTTTAAAACGTGAGAAGCAATATGAAGTGCAAACAGGCTTCTAGGATATAATTTTAAAAGCTTTAGGGAAAAAATACTTCTAATTTATTCTTTCTAAATGCAACATTTTTATTATAGCCTGCAAAATAAATGTGTAGCTAAATGATAATGTGCTGAAAGTGATTTTCATGGCTGTGCATACAACAGAGATCAATGTATGGAGCACAGACAGCTCTGGTGTCTGAATACCCTGCTCAGTAACAAAGTTCAAAGCAGTAAGAAAGAGACAGACCACTCAAGAACGATGAGGGAAGTGTCATATGATGTTGTATGGCTTGAAATATGCCTAGCTATAAACACAACATACATTAACTGGAAAGCTTTCGTGTAAGAAAACATCCATAGTTACAGTCTATATATAGCAGCTCTAACTTTGTTTCCTTTTTACCAGGAAATAGTTTTTATCTATTAATATTTAATGCTACATGAACCCTTTAATGATGACAGACTTTATCTTTTGCACTTGGAAACTAGCATGGCAGAGACTAAAACCCTTTGTTTTTCTCTGCATGTCAGAGTTCTAGAAAAAATAAGTGAGAATCTCTGCTTTTCTAGCTGACTGTCCTGTCAAAACAGTGCTTGAAAATGTAAACCAATACACAGTAGGCTATTTCTGTTACTGCATTTTTCTTACAGATGGCTGGACAGCAAAGGAACAGGCCAATAAATGACTTATACACAAATATGTACAAAGGAATGAACAGAAGCCCTTTAGTCAGAATCGAGTTACATTTGCAGTTAACTTAATGTAATCTTCCTGGTTATTTCTCCAAACCTGTAGGCTGGATCTTTGCTTTGTGGACAAGAATAGGTTTACATTTTTGTGGGGGAGGATGGACATGTTTTGCAGGCTCAGACAGGCTCTGAATACTAACTTATGGGTGCAACCTATACATACATTTTGAAAGACTTTCTCTACCTATTTTGGTCAAAATTGTCTTCTTTCCTTATTCATCCTGACATAAACTGCAGTGTTTCTGTATATTTGAGTTTGATATTTATATTGATATTGATTCTTGTCTGAGGACCAGATTGCTATGGAATACCAGTGAATATCTGAGAAATGGACCATCTTATTAGAATATTTCTTTTTAGGATAATGTTGAGGGATGTATCTCAGTCCTGGTAGGACATTGTGTCAATAATGCTACCTAAACTATGCCTTTTAAATTTCTGAAATGGAAAAATTATTATCTTCATGTTGTTCAAATTGAAGTTGCTCATGATGTCTTAATTTTTTCTGTGCTACTTTATGGATTTTTTGAAATCGGAAAACATTTTTCTTTTTTATTGTGTACTTATATGTATATTAATATTTCTCTTAAGTGAACATAAATAACATGAAGTATGGAAGTCATTTCCAAGCTGAAAACATCAGTGTAAAACCATTAAAACAAAGTAGTGCTCTAAGCACTTCAGATTTTTCCATTCAGGAGTGGCATAAGGGCTTCCCTGAATTAGAGCTTCTCTGTAAATTATTTCTCACTTCTGCATCCTGTTACCTTTCCCAGATCCATGGCTTTCTCCACCAGCCTTCTCAAGGCCTGCTGCTGTTTTGCATCTTTTCATCCTCAGGGCTAGTAACTGAGGCCATCACATATGTAGCATTTCCTTTGGTACTGCTGACAACCTCAAAACATGCCAGTGCATGAAGGTTATTTTTCATGTTTAATGAGGTCCTGTGATTATACTGGAATTTCTAGTGTTTACAGTGATGTTAAAGAGTCACCTTGTCTGACACTGTAAATGAACTTTATCTGCAAAGTAAATATTTTCTCAGAGGTGTCAGTTCCCAAAGAGCAAATTTGAAGCTGCCTAGCATTCAGATGTACTGGCGTATGATCGCTCACTGGCCCTTGTGCTCTATTCTGCAACATTCTCCAAACCTAGAGCCAAACCAAACCCCATAATTATAGTCACCTAGGTGACACTTGGTGACTGTGTAATTTATCTCATTACCTGGGAAGGATGAATGTTCTGTACTATACTATACTATACTATACTATACTATACTATACTATACTATACTATACTATACTATACTATACTATGCCATACCATACCCTGTATTCTATGCATTCTCAGTCAGCCCACATTTAACAAGTCTCTGGAATCTAAAGTTTTCCACCTGGTTAAAAAGCATGATGGAAATGAAAGCTTTGGACTGGGTTATATCAGCACTACATCAAAATCCCTACTGCTGATTAGCCTTGGGGTAGGAGGGTGCAGCTGGCTGCTGCCCAGGGGGTTCAGGGAGCCCAGACAAAGGGTGCAAGTGGAGGGTGGTAGCCCATGCAAAAAAAGTGATCTTTATCCAAGTAATCTCATTTCTCCATCTTTCAAATGAAGAAACTTAATAGCTTTCTTCACAGTGACACTGGGAAATAAAGACATTAGCTGCTCTGATTGAAGATACTGTGGAAGTACAAATTGTTTATTGTGCCTAGAGATAATATATACCTGTGGGCTTGGCTTACACAGAATAAATGATGTGTTACTAACACTGGCCAATTAACTGACTTTAAGGGCATAAAGCAGACAAAGCACTCTGCCTTTAAGGTATGCTAAAATAATTTAGTTTCACCCTGATTTTTCTCTCTGCTTTTAAACAGGTGGGTGATGTGACCCTGTAGCCTTTTTATCCCTCTAAAGTACCTGTCTTTTTACCCAATTTTCTTAATGCATTTATACCTGGAAATTGTATTTATTTGACACAATATCTATTCTCTCATTCTAATATTTTCTTTGTGAAAAGGACTTGATTATAACAATACTAAGAGGTTTTTTGTAATAGTAAGTGGTACATTGCTTTTTTTCCCCTATTAAAAGTTTGATTTAAAGTATTTTGTTCCATGTTTTTATAATTTTGTCCCTTGCCAAAAATTACTGACTTGCCATTAGGTATATTTTGTAATTGTCAGGTCTTTGTTAAAAAAAAAAGATTAATTTTTTTTGCTGAAAAAAAATCAATAAAACTTAAAGACTGCGGGAATGAAGTGTAACCACTATTTTCATTCTCAATATCTCCCTGAAAGCATGGGCTGCTCTTATTCCTTTAGCCAAATGTCAAGAGGTGTGTCTTCCAGTTTTGCTGTAAATGATAGACTTCTTTTGTGTGATGAAAAACTAATCACCATCAAGAAACAGACTTTCTTTTGACCCAGTTCCACTTGATTAAAAACTCTTTTTCTTATAAGGCTTTTTAAAGAAGGCTTCTCCTGTGCATATGTAGAAGGAACTCCTATTTTCTGATTAAGCTTAGCTGTAGAAGTAGGGATAGCAGTTCCTCTTTGTAAAAAAATTTCTCTCCTTTACACAGGGAAGATTTTCCCTCAGAAACATGATGTCAGTGATTAATGACGTTAATTAATGCCACTTTCCACACATGACACAATAACATATCCCTACTTGCACTAACATGGTAGATATTGAGCACGACTCAATACTGAGCAGCGGTCAAGTGAGGCATCAAGTGTCATAAAATAAGCAGCCCTAAGAGTCATTACAGGGGACCTGCAGGCTTTGCCCAGAGCAGTGAGCACAGGGGCAGTCAGCTGACAAGGGCTCAAAGTGTGAATGAGTGCAAGAATTAAGGTGTTACACACCTTTGAATGGTCCCTGCCATGCCACTGCCTCTATAAATTGCTCGCTTAATTGACAGCTTGGCAGTGGTTGGTTTTATTTCACAAAGGGCTGCTCTCTCCTGTTGCTGCTTATGTTATGCAATTAGCTGCAATCCATAGGAAACAAACAGCATATTGCATTTATGCAGAAGACTTTTGTTAAGTAGAGTCCTCACACTTACCAGCCTCGGCAAAGAGCCTCACTGTGTATATTGTATGATTACTCCATGACATGAAATATTGACAAAAATGCAGATTCTGTTTGAAGATAATACCGGGATTTCTTGTGTGGGACCTAGATCTTAAACAGCAATTCAGCATGTTGTTTACTAAATTATGCTCTCTGTTCATATGTTTCAACGCAGAGCAGACCTTGAAAAGAAAAACAGTTTATTTGTAAGGTGTTTTAGGTATTTACACGCTTCACAGAAAGAGTAAACTTGATAGAATATACTCCTTCATATATTTCAATTGTAATAGCATTAAGACTAGAGAAGAACCAGACTCCCCAGAATCCTCTGGATTTTTAAGCCTCTGATACCCAGTGCCATCTGTGTCAAGTCTTTTTTTTCATGGTTATATCTAGGTATCTTAGAGTGAGGAACAAGGGGAGGAGAATAGTGTCTGCAGTTCCAAAACACTGTCTGTTTTGCCTAGTTTTGCCTTCCTTCCTTCCTTCCTTTCTTCCTTCCTTCCTTCCTTCCTTCCTTCCTTCCTTCCTTCCTTCCTGCCTGCCTGCCTGCCTTCCCCCATCTCCCCATCCATCCATCTGTCCCACAGGTATTGTTTGCAGACACTTGGATAAACTGCAGTCCAGTTTTTGGCATGCAGCAGAAGGCACTGGACAGAGAGCCGCTGGAGGAGTGTCAGGGTGTCTAAGTCCACATTTCCATGGTTGCAGATCTTGTCTCCCTTCCTGCTTCTGGCAATGTGCAACTCCGTCTCTCTGCCCAAATTTGGCTGCCAAACTTGAGGATTCAGCTGGTCCTGGGAGTTTCAGCTGTAATAAAGTTATGAGGCCTGACTATAACAGATTCATCTTCACCTATTGATCCCTAAACAGTCAGTAAGGATTGAAGGTACCAAAAGTTTGTATTTCAATTTCTAGAAATGGAAGTGTCCAGGGACTCCACTATACTGTTACAAAGACCTCCAAAGTCTATTTTTTTCCTTGTTATTTCCCAACAGACTGCAGTCTTTTGTTCCTTTCTTTTGGGAAATCTGTCTTAGTGCTTTTTCTGGCTCCAGGATCAGGCACATGGGATTTCTTCTCACAAAGTGATTTGTTCAAGTTAAGAGCTAGGCCTGGCACCAACATGTCTAAACACTCTTTAGTTTCCTCGACTTTTCTCATCATTTAGATTATGCAAATTCAGGTTGCACAGACTTTCTTTAGAGCCACAAATTTATGCAAATATTTGTCTCTTTCTGGGACTTAGTAGTTCAGTTTTATTGTCCATCTTTCTCAGATTTTCCATTCATCTTTTGCAATTCATCGTGAGAACTACTTGGGGCTGCCATTCTATCATTAAATGTATTGCTATAGCCACTAGACAAATACTACTACGAGCTAAAACAAATACAAATGCTAATGTGAAACCTCAGGATGTTAGGTTTCTATAAGTACCTCAGCACTTCAGAGTTGTAGTTCAACTTATGGAGAGCTCTGGATTTGTTTGTTTAGGTGGGTTTTTTTAGGACAGGCTCCCTCATATTCTTCCTGTGGGATAAGAGTGGAGTGTTTGAGCATTTGAGTTTAAACAAAGCTCCTGCCTCATCATGGAGAAGGCAGGCAGCAGTTCTTAGCAAGTGCAGGCTATAACAGCATTTTCTGCATTCTCTTATTTTGCTATAGATTTTAGTGTTTGTAACATGATGTGATGGGTTTGGCCAGGGTAGAGTTAATTTTCTTCACAGTTTGGGATTTTGCTTTGGATTTGTGCAGAAAATGGTGTTGATAACTCGGGGTTGTTTTTGGTTTTGCTAAGCAGGGCTTGCACAGCATCTTTTCTGCTCCTCACCCAAGCAGTGATTGGGCTGGGGGTGCACAAGGAATTGGTAGTGGACCAAGCCGGGACAGCTGACCCCAAACAACCAAAGGGACATTCCAGACCATATGGTGTCATACTCAGCCAAAAATGTGGGAGAAGAAAGAAGGGGGAGGGGAGAGTTCAGAGCAATACCATTTGTAACACATGGGAAAGCCAAGTGAGTTTAAATACATTTCCCTGTTGATGCTTTATGCTCCATCAGAAAGGCATTAGCCTCAGAAACCTGCTGTCCATTCAAAGACTGTATCAGAATATTTATTATACTGCACAGGAAGAAAACCTCAAATGAAGGTTTTAATGAGCCTCATTTTTACTCTTCTGGAGACAAGAAATTCACTGCAGAAGTTTCCGGAATTGGGTAATTTCTTATTTATGTAAGTCCCAGCAGTAGCAAATAGTAGAAATGCCTTTTATTTACAGAATTTTGCTGGTTTTCGTGCTTCTTCCTGTGGTACTAGACAAGGAAGTTTTCAAATACACCTTTAGAAATACTGTATTGAAATTTCCATTAACATTTCCTACATGAATGTGATCAGCAGGAGCTCATCTCTCATGTATCTCCTAGCAGACATGTTTGCCTTGAAATGGCTAAATCTCACCTTGTCCAAAGACTCTCTAGAGATATTCAGCCACAGATACCCTCGTGACCATCTGTCATCAAGCACAGATAATTTTCAGAGGTGGTGAGTACTTGCAGATATTTTTGCCACCAGGAAATAAGGAAATGCTGAGCTTTCTCTGCTGCTAAGGAAATCAATTAAATCTGTGTTGTGCACCTTGTAACATGCTCTAGTAAAGCTAATCCTTTTGAGAAAGTCAGCTCCTCCCTCATTTAAAATGGACACCTACAATTAATGCACTCTTCTGAACACTTTGATTTCACCATGACCTATCTCTCCCCATCTAAGACTAGGAAAATAACAACACTTCACTTCATCTGATGGAGATTATAAGGATAAAGGCAGTCCTCACAGAGCTCTTGGATAATGTAGTGGGGAGAATTATAGAAAAATCTATGAGGGAAGTAATGATTCTGCACTGAGCACAAGGATTGACTGACATGTAATAAAAATCAAGAGTGGTGACTGTGAATTCAGACATTGCAGTACAGTCTGTGAACTGAAGAATATAGAATGTTACAGGGGGGGGAAGATTATGGGATTATGTTGTCAAAAACTATGTAAAGGCAGAATAATTGACATTTCATCCTCTTGAACCCTATTGTGGCCAGCAAGAAAAAGTTCCTTCAGATTTTGAGAAAGTCTGTCTTCAAAGCAGGGGGTCAAGATGGGGATCCCAAATGAGATTATGAAAGTGGTGTCAGCAGAGAGTCCATGCTCTGCTCTTTCACTGTCCTTGGAAAATTGTGCAGAAACCTTCCCTCCACAGAGAAATTTCAAACTTTTGTCTTTTGACACAGATATCTGGTAGGGTATGCATGTAAATAGGCTCACTGTGAATTCAAATTAATTCAGAAGTTATTTGGGAAATTTTGGGAGTATTTGGGATTGATTCTACCACTTAGTGTTTCACTTAATGAAAACAAGGTTATAGAAGGGGCTAAATTTTTTCCTTCTCTTTTGAGACACAATCTTATGATTGTGTCTAAAGACTGGAGAAGGAAAACATATAGCCCTTTCTGCATATTTAGATTCATCCTTAAATGTCAGCAATCATTTAGAAATGAAAGCACATATTTTGCTCATATGTAACTTACAAGAAAAAGGGTTTTGAAGCCACAGTAAGAAAAGGCAAACAAGGCAGAGTTACTGCCTTCATGAGCTCTTCCTCCTAACAGCAGAAGTCAAAAGAGCTGCCTCACTGAGTGTCAGTAGTGAAAATCTTCAGGCTCCAATTTTGTTACCTTAGGTAAGAAAAGTAATTTACAGATTTTAGTAATATATATTTTATTGCACGCTGAGGAGAAGCTGCAGTGGCCTCATATCACTGGGATGTATAAAAAGATTCACTTAATAAGTACTAAAAATAAAATAGAGCTAATTAAAACTCTGATATAAATGTCATGCTGCAGTTTTAGCCAAAATGAAGGATCAAGCAAAAGTTTTAAATGGGAGTAAAACATTCTAAAAATGGTACTGCAGGGTCAGGTGTGTTTCATATATACTGAAAATAATATGTGTGATGGGTTGACCCTGGCTGGCTGCCAGGTAGTCATGAAAGCCACTGTGTCACTCACCTCCTCAACTAAGCAAGGAGTAGTAAATGGGTTGAGGTAAGAGCAGAGAGAGATTATTCACCAACTACTGTCACAGGTAAAACAGAGTCCAGGGAGAGAAATTAACTTAATTTATTACTAATCAAATCAGAGTAGAATAATGAGAAAATAAAAACCAAATCTTGAAACAACTTCCTACAAGCATTTCTTCGCAGGATTTATTTTCCTCACAAATTCTGCGCCTTGGCAGCAGCCCAGAGAGTGGGAGCTGTGGTCAGTTCATCACACATTCTGCTGCTCTTTCCTCCTCAAGAGGAGGACTCCTGTCACTCCTCCCCTGCCCCAGAGTGGAGCCCTTCCCTGAGGAAGCAGTGCTCATGAACTGCTCACACCGGAATCCTGCCCCATGCTTCACAAGCTGTCCCAGCCTGCAGCCCCTCCTGCTGCCAAAACCTTGATATACAAACCCAGCACAGTGTGGTGCTGGAGGAGGGCAGAGATTTAGGGAGCCCAGAGCAGAGGAGGAGGCTGTGTTTCATGCTTAGTGTACAAAACTTGTGTTAGAGTAACATTTTCTGGTCATCATCTTCCACAGGCACATTCACAAAGGCTTTTTCTCTTCCCTGCTGCACTTCCCCTCCTGGTCTTTCACAGGAACAACACAGGGTGCAGCTTCCCCACAGCTCTTTGTATTCCAGACTGTGCTACCTCCCATACAGGAGGAGATATTAACAAACCATTTTCCCTGGGAAGGAAGTAGAGGCAGAACGAAGCAGTGATTGCAGGAAGTCAAATGTAATTCATTTTCCAAGGGTCATGCTACCAACACTGTCATTTACCTCACCAAGTCATTATGCCATAAGCCTTTCAGTTTTCTGGAGCTATTATTTCAAAAGACTCTGAGTGCTCATGTTTGTCTCAGGGCGGTATTTGTCCTTTGAAGGAGTGCTTTAAAGTGCAATTCCTTTGATACACACATATACAAATGTGCACATGAAGTAAAAGGAAAGAAAAAAACAGGAAAGACCAAAGTGTGGTGGTATCCATGCTCCCCTTCCATACGTGCAAAGCTTTCCATATGAGACAAACCCAAAGGTACTCAGATGGAAATGATAAATAAGACTAATGAGAACTGGGGAGGGGAGGGAGGGGAGGGGAGGGGAGGGGAGGGGAGGGGAGGGAGGGGGGAGGGGAGGGGAGGGAGGGAGGGGAGGGAGGGAGGGAGGGAGGGGAGGGAGGGGACTTTCTGATCTCTGGGGGGTGTCAATCCAGCTGACATTCTATCAAGCACCATTTTTATTTAGACATAAGGTGGAAAGGTCATATGATTCATCATGTATGTTCAAGTAATGCTGCTGAAGGTGTCACAAATACACACAGGAGACAATAGACCCTAAGCTTGTAGTGTATGGGTAAAATATTCTTTCTTTAAATGAATTTCAGTCAGTCTGACCAATTTTTGAGCTGTTTAAAGTACGTTATATGGTTTTAAGTTCTCTTTCTCAAACTCAAAACCAGCTGCAATTTTTTAATAATATTTACAATTAACTCTTACCAAATGGAAGTGAATTATTTTTTTCCCATTTGAAAAGTATATATAACTGGAACACATTCTTTCCTTTATAAAAGCACGTATGATTCATGCTTTGTGTTTTACTTCTTTTTTAAATATTAGGCATGGAGCTATTAAAAGTTCCTTGAACAGAGTCATGGATTTTAACAAGTCAGTTCTAACATGGTCAGTCCTAATGAATCAATAAAAATCAGTATAGTTTGCTATAAACACTTTAGAACAATCCTGGAAATCTTCCTTCTAAATGCTTCATTAATACTGTTGTATCTTCAAGTCCCAGCATCATCAAATATTATCTGTGAGCCTTGAGATATAAGAAATGCTAAATAAGAAAATTAAGTGCTTGCCATAAGATGTCCTAGGCAAATTTAAGGTATGAATTAGTGCTAAACCCATCACTTCTCCCTTAGCACTGCACATACGGGCTTCTTCACCTAAGTGAGCTCTTTGCTTGTCACTTTTCTGCCACAACTTAGCATAAGTAATCAAAATGTTTCATCTATTTGGAGCCTACTTCCAGAAATACTAATTTCCATGTGGAAGATCAAAACATTTTTGATGGGATATGCCAAAAGGGCTCCTTTCATGGATTTCCTCTAGATTGCTCCTCCAGAGATCACAACCTTCATCAGTACCATAGGCAGATGGAATTGATTTATTTGCATAATATTTGCATAGAATGCATTCATACCTGACTACAATGGTGCCTTCACCACCCCTCTTGCAAAGGGGCTTTGTCTCCCTGAAGGAAGGGGTTTCATCTTTACGTGGAGACAGACACAGTTCCACAGAAAAGAGGGAATGTAACTAAACTCTTCCCTCCCAGAAATTACTGGAACACGGAATGCACAAACCCTGCCCAGCACAGACATTCAGCTCAACTTCACTGTTCAGAGACAGAAAAAGGGGCAGGAAGATGCTGAGAAGAAAAGATCTGCATTCCTGTTCATCACAGCAGCCTGACTAACATTTTATTTGGCTAGAGCCTGTTGTACAGAATTTTCGCAGTATGAGGAAGACACTGTCCCTCTCAGTCCAGGTAACTCAGGATACCGTCGTTTTTTTCAGGATACCCTCATTGAAATTAAATGTAAATTAATTACAGATTTCGGAAGTCTTTTTGATTCTATGTTACTTTTTAATATAAGAAATGAAAATGTTGCATTCTAGGATACATCTGTCTTGTGCAAATTTGGAAATTTTTGGCTCAGCATGTGAGGGTAGCAAGATTATCTCAGTACCACTGACTGCATTGGTGGCTTGAGATTGATTAGTCTGAGTAACCCAATTGCAAATTTGAATGAAATAACTGATTTGTGACTTAGGGAGAGAGAGTAATATCAATAATGCAAATCCCTACAGCAAAAGGTAACATAGAGGAAGTGAATTTTTCCTAGACTTGCCTTACTGGCCTATACAAGGGCAGTAGAAACTCTGTCTAGGTGACAACTAGATATTTTAAGATAAACATCAAAGTAACTATTAAGGCATGTGACATCACATTAGAGTGAAGTTTCTTAGTCAGAATAACACACAAGTTTCAGACAATAAAAGCTGTGGTTTTAAGTGGGGAAAACTCATTTGCTCAAGGTATTCTTGAGTGGGAGCATCCTTGGAAATGGGATTAAAATGTGAGAAAGGCCATGATAAGGAAGATGTTAATTTATTTTGTGTCTTCCTTAGAACATATTGCTTTTCTGCATTAGCATTGTAAGTGAGTAAACTCTTGAGGCAAACATCCTTGGTCCAGAGATTGTTTGCAAAAGCAGTAACTTTAGGGAAAAAAAAATCTGAACAAAAAGATATAGCAAGTGGAGTGGGAATGTGCAGTTCTAAGCCAAAGGTCAGCAAAACTAAATATAAGGCAGAGTTCAGGCCTCTAGTTGTACTTTACCTAAATTCATGTTATCATTCTGTGGTGATTTGTTTTGCTGAGAAATTAAAATACAGTTGACCTCCTTCTCCTTCTAATGTTTAATTTTAAATTTAAAATGACAAAATGCAGTTTTCCAGTAGATAAAATTACACTGTAAAGAGTATTAGTTGACTCAAAACTCACTGCCATGACTTGCATATCAGTTATTTTATTTATATTTGTATATTACATATTTTGGGTTTTTTTAAATCTAGATGTTAAACAGTTAAATTATGTTTACACATAAAATGCCATCTCTGATACTCAGACAGTATGGACTGTAGTTTTGATTTACAGAAGAGGGGTTTATGCACCAAATAAAAAAACCCTTGAACTCAAATGATTTTGGGGTTTAGAGAAGTGTGTGTCTGGGTCTCTGTGGTTTGGTTTGTTTGTTTGTTTGATATGGAAAAGAAGACCCAAATGTCTGCTTTACTCCTCGTTATCCCCACTACGCAGAGTAACATTTCTTTTTGGTCAGCTTTCACTGAGTTTGACAGACAGAAGGGATCTTAAGGAAATGAAGTTCCCATATTTTTAATGCCTTTGACAGCTAAGCAAAGAATTGTAACCCTAGTACAGAACCAGTTTTAGGCACAAAAGTAGGAAAACCAGTCCTATGCATTTGGCAGCTCCAATTTAGCACAGGGTGAAGAACCACCAGCTCTGTCTCTCACTCAGCTGACATGCCAAGTGGGCAGGAGGGCTGTGAAAGGGGAGGTCCATGTTCTGGAAAAACAGAATTAAGGGAGCCCAGACTACTGCAGTGGTGGTCTCAGGGTAGCTACAGTCTCAGGAAAAGCTGAGATGAGAGTATAAAGGTTATAAGGACATCGTGTACACTCTCTTCTGAAAACACTTCTTCATTCCTTTTTTTCACTAAAATATCAGTTTTGCTTTGCCATGTTTTCTCTAACAAACTCTAACCACAGAGAAAGAGAGGAGATTTTTACATATATAAAAATCCCTTGAATTCATGGGTTAAGAAGATGGGGAAAACCAGGAGGTCATAAGAAATTGTTGCAAGGTGTTGCAGGAATAAAGCTGTATCTGTGTGGACACAGACTTGTGAGAGGGAAGGAGGAAGGGTGAAGGGTGAAGCATTTTGGCACAGCGGTCCAGAATATTAAGCAGGTTCCCATGCCAGTGCCAGAATAATAGAGAAGAGGCAGGTGAGGGCAGAGTAGGTCTGGAAACAGAGACAGCAGCCTGTGCAACACAGCAGGAAAAATCACAGGTTGCAGGGGAGGCTTCCTTCTCTTGAGCAGGTATCTTGGAGTGGAGCACAATGGAGTGATCCACCTCCAAGAACTATGGTGAGAGATCTGGCAATCCTGTTTCAGATAAACTGCTGTTCAAGCTGTTTCCACTCACGCTTGGGGCACATCCAGCAAGATGACACATGCTGAGGAAAAAGCTTAGATGTAGTAGTTTGCCAGCCTAAGAAGCCAAAGAGAGTAGGTTTTTGAGCATTACAAAGCGATTGTTTTGCTATTCTTTGTCATCTCCTGAAGCAGCAATGATTTCAGAAGACCAAAACGTGTTTTGCTACCCTGAAGAGCTGAGGTGCTGTCAGTGATTGCAGCAGCTGCATATTTCACCTATTCAATATTGGTGCACAGAGCACATGATTTAAGCAGGAGATTCATGTGGGAGCAAACAAAAGGAAAAGTGTGTAGTGGTAATTTGGTGCTCCCAAGTGAAAAAGTCTGAGTTTGACTTCAGACACTCAGTTAAAGAATAGATTAATTTAATGCAATAATTCACCTTCTTAGAGATAAGCATATGTCTGTATGTTTTGCCACATTAAGTGTGTTTTAGCAAGACATTGCATTCTCAACTACCCCATTTACACTGGCAAAAATGACACAGCAATTTAGTGAGACACAGCTTTAGTGAATGAAACACTAAACTGAAGCAGAGTAAGAATAAAACCTTCTGATGCTGATTTGTGCAGCAGTCACTCATCTTGCTAGTATTTCATGGAATACCCCATGGAAAAATATGACACAACCCAGATCATTGTGGGATATCTGTTTGCTGAAGTATTTGTCTGCCAAGTGTTTCTGCAATACAGCTCCCCATGGTTCTAGTATTGTTAAAGAGGAGTTAATGAAGAGAAAAGAAGTGCATGTCTTCTATATAGCCTGGTTTTTCTTGTATTTTATATCTTTCCAGTTTTTCTAGGGAGGAGATTGGTTTTGGGGTTTTTGGTTGTTTTGTTGTTTTTTGGGGTTTTTTTGTTAGTGGGTACTGTGGTAGGAGTCCTGAATGCTAGTCACTGTATGAGCCACTTGGTTCAATTCCAGGAAGTAACACTGAGCAAGCCACTATAACATGTGAAAATGGTGTGACAAGTATATTTCACACTCCCCTTGAATCAGATGGATGAGTGCAAATTCAATTTTGCACTAACTTTATAGCACACAACTCATATCATAATCATCAAGCTTATTGCAGTATGAAAAATACAGAAAATTAGCCTATTTGAGCTATCAAAATTAAGTGACTTTCAGTCATTCTGCTGGAATGAGGTAAGGCTGACCCTTTGAAGAATGCTATGTAATATATGTAACATTTTATACGGGTTTCAGAAGTACTCAGGGCCTATTACCAGATGGGCAGAAAGCAGAGATCTCCAAGGTATTTATTACCTGATGATGCAAGGCACTGTGACCCAACAGTTTGAATATAAGGAATGAAGAATTTAGTTCTCCTCTATCACTAATCATCTATCTGCACTGAAATAACTTTTATTGGGTTTTTTTGGTTTGTTTTTTTACCTCAATTTCCCCTAAAAAGTTGATCTTCTGTCAGTTAATAAAAACTACAGTAGGCATTTTCCCCCTATGCCCCATTAATACTGATTATTAGTGGTCCATCTGGTCTTGGAATCTCCCAAATGGTTTTTGGCATATTGAAAACTATTGTTTCTGGAAATAACCACTCCAATTATATTGCTGATAACCTACATGCAGCCAGGTGTGGGCCTTCCCAGCACAGACCTATTTTGTCCACTGCCAGCCCTCACTACTACTGGCAGAAATGACCATGGAGAAGCTGGCAACAACACCACCACCTCCTTCCCACAGGGTGTGTTGGGTGACCTTCAGGTATGGCCAGAGATCCTGATGTGCAGAAACAGTGATTTATCCTGCTTTGTAGCTCCTCTTTAACCACATGGCTCTGCCTGAATTCAGCCTTCCCTCCACCTGGTAAGGACATGAATTGAGGGCTGGCATGAATGCAGAGCATGAGCACCCCTGACTAGTCACACCAGCACCTGGAGCTCCCGAATTTCAGTGGAGCAGGCATTGCAGGCTGTGGGAATCTGCAGTATCTGACAAACCTGTTAGGCAGCACTTGCTCTTTATCAGCATGCAACTGGAATAGCTTCAGGGCTGAGACATATCCTGGGATGCAGTGGAGGAGTGCTTTAAGCAGTGCTGTGGCATCACATGAGAGGACGGAAACATTTGTAAAAAATGTTTGGTAAAATTCTCCTCTCAAAAATGCAGAAGAACTCAAGATAAATAGTGCATCTTCTAATCTCATGTTCTTCCACAAAAGAGGGAAAGTGAAGAAAAACCACGGGCTGTAACAGCAACTTCTAAATTTAACTTTGCACCTTTACATTGCAGGAGACAAGAGTAACACACTACAGGGTTCATACACATCAATGCACTCAATATTTCAAATGTCACGTTTGAATGCCTCAGGCCTAATTGTTGGTTCAGTTGTCATAAACCAAGGGGAATGTTGACTGAGGTCTCATGGCAATGCAGGATAGGGGCATTGTGTTTTAAGTTGCCTGGGGCATACAGGACAAAGGCTTCCTTGTTTCAAGCAGAGTAAACTCATCAAGCCCACATTGTTTCAAGTTAGGGTTTACTCTGGGATCAAAAATTCCTAGAATGACCGAAAGCACAGAAAGACGAGTAATTTACAACCCCGTGGGGAAAAATTACATTAAATGCAATAATAGACCAAGAAGCAAAACATCTTTATTTTTCTTCCATATTCATCTATGTGTGGTCATTGTTGTCATCTCTGCTTTGTAAAGAGACTGAATTTTATCATTAGCTGGATTTTGTGTTCTGTGTGTTTGGGTCAAAGAGTTTGTTCTTTGTTTTTTGGGGTTTTTTTACTTTGTGAAGAGAAGAAAAATGCTGAAAGAAAAGCATAATGTCTGCTTCCATGTCTCTTTTATTTTTATTTTTATTTTTATTTTTTTAATCAAGGAATAAAAAGGTTCAAACATACTCTGATCACTAGAAAATAGAAAGTATTCATTCTTAACTCTTTTTGCTGTCAATAAGCAGTTAGTGCTCCAGATGGCTTAGTTTTCAAAATTAATAAATTTCAGCTCTGCTTAATTTCAAATAGTGCAAAATACTAACCGAACCTTTTAAAAACTTCAGTTTTATGTGTTCCAAAGCAGTGTAGTGTTTATGGCCTTGGCTGCATGGCCAGAGATGCAGTGTGTTCTGCACAGCAGTGTGCCAGGCTCCCCAGCATCCAGGACCCAGCCACACTCAGCAGCCCCCTGTGCAGATTCAGCACTTCTCCCTCTAGGCATTCCCTCTCTGCATCAGTTTTCAGGGCTGGACTGAGTCTTTGCAAGGGACTTTTGAAGGGAGACATCTCGCCCTGACACACCAGTCAAAATGAGAGTCCTGCTGGTTGCTTGGGGAAAATACGTGCAGTGCCACCAGCACCAGCATTACAGGGATTTGCCACAGCTGCTCGTGGGGGTCAACTGAGCTGAGTTTGTGTTTGTGCCCCATCTGTGGCAGCCATCTGCTTGCTCTGGGAGGTAATCTGCAGACACATTATCATGTGCTTCTCCTGCACACTCAGACCTGAGGTTTGTGCCTTTGCATTCTTCCCTAGACCAATTCAAAACCAGCCTTCAAGTTTAAATTCCTTTATCAGCAGCTTAATGTGTGTCTGGGAAGGAAAATATTCTTCTGAATCCTTTGTGCAGCCTTTTCTTATAATGGCATGACATGTGAAAGTGCTGTTTAATGGATGATACGTTATTTCATGTTTTCTTGCTGCTTGTTCCTGAGGACAAGCTACTTTTACAAACAAAAACTGCACCAAACTTAGGTTTCATGCACTATAAATGCTTTTTTCATATCCTACACTTTTTTTGCTGGATCATTTGTGTTCACCTTTGTTACGCAGCTCCAAACTTAAAAAACTCAAGCCTAAGACCACTGAAAAGCATATAGCTTGTATTTTCCAATTTGCTAAAGGCATGGCACTTAATACTTAGGTTGGAAAACAAATGCTTGCCCATGCTATGGTTTTGGGAAGGTTTCGTGAATAAGATTAATTTTTAAGGCTATCAGTGATGCGAGTGAACACTGTAGTAACAAACTACTGAACCAGCATCTCATATAGAAAACCACTGAAAGGAGTGTGCTCATTTTTCTGGGTCATAGAAGACACAGAACATTATCATTGCTACTAGTTTCTTAAAAGTAATTCTCCCACAGAGCTGGGACACAGCTGGTTGTTTGTATTCTCACATTCCTGAGTTGATAGTACTGAGTAATTGCAAATACCTTGTACGAAAAAAAATCACTTTGTGGAATTGATTCTGGTCAGAGTCCAGGCTGTGCTTGCTCTCTCTTGGCAGAATCCCCTCCTGGCTGCTCACTCACAGCCAGGAGCAGAGCAGAGAAGATGCACAGCGTCTTTGCTTTGTGTCAGTGTCCAAAGGTCTCCTAAGGACACATAAGCAATCCAAATTTGTCCTTTCCTCGGCCTTCCAGTAGCTGAAAGTTGTTATATGAGGCACTGTGTAAGGCCAGCATCACCTGAGAATTTGATTTTGCAGACTGAGCTCCTCAGGTCTGGATTTACAGTTCCCACATATTGGTTCATCCACGTGATGCTGCTGCAGCACAGTCAATATTCTGGGTCACAATTTGTGATTTTTTGTACCTTTCTGCATGCTGGCAGATGAAGACTGCTCACTATCAGACCAAGCTGGTTATAAGTAGCTTGGACTGCACCTTCTGGTTTTATATCATATTTTCAAGTGCAGGCCAGTCACAGTCCCTTTACCATATTTTCTCTGAAGTTACATTCATAAAAGAGCTTTGAATTGTATCCACCACAACCCCAAACACCTGTTTCCGCCTCTGAAAACAGGCTCATTGTAACTGACTCAAACCACAGACGAGAGCACAGGGAGAGGGATTGTTTGATTTACTGTAAGGCCACCATGAGATTTCTTTCAAGCTCTGATAAACAGACTTCTCAGAGATCTTAAAAAGAATCTCTAGGGCCAGGACCTCTGTTTACTCATTAGACTCTTAACCCACTTATGAAAGTGTTTACTTACATGGAAACAATTCCTTTCTATTCCTTTCATGGCAAGTTCCTTTTACCACGGCCCTTTGTGGTGGGCTTCACATCCTGCACAAGGAATGGTCTGTGTGCTCAGGACTGTGGAGCCCTGCACATTCGTAGAGACTGCAAGAGCATGGGAGCGGTGTAGGAGTAACTTGCAGGCTCAGGGAGGAAATAGCAATTTCTGGTTGATGTTAGAAACACTGGGAGCTGAGAGTGGGAGCAGAAACGAAGTAGGTGGCTCTCCAAAGGATTCCCATCTAAAGACGTCACCCACAAGGGCTGCCAAAAGATTATCCAGTAGAGACTGCAGCAGTACCAGCAGCAAGCAGTGTCAGGAAGTTTCAGGGGGTGGCTCCTTGCAGTGGGAGATGCTGGGAGGGGAAGGGGAAGGGATGCTGTGCCCTGGCCCTGGCCAGCCTGGACCGTAGCACTGGGGCAGAGGGAGGTGCTGCTCTTGCTGCACCTCGGCAGGTTTCCTTCTGTGATAGAGCTGCTGCGAAAATCCTGCACCTCCTGGGCGGCTCCAAGCATTCCCGCTTGTGCCAGTATTAAAAAAACAAAACACTACCAACAAAACACTACCAACCACACCAATTTCCTCCCTCTACACAAATTAAGAACAGTCACGGTCGTTCCTAGACATACTGAGCTATTAAAATGCTGTGGTATAATGTAAAACATTCCAGCTAGAAACATCCATTTAATTATTCTATTGGGGAGCTGAGGCTCAGTTTAGGAAGATCAGTTTCCAGTTCAGGTCAAGCATAAAATAGTTAGTTTTAAAGTAGATCACTTTTATTGTTATCTTTTTTATTCAGTAATATTTCTATAATTTTCTTCTATGACTTTTTCTCTCTTCTACAGTTCTCTAAAATACTGGTTTACCAGCTAAGGACTAAAACCTAAAACACTGACAGAAATTTAATGCAAAGTTCCCTAACTGTGGTAATATATAACAGAATTAAGCAATAATACATAGGATTCACATTTATGAGTCTTTCACAGGGCTGCTTTTTGTGAACAATGTCACCACATTGAATTCACCCTATTGAGTGCTGTTACATTATCTTGCAGTCAACAAATTTCCTCTGAAGTCATATTAACCATTGCAGATCTATTTTGAGCCACTCAGATCTCTAAATCTGTCACAGTTCACTCATCACCAGTTAAAAGATAACTTAATCAACCCTCAGATAGCTCTACAAACTTTGATAGAGCAAGATTACCAAAAATATTATCCAACACTTCATTACAGTTTAGGACTTAGAAAAATCTGGAAATCTGTTAACTGGAATGGAAAATACGTGTTTGTGTCAGCCTGAATGGCTGAGAAATTCAGTGATTTGTGTATTGTTCTCTAATTTGATGGTTCTCAAAGCAGTAAGTACTTTTTAAAAAATCATACCACAATCCTGTGTGTGAACACCCACCTCTTTCCCAGACTTAGTCTAATCTGTTAAAAAAATATTATAAAAATATTCTTGTTTCTGAGCTATGAAAGTGAACAACCCAGGTGCTGGGCTGTATTATTTTTATTACTTTTTTAAAAACCTATTTTACATTTCCACGGTATTTTATCTCGCTTAAGGCTGTGACCTATCACCCACCTATTTCAACATGATATAGTGATGATTAAACATGGGGCAAATACTGACAGCTTTCAGGCTAGACTAGTTAATTTTCGAGTGTTCTGCCTTCTGGCAGGGATGGCGATCACCTGGCTCATCTCAGGTTAGCCTTGGGAAAAGGAGCAGCAGAATTCTCCTCTGATCTCCTGAGCAGTGAGGACGCTGCCCCTGCCCAGGTCTAGCCAAAGAATGAAGCAACGCCCTCACTGTTTGCTCCCTGTGATCAGCTGAGCATTTTGGTGACTCAGCCCCCCTTTAAGGTCACCTGGAGGAGCATGACTAAGCCCTGCTGCTGCTCTGGGTGCTTTTCTGTTTCTATCTGGACATATATGCAGTGATAAGTAGGGTACAATTGGGATATATTTGCAAAACACAGCTGAGCACAAGTTTAAGACCAGCAACTGAATCGCACAGAAGAAATTGTTAGAGAATGAATTTCCATTTAACCTCTTCTCTTTTTTTCCCCTTTGTCATTCTTAATGCAGAGAGGAAAGAAAAAGTTGACATTCAGAAATGATCCGTGAGGATCCATTTGTGAGGGAAAGATCTTTTGGTAAAAAAAGCTGTGGTCACATTCCAACCCACAAAAATATCTGAATAAACATTTCAATATTTCAGCGTTATTGAAAGCCCTTTGAAAGTAAAAATAAATAAAATAGTGCAATACACCATTTCAATATTTTAAAAACAATTCCATTTCTAAAACAAATACTGATGTATGAAATGTTGTTTGAAGGATGTCAACTTTACTGAAATGCCTGTTTCTGAGGCAACCCTGTTTGATTTACACTCTCTGAACAGATTTTCTCTGCAGACCTTTCATGCTATTACCTTCTATTGCACTCTGCAGTCAAAACCTCTTCAGTGCCTATTAGTCTCTTACCCTTTCTAAAGTGCTCTGTAGTAAGTCAAAGTAAATGGGTAGGCAGAAATGGCCTTTAATATTTTACTGAGCAAACCTGGTTATAACCAGCCTCCTGTCACGCAGCCTTGGTTCTTGAAGTGTGTTTCATTAATTCTTCAGTGTGTCCTGTGATATCCTTTCTGATCATCATAGGATAAAGTTCATTTCCTTCACACTTTTTTTGAAGCTCTTTGAGGTGGTTTTCATTTTTGTTTCCAGATGTACCAATAGTTTTGTGCTTCTAAGCCAAATATGGTTTAAATTTCCCTTCTATTCAGGAAATGAACAAAATAATCCATGGCTATACTCATGTAAAGCACATCATTTGTCTCCCAAGTGCTTGCAGTAGAGTCAGAAAAAGCAACTGAACACTGGCTGTCCTTAACAATGAAACCTTCTAATTTCCAGCCTCAGACCCATTACAGGGCTGGAGTCCACTCTGCAAAGCAGCTTTAAAATGTTTTGTCATTGTGTCAGGCACGTCAGTCTATTAAGTTAAAAGACAGCAGGGACATTTAGGGAGGTGCTTTAGTGCTTCCTGCTCCTCACACACTTGGTCCTGAAGCACAAAAGCAAGCATGATTTTGTGTCAAAGTGTAAAGATTTGCCTAGTCCCAAATCATACCAGCCTTTCTCTGCACTCTCCAGACCACTGGTTAGACACCCAACTCCTGCTGTCTGTGGCAAGGAAGTGTCAGGAGAAACATCCTTTGGCTGCAATGGGAGGGAAGTCTCTGGGGAGGTTTAGGATGTGAGAGCCCAGCTGCCCTCAGCCCCCAGCATGAATCATCCTGCAGATGCTGCAGTCTCTCTAGCAGCAGACATTTGATGAGCTGCTTTCTAACCCAGTAACCTGGCAAACACTGTGTAACCTTTGTGAAACCCAGACAGTCTGGATCAGACCTGAACATTAGGCTAAACTTTCTATTTTTTTCTTTCACACATGTATATAAACACCTCATTCATAACTGGTTATTTTTCAGCTGAGCAGAGGGAACCCTAATGTTTCTAAAATATGAGCAAGCTGATATCTTAGAGGAATTTGTTCAAAGCTAGACGTTGAATTACTCACACTGTGAGTCAATAAGCATAGTAGAAAATGCAGACTCTGTTATATACTGTCAAGTAAATGCAATTATTTTTCCTGTCATTCCTTGAATGCACATGTATACTCGCTGTTGAGCAACAAAGTTGCTGATTGGGGTTTGTATGTTAGAAAAGGAGGTAAGAGATTTTTGTCTAAATAAAGAGACAAACAATAAATCCTTAGGTTTTGGTGCAATGGTCTGAAGCCAAAATCACTACAAATACATTGCTGCATATGTTTCAGATTGACATGAGAACCTACGTATGGGGGGCGGGGGGAAAGTCCCTTCAAAGTCACCTATCTTTTGAAACAATAAAATCTAAACTACTGTGTTTGGCAGCACCAGAGCTGGAAAGTTTTATTTTCATGGGTTGTATCATGACTCAGCCAAACAGATTATCAATGGAACTTCTGGTTGTCTGGAGCAAGTGGACAGATTATTCTGAACTGACTCTAGACCTGGCAGGTATCTTTTCCACTATGTATGAGTTGCACCCAAAACATTTTGGTATAGTATTAATATGAGAGTCTGACTTGGGAAACAGAGGAGCACTCAATTTCTTATTGACAAGCAGCATTAACACCTTAAAAGACAGTAAATAAAGCAGGCAGTAACAAATACAAAAAATTTGCAGAATCCAGTATCTGGGGTAGAAATTGCTTATTACTGCAGTTTGAAGGCCCTTCTTTTCATGGCTGCCTGGAATGGGATGATTTGAGAAGTGCTTGGAAGTAGCTGGAGTCTCCACGATTCAAAGCAGTTCAAAATATTTCTGTTCTTAATTTAATTCTGGGAAAAAAATTAATAAGTAAAGAATGGGTAGGAGTTCAGGATGTAATCTCTAACAGCCAAAATTAATCTAAAAACCAGCAAACATTTAAACAGATGGGATGTTCTTCTCTTGACTTTAATAGGCATCAGACAGACATCCAAAACCAAACTTCTTGTAAGAGTAAAATTTTATTATCCAAGAAATAGAGATAACGTGCTAATAAAAATTTCTAACTTCATATTATATACAAATTACTATGTTGTGTGGTGTTACAAGAGTAGAGCTTCTCATGTGGATCACTTTATGGCACATTGGCAATACCCTGATCCTCTAGCCTTCCACTTGTACCTGGTTCTCACTTCACTGGAACACATAGTATGCCAGTCAGAGGGTCAGGATGCACCCAGTGCCCCCTCCACACACAAGAGCATTTTCTAGTCCTTTTCCCAACACCTTATCATGAGATTAGGTCTTATTCTGCTCCCAGTTTATGGACCAAAACACATGATCAGTTTGTCTTAAAATGAACAGGCATGCTTTATTAAATCATTTTAGCTCTCAGATCTAAGTAATAGATAGGCCTTCACAATAGCTGTAACCTGCTGTAGCATATTTTTGGTGTCTGTGAATCTGGTCTATAAATGGTAAATTCTGGTTATTCCTTATTACTAAAATAAGTCATATCCTAATGATTGACTTAGCTAGGTCAGAGAAAACAGACCAGAACTTTTATCTGAAAACTTTCATCAGATTATAAATATAGAAAGAAACAAAACTATTATTATTTCTTTCTAAATTATCACAATTTTTTTTATTACAGTATTTTAGCTTTGGACCTAATTATATCTAATTTCATGAAAGCGGAATTCACATTAAGTATCTAACATGAAAAAAATATATATTTTGTGTAGTTACAAGATTTATACATCACTAAAATTAAGATTAATATAAAGTAAAAGCAAAGTAAAATATTCAAACCAATAATGTAAATATAAATTGTAATACTTGGCTGCTTCTTAAATGAGATATATTTTAGAACACTACTACTGTCAAAACTTAAAAAGAAGTTGAGTAGTTTAAAAAATTCAGGCTTATGTAGTATATAGATTACAATAAAGGCAATAATAATCCAACATACTCAAAGGTACTGGTTTAATTAATTTTGAACCTCAGAAAACTCCCTTTAAAAAAATAAATAAAATGGCTTTGACCTTTAGAAACATGAGGAATTAGCCATGCAAACCTTATTCAGGGCTCCTCAAAATTGCAGTTGAATTCTGTGGGCCTTAGATCAATCAATAGCTTAAGTTTCTTATTTTGACTTAGCATATTTGATTTCTCCATTTAACCAGTCGCCCTTTTAGAGACAGCTTATTAGAGGGACAGCTTAATTGATCATTTCAATCTTCTTTGCACATAAATTCTGTTTCAGATTGTTTTCTTTCAATCAGAGAAATGGTAGGTATATTAGAGAGACTCTGTCTGAATGTTAACTTAGGTTAATTGCACTCTGTATCAGACCTCATTCTCTCTATCAGGTGAGTAATATTCATTTGCCTCACCTCCAGTCTGCATAGCGACACATAAATATTCCGTGCAGTTGTAAATAGATTGTGTTTTTATCATTTTTTGGCAGGCTGCTTTCTCCACAGAGAACATGTCTCAAACCACAGAAAACATCTGTCTGTTGAGGAATACTCTGACACAAGGTGTGTGAGTGTCTTGTAATTTCTGGTCCTTTTTGATATAGAGCATCTTCTTCTCCAAAACCTTACTTGTAACATGGTGTCTATTCTCCCAGACTGTAGAAATGAATATATGAGCACCAATAGTTTTTCTTTTCAGAAGCAGTTTCTTCCCTTGCTCATACACTCCCCAAATAACACACAGGAAGTGCTCAGCTGCACCATTTTTTTCCCACATATCAGTCCTTCAAGTATCAGCAATCATGAAAGTTAACATGAGTTTTGAGTATCCCTGACAATATACATATCAGTGGGTCAAACTATTCTTGGCACCCCTCTTACTCACTACTACTATCATTATTATTATCCCTACTGGAAAATTAAGCATATGATCAAATAGCAGTTCATCTACTGCAGTCTGCCACAGACCTAGCTGTTTCCCAAAGACTCTAAAGATGCACAAATATTTACCTGTTTAAAAAGTGTGATTTTACCAATGTCCCACAAAACACAAATCATTTGAAACTGCTCTCGAGGATGTGTGACACTAGAAATTCCCAATTACTCTGCCTATCAGTTATGGTGTTCTAAAAATTCCAGTGTTCAGCAGCACAGGGCTTGAAGGTAGATCTGAATGAATTATTCCTTTCTTCGTTTCTGGCCCATAGGTGCTTTATAGCAGTACAGGGAAGAAGAAATGCAGAGCACACTCTGAGATTCTTCAAGAAATGCAAACATTAGGAACCAGAAAGTTACCCAAGTTTTGCTAAACATTATGTGGTTTTCACTTGGATAAAGACACATTTGTGCTAGCTGCTCCTGATCTTCTATTTTGTGTTATGCACAGAAGAATAGACTCCACATAACTGAAAGTGCAAATAGACATTTTTTTACCCATGATTGACTTTTATATGGCATAGCTTGTGGAAAAGCAAATGGAAAGTTTAATTAAAACTGAGCTCAGTCATGTTGAACCTGCAATCTTTGAAATAAGAGGTAAGGCTGTTTTCCACTTGGCTACCTGGTCTCCATGGGTGTATATATGTGTACATATACATACACATATACATCATATAAACATACACATGTGGATTTATATATATATGTATATGTATGCATGTATGTGTGTATATAGGAGTTTACTTGCTGCACTCGTGTTCCAGAGAATAATAGCAACCTGGAGAGGATACAACATAAAAAATAATTTTCAAAATCAAATATAAGTAGTATTCAGCTCAAAGGTAACTTATCCCCCAATTAATACAAAGATTTAAGTGCATAGAAAATTTAATTAAGCTTAGATTTACAGCAATAGTCTGTTATTTTTCTTGAACTAAAGATATTTAAGTACTTTTAAGAGCCAAACATTAGCACTATTCAGTACATGAGCTACTGATTTCAGTGGGATCAAGGTCTGGCCCCTCATGGCCTATTTTGGAATTCTAATGAATTTATTGTTTGACTGCTTTGAAAAGTCTCTTGGCAGTGAGCTCTTGCAAATATAATGGTTTGATAATGAAGGGCCATTTTTTTCCCTCTATGCTGTACTGGCTGTACTTTCAGCTATTGTGGAGTAGAAATTGTTCAGCAAAAGAACTATATTAACATTGTGGAGGGAAGTTAATTAAAAGTCAGCTGTAAATGCTGAATGCAAACAGCACTGAGTCCTTACTTCATAACTCCCTATGTAAACAAAATATAATGAAATGTGAAAGTAATCTACTGTTATTTTCTCAGAAATAACATATCTGAAAATGAGTTATATACTTCTTTAATTCTTAATCCATATATATAGAGAAAGATGGCACCAATAAAGTGACTTCAGGATATAGGAGTGATTGTGTGCAAGCCCATCAAGGGAATACTATTTAAGGGTTTGATATTATAACTCATATCTGAATATGAATTATTCCTGGGTTGTCAGACAATATTTAAGGCCTAGGAAAGAGTACACATCCATATATATCCTAGCTTGTTTATGT
This sequence comes from Muscicapa striata striata, assembly GCA_030060385.1. Taxonomy (NCBI): domain Eukaryota; kingdom Metazoa; phylum Chordata; class Aves; order Passeriformes; family Muscicapidae; genus Muscicapa; species Muscicapa striata. Next base: position 597,439 of record JAREIS010000326.1, read on the forward strand.
GAGTTCTGTAGATCAACACATTATTTCTCTGTGAGTGTTTTTTTTTCAGGGTTTGGGGACTTTTTTTTGTTCCTTTGTGGATAATGTGCTATCTCCCCCTTCTAAGTTTTCTCTTGAAGTTAAGGGTATTTCTGCTCCTGACAAACCACGTCTTGATTTGTTTCAATTCTCAGTCATTTCCTCACATCCTTCTGGTGTGTACATTATCAGCATGGAAATTTGGGAATCTGAACTACTTCCCTCAAATATTCTGCCCTCTGTGTGTGAGGTTCCTAGCATAAGTAACTGAAGTCATGCAGGGATTCAAGGTGAACAAATAGCATTAAAAAATTGTCATGAGCTTTCTAAATATCTAGCTTTTAATGGTTATCTGGGATGTCCCTCCCAATCACACACACAAAAAACCACTCCTTACAAAATGAAGTCTGCCTGGGAAATATTCAAGGGCTCTGGATGACTACAGCAATGCTGGTTTTGACTACAAAACCATGCTTTTTATGCAAAAAACACAGGATACTTTATCAAGTGTCTCCTTGCCTACATCATATTCATGAAACTCCCATTATTCAGTTGGGATCAATCAACTACGATGAGACAGATACTTGTTAGAGTTTATTGTATGCTGATGGCTTCTGATTTGAAGCAGCCTCTCTGAAATTTGACTTTCAGAGCATCCTCTACAACAGTAATGTGAGAAAGGTAAAAGAGTTCATTTTGTCCAACTGGAGGCCACTTTTCATGTCTCACTCTGAAAACTCCTTGAAGGAGAGTGTGAGAGGATGCCACCACCGCTATGAAGATTTGTTATAGCATGCTTCTGGAGAACATCTGTCCTAAGTAATCCATGTTTGCTGGACAAATGATCCAACTTAATGAAATGCTTTTTGTGTATGATGGCCCTCTCCAATTATATGTAGAAAAGGGAAAGGCAATTCAGTGAAAAGAATAAAGAAAAAATCAAAAATAGCCGTTGTGCTTTACAGCACATCAGGGATAGCTGCAAGTGTTTGTCATTTACATATACCATGAAGAAATTATGGCATGGTGGACAGGTCTTGAAACGTAAGAGAAGGAGCTACTGGCATTAATGTGGTTTCTGGGCTTCAGTATCCTATGCCTTTGCAACAGCCCCATTTTGTTGGCCGGGCTATTCTCACCATCCTTTTCAGTTTATGCACCTCTGTCTTTCCCTCTATCATTTGAAACCTGGCTAACTTGTTGGGATGCTGGTGATTCAGGCAGGTTGACAATGTCACCAATTGCACCTGGAACAGGTCTTATTTTAGCTTATGTTTTGTCAATAGCAGCATTTTTGTTGACAGCACTAGGACATTCAACAGAATTCCCACCCTCTCTACAACTCAGCAGCAGTGGTGATAGAGCACAGACAGAGATTCTTTGCATATTTTAACTACATAGGCCAATAAAAATGTACTTGACACACAAGACTTAACTCACAGAAGAAGAGCTCTTTTTAAATAATTCCTGAATGACAACACTCAGAGAGAATGAGGACATGAAGTTATATATTTAACCTTCCTGTCTATAAGTACACTGCAAAAAAAAGAAAAAAAATAAAAGTCTTGTGTTGCTTTTGGAAGCAAATATTCCCCAGTCCTTGGACAGTAAAAGCAGGTCTGTGCATAATTAGACCATTTATAGTTACTTTCTCCATTTTCTCCTATTAGTCTTCTTGTGTACTTCTGTCTCTCACTGAAATGCTTTTCATGAAATTGTGGGAACTTACAGCTTTCAGATAAAGAACTTTTCTCCCTAACAAGGGAGAAAAATTATATGACTTTTAACTCCTGAAAGACTGTACGTACTAAATCTTAGTGTATGAGCCACTTACAAATTATAACTTTTAAGGGAGAAAAGGAAAGGGAGAAAGGGAAAGGGAAAGGGAAAGGGAAAGGGAAAGGGAAAGGGAAAGGGAAAGGGAAAGGGAAAGGGAAAGGGAAAGGGAAAGGGAAAGGGAAAGGGAAAGGGAAAGGGAAAGGAAAGGGAAAGGAAAGGAAAGGGAAAGGGAAGGGAAAGGAAAAAGGGAAAGGGAAAGGGAAAGGGAAAGGAAAGGAAAGGGAAAGGGAAAGGGAAAGGGAAAGGGAAAGGGAAAGGAAAGGGAAAGGGAAAGGGAAAGGGAAAGGGAAAGGGAAAGGGAAAGGGAAAGGGAAAGGGAAAGGGAAAGGGAAAGGGAAGAGGAAAGAGGAAAGAGGAAAGAGGAAAGAGGAAAGAGGAAAGAGGAAAGAGGAAAGGCAAAAGGCACAAGATCTAAGGCAACAGTTAGAATTACCTTAGTGTGACTGGCGTGACTTGCTCTAAGATACTGTAAGAGCTTTTCAGTAAATATTTCTTCAAAGAACCAGCAATGTACTGCAGTGGCATTAGGTGGAAATCAGGGAGAAAACACCTTAGTAAATACACTTTTTAATGATGCTCACAAAGACTCCCTAAATATTTGTCTTATATTTCTTCATAATTTTTAATACAGACAAAATAGCAAAGAAAAACATTTGGGAAGGAATGAAAATAAAGGAGACGCAGAGTGCAGAAGCCTCCTGATTAGCTGTAATCCCAAGATAAATGGCACATGTTTATGCAGGAGGTCAGTCACTACTGTAGCAGAGAAGAGATAAATATCTGATTAGTCAAGCATAAAAATTGTACTCTGAATACTTGGCAATAGATAGAATTCACCATTTGATAAAACTGTTTACTTAAATTCACTCAGTAGAAATAGCCAACATTTAAGTGAGGCTATATCTCACAAGGGCATAATCTATGGAAATCTATTGCACATCCCATGAATACTAAACAAATTCATTATGAACAGCAGTATTTCCCAAGAATCTGTAGTGAAGGAACATTTAAATTAAATTGTATCTCTTGATTTTACACTGCTATCAGTGTTTATCAGCCCCTTCCTTTTTTTTCTTAAGTCATCAAACCCTTGAGCTTGTCAACATACGAAAGCACATTTGAGCAGCTCGGCCCAAGAACAAAACAGGGGGAAAGAGACAAAGGAGTCATTCTTCACATGATGGAGCATCAAATTCGTTATTGTGAAAAGCACAGTGAAAAAAAAAAACGGGATTAAGAAATACAAAACTAAATACCCATGTTAGAGCAATAGAAAGACTTGATTTCCTAATCTCTATGCTACAAAGGTATTGTAATGCTTAAGAGAGATAAGATACCCTCTGACACTTGTAGCAGTCAGCAGGATTTCTGAAAGACAATTGTTATGGAGCTTAAACCAGTTTCCTTATAATGAGACAAGCTTCCAAATCACATGGTAGCAGAACAAGAAAAAACACTGTTTGCCTCTCAGACTTTCTCAGGACCACATCAGTGGCATCAGCAATAGCCTGCTTGCACTTCCACTGGTCAGTGAAGTATTTCCCTTATCCAACAAAAAGGTGCTTTTTATTTTGGGTGGATCACCTGCCAGAACATTCGTCCAAGTGGGACACGACTTCTTTCATTTCTTCAACATTACCACTGAGTCATCAGAAAAACAACAAATTATTGTTTTAGCTACTGTCCCACTATTATACAAAATCTTACCCAGCTTCATCTATTAGTGACAGTCTCTTCGTGACATTGTCTTCCAAACAGAGCATTTCATTACCTGTGTGACTTGCTTTTACAGCGCTCAAAATCTATAAACAGTCACTAAAAGGCAAAGGGTTCTGATTTACACCCTCATATTTGCAGTAGGCTAGTAGGACAAAAAATCCACACTCTTCTATTTACCTAAATAGGGAACATAAATATGAACACCTTGAGTGTCTTACATCTTTTTGAACATTACAGCCATCTGGAATGTATACTTTCAAGCAAAAAGTTCTTCTGCATTCCAGCAGGATTATTGAAAAGAACTTCTACTGACAGTAAATGGCAGCCTTTACCACTTTAATTGTATTTAATTGTATCAGCAAATCTCTATATAGATTTCAATATTTACCCCAGTGAATACCTTCTTATCTTCATTTCTTTGTCAGAAATTTGTTTGATTGCTGTATAAAAAGTGTGATTTTATTGTCTCAATACGTATATAAGTACATTTTAAAGTAGAGAATCTCAATTCAGTGTACATTAGAAATAGTGAGAGAATCAGAGAAACTTTGTTGCCATTGCTGATGACAAGAGGTATTGATGACTTTTAGCTGATCAAAAATAAATTACGGCATTCTTATTAACCAGCAGGTCAAAGTGCATGACTTTACTCTGACAGTATTTGCAACAGTTCTGTAAGTAGTCTTCCTGTATCTGATTTTTCATGTATGAAAAGCCAGTGATGATACTTTTTTTTTTTTTTTAGTAAATGTACTTAGATTTCTCAGAAATGTTTCAGTATGTGTGTAAGATACGCAAAATTATAAATATGGTTGAGTTAAATTTCTTTGGAAACAAAAATGAGTCATTAAAAAATGATTTTTTAATTTTAGTTTTCATTTAGCTCTCTTACAGACATTTTCTTCACCAACTTCCTATTCAGTACAGATACGCAAAAGGACAGCACTTGTCACACCAAATCAGCCCTAAGGTCCATCTAACAGTGTATGTCTCCTGTTGGTGATGATAAATCTTAGATGCACCAAAGAAAGCTTAGGACAAAACTGAATAAACTGTTCCTTGATCCCTCTCAATAGAGATTGACTAAAATACTAAGGATCAAGATCGCTTTCAAAATTTTGTCACCACTTTGAAGTCACTCTACAGTTCAAATAATTCATTGTCTCTTTTAAGAGAAGCAATAAAAAATCCTGGAAAATGTCCAAGCATTTCTTACCATGGGGAGATGTCAACTGCACAGACACAAGGTTTCTAATGTGTTTGGTGCAGAAAAACAACTGCTCACTCCTGAGCATACCTTGCACCCTTCAAACACTCCTGCTCATGTAATTTTGATCTGTTTTACTCTGCTGCACCTCCACAGAAGAGCTAATAGGATAAAATGTGTTCAGTGCCTTGTGTGACCTTCCTCTTTCACTAGGAGGGACTGCAGTAAACACATATTTACCAAGAGTAGGTAATACAATAGCAGAGCTGGGATATGTCACTGCAAGTAGAAGTGGCTTCATGAAATTACTTCTCACTTTCCATTGTCTCTTTCAGCACAGATTCCTTTTCATCAGCATTTCACTGCTGTGGATATATTCTGTTTAACATGCTTTCTCAGTTTGGGCAGATGTATGTTTTTGGCAACACTATATTCATCTGTTGAAGTCCCTACATGTGGCAGCATAGTACTGTCTGGGCTGCCTGTGCCTAACTCTACACATAAGCCTGGATTTCTATTGCTGGCAGAGGAAAATCTCCTTTTGATCAAATGAAAAAAGCAAAGCAAGTCTTAATAGACTTAGTTGCTATTCATTTTCCATTGGCGTTTATTAAAGACCTCATCCAATACCTATATAAATCAAAAGCGATTTTTCTGCTTTGGTTATCCATAAGCATCTGGGTAAGTGCCCAACACATCTGTTCATCTTTTCTCAAAACTGTTAATTACTGTACCACAGAGTATTGAAAGTACTTAGAAATATATTTTTTTAATAATATAGTGCTACATCATTGATATCTGCAGGAGTGCTGTGGTGTACTTGACATGGCTTGAACAGAATGGATGGTATAGAAAATGTTCAGCAAACCTTAGTTTACTCACACCATTTCAGAGAGCAAATATTGATATTCATTAAAAGAAAATAAATAAATAAATAAATAAATAAGGCACATCAACCCTATGTAAGGTTCTTTAGCATTTACCATCTGGAGACATTCCAACAGTTGTATTGGCATGATGGCTGCAGATTCAAAGAAGCTGAGTCATAGAAATAGATTTATATCTACAATTCAGTCACAACAAGAAAAGTGTTTGGAAAGTTTTGACTGACAGAAGATGGAAAAGATTACTATGTTTGACTAGTTGCAACTAAATCAACACCTTTAAAAAGTAAGCATTAAATGTCTATTAAGACTGTGATGGCAGAAAAATCTAGCATGAACAGAAATATTAAAATTTAACTGAAAACCAGTTATATCTTCTCTTTAAAACATTTTGTGTGTGCGACTCCTTGAAAGATGTGCTGCTATATAGAACACAAGAACTTCTTTCAGAATAGGAGTAGCCTTTTTTTTCTCTTTTTTTGTTAGAAATCCAGTGAACATCTGAGGAAGAAATAGGTGAAAAATGACATTAGTTTAAAAACTTCTCAAAGTAGTTTGCTATTTTCATCATATGATTAATGAGCACATGATGGCCTGAGTGCTTTGAAGGGATGTAGGAGAGCTAGACACTAAGGCAGGTATCCCCAAGTAAGGTGTCCCATAATGAGAGAAAAACTCCCCTGAATCTTACTTTTATCCTTCCTTCTGAAATAAGAACTCCCTAGCTTTCAAAGAAACCCAACAAATATCAAGTATTTGTGGAGCCACAGTTATTACTCAAAAGGTCTTGTTGATTTCTCTGTTTTTTCTGTAGGCAAAATAATTGACTGTTCTTGTAGATCTTATCACTGTTATCTTCCTTCTCTTCCTAGACAGTCATGTCATCATGAAATTTAACCAGAAATGGACCTTAAGTTTGTTACCTCACTAGCCTCTGATATTTTCTTCTCATTAAATAACCTCAATTTCAGAAGATAAGGAAAGAACATATCCATTTCACAACTTAGGCATTTACTAGGAACCTTCTTTGTTTGTTAGGCAAGTGAAAATATCTCTGACACGAGTAGAACTCTTGACAATTTTTGAACTGAAAACAGGTTGACATTTGATTACATAAAAAGCAGAATAAAAGAACATTGTTACAGCCCAATGTCACTTGCTGTAGTGCTTCCCTGAAATGAGTAAGAACACTGATTGGATGCAAAATCTATTTACACAAAATGACAGCTATCTCACCAGTGCATCAACTAAGTTACCACCACAGCAGATTAGCCAAGGAGAGTGGATTGATGTTTGAAATGAACTCAGAGTTTCTTGTCCAGTTAATCTAAAAAACAGAAAGAAAAGAAGCAGTATGACACAATGTTTACTTCCAGAATCATCCTGAAGCTTCTTCTCATTATTCTAATACAAGTGCTTGTACTGGGCCTTAGCAATAATGGAGATGAAATTTCAAGATAAACTAAATGGAGCACAAGTATTGCTACTGAAATAGTGAAATGGCCATCATTTGTTCCCTTTGTTTCTGCTGACTAAAACTCCTTGAACAAAATTGCAAATACACATAATGTTGTCATGAGGTTTTTGGCACATAATGCTTTTTAACTGCTTTTATTGTGAGTGTTCTAAAAAGTCCTACACAGCAATTCATGTACACAGAATTTCAAGAGGGTCTTAAATGTCTCTGATATTGAAAATATTAGCTATTACTCACAGACCACCAAGTGCTCCTCTTAGGTTAATGGTTTCCTAGTCAAAAATATCCAGTTGGTTTACACAAGAAGCCACAAAAACTAACATTCACTGAAGAGGTTTTCCTTTAAGCAAACACAAGTATCAGAACAGCAGATGACAGGCAAGAATTGGATCCAGAATACTGAATTCTAAAGAATTTTCAATCAAACAACACTTGAACAAATGTTTAAACAAAGTCCGTGCCCTACCTGACGGGGGTTCCAAACATGTCATGGAAACAGCAGCACTATGAGCACAATCTAGCATGTCTCTGCTTGGAGGAAGGCCTGGACCTCCAGAGTCCCCTCCCAGCCCTAGCTGGACTGTGAAATCTCATATCTGCTGCTTTGAGCAATGAATGCCAGCTGGGAAACCAGACACCTCATTTCTGAACCCTTGAAGAGTGCTTGTTTGCAAAGAGGGCCACTGCCAGAGGTGAAAGGCTTGCTGTGAGGGGCAGGGAATTTGTTTTTTCCTTCTAGGGCATTAATGGCAGTAGACAGTCCAGGCTGAAACACATAAGAGGGGAGCAAAGTGACATCTGAGCCAGGAGATCTGTTCTGTATTTCCTCCAGGACATCCAAGTATAACTTCTACCAACAGTACTGAGAACGTCTTACCTACTACTTCTCTGCACTAATACAGGTATTCTCTACACAGGTTTAAGTTTTACCAGAGAGCAGTAGCTCCAGAAAATCTTTTAAGGAAATATTTGCTCTCACAGTTCTTAATATTTGCTCAAAACACTAAGATCATTATCTCTGAGTTCCATCGCACCCTTAAGGGAAAGAGAGTGCCCAAGACTCAGAGATACTTGTTAAAAAGTGTTACAAAAGTCAGTGGATCTGCAAAAGCTTACAAAGTTTTATTAGTAAGTAGCACACTTATCATAGAAATCTGTGTAACTTAGACCCTGGCCTCCATCCTCGAGATGGCAGTGGGTTTTTGATAAAGGGGTAGGGAAGGAAAGGGAAAGAGAGAGAAATTAATTAAAGAGGGTGGAAAGAAGAAAGAAAGAAAGAAAGAAAGAAAGAAAGAAAGAAAGAAAGAAAGAAAGAAAGAAAGAAAGAAAGAAAGAAAGAAAGAAAGAAAGAAAGAAAGAAAGAAAGAAAGAAAGAAAGAAAGAAAGAAAGAAAGAAAGAAAGAAAGAAAGAAAGAAAGAAAGAAAGAAAGAAAGAAAGAAAGAAAGAAAGAAAGAAAGAAAGAAAGAAAGAAAGAAAGAAAGAAAGAAAGAAAGAAAGAAAGAAAGAAAGAAAGAAAGAAAGAAAGAAAGAAAGAAAGAAAGAAAGAAAGAAAGAAAGAAAGAAAGAAAGAAAGAAAGAAAGAAAGAAAGAAAGAAAGAAAGAAAGAAAGAAAGAAAGAAAGAAAGAAAGAAAGAAAGAAAGAAAGAAAGAAAGAAAGAAAGAAAGAAAGAAAGAAAGAAAAGGAGGAGGAGAAGGAGGAGGAGAAGGAGAAGAAAGGAAAGGGAAAGGAAAGGGAAGGGGAAGGGAAAGGGAAAGAGAAAGGGAAAGGGAAAGGGAAAGGGAAAGGGAAAGGGAAAGGGAAAGGGAAAGGGAAAGGGAAAGGGAAAGGGAAAGGGAAAGGGAAAGGGAAAGGGAAAGGGAAAGGGAAAGGGAAAGGGAAAGGGAAAGGGAAAGGGAAAGGGAAAGGGAAAGGGAAAGGGAAAGGGAAAGGGAAAGGGCTGTATACATGGCTGGGCTTCATGTGAGTTTTCACCATTCTGGAGGTAAGTTTCTTGCTTTGTATTCAAATCAGTGACCATAAGCAATCCATTGTTCTAGTCCTGTATGGAAAGGATTCAGAAGACTTTGGGAGTCTTTAGTGGTCTTGATCCCCCCTAGAGTGTGCCAGCCTGTTGTCAACAGCCCATTCTCACTTCTTGACCTCAGTCCTGCACTTGCACTGTACTGAACACATTGCATTGTGCTCTGCTTTTGTCTAGGATCCAGAACAAGGATATTGGTCCCAGAAAAATACGGCCATACATCCATATAGCCCCTTCTCCAGCCACGTCCTGCTCTTTCTCACAAGGTGTTATTACCAACAACCCTTGTGTGGCTCCACAGCTGTCTAGCTATTGGTGTTTGAGACAGACACATTACCTCCCTTAACTTGTAGTCTTCTACACAAGAAGTAGTGTTACCACCCACTCACAAAAAAAAAAAAGTTTTCTGACAAACAGAAAATTTTTACTTAACTGCCTCTTGTGGCAATGGGTCTGTGTAGTTAAAGTCAACATTTGGTTGAATTGTATCCTTCTGCACTGGGAACATGTGCAGAGCAACTACCTAAATGCTAAATGACTGCAGTCATGATTACTGTTCATTCTCTGAGGACAGTGAGTTGTCAAACAATTCATATTACAGGAAACCTTAGCAAGAGGTTTATTAGACAGTTCTGCATGGGAGAGATTCTGTATGAACTCATTTATGTTCAAAGGTGCAATTTAAAGTAATGCTTAAGCTGTGCAGACTCTGCTAAAATAGGTGATATAAAGCTAGGATAAAAAAACACAGCCTAAATATATCTTCTTTTTCAGCTGCCATGTTTGTGAGACATTGAGAGGATTGTTGTTGGTCTGGGAGAAAAATAGAAAGGAGTGGAAAAAAAGAGTATTGGAAAGACCAGAAGCATTGTGGAAGACCAAAGAACTTGTAACACATAGAGCTTGACTTTGTGAGGTAATGTCCTTTTGGAAGGCTTGTGTTCCTCCAGCTTTCCCTGTTTTCATGACTAAGTGTAGAAATTTCTTTCCCTTTCATGAGTAAAGCATCATATTAGAACTCATAACACTTTATAATTTTTTCAGATTATTTCATTCAATAAAATGAGATTTCTTTCACACAGAAAAAAATTGCATACCATCCTACATATGGAAATGCTGTAAAATTTTAAATTCTAACTGTGTAGGGACAATTTAAAGTCTATTTTCCTTCTTCCAGCTGTTGGGTGAGTTGGGTTTTTTTTCATTATTACTCTGTCTATATGTTTATTACACACTCCCCTTCTTTTTCTGGAAATGCTGATTGCCCTCAGGTGTTTGTTACTACTTGGTTTCCTGTATCACTTTATTATGTCTTTAGGATTTCTCCCCCTTCTCTCTTTTTTCTTTGAGATAGACTTGATTCTCCTATCTGCATTTTCCTTTTTAAGATCTTCTCTTTTCCCCTCTGTTTTCTTTCATTGTATATTCTCCCCCATCATATGTTTACTTTACTTGCACAGCAGAAAGTAATAAGACTCATTTATGGCTGCTGTGTCTTATAGAGACATCCTTATAGAGGATCCATGGTGGACTCATTCTAAGCTACTCCCCCAAGCACAAGATCCTTTCTCTGTGCCCTGGCATTACCAAGAAAGTCCTTGCACGGAGGACAAATGCCAGAGATAAAGAGCATTTTGTCCATATATCTCTAACAACTCACCCATTTGAGTCAAGGGTATTTGGAGTAATAAGCGATAAAAATTTTGCATCCTCTATTCATACATAAAAAATGCCTGTGCTATCTGAAAGTATAAAGAGATAGCACAGCAAACAGCAACAGCTCAAATGCCAAAAGCCCCAGCTTCAAACAGACCCTTCCTGCTGCTTCTCTAAAGCGTGTTCCAGAGTAGACTTGAGGGAAAGATTTTGCTCCAGCCAGCAGGAGCTTTGCTGTTAACAACTGTTAGCTTTAACAAAATAAGTACTTCTGCTGCAGAATTCCTTTTTCCTATCAGCAAATAACACATACGTCAACAATTTGGGCCCAGTGCTCTCTTTGTCCCATCATCTTTATGTATTTCATTCTGTCTTTTTAGCAGACCATTGCTAGGATGAAAATACGATAGAAGTCAGTGCTTCCAGAGATCAAACTTTCCATTGTTCTTTGAATAAGAGATTGTATTTTAGTACAGAGGTTTGCATAAGAATCAGTCCCTTTCTTTGTATGAAGTCAGCTATTTTCAGCTCAGAGTAGCAATCTTTGATTTCTGGTTGTAACTATGGCAATAAGATTAGATGGTATTCAGTAAAATTCATTTTGCAAATTAGCATGGGAGGGTGCCCATGGCTGTGATAGGAGAAATGTAAAAACATTGTGGAATGAGATTGAAATTAAATCAGAACTCAGAATACTCCTCAAAATAATGATTCTCAAACTCATCCAGCACCATCTGGTAGTTTGTGAATGATTTACAGTTAGCCACAATAAACATGATGGGATCAATGGGCCTGATGGGGGCTATATTTCTTACTCAAAGCCATTTTAAAAAGACATTTTAAGCCTATTTTGGGTGGATGCTGAATTCTTTGATCTGCAACTTTTGCAACAGTAGCAGTCAAATCAATTTCAAACACTTTCATTACAGCAAAAATCTACAAAGCTCGTTATGGTCTGAGAAGAAAAAAAAATAGAAGAAATATAGAAGTTGTTCTCTAGGCCTCAGGCCATGTTATAATGAGAGTAAGAGTGTGCAGTGGTAGATACTATTTTGAGTTCTGCCTCTGTATTTCTGCTGCATGGTACAGTCCTGTCAATTCACCAGAACAGCAGACCTTAATTTGCACACACTAAAGATAGCTTCCTGAAGTTTTGAATCATTTTCAATAAATCTTGGGTTTAATCATATTTCTTTTCTAATGAGTCTCCTGTCAATACCTAGCCTTTGCTGTTCTTAATTATATATGCCATCAAAATCAGAAGGAAGGCGGGCTTAGATTTTTTTTCCCAGAAGTTTGAAAAGCACCTTTTTATTATTATTGGCCTTTTTCCCAAGGAAACTCTTACTTTAATAAGAAAAGCATTGAAAAAGGACATATTTTCAGCAAATATTTTACTAACTTGTTTTTTCATGGGTTTTCATATGATGCTTCATTTTATATAATCTGATACTGAATTAAGAAAATACCAAACTTCAAAAAGCAACTGGCATTTTATTTTGCTTCTGCTGCTTCCTCTTCTTCTGAATACAGTTGTTTACAGCTTTTCTTGAATGTGAACTGACTTATTAGAAGGCTGGTAGCGATCAACCCTGCAGCCCTGCACAGCAAGGGAGTAACATTGCATGAAATTTCATCTCCCAACACAAGCTCAAGCAATGTCCTTCCATACTGCATAAGGCCTGTACTAGCCCTCCACGAAGTGAGTTGTCCTCACAGAAAAAAAAACATGTATGCTCAAATTGCATAACAAGAATGGGTAAAATAGAATTTTGCCTTTATGAATAATATGCAGCAGCTCAGGATTCACAGTCTGTCCTGGTCATACTACCAAATTGCATGGCTGGCTTCCAGGATCATAAGTAGCAAAACCTGACCCTTCCAGGTGAAGGAAAATAACAGATAATCTAGACCTATTGCTTCTGTCAGGAAAGATCATCTTCAAGTATGTGTGCAAGTATGCATCTCAGTGCTTTGTCCTGAAGTAGCAAAGGTCTTAGAAAGACCAGTCAGAGCCTTTCAGGATAAAGCCATTACTTCCTATTTGATCATTCTGGGAATTTCCAAAGTACATGAGTGTTCAACTATGTTTGTTAGCTTTTTTTTTCCCTAATACTTTCCTCTGAAGTTATTTAATTGCAAGTCTTCATTTAAAGCCAGTAACAGGGAAACTACTTCAGTAAGCACATCATCCATTATCAAAATCCCTTTCTTTTTCTTCTCAAGTAAAAACAAAAGCTATTTGGGTGGAAATTTTCTTGCTCCCACTATTGGTTATCTGAATAATTGTTTACTACTCCAAATGAAAATAAATTGATGTTTGCATACAAATAATCATAACCCATTTTCTTGCTAGCAACATGTATTCCAATTGGTGGTATATAAAGCAAGCATCACTTGCTCAGTGGCTCAGAAATTATTGTGTCTTTTAAAAACAGTCCTTTTTGCAGGATAAAAAAGTTTCTAGCATCATAGGCAAGAACTTTCAGGCACAGTGTTAAACCATTCATGCTTTTACATCACAGGGTTCAGCAGTATGCTTAGTTTGCTCTGATTTCTGAAATTAATCACACCATGGTGTAAATCATCTTATACAGGGTATGCATTAAAACCAAGGAGTAAAATGCAATTGGACAAAAGAATAACAGTGCACATACCAGATTCCTAAAATCCCCGTAATATGTAGTACAGAGTTTAAATGTAGCAAAACTGTGGGGAAACTGAAACCAAATACTGTTATTGAGGAGGCAACATGACATCCATGCTAATTTCAAGAGCAAAAGGTGAAAGGATCCGACAGGTAAGCCTGTGGGTGCTGTTCTCTTCCCATGTAGGAAGAATATCAGTTGAGGACACAGTCTGCCAGGCAGTGAGCTGGGTGAGAAGGAGTGGAACCAGACTGTTGAACATATGTCAAAGTATTGTAAAAGTCTTAGCATGTATTATAAAAAACTATATAGTGCTCCTAGGTTTAGCTTGTGCTGTTTAGAAGGAGCACTCATAGGGTAGGTGGGAACTAGTTAAGGACAGCTTTTTAAGAATAACCACAAGGAATATCTACTGCTACATTCATATGCAACGGAGAGGTTTCCCTTGGATTTTAGCCCTAAATCTAATTCCATATTCAGGTGCCAGAAGTGTTGCATAGAGGCATTTTATGGGTAGCAGAGCTCCCTGAGTAACTATCCTTACAGCTGCTGCCCAATAAATCTCTTTTCTTTACTTTTCCAAGCACCAAAATGAATGCAGGCCCTCCAGTTCTCCCTGTTCCAAGACAAGAAGACACCCTGACTAGTTTCTTAATCTGAGCTGAATTAGGATGAGCTGGGTTGCATGTGTGCCCCTGGGAAATTGCTGACAGTCCAGTCAGAGCATGTGAGACAACAGAAGTTTGCTGGAAAATCTATCCTGCCTGTCATGGGAAAAGTTGCAAATTGTGTATAAATGAAGGGAAAAGAAGACCATCTTAAAAGACCTAGTTTTCAGGCACTAAACCAACCTGCAAACTTGCTTGTAACATCTCTTTCCTGTCTTAGCCAATCAAGGGAATCCAGTGTATCAAGAGCCTTTGTAATTGCTGACTGTGTTTCTGCTTTTAATTTGTGAATGCACTAACTGTGTTTCATGCCTGTCTCTGATAGCAGGAAATGCCTAAGTGTAACCAGAACCTGTGGATAAGGTTTGCTCTCCTGTTGTCCTTCACATACTGAGGACAATGCAGAAAATGAGTCATTACTTAGCTGACAATGTAGGAGATCAGAAGCAGCTGATATTTATCTCTGATTAGGAAAGCATCACTATAATTCTTTTTACCTGAGGAACTTAAAACCTTTTCTTTAATCTGAGAGAAAGGAAGCTCTGCTCTTGTACTGAGTGGAGGATATTTTTAGAGTTACTGAATACTGTAGGATCAGAATTTCCACCTGTCTTTCAAACATGCAGCATCTTTCCTGTTCTCGTGTACTAGATTACTTTGTCTCTCTACAGACTGTCCATCCTACTCTTTATACAGTTCTCACACAATGAAAGAAATGCTTGGAGGCACACTGGTATATAGGGCACAAATATTGCCCCATTCTCTGTGCAGTTAGCTAACCTGCCAACTTTCAGCTCCATCAGGTGGATATTTCCAGGGTTACAAGGCCATACATGCTTATGCCTTTTGTGCAGTGATGAACTTCACCTTCTGAAAAAGATTTATATAACATTACATTTTGAATTTGTGGGGAGCAGAGTGGAAAGGTGCAAAGGACAGTAAAAATGTCTAGATGGAAATTTTTTAAAATGTAGTAATTCTGATAAATTTTTGGTGAGAGTAAGGTATTGAATTATTTTTGGCTCTTTTAATAAAGCCACAAGGAAAATTATGCAATATATTCATTTTTGTAGGGCTTATATAGTTGCTGTTCATCATCAGCACAGGTTTGTTTGTCAGCAATAGAACATTCAACCAAAACAGTGAGATCCATCATCTTTTTTGATATAGCTCATACAAAGAAAATTGGTTACCTTTATCACAAAAACATAGCTTAATCATATATGTAATTTTTTTCTGCAAAGTCATATGCTAGTTCACCAGATTCATGAGGAAAAGAGAGCTTAGCTAGGCTTAATTACACTCCACTTGTGCTTTGGAATACTAAGTGAGCAGTGTTTGATTCAAAGGAATGAAGAGAGCACCTTCGTGAACAAATCCATACCTGGAGCAGGAGGCCCTGCTTGGAGTCTACTCAACTTCTTGAAAAATAAGAACTCCTCCACCAAGGATGGAAAAAATGTGTTGAAAGGGGGGTGATCTTCTGAACAAGGACTTTGAGGAGTGAAAACCCACAAGCAAGCATTGTGGACAATTCATTGCTTATCCTCTACAGCTGAGAATGTAGAGCAAAAACTGCACTTTCACCACAATGCCCTTCAACTCTTTACTAATGGCAATGCTTCTACTGCTGTGACTCATTCTCAACTTCTCACTGTCTCATGATTATTAAATATATGGGTACAGTGGCTGGCACTGGAAATCTTTGCCCCATCTGCAATTTGGGAGCCAACCATGGGTCATCATGCTCAGACAGCAGCATGTAGGACCCATCCTGAGGCCAATACCTTAACTCTGCTGTCACAGATCACGTCTGTTGTTACAGCAGATCCTGTACAAGTGTTCCAAATCCCCACACAATAACAAGAACCTCTTTTCTGCATACATATTATGGTGCAATCAATTCCTGTAGGAGATGCAGCACTTTAATGTGAAAATTTCCTCATTCAATCTTTGCTTGTTCTTTCTGAGCCAGTGGAGCTGCTCTTCACTGCAGAGTGTCCCTACTGTGCCCTTTCCTGATGTAAATCACATTACACCCAGCTACAGCTCTCCTGCCTGCTTGCTTGCCAAATCGACAGGAAGGCTCACACTTAATTTACAGGTATCTGAATTTGCTGACTTGTGCTATTAAGCATGTTGTCTGGCTGTTTTACTAATTGAGAGTGCAAGAAAATGAGAAAGAGGAAGAAAGAAGAATGAGCTACCAAGCACAAACTGAGAAAACTCTGTCACTGACTTTCTGGAAACTTGTGGTAATTTACATGCTGTAACTCAAATGCCTGACTGCTTGATAGAAATTGGCTAATGGGTTCAGAGCTGCCAGTAAGTAGTGAGAGAATGCCAGGAGAGTAAAAAGGCAATGTGGTCACATAGGTCCTGTTTCCCTGGAGAAAGCAGCAGGGAACAAAATAGCATTAAAATAAAAACTACAACAACAACAACTACAACAAAAAAGTTGTCATGGAGACTTTTCCCCAGAAAACTCTGGCCTTTTCAGCTCCTTTAGCATTGCAGTCCATCACTGGCCACAAGACCCATGTGCCACCTAAATCCCACATAATTTTAGTTGAGGGTTAAGTGCAGCTCAAGAGGGATGGATTTTTATGGCTCGTGCTCCCTGCTCAGGCAAGCATTTCATTCAGGTTGAGCGACACTTGGTAACAGGTTGAACACACAAGACATTGCTCACTTGTCACTAGGAGGAAGAACAAATTGCAGATACAGAAATTAATTTTCATAGAGCTTGATGATGCTGGGATTCCTGCCACTAGTTTATTCTATTTCTAGTTGTCACAGACAGGGTAGGGCTGTATTAGCAATGTGCCCTACCAGGGTGTGCTAGATACACCTAGTCATTAGACAGCTACCCAGAAAAGAAGATCATTTTCTCGAAACAGAATCAGCTCAAAAATGAAAACAACCTAGAAAATTATTTTTTAAGCTCCATTATATTAGGACATATGTAATGCTGAAGAAGATCAATAATGTATTTTATTATGGGAGCAGCATTGTGCTGTTTTTATATATTATAGCTTAGACATTGTCCAAATATAATGAATATTGTTTTTGATGAATAAAATTAAGTGTCAACTGAAGTGAAAGACTAGAATTTAAGCTTCCTAATCTCATCTAAAGCAAAGCTATATCTGAACAAAAAGGTTTTAATTTGAAATATTTTTTTATTCTGATTTATTGAATGACTTCTCTTCAAAAACCTTAAAAATTCACTGATTTATTCATAAATCATCTGAATTTTACAGAAAAAAACAATTACCTTTGTTTTGGACACATTTTGTCTGCATTTCTCTAGGCAGCCTTCTAGAGAGACAATACTTTTATTCTTCACAATGCACCCCGTTTTTCTAGTGGAAGTCTTGACCAGGGCTTGTGCCCTTCTCTCTCTTATAAGAACGACCTACTTGAAGGAGATACTCCAGAGAGGAATTCCTGGTTTTTTCCCTCTTCTTGAAACTCTTAGCTAAAGAACAGCCTCAAACACAGCAAAAATGGAAAAACTAGTTGGTTATGGAAGATGTAGACATACAGAGGTAAGTAACATATCAGTTTAGACAATTAGTGCATACACAGTAGCAGTCTGCATACAAAAATGTTCTCATTTAGAGCCAAAAAACATTATCTGTGGAAATGGTCAAAGTGAATGCTAACACATGCACTGACTACATTCTCTGACTATGAACTAAATATTGCTTGTTTTTTTTTTTTTTTTGGTTTGTTTTTTTTTTTTTTTTTTTTTTTTTTTTTTTTTTTTTGGTTCACCCAATGCGCCATATCAAGAGTTATAGAATGCTAGACGAGGCTTTGAACAGCCTTATTTAAGTTCACCTTGATACTAGAGGACAGTTAAACCTCCAAAAGTCCCTTCACATCTATATTACCATACAATAAAAATAATTTTAATGTATTAAAAAATTATGAGAAACACTCTCACCCAAACAATGGCAGCAGCTGGTAGAAGGGACCACAAGTGGGCCAGCAGGATAAAGAATACTTCTGCAACTTCTCATTCTGCATAGCTGAAATTAAGTATGTCTACATGACTTCTCATTACTTGAAGTTTTCGTAACAAGAACCTGGTTGTGCCTTGCCTTGCTTTGTTTGGAACCTTCCAAATCACATATAAAAGTTGCCCAGTAGCAAGAGCAGAGAACTTGAATATTTTTTTGCCTTGTGCACATTTTATCAAGGTAAAAATGATTATTCAATCATTTGAAGAGAAGGAGGAGAAGCTAACTCTCTATGTAGTTATTCACAGAAGGGACTGTGTTTCCTAACTATGTCTCTTGGGAAAATGAATGATGCATGAAATCATAAGAAATAGTCTCTAAGATATGCCCTTTTCTACCTGCTTCATCTCTCTAAGGGATTTCTGATCCAGTTCAGCACAAATTCAGAATTTTAAAGTTTTATGATAGGAACAGGGCTTTTAATTTCTTACAACTTGCTTAACTCCATTAGACTGTTCCCTCTTTCCATCTGAAATTACAGGCTAGGTTTAACCCAGTTTTTGATTATTTTTTTAATGTAAAATATGAGTTATTTTCAAAGGCAATATAGCAAAAAGCATGTTTTCAATGACATTACATGAAATAATAGTGCAGTGCTTAGCCATTGCATTAATTTTTCAATTTTCACACAGTCATTGCATTTAGCATACTATGACATCATCTGTAGTAAAAATACTTCCTGTTTGTGTGGGTTTTTTTACTTTAGCAATTTTGAGCCAAATTCTCATGCATCTATCTCCCATCAGATCCAGCTGATCTAACTTAACTGCATACAGATGAAAAACAATTAATAAATTTCCTTTGCTATTGGTTAAAAAGAACATCCAATAACAATCCTTAATGTTCACTTTCAGATTTGTTTCTTCTTCCATGACATGAAAAATTTCTTTGGAGGTGCCTTTGCTTTGTCTCAGAGTTGTAGCAATTTATCATCAAGAACTATGGCTTCTTCAATCAGACAACTCTAATAGCCATTGGCTCTGTTACAGGCATTAGGTATATACCTTCCATCATAAAGTTCTTGTCCTAACATTTGCTAATTAAGAAGAAAAAATAATACAATTTCTGAAATTAAAGGGAGACTGTGTGAGAGATTTTGAACTCACATTGAAAACAATGTCATTTATCCAGCAAAAGGAGCATGTATTCCTGGCCTTGAATGCCTTTGGAAGTTGCTTTCATAGTGTTTGTCTGAAGAGATGTGAGGGAGCATCTTTACAAATCTAACATTTTTACTTATGTTAAGCCAGCTCAGGCCAAGGTCAGGTACTCTTTGTACTAGTTTCTCCAAATACATGTGTAACAGACCACTTGACAGAGATTACTACCAGGATAGGGAGCGAGAGGAAAGTGTAGGAAGAAGGACACTGTGATTACTGCTCATGCTTTGCAAAGGAGGGACTGGAACCCAAGGAGAACTGTGCTGACATTCTGCAGGGTAATAAACACACATTGGGAAGAGAGTAAGGTATCAGCAAATGGTCTGCTTTCTTTAACCAGTGCCTATTCCTCTGAAGGATAAGGCCAAGAGTCTAAACATTCAGCATGGAAACAAGGATGCTGATTCTTTAGAAAATGCACACTGTGGGAAGCATTTTAACCCCTTGTTTATGCTGTTCCTTGCTTTTTTGGTAGCTAATGGCAAAGTAAAATTTTTGAATGCAGACTAGTGACTCCTGGAAAACTACCCTCAGGTCTGGTCATACATACAGCTGGTGTCATGGTCCCATGTGTGCATGGTTGTGCCTGATTATGCCAGACTTTGCCAGCCTGTCTGAGCTGGAACTACAATGGCTGCTCTGGACTTTCATAGTTTAGACAGGATCTAAGCTGAAAAGAGAACTTGATTTAAAAAATAAATAAATAAATAAATAAATAAAAGAAAAAATAAAAAAAAAAGAGGACAGAGAGAGCTAGTGAGGAAATAGCCTCACCCTTTGACTGGTGATGTGTGTGCCCGGTCACATCAGCCTGATCTCTTTCAGCCCTTCTCTGAAGAATTATCCATGATGGGAAGGGAGCACAAGGATATGGAGACATGGAAGTCCTGCTGCACAGGTTGTACATGGGATATATTTCATGCCTTTAGACTTTATTCAGTCAGTTCATTTTAAGTTCAACAAATAAATAATCACCTTTGAATGGAGAGAGATTTGGTAAAGCGGAAGTACAGCCTTATTATTGTTCTTACAAAGATAAGACTCAATGGACTAAAATAAAAATAAGTTTTGTGTCCCCTTTCACTCTGCAGTGTTACTATTTTTGTTGAGCAATGATTTCCTTATGCAATGAACTTTCTTCTATACCACCCACTGTTTCTGTGTTCTTTTTAAAAATTTTAAATGTTCATTTTCCCAAGATTTTCCAACTTATTAAGGAAAGTTAAGGTACCTGATTCTTACTCATCAGCAAGAATTGCTTACCCATTACTGCAAGAATTACAAGTCAACAAACTTGCCTGTAAATTGGGGTCCAGTGTACACAGCTTGTTATCTTGTGTGTATCTGTGTGTTTATCCAATAAAGATATAAGAAAATAAAATCGGTTGCAGGGTCTGTCAACACAGAACACTTTCATATTTAATCACGTATTGTCATTATACTATATTACTATTTCTGAGGCATACATAGATATGACCTTTATTATTCAAATTTCTGCTTAATGTATTTTAACATTGCTGTGCTTTTGATTCATGTAAAACAGGGGTTTTTTTCTAAAATTAGACTGCTTAATAACAATAATGAATGTGAGCTTTAATCTGCATGCAGCCCTGTCCTCTGACTCCCATAATGTACTAAATTGGGATCATTCCATGCATTGTAATTTGGGAAGTTGTTCCTGAGCAATTGCACACAGAGCTAAGCTAATCTTTCTTCCTCAGGATGGGAGATTCCTTCCTGATGCAAAAGTAGGGACTATGATTTCCCTTTCCGGGATACTTGACTTTGACTGATAGCAGCTAACCTATTCCTTAAAATGCTCCCTGAAGCTGATGCTGCCAAGGCCAGGGCTGTGTGACCTGCCCTGCTCAGGCAGAGCATCCTGTGCGTAAAACTATTGTGTCCCAGGGTGTGTGTGGAGTGGCAATCTCTGTGGGTGTGTAGAAGGGTGCACACAGGGAGCAAGCCTCTTCCATCAAGGCTGCTGCAGACCTCCAGCTGAAACAGAAGGAGGAATACAAACACTGAGTTAAAGTCAGGGCAAGAAAGCAGAAAAAAAAAAAAAAAAGTGTTTGGGCAGAATAGCAATATATTTAAAATATGAACGTTTTTTTACTGACTCTAGTGAGAAAAACACATTGACATAATTCAGTGAAACAGGAAATGACATGTTCTTCTAATCTATTTCTGACGTTCCTGAGTAAATTCCTTGCTGTTGTGAGCTGTTACATGGCCATTTATACCTGCCTGTGTTGAGTACAAGTCTAACAAACAACTTTCTTCATTTTGCCCTCTCTGTTGATGCTTTCCCTTTATTTTCTGCTTGTTCTGCAACAGCAGCCATGCAAAATCATCTTTCCAGAGCTGCATACTAGTTTATTTCAGTATCGCACCTTCTATTCTCCCTTTGATAGAGGGTAACAAATTTGCATTAATGTCATCTGAGTTGCTTTAAGAAGTGATCCATTTAAGACCATCTCCCACCATTGCCCATCTTCCTCCCATGCTCCCAGCCCCCAAACAGCCAGTCCCCCCCTCTGTTCAGACAGCTGTAATTGTCTCCCTGCTGCCTGAGCCCTTCTTCTGCCAGGTCTGACTGGTATAGCTTGTCCAGCTTTAGGCACTCTGTAATTTCAGTGCTCTGCCATCTTACAGCCCCTTAATTTCTGACTCCCAATCCACTCTCCAGCTAATTTCAATCTATGTCAAGAAAGCCTGATCCAGACTGCTCCAGCATCCTGCCAGTTGGTGTGGCATTTATGCTCTTGATGGAGCATTGCATGTCTGGGCATTTCCTGGGATAGCATGGGAGATGTGTCTCCAACTCCAAAACATAGACCTTGCCATCACTTGGGCTGCTCAAGGACAGGAAGGGGGCAGAAAATTCAGCAGTGTCAGTCTGTAGCCATGGGCTGGGGCATGCACATCACAGAGCTGCAGCTCTCAGAAATGGCTATCCTGCCCAAACAAGTCTCTCTGGAGCATGCATTTTCTCTCCAGGGCTTCCAGCAAACATTCACCATGTGATTTAAGTGACCAGCTACTCCAGTCTGCTTATGAATAGTAAATGCTTATCATGCAGCAAGGCTGGGCCAGCCCAGCAGTTACTTTCTAGATTAATATTTCTGAGTTCAGAATAAATCAGAGCACATAACAAGCTGTCTTCTGAGTTGTAACAAGCATGGAAAGACGGGCGGAGGTAGAAGAAATTAAAAAATACCTTGTGGTGAATTAGTTCTAACAAAGGCAGAGGGACTAATCTTCAGGTAATCTAAATCACTCTAATCTTATTGAGCTAAAGTCATATATTTTAAGACCAAGTGGGACTTCTCCATCATATAATTTGACCTCCACTGGGACATAGGACAGGAAGTTACACTAATTAATCTCTTTTCTGACTTGAGTAGTAAATATTTGTCAGACCAGACATTAATGGGTTGTTGGGTTTGATATGTTTTTTCACCACTTCAAAAATATTTTGCAATGCTGTCACGATGGAGCACACATATATATACTTTTATATATATAATATATATGTATATATAGGTATATATACACATACACTTGTGTGTGTTTAGATTCACTGTAGGCATGTGGTGAGTTCTTTAAGGTTATGCTTATTCAATTAGGCTCAGTATGGAACTTTTCATCTTATTTTCAGCTGAGGTATACAGCTGAGGTGACTGAGTGAAATTCACATCTCCAGCAGTTTTTAAACAGAGCCCTATTGTTTCACAGTAATTCTGGCTAAACTCTCTCAAACCTCAGTGACACACAGAGTTTTCTCCAGACTGCTCTCCTTGGCAGTACCACAGAAACACACTCTAAGTGGCTGGTGTGAACAGAATTTTAAAAAATCACTGATGTATCTGAGTGCAATTGAAGAATCTGATAAGGTACCACAGAGCACTGCTGTATAAAAAGAAGTAACACAGAGAGGGGACCTCATATCACCAAGTCAGCATGTCATCAGAAATGCAGGTGTTATTAGGTGATGTTCAGATGTTAAAAATTTGTTCTCTGGGTCAGTATCACCAGAGCTGCAAGGAGTGTGGATACAGGCATTGGCCTGTTGAGTTGCTTCTGTCAGCCCTGAGGAGCAGCATCTGGGGCAAACAGAAGACCTAAGGATAAAGGGGTACGAAACTGCCCTTCTTGCAGAAGGCAGGCTTGAAGTCTAAGAGAAAAATTGGGTCTGGAATGGAGATAACATTCCCCACAAGCAGCTCTAGTGGAGTTTTGCTGTGCACTGGTGCCTAGGAAGGGGTTGATAACATACCAGTGTGTTGGCTGCTGCTGGGCAGTGCTCCCACAGCACCAGCCTGTCCCTTCAGCATTCTGCCCTGCTCTGTGTAGGCTGGGAACAGGCAAAACTTTGGGAGGGGCACAACCAGGACAGCTGACCCAAATTCTTCAAAGAACTATTCCATACCATATGACATCTGCTCAGATAAAAAAGCTAAGAGAAAAGAGGGGGTAGGGGGGCATTTGTTGTCTATATCATTTGGTGAGTGTATATTTCACTATTTTCAGAAGAAGTCACAGTGACACTTGAACCAAAGACAGAAACCTAGTATTTTCATATGCATGAATGACATACTGTGAGACATCTTGTATTTTTTATGCTAACTGCTTGTGTACCTGTATATGGTTGCTAATTGGTATATATGACAGAACAGAATATAATTAAAGGTTTTTATACTAGCTCTTGCCATTAAAAATTGCTACAGCTGATAAACTGTTTTCTGAGTTTAGATTAATGGTGGCATCTAATTGAGCTGTAACTGAGCTACAGCTGGTTATCCATACATCATTACAGGAGTGCCCATAGTCACAGAGAAGACTGATAGAGATCAGCCTGCCATGCCTGTCCTTAGTGCCTTCTGTAACTTGGGAGGATAAAATCAATCATATGCAATTAAGCATTAATTTCATTATTGAAAATATACTGTAAAGAAAAATATGTCCCTTGTGCACATTAAGCACAAATAGGACAGCTCATTTTCCCTAGACAAATGTTTTCATAGTGTGAAAAATCCTGCTAAATGTCTTAACAATTTTTAAAGTGCAATTGCTTTTAAAAAATTCCCTGGTAAGTGGATTCTGATTCTTCACTCATGGTCCAGTGCAAGTAAAAAATGTTACCTATCAATTTGACTAAATATTGTCCCACTGATCCTTTTTCTGTGTTCAAAATATCTTCTAAATTGTTACTTGTTTGTTGTAATGTTTTAAGATTTTTTTTGCCAACACTCTTTTTGTTGCGTGACACTAGTCTCTCCTTAGTGACCAAGTAATCTGCTTTTTTGTTTTCATTCATGCTCTGCTGCTCCTAGACTTCTTCCTGCTATGTCTGTATGGAGGAGACAAGGGAAGAGGAAAGGATTTTTGTTCTTATATTTTACCCTCTGTTGCATCTGGCTGGGTTCAAATTAGTCCCAGTTCTGCAACTTCAGCTCATATGCCTGACACCTGCCCTCCACCCTCAGCAATCATATTATCTGATACTTTCTGGATTTTAGATTGCATTCTGTTGAGAGAGAATTCATGTCTTTGTTCTGTATCTAATGCATATATGAAAAAGAATCAGTAATCATAGTAACAAGGGTACACCAAGAATTATTTGCAGAATTAAAAGCTTTTGAACTACTCAGAGTATTTTTTTGCCTTAATTTTACAAATACTTTTTCTTATAATTCAAGCAAGTTTATTGTTTTGTTTTCTAACCTGTCCTCCAAGCCTGTACATAGAATAAAAGTAAGAACTTTGGACAAGATCTATCAGAACAGTCATCCCTTTTTAATGCATAAATCAGACTTTTTACCCACAGCGTTCAGGCAGTTTCATGACAGTGTCATTTGTTTAGCTCTTGACTTCCTCAAAAAAACATGTACAACAGCATTATAGGAATTTGTATTTTGACCAAGGGATTTTAGTGACAATATAAGCCACAAGAAAAAAATCTGGTATTGTTTTAACTCAAAGTTACAGCTAAATAAAAAAAGACACACAGGCATTCTAATGATACACTCTAGGTATCTATTTATAGTCTATTTATATGGCTCAGAGTAGATATAAAGAAAAAAATCAGCTGATACAAACATTTACATTTGGAAAAACATTATGCAAGTTATATCACATGCCTCCTTCATTTTTGGTATCATGTTGCTGAAACTCTCCCAGCAATGCTTTGAACATGTAAGGATAATTGCAAATTTGAGTAGCTTTCTGAAAATTTTGGTTAAAACTTGATAGTTCCTATCAGAATCACACCGAGTGGATATTTATAGCATTTTCACTCCTTTTGCGTGCTTCCTTTCATACTTGAAAGCTTCACATCATCTTATTCAGCAGTCACAGAATAAATAGCTTAGAAGATCATAGCATTTAATTTTGCCAAAAGAGCTTTTTGTATTTCAAAAATTGTATTTTCTTTTGCTATTTTTTATGTGTGATATTAATAGAATTGCTACATTTCAATTAAAAATCACCAGTTAGCAGTAGCAAGATCAGTTTTGTATTCCCTTTCTTTTCAGTTTTTGTATTTGATTATCTGTTAGAAAATCAGAGATTTCAAGGCAGATAATATTCCCAGTGACACAGATGTAGTTTCCTTCCAATAACAGAATAAAGTGTGTTTGCATTGACTCATGACATATGGGTTAGCTAAGAGCTAAACATAGAAACACGGCTTTGAAGCTACGTTTTCCTTCTCAAGAATATTCTCTAGCATGATTTCTATTCATGATTTCTATTCTAGACCCCCTTCAGACTCTCATTTTGGGTCAAAAGTAAAGATTAGAGAAGGCTATACATGTTGTTTAGCTTCACATTTTTTTCTGAGCTTCAGTTCCCAGTGGTAAATGGGAATATTGCACTTCCTTGAGAAGTTTAGTATTTACTAGAGTAGCAACACACAGCTGCCTCACAAAGTCACAAGAGCAAATGAAAGAGAGATAACAAATGAAATGAGCAAATGAGAGATTTGTTTTCCTTCAGGACATGCAGCCAAACTGAGGTCCACTTTACAGTGCACTGCTCACATGAATCACAGTACATATTACCAGTAATAAGTGCTGGATTAATGGCTCAGATTTTGGATGGAGTTATCACTCAGCTACAGAGGAGTAACCCACTCTGAAACCATGATTCCCTTGCCACAGAAAACCAAACAAGGAGTCATCAGTTCCTCATACTGAGGTGACACAGCAGCACAAGGGGGTCTCTGATCATCCCAGGAGCTGAAGCCACAGTGTGTTATGATCAGGGGAAGGTGTGGGCTGGTACAGAAGGGCTGAGCTGTGGGGGGCTGTGATGATCAGTCTAAAATGGAAGAGGGAATGGTTCAGCATGATGGGCAATATTTTGGGGTTGTTTGGATGGCCTTGTGGGTGAGGCATGATGAAGGTTTTTGAGAGAAGTTCTGCCATCTCTTTCTGAAAAACACAATAAAACCATGTGTAGTCTTACTTCCAAATTTCCTTGTGATTATTATGATACTAAGGAATAGTTCTCCAAGTCACAGCAAGCTGACATCTTTTTTCTGTTATATTTCCATGTGTTCAATATTCTTTTTTTCCTTCTGATCCTCACACAAGAGCAGTTCTATGCAAGCATTCCCAAGGACATTTTGCTACAGTTCAGCAGTGGAAATTGCTGCCTCTCCATTTGTGATTTGGGCATCAGATCACAAAATGGATAGACACTGTATGCTCTCCGTTTTACCACAAGCTTTCTTTACACCATGTGGAGATTTTCCCTTTTAAATGGCATGAGGGAGTCCATATTTCTCTTTCAACATTTCACATTCAGTAACAATATTTTTGCAGGATTTTATAAGGTAGAAAGCAAAGATAAATGCTTGAGAGCTTTGTCAGCTGACTGTGAAATGAACTTCCCTTCCCCCCTCTCCAGCTGATGTACAGCATCCCGAGTGGTGGTCTGACAGCATAAACAGGGACAGAAATTTCTCATTCACTGTCTCATAGTTAGAGAGTAATTTCTGCTCTGCCTGCACTGCAGTGTGCTATGGAAATGTAGAGCTACCACGAGGGATGATGGACAGTCCTGCTGTGCGTGACTAACAGGTGCCACACAGAGAGATCTCACTGGCCAGGCTGGATGTATCTCTGCAGAGGGTCTCTCCTCACAAGCTGTCATGCAGTTTCTGCTCCTCCCATCAGGGTTTATAAATCCACAGGCACACATGTAAGTTGCAGGAGGAAAAGAAAGGTGATATTCAAAGATCTTCTATATAAATCACCTCTCTCAAGTAGGTTCATGCAACACAGTTTTAGGAATCATTTACAGAGGTGAAAAGCTGGAGTTCCACTATTTATCTCTCTAAAATTATAACTGGATTTACACAGGTGTGATCAAAAGTCATGTTTGCTTTCAATAGAAATCTGCATATTTATATTTCTTGATAAGCTGCTGAAAACCATGGGCACAAAATGGCAGCATACCCTATATTTGAGAGCCAAATGGGTTCTTACATTTTGAACTGTAGAGCCATAAAAAACCCTGAAACCATCATAGGATTTCCTTAGGTTTATAGCACACAGAGATGAGGGAGGGAAAAAGGAAACAGTTTTATTTCTTTTCTGTTTTACAGTCAGTTTGAATCCTCTCTGTGTAAAATGCTAAACTTTTTCTGACCTTTCCCACCATGAATTTAAAAAATGTCTCCTCTCTTCTCAGTCTCGGATTTATAGCAGAACGCCTAATGTCTGGTTTGTGCATACACAATTAAAAAAATAAGAATTGCTGTTAGTTATCCGTGTAACACCATGTGGGTGAATTTGGGTGAGCATGAAAGCTCCAGTGAACTGTTCACCTCCACAGTAAATGTAGCAAACAATTCCCTCTAAGTTCACAAACTGAATGCTGTTTTCCCATGAAGAAAAAACTCTTTATCATTCAGCCTGAATGTGCCCATTAGGATGGCAAAGGAGTGTGGATCTAAAAAAAACTTTTTCTGGCATCTGTGGGAGAGGGATTCTGCAGTCCCATGGCAGCACAGGGTCCTCTCAGCTTCAGCCTCTGGGTCCTCAGTGCTCTCAAGGACTGTATCCTTTCAGCCAGAGTCAGGTCTCAGCGGCCTCACTCCAAAGCCACATAATTCTGGATTTTAAAGCCTGATGAGTTGTTTCAGTTTGCATCAGTGAGCCTGAGATCTGAACCTAGTCTATTGTGGACAGACTGTCTGAAAGACTCCTTCCTAAGCTTTCAAGCCAGCATCTGGGCTATTGATAGCAATCTTGGAGCCAGAAGCTGTGAAATGCATCATGAAAACGAAGCTGGGGGTGCCTGAGTGGAACAATCATTGAGGACTCTTTTTCTAACTAGGGACTCAAACATCCTACCTGTTTGCTTGCATAAACACATGCCATCAGATGGTTCGAGGCTAGAAGACCTTGAAGCATGAAGAGTTATCCCTAATTACAATCTTGACCTATCTAATGTAGCTGCAGATTGCCTAATTATCTACATAAAAGTTTAATTACTCTCTGAATCCTACTAAGCCACTGGCCTCAGTGAGATTGGTGGCAATGATTCACAAAGGTTATAACTTGCAATTAGATGGCAGTAGGGCACACTTCAGAGGAGAGAGACTGACAGCCAGCACCACATAACTCTGTTAGTCAGCCAGCAGGGAATTTCAGTTTTTACTACCAGAGAGGATAAAGATCTGGCTTCATAATCCTTCTGGGTATTTTAACCATAGATCCTTATCTAACACAATTTCTGTATATAGCAGTCACTGTCAAGTTGCTTTGTTTCTGAAAGGTCTGCTATCGTTAGGGTTTCTTGGTCGAGAAAGGACAGACTCTTCTAAATGAGTAGGAGTAAAGGGCAGAAATTCCCTCGATTCCTTGGTCAGAGGCACCTTGGCCACCTTCTGTTGGGAAAGGTGCAATGATAAAGCAGAAATGTGCAGAGGTGAAGCACAGGTGAATGGATTAAAAATGAACGGATTAAAATTAAAAAGAAACTCAATCTAAAGAACAAAGAATGGCTGCAATTTTTGCTTGACTGATGCCACATTGCACAGATGTCATGGCGAAAAGGACATAGCAGCTACTCTGATGGACATTAGAATTCCTGGGGGTAGCACTGGGGAACTCACAGGCAGCTAAAACCTGGCCTTGCTGCCCTTAGGAAGTCCTCGTTGCCAGATCCATTTGAGGTGGTTCAGGTTTGCCTGGAGCAGAAGGTGCAGGGCTGGTTCAGAGTGCTCTGTGCACTTGGGCATGCTGGAGCAACTCACAGGAGGCTGCTACAATTCCTGTCCCTTCCAGCAACCCATCCAGCTCAGAGGGACGGGGAATGAAGCAGGAGTGCTTTTAGAAACACTATCATCCCCTGGTTGATGACTGTCCACCAAAGCCCAGTTTCAAAGCATGGTGAAACACACTCAGGTCATCTGGGACTCAGGCTTGTCACAGCTGTCTGCCCTTTAGCTCGGAGATGCTGGAACTCTTACAAGCTCACTGAGCAGGCAGCAGCACAGCCTCTCTCCCTGGACCAGCCCTCCTTACACTGCATTCTACCAGCAGCCTGATGATTGGAACCACATCCACAGCACAGCACAGGTTCAGACAGAAAGGAAGCAAATCATGCTCAAATGCCTGTGTCTGACCTGCCTTGTATCTTCCCTGCTGTGCTCTCCCATAAGCCAGAATTGTAAGAAACTCTTACATAAAATCGAGGAACAGTTTTTCCCTCGTTTTATGACCAAAACAATTAAAAAGTAGTCAAGGAAAGTTTTGTGAGAGGTAGGCATTATCATTTTGAACAGATATTTCTGTGTAACAATTCTACCTTCTCCTAACTATCCTTTCTGAGCACTTGGGCAGACATTGCTCTGAATGCTGTTGCAGAAGAGCTCGGCTCTTGGAGCAGCTTGGTTTAGTTGCTGCTTGCCATTGTCTCTTAGTCTCCTGCTGCTTTTCTAAGCCTCAGCACAGGCCAGCAGCACATTTGTTTCATTTCTAATTCTTGCACGACAAAGATACAAAGCAGAAATCCAGTTCTGTGTGCACATGTGCTGGCTGTGCCCCAGGCCTGCCTGGCCGGGCTGTGGCAGGGTGCAGTGAGCTGCAGCAGAGGCGGCACTGCCCCTGGCAGCTGCTGGAACCCAGCAAGGACTGCAGCCTGGAACAGGCAGTAAACAGGTAATTCATCTGTGCTGAGCACCCCGGGGCACCTGGGGAAGGAGAGCAAGCTGTTACTCCACGTGCACCGGCTGCCCAAGGTTTTCCACGGGACTTCCAGCTTCCAGCTTTCTCCCAGCCTTGGTGAGGACACTGGGCTGCAGCTCTGGGCCATATGCAAAGTCTGATCGCAGGGAAGGAAGCTCCCTTCTCCTGCTTTCCTCCCTGACACATGGCTGTTGTATTTGCTCACCCAGGTCTTCCAAATGTGAAAAACAATAGAGATATGGAGAGGCCAAACGGGACCCTTAAGAGTGAGGGAGGGAAACACTGGAGGTGAAGACAGAAGCAGCAAGAGCACAGTCTCCAGAATACCTCATAAATACATCTTTCACTGTTTCACTGTTTCAGTTTAAAAATTGGCACAGTAGGAGCTATGACTTTGTTCCCATGACATTTCATCATTAGAATAAGTGCAGCTTTGGACAAGATGAGTGGAAAATTACTTAAAGAGTCAGTGATGAACTAACACATTCAAAATCTTCTCTTGTTCAAGACTCAGAAACATTCTCCCTGCAAATCTGTTTGAAGATATAGCTTAAGAGCAAAGGCTCTGAGGATAATGAGACATCTAACTCTTGTGGTAGGTCAAAGAACAGACCTGTTGTATCAATCTTGAATATGGTTTCACTAGCCCATTATTTTGCTCTGGTGCTTTATCATGTTGTCTGAAGGTTTGTGTCAGTTCTACCTTGTCACTTATCTTTCTGTTTCTTGAACTGCTAAAACGAAATGCAGAACACAGGTAAAAAAATTCAACAAATGTAAAAAATGAAATGGTGAATCATTAGGCATTGCCAGAAATTTAACAGGGAAAACTTTCATAAAATGTCACTCAACACATTCAAAACTTCTTCTTCCTTCTTCCAAAAGAGACAGAACAGTATAGCTTATGGTTGAGAAACATTTTAGAGACTTGGGGTTTTTTCCCCAAGTGGGAAAATGAAAAATTTATTCATGTGTAACAAGGAAAGAGGAACCAGGAAGACTCTATTACACGAAGGTTATTTTAAGTTCACCTTTGTGCTACTCCTAACTGCTTAGTTAATTTTTAGAACTACAAAGATTTCAAACAATGTTTGTCCTCTGGGCACCTGGATGTCTCACAACTGTTAGTCTGCGGCTTACAAACTTAGAGATGAGATTTTTCAAAGCTGCAGGAAGGATTTGAATGCCTATTAAAGTTAGGTTACTTAAGACCTACTGGTATTAAAAGACTTATCCTAAGTGTTTAAAGCCAGACACTCACATTTTGTTAAATTCCATTATAATGGTAGCAGCAGTGCAAAGCTTATTGATTTGTATTTTTCTTTTTATAATCAAGGTGTTTATTTAGAAAGTTAGTGACGGATTTGTAACTGAGATTCTCGACATGACTGCTTTGCCCTTATAGCCAGTACATCACACACACAGACACACACATGCTCTTTGGTGTCGTGGCAGCTGCTACATAAAAGGCAGGTCACACAGATAGATCTCACTCCTTGACCATGCCAAATGTTGGAGCTGCAAACATCCCAAGGAGCAGAACAACCACCAGGAACTTACTGGCTTACTGGCAGCACTGAACAAAATGAGACCATGATGGACAGTAAAGAGACACTTGTATTACAGATATTTTGGATTTCATAGATTCAGTTTGGAAGTAAATACTGCATGGTATATTAAGTGCTGAATTGTTTCAAACTTGGTTACCTGAAGCTTCCATTTACTTTTTAAAGGTAATCCTAATTAAAGTGCTTACTTGTACTCTATCTCTGATAATTAAGAGTTAACTAAGTAAGACTTGGTTAACTGAGAAACAGCTACTGGACAAAGTATAGATATGGACCAAATTATATGTTTATGTGTGTGATATATATCAATGAGCAAATTGCAATTTAC
The DNA here is from genome assembly GCA_030060385.1 of Muscicapa striata striata. Lineage (NCBI taxonomy): Eukaryota > Metazoa > Chordata > Aves > Passeriformes > Muscicapidae > Muscicapa > Muscicapa striata. The sequence continues at coordinate 629,865 of JAREIS010000326.1, forward strand.
TAATGAGAGATTATTTTTTTACAAAACTTAAACCTTAACTTAGTTTCTCAGCTTTTCTTCTTTATTATCTGGTATTAGAGGAACCCTACTCCTTTTATACACACTCCAGCCTTCTTTTTGTATCTAGGAAATCAAAATCACAGTATCACTTAACATCTGGGAGATCATCTGATCCAAGTTCAAAGAAACTTAACATTATGAAATGCATTGTCTATTTGGTGTATTTAATCATGTGTAAGATTTCACACAAGTTATTATGTAAGCATGCAAAGTCTATGTCCTCTGACTTTAAGAAAGTGGAAGGACAAATCATTTAACTAGCATGTTCTTTTTTTTTCAGGAAAACCCTTAAGGAATGGGGATGGTGAATTTGTCTGACATTTTCATTCCATATGGCTCAACCAGCAAGAAGTATTACAGGTTCCTTTAATTTCAACACTGGTATTATCTTTAAAGAAGAACATCCCATGGTGAAGTGTTGCACTTTGTTCTGCCAGATATAAATAACTATATTAGGTTAATATGATTAAGGCTAATGAGACTCTGAACCTCATCCAAAAATTCTGTCATTAAAGCACATTTACTACTGATGAATTAATTAGTGAAATACAAATCACCTTTTAAGCAGGATGCCTGCCAAGGTTGTTCCAAAAATGCCAACATCCAAGCATTTTCTCTGTGGTTGCTTCAGCTTATATATCCAAGAAGGGTATAGAGGAAATATGCTGCTGATGTATGCTCTGGCACTGAACCTGAGAACCCAGAGAGCATAATTTAGCACAGGGAAGGAAAAGGGTAGTGTGGGTATTTACCAGCACCTTTAGCTCAGGGGACTGCTGCTCGCCATTCTTCCTGCCTGTTTATACCCTCTTTTTGGTTATATTTAGGAGCAAAAAGGAGAGGAATATTTGGCACGATTTTGTGAATAGCAGAATATAATTCTTCAGAATATATTCAGAATATAGGGAACTATACATCATGATGGATTTTCTCATGAGACATTTGTGGACAGTTCACAAACAACTTACAAGAAAGCTGTAAGAATCACAACTGGAGCCCTGGAAACATGGTTAGCCTCACTTCTCTGATATTTAAAGAAGTTCCAATTCCTTTCTAATTTACTTAACTTCAATTGAAATTGAAAGACAAATCAAATTCAACCAAAATTATTACCTAGCCAGGCTTCTCCTGACATCACGATGTCCATGACGTAAACTGTCCAGCCATTTTTCAACAAGCTTGTAGCTCCTTCTTCAGCTCAGGCATCCAGTCTTGACTCCACTATAACTCTAGTCAAATAGCTCTTGAAAAAGATAATGCTCTTTTGTTGTTATTTCTAATAACCCTGAGATTTTTCTCACTGGGTCAGAGCATCAGGTCTAAAACTCACAACCAGGTTGTGAGTTTGATCCCTGTATGGACCATTCACCCAAGAGTTTTCCTTCATGGCTCTTGTGGGTCCCTCCCAACCCAGAATATTCTGTGATTTGTTTTCTGTTGACTCAGCCCAAACCTTGCACAATTTGTGTCCCTGCAAGAACACTGAGCTCAGTTCAGCAGGAGGAGAGAGTAAGCCTGACCTGTCCAAGCTCCCACAAGGGTTGCAAAAACTTTAGTCTACAACCACTTTCATAATATATTATATGATGACCACTCATAATTATTTTGGGGCCTCTTTTAAAACCCCCCTTTATGTGGCTGGCCTAAGAAGTGAGTTTATCATGGGATGTGCCTTTGTTAAGGATTACTATCCTGATTTTGTTTAGGCATCATGAGAAGCTATATGGGGTTTGCACAGAAATTGGCTTAATAGTCTTTTGGTGCTCCCCAGGAGAATCTGGTTTCTTTAAAAAAATGGGAAGTGAACAAGTCTCAGCTTGATCAAGATGTTCACATTCTCATAAAATATTGTTGAGCTAACTATGGAAGTGCTTCAGAAAATCTCCACAAGTCAACTTTAAAGGTTTCCTGGTACATATGTATCAGTTTCTGTTTAATTATTGAGTCAGGCTGTTATATGGACATGTAAAATCTTTAATCTATTAGTATCAACCAAGTCCCATCTGCATTTTTTTTTTGTCTGCATGCTGTCAAGTACATGTAGTGGTATGGTGGAAGGGCAAAAAGAGCTAAGAGAGGCTTAATATTATATACTGCAGTGCTTTTCACATCCTTGCATTAGGCAGCAAAGACCTGAGTCTGTTGCTGCTTTGTTTGGCATAAAAGAGCAGCCACATGACCCAGGCACACCTCCAGCACACATGGCAGGGTGTGGGTGTGTGGCATGGACACATTTGCCCGCGTGTTCAAATGCACATGCTGTGCATGCAACAGTGCCAGGGAATTGTGTGCTCACTGTGCACAGTGTCGTTGCATCTCTACCACACACAGACTGCAAAAACTGCCTTGATTGAGAAAACAGGCACTGGCCAATCTCATGGTGCTGCCACCAGTCCATTCAGAGAGAGCAATACGTTTGTTCATCGGTACCCGAGCAGCTGCAACAAAAGCAACAGGATCATAGAGTGTGCACCCAATTCACTGTCTAGCTGATCCACATGGATGTGAAGGTACATCATCATCAGTCAGAAAGCACTTATGGGGACAGTATGCCTTTGCAGTGCCATGTATGTAATTAATTTACACTGTAGGGCAGAGTGTGGACCAGTCACTGTCACTGGATTAATGCAGTTCCTGAAATGAACCCTCTGTTTGGCAGGGATTTTGGTCAGGGATTCACAATCTCCTTCACATCACATGTGACAATGTCTTTATCTACTTTTTGTTGTTATTGTATGGACTGCAAAGGCCAAAACTCTCTGAATATCTGAAATCCATCATTATGTTTCCATGCTAAGAGTTAGACAATCAAGAGCTGCTTTAAAATACACATTCATTTACAAAACATCATTTTGCATATAATTGCATACATACTTAGTAATATATAAATGTAAATTCAGTAATTGCATATGCAAATACACAGAGCTGTGATCAGTGCTGAGAGATGTCTGGAATGTGTCTGACACTAAATTGTTGGGCCAGGGAATTTTGAATTGGACTGATGTTACTATTCTCCCAATTATATGTATAATCACTACCTGACAAATCTCATGTACAGGGTGTGTTTAGCTGTGATCTCTAGCTCCTATTCATTACCTGCTAGAATGTTATAGCACTCTGAAGCATTAGAAATGCATTTATTTCTAATTCAACTATCTTTTTAATCCTTTCTTCTTTATTTCTGCTAGACTTTTTGTGTAAGCCTTTCTTTTTTTTTTTTTTTTTTTTTTTTTTTTTTTTTTAAACATTTCTGTTTTACTTTGATAAGGCAATCCTTTAGAAGAAAACAAAGTCCAGAGTTTCTGGACCTGAAGACCTATATTTAGACTTCTGTAATCAGATTTATGGTACCTAAACAAATACCTCATCATCAAAGTTGTTGAGAACCCATAATTATCATCAACTTCACCGTGTATCTTGTTTCCACAAATCAAGAGCTACACAGGCTGGTTTTGAAAATACACAGATCAGTGATGTTCTGTTTTTAAAAATATGATCTTTTGTGGCTTGTCTGTGAAATTGGCGGCAAGTTTAGAAGAGAAGAATTCCTAGCTGCCAGGCCTATTGCTGATCCTTTCACTGCAATAGATGGTTACAAAGGCACAGGTAATTCTTTCATTGAAATTCAGTCTTGTTTTAACAGGAAATTCATTAGACTTCAGAGGCTTAAGGTGGCTGTACAGCTAGCCCATGGACTGAATTTTTTAATAATAGCACAGGGATCTACAAACCCACGATCAATTTGAGACTGATTCCTTTCTACATGACTCTGCAAATTCTTAAATATATAATTTATCACTGAATTTTTCTAGCAATCTGCAACATTTGCTAGTTTTCAGGAAAGACTCTTTGTATGTCAGTATTAAAAAAAATGGAGAAAGAAAATTACCAATGAGGACTGTTAGAAAGCACCTACCCACTGTGTAAACATGAAAAGATATGCAACTTTTTTTTTTTTTTAATGTTTTCTCACAATTATTGAAATGTTTTTGGCTGTGGAAAGAGATGCTGAATTGTCACAGTAGATCACCCTAAAGGCATTATCACCAGATATGTATGCAGATCATTATTGAGTTTTCCTTGCTCATTGAGCTAGCCTGTTCCACCACATCCTCTCCAGAACCATCTGCATACTGCTCATTAAAGCTGTGGTCAATAAATTCTCTGTAAGGACAGGGTTCAAGCTTTCTTTTATCCAAAGCTTAGCAGAAGGAGGCATGAGAGCAGAGTCAGAAAAGTTAAGACTTTCTAGCTTTCATAGCTGCTAGACATGGCAAGATGAAAGCCTGCAGAAAATACTGCCTGAGACAATTATGTGAAGCTTGAGAAAGAAAAAGTATTAATTTGACACCAGGAAATGCTTTAAAAAGAGTCTTTTCCTGATGGTGTAAATCGAGGGGATAGAATCCATTAATAGATCTCTTGCTAATGAAAAAGACTTTGTATCTAGATTCCAAGCTTTATTTTGTCACTGCTTTGACAGTCTGTGATGTCTATAAGTGCTTTTCTGATATTCTCATGTATTGAATGAAGCTGACGTTCATTAACTAGCTTTTGGCTTCTGAGTTTGCTTCCAGCTTAATTAATGTATTTAGGCAGTTAGGAGCTACATTTACATGAAAATGAGAGTATAACCAGCAGAACATCTACTGATCTTTTCTCATGTATATATAGAGATATGCTTGGGAATGAACAGGGTCAGTGAAAAAATCCAAGCAAAAGTTTCCATATTTAGGGTAAAATAAACAGAGCAAGTACATATAAAATACGTTGAGCAAGTCACTTGAAGAAATGTGGCAATGATAGATGTGATGAGAAAGAGTTTTCCTTCGTTTTGTTTTTATGCCATTTGGATTAGACAATTTCAGCATTGTAATACTTTTCCAGCTTGTAGTTAATTAGCAATGGTTGGTCAGAAGATACCAGAAAAACGTTTTGTACAATGTCACCATGTCATTAGAGGTAGCATAGTGCCAAAACTTGCCAAAAGTCCTGGAATCAGCCTGCAAAGGCTGATAAACTTCCTTAGAAAGGGATTATGTGTCAGATAAAGCACAGAATTACAAAACGAATTTGCCATGCAGGGTGCACAGTGTAGCAATATGGGAAAGGACTTGGAGCCTATGCATGATGGTGACACACTGGTTTATGTGGGGGTTTTTCAGGATTGTCAGAGCCTCTCACCAACAAGAGGAAAGAAATAGATCAGAGAGACCACACACAGACCAAGCTGGCATAAGGAATAGGGTCATTTTTCAAGCCTTTCTCCACATCTACTTTAGATTATTCATACATCCATTTAATCTGGGTTTTTGCTGCCTTATATTAGTGAAAAAATAGCTTTAATGAAGAGCTATTCAATGTCTAAAAATAAGGCAAGCTTGACAACCCTAAACTAAGGGACAATACTAGGGAGGTTTTCTAAGAAAATGGGGTGTTGTGTAAAATAAGGGATTTTTAATGAATTAGTCTTAAAATTAGGATCTGCAGGCTCAAGCAATTTCACATTACAGGCTTAACCTGCTATGTAAACCAGCCTGTATTATTTTTATATCAAAATATGTACCTTGAAAGGCATAAGGCATTTCTGGATGTGTAGGGATGAAAGGCATCTTTTGATATAAATAATTTGGAGAAGACATTCTATAAATAAAAATGAGCAAGGAAACATTTCTGTTTTGCTGAGTTGTAATAAAATGATCATGAAAAATTTATTCTGATTCATAAAAAAGATTTGGCCCAAACCAATCCTGTTGAGTCAGGTGAAGGGAAAAGGCTTTATTGTCCTCAGAATTGAAGAGATTATTCAGTTGCTGATTTACTTCATTCCTCTCTGTCTCTCCCCTTTACCTGTGTTTTCTGAGGCTGAATGACAGTGTGCTGACTAGTGAAAGCATGAGGTGGTGGTGTTTGTGGTGGTTTTGCTGCCTTGGCAGATTCCATGGATCATTGCAGCACTGCCCAGGTGGCAGTGAGGTGTCCCCTGCCTGGTGCAGCAGAGGCAGCATGCAGGTGCAGTGTCCTGGCTGCCCCTGCACACAGAGTCAGCTGCTTTGTGAGGACTGCCACGTCCTCACCTACTGAGGCAGCTGCAGAAGTTCAGAAGGGACTAAACAGTTCAAGGGCATCAGAGGTTTTGGTGGCTATCTCTCCTAACCATGCAGCATAACACTTCTATTGCAAAGAGATTTCATTTCCAGGGTATGTGTCAAAACAGCCAAGATTTTAGGGCCTGTCTCTACTCCAACAAGAGTAATCACTCATGATACCATCCTCATATCACAATTTTTATGACCGTTCCTGGTCGTGTAACTTCAGCTGTGGTGTAAAGATGTGAAAGTCATCTACACAAATTTAGTTAGTCTCAGTCAAGAAGACTTTGCGTGATCTTCTGCCAATGTGACTCCTGTCTATGCTGGGAAGGGACCCTCTGTGAAAGAGAAAACAGCTTTGGTTTTTAGCTTCTGCATTGAGATTTTTGGGTGTTAAAAATACAACACTTTTGCGTCATAGATCAATGGTTCCTCTGCTCTGCCATCACATGACCAGAAGGTTTCAGTAGAAGCTGTAAAAAGAAAGACTTAGAGGCTTGTAAAACATACTTGAGCAAAGACATGAGACTGAAGAAAATGTTTTGGGTTTTTTAATACAAGGGCACAGAAAATAAAATTGGGATCATATCTCCTAGCTATCTTTCAATAGCATTTGACACTTAAATATAGGTTATCAGAGTTTCCATAACTGATGGTAACAGGCAAGGTGGTTTAATAATCCTAGGTGAGGAGAGAGTGCTATGGCATAATGTGGATTTTTTAATATGTAAATAAAGGTCAGATTTATTCTCCTGTCACCTCTTAAGTGTTTTGCTAAAGTCAAGCAAACATTTTGATAACCATTTTAAAAAATTTAAAATTAATGTTCTTAATTCTCCTGATCCCACATAAAATCTTCTAAAAGTGAGACTAAACAAGTAAATTTCCTGATCACATGCATATAGATGAGGTGATTGATGAGGTATGATGGTAGGTCACAGAAAGTGCAGAGCAGTCATCCAGGCTCTTCATTTGGCAAGGCTAATACCCTGATCTAAAGTACAGAGACATTTAATGCTAGCTTTGCCCCCCAGGAAGAGGCCACAAAGGCTTGTACTGGGACAACATTTCAGCTTGGACAGTGATCTAGAACACCTTTAAAATAGGGCTGTGAAATTGTATGCACAGAAAACACAGATAGACACACGTTCATTTGCTGGGTTCAAAGAAAATAATTACAGAAAAAACCCTGTCTGCTATCTGGAAAATAGAATTTAGTTTTCTTGCTTTCTCTTGAGTAAGAAAGAAATGCAATTTTTCTAAAAACTGTTTCATTAAAATCTAATGATTTTATGGTTGAGAAAACAGAGAAAGGGTTACAGTTTCCTTAAGTCCTTAGTGGTTAACCTGTCTTTTTGGGCCCCTGAAGACACCCTACCCCTAAATTTCTGATGTGCTCATGACATCTTTATCCTATTAGCAAAGTTTAGACCATCACATTAGAGAGCACAGCATGAATTTACTTAGGCTAATCAGCTCCTGAAATGCCCATGAACTTCCCAAAGGCACAATGAGCAGAGACTACTGTTAGTCCTTGGGATATTGCCTACAGCCTGCCAGCCACATTTTCCTAAAGGTTAGGGAATAGCAGTATTTGGTTGCTGTTGACTGATCTGTGCTGATGCTACCCTGTGGGCTCTCCTGGCAGCCACTGCTCCTGCCCATCTGCTCCCCTTCCCAGCCAGGTCTCCCCACCTGCCATGGATGGGCAGGAGGCTGGGGGCAATGCCAGCCCTGGCTGGTGTGCAGAAGTACAGAGAGCTACTTTAATCACCCAGCAACAGCTTGCATCATGAGCTGCAACACAGAGAGAAGGATTGTCATCTCTGGCCCTTTTCTCTTGCAGTGGATGCAAGAACAGCAAGCCCATTCGTGCTCAGTGACATATGCCCAAAACTTGTCTTAACTCACTGTATTCCTGTTAGCTGTCTCTAGCTGTCTAGAAAAACTCAGTAGAAAGTGTAGGTGTGGTAAACAGATGAAGGTGAGATTGCACAGCTCCTGTACAGCATGGCCTGTGCTGTCTCCTGCTCTTTGAGACCAAGGGAAAGGCAGAGAGGAGGGTGGCCAGCAGAACTGAATGGTTCTGGGCATACTTGGAAGGAATTACAAAGTGCCCAGCCAGGTCACAGATGCAGTTTTTACTGCCACATCTCTAGCAGATTACACCATTTTCAGAAATACTGTGCATCTGTGATTTGCATCCTCAGTGGGCAGAAGGGGCTATCCACACCAGAAAGATAGCTTAGTGTAAAACATGACCTCTACAGAACTTGTCAGCTTCATCTCTGTTCTTTGGGTTTAGGAACTCTTCTTATTTCAGCTGAATTTTTGGTTCACCTGACTAGCTTGTACAGTTTTTCTTGATGCAGATGAGGAGGAAGAGGAAGATTATGATTGTTTTCCAAAACCAAACACAGCCTCAGCCTTTTATTTCTCATCTTTTCCTCATTATATTAAAAAATTAAAAAGAACATTGCAATAACTAATGTCAGAACAAGAGGTGAGACTTAGGCACCTCAGCACTCCTATCAACCAATAACTCCAAGCATGTTTTTAATGCTCCACAATTGCCAGTTTTCCTAAGAGCAGTTAAGTCACTGTGTGATTACAACACTCTCTTCTGGGGAAAAACAAAACAAAACAAAACAAAACAAAACAAAACAAAACAAAACAAAACAAAACAAAACAAAACAAAACAAAACAAAACAAAACAAGCAACAACAAAAAACCCAAACAAACAAACAAACAAACAAAAAAAAAAAAAAAAAAAAAAAAAAAAAAAAAAAAAAACAAGAACAAGAAGAAAAAAAGAGCATTTACTGAAAATTTTCTGCAGTTTCACCCTCAAAATTAAGATGTCTGTCTGACAAGCAGAAGGATGGATCTCCTATCACATCGATGAGCTGACTTTGTTTTCACCTCTCCTCTGTATTTAGCTGCATCAATTCATCATTATTAGCATGTAGGAGTTTGGTGTTTCCAGCAGACAACAAGAGAGTTGTCTCTACTTCATTCCAGGATTTTTGTTTTCCAATTTAATGTTGGAAATTCAGTCATTTCTTGACTGAAGCACTCCTATAGCTGTTTCCTAAAAAAAACACTTGATGGGAATGGGGCAATATTTTCAACTGTCTTCCTGCTAAATCTCCAGCTTCAAAAATTAGCTTCTAGGATTTTCCATTAAAAAGCTGAAGAAGAGAAAAAATAAAGGTCTCCACAACAATTACAGCAGAAAATTATCCTCCTGCATCAACACTTGTGGGACCTTCTAATTTTATTTTGCAACTTTGGCTTTATTAGATGGAGCTGTGAATTAACCCCTATGATGCTTGACTGCTGTTACCATTTATTATTCATGTTGCTGTTCTGCTTGGAGGCCCCAAGCAGAACAAGTGACTAAAGTTCTTTTACTAAACCCTGACTGCAGTATAAAGACAGCCCCTAATCTGACCTCAAAAGTCTAACAATTCAGAGTCTGATCAAATACACCTTTTCCCATTTCTCCTGAGATTTTCTCCTAATGTTGTTACATTTGTGCTCCATCTAATAGCTAAATAGTAACTTATAATGAAATAGAGGGAGACTACAGAAGCTCTGGTGTGTCTGCTTTAACTCTGCAACAACCCAGTTAATTCATAGTTAAATCTCTTGTGTACCCACAGAATTTCAGCAGTGGTACCCTTTCATACAAGCCTGCAAGAAGAGAAAGTATCATGGGCCCCCATACTACCTCTCTATGATGGACAAGAACACAAAGCCTATATCTGAAGGTCTTCAGGCTCTCTTATATTTCTGGGTTTGTTTCTGTGTTGACTTCAAATTCTGCTCTGTGTGCTGAAAAGCAGGAACTCCTTCGATATATACATTGTAAAAGCAGTGAAGTCTAGTCTCTATTTTTATTGCATTCGCAGGAAGAGCAAAGGTTTGGAAAAAAAAAAAAAGTCTTTGAAATTGTGTATGACAGCTTATCATGAACACCATTGTTATCCTGTCAGAGAAAATAGAGTCACTTTAATTCCAAAAGAAGAGTGTAAGAACTGGCCAGATTCTCATCTAAATTATATGGCATATATACTGAGCAGTTCTTTGGTCTACCTGATTCATTTTAGCACAACTGAGCTCAAAGTAAGTCTTAGTATTTAATCTGCAGATTAATATTTTATTCATATTTAGAAATATTGCCAAAATGATCCAAGATATTAATAGAAAGAGACCGACGCAATAGCAAAATAAGTTGTTTTCCAAATCTCCCTCACAGAAATCTACTACAGACTGACTGCAGATTACTGCAACATATGAAATAGTAATAGCTTCAGATGCCTCAGATTAAATCCACAGAACAAATCTATATTAAAAGATTTGGGTCAGAAATGTAACAAGTCCATACAGAGGTTTCTGATGAAAAATGGCAGTGTCTGTGTGAATTTGTATGAAACTCTAATATTTGTAGTTATCCCAAAGAGGGAATCACACAAACTGTTCTTGCAGTGATATTCTTGGGCTGAAGGGTGTCCTGGGATGGCCAAGAGAAACACATGAAGAATTGTAGCCCACACTGTGCGCTGGAAGTTGGTTTTCTCTGTTTCACTAAATGCTACTTTTTCCCATCCCAAAGACAGAAGGGTGGTCATACATTCAACTGCTGTGTATAAAATACCACAATATGCAAGACTAGGCTGAAGGCAAACTCTGTGTTGGGCAGTCAAGGACCTAAAATTCAGAAGTGCCAGTCTCTCACCTGTGTGGTCACTATAGTAAATCTGCTAGGTATATACTCTTACAGCACTTTCCATTTGGTCCTTGTGTTGCTTGTGGGTGGTCTAGTACTCAGCTGTACCAGCCTTTCCATGTTATCTTCTCTTTACTGCATGGCTTGTCCCAGGCCCTGTTGGGTGCTTTCAGTGTAAAAGCCTTGCTCCATTCTTAGGGTTGTTTAATTCTTCCTGAGCTATTCTGAGGCACAAATCAAAATTTCACACCAGAACCAAAGAAAAACAGATTTTTGTTTTAACCTCAAATGATTTTGTGCCTGCCCTGCCAAATGCTCAGCTAGCTGGCCGTGTCCCCACAGTAACATGTGTTGAGGTAGGCACTGCAAGAGCCAATCCACAAGGACAATCACAGAAAAATGCAGAATCCACCCCCTGAACAAGGGATGCCTAAGCTAAACCAATGGCAGAAAAAGGAAGTCCTGCTTCTCTGTGGGGTATAGAATGCCCCAGTGAATAGGAGGATGTGATATTTCCCTACAGATAGACTCCACAGCTTCTAGGGCTTGTGGTCCATTCTTCTTGCTTTGGGTAGATGAGCAGGATTCACTCCTTTCTTTCAGAATGCAATCACCAGTAGAAGAGAAGGAGGTGATGCTCCTAACTTTTTATTGGAAGCAATAGGAGTAAAAGGGGAACATGCATGGTCCATTTCTTCTAGAAGAAAAAAGATATTGCCCCAGATGGTTTATTAGTTTTACTCTGAGTTGGGAGAGACATTCATCTCCCAGTTTATGGAAAATTAATTAAAAATATGTGACACAAGCAGTCTGAAGACAAATGTTCATAATGGGAGACATTGAAAATACTGTCAATAAACCTTGGCTGCCCTTCTGTTGATACCTTCTGCAACTTTTCTCCTTCCCAGCCCTTCCACTCCCAACAGCTTAATTTTTCCAGTCTTGGTGAAAAAGAAGTACTTTAGTTTCCTCATGTATTCACAGAGATGTGCTGCAGTGCCTCCTGTGCCTGGAGTGTTGGAATGGAAAGATACAGACTCTCTGGGAAGAACAGAGAGGGTGTTACCCTCCATGTCAGTGACTGGAGTGCATGGAGTTCTGCCTGGGGTTGGATGCTGGACCAGGATTAAAGGAATGGCAGGGACAGGGGACATGAGTCATCTGTAGGAATAACCTCATGTTCATGAGCCCTGGTCCTCCTGGGGGACTTCAACCACCTTATTATCTGCTGGAAGGACAGTACAGCAGGGCATTAAACAACTCAGGAGTTTCCTGGAATGCCCCGATGGTAACTTCCTTCTCCAAGTGATAGAGAAGCCAACAAGGAGAGGTGCTGTGCTGAACCTTGTTCTCACCAAGAAGGAGGGGCTGGTGTGGGATGTGAAGCCCAAGGACAGCCTGGGCTGCAGAGACCATGAAATGATGGTGTTTGAGATCCTTAGGGCAGCGAGGAGGGGCAAAGCAAGTCCTGGGCTGCAGAGGAGCTGCCCTGGCCTAGAGAGATCTGCTTGGTGGTAGAGTGCTGTGGGATAAAGCCCTGGTGGGAAGAGGACCCAGGAAAGCTGGGATCACCTCCTGTTCAAGGATCATCTCCTTCAGGCTCAGGAGCCTCCCAATGAACAGGAAGCCAGGGGAAAACCTCAGGAGTGTGCACAGATGAACATGGAGCTGCTGAACAGATTAAAACACAAAAAGGAAGCTACAGAGGCTTGGGCCAAGGACAGGTAGCCTTGACAGGTAGCCAAGGACAGGGAGGAATATGGAGAGATTGAATATCCAGGGATTAGATTAAGAAAGCTAAATCACTGATAGAATTAAATCTCACCAGGGACATCAAGGGCAGCAAGAAAAGCTTCTATAGGTACACTGGTGATAAAGCAAGACTAGGAAAAATATGGGCCTTCTCCAGAAGGAAGAAGATCTAGTTAGCCAGAATGTGGCTCTTTTGCCTCAAGGCTCACCATTAAGTTCTCCAGTCACACCACCCAAATTGCAGAAGGTGAAGGCAGTGTTTGGAAGAAGGAAGACCCTGAGCTCACTGTAGAAGATCAGACACAAGAACATCTAATGAACCTGAAAGTGCACAAGTTCATGGGATCTGATGATACTACCTCAGGTTAAGCCACAATCAATTACATTTGAGATGGTTTAGAAGTTCTGTGACCAGAAAAGGGGAAATATAACCCTGATATTTAAAAAACTATGGGGAGCTACAGGCCAGCCAGTCCAACCTCAGCGTCTGACAAGGTAATGGAGCAGAAATTATGTGAGGTAGATGAAAGGATAAGCAGGTTATTGGTAACAACCAACATAGTTTTGCTAATGACAAACCATGCCTGACAAATTTGGTGTCTTTTTACCACCAAAAAGTTGTAACACTGCAGATAAGGGAAGAGCAACCAGCATCATTTATCCAGACTTGTGCAAAGCACTTTACCCTGTCCTTCACCACAGCTAGGGTGATGAGAAGCACAGAAAGGCAGCTGTATCCAGTGCATCAAAACAGTGAGGCAAGGAAGGTGATTCTTCCCCTCTTTTCTGTTGTGTGAGATCCCATCTGGAATACTGTATGCAGCTCTGGGGCACAGAGCATGAGAAGGGAGTGGGCATGCTGGAGGAAGGCCACAGGACCTGTGGGACACTTCTCCTCTCAAGAGCAGCTAAGAGAGATGGTTGTTCAGGGTGGAGAAGAGAAGGCTCCAGGGAGAACTTACAGCAGCCTTCCAGCACCCAAAGGGGCTACAGGAAAGCTGGAGAGGGACTGCCATGTAGTGACAGAAAAAGGGGTAATGGCTTTAAACTGAAAGAGGGTAGGTTTAGATAGATACTAGCAAGAGGGTGGTGAAGTACTGGAAAAGATTTTCCTGGTAAATTGTTGATTTTACTGTGAGGGTGGTGAAATACTGGAAAAGATTCTCCTGATAAACTGTGGATGCCCCATCCCTGGAAGAGTTAAGCCCAGACTGGATGGGGCTTTGAGTAATCTGGCCTTGCAGAAGGCATCTCCATCCAAGGCTGGGGGTTGAATTAGTTGATCTCTGGAGTCCCTTCCAAAACAAACTATTCTATTATTCTATGCCTAATGGTGTTCAAATGAAGGAGGAAAGACAGAAAGTCCTGTATAGAAAAATTTACTGAAAACAACTGATTATTTTGGAGGAGTGAATTACTATTTTTACTGGAGTGAATTATTATTTTTACTATCTTGTCAATCTTTTGCCTTTGAAAAGAATTATAAGCATGAGGCCAAAGCACTGATGAGTCATTTGGAACAAAAATGCTTTGCAGTGATGCTCTGAACATACAATTATGTGCAAATGTACATGCTTCCCCACAGACAATTAATCTGAAGATCAAGGGCTGTTGAAGGAAACTTGAAGTTTCCTTCAAGGTTGCATTCAACTTGTTTCAACTATGCTTTTCAGCACATAACTATATTGCAGGTTACTAAGTCACAAAGTAGTGCTACTAGCAGCAAGTCACACTGTGAACATTACATAAGAAAAGGCAAAATTGCTCCTAGAGTCACACTGCTTTACATTAATAAACCTTGAAAATGGGTTTATAAACCCTGGGAAGAAGATGAATGGAAAGACAAAGGCCATCAGTAGTAGTAGCTGATGCTTTCCCAAGGCAGCAACTTCAAGAATTAATTCTCTCTTTAGCTCTCACTCCTTTCCACCATTTTTCTTGTCACTGATGAATTTGTTGCCACACCATATTTCCAAGTAGGACATCATGAAGTGTCCACTCATCCAAGAGTGCATCAGGAAAGGGGAAATATTCTTTTAGATAAAAATAGAAAAGGAGTCATAGCAAGAAATAAAATGGTAAGACCTCCTACTACAACGCTAAAAGTCCACTTAAAAATCTTATTATCAATTATCCTTTACTGTGCTGCTCCCCTTCATTGTGTGAGTTGTTTGCAACATGGCAAGCTTCCAAAGCTATTTTCCAGGAGCTTTGCAGCAGATGTGATAATTACAAGATGTGCCATCATAGGATTTTGACATTTATCTTTTTCCCTTAATTTTATTTTTACTACCTTTCGTTAAAGATGGCAGGGATTGAGGCCATAAACTGCACAAACTCTGTATCTTATGTGGCAACCAATATTAGAAAAGGCAAAATTATTTAAATTTTCTGTCAAATGGACAGAAACAAAAAATTTTATACAACTTCAATAGAAGCATTTAGAGGCTCCCTAGTGGGATTTCTTTTCAGCTCCTTCTAATCCATAATTTTGGTAGTAACACAAAATCAGACTTGGTCGGAAATTTTCGTGTCCAAAATTAGATCAGGTTAATAATAGGAATCTAAAGCAATCCAAGCTTATTTCTTTCCATCTTTTCCTTGGAGCTTTTAAGAACTTCCTTCCTCCAAAGAATCAGGCTCTATAGCATGATTAATTCTTGCTGGCAAGAAACAAGAATGCTATGACACTTGCTAATCAGGAGGGAAAAAGGTGGGAAATAGTCACTCATCTGCTCTGAAAGAAGGATTTCTGTAGCTAAGGATGTGAATATTAATAAATCAAAAACGGAATTGACAATTAGAGTAGACAGTCTGTGGACAAAGCAGCAGATGTGGCTATTCTTTTTGCCTAAAAAAGAGGATCTTGAGCAAAGGCACTGTGCTTCTCCCCTTCCCCACCCCCTCCCCCTCGGAATATGACATTGTGAGCACTCACACACACACACACACACTCATCACCAGGGAAGCAAATTTGTCGAGTGGCAGAGAAAGAGAATACAACCTGCAAAACACAGAGAGAAGTGGAGAGAAGGACATATGGTGATGTTTTGCTGTGCTTGATATTGTCTTGACATGAAAGACAACTCTGCAGGAGGATTTGCAATGCCCATCAACATGCAAAAGCAGCTTTCAGCTAAGCAGTTCTGATAGCATTCAGTGGCTAACAGGCATGGAGAAGTGTAGGCCACCTGGGGTCATTGAATAATTAAATTCAATCCTGGTTTTCTCTCCTTCACTGTGGATGAGAAAACCAACAAAACACAATAAAATAAAAACAATGAGCCCTGACCTCAGAAAACCAAGGAAATCTGAAGGTTTTTCTCACATAATTAGTTGCTTAACTACTGGTTAAGCTTTTGTGCTCAAGCCTAGAAGCTTCCACACCAGTTTCATATCTCTTTGTGAGATGCCATAGGATAATAAAAGACCCAGTGGCGAAATTTCAGGAGGTGAGGCAGGGGGAGGGGAAATTCTATTCCCACCTGAGCTGTTGAAAGTACTTGGTCCAGTTGCTCTTGTCGAATTATTTTGCATCATAGCTCTTTCAGGGCTGCAAAACACTCAGCATACAGCAAACCAGGCTTCCCTGCAAACAGGAGAACTTTAAAGGCTTCTGGGCACCATAGGTTGCAGAGCTGGGTAAGAGTTTTTAATGAGCTGCACCTAAGTAAAAGCCAACATATGTTTTTAGTTTTAGCTGCAGTGTGGCTCAGGTGGGAAGTAGATTTCAACATATGAAGGCAAGAACGTTTGGCTTTCCAGCTAACCACTGCTTCTCCTAATATGAGTATCTGAAGCCTTATTCCTGCACAAGGATTTAATTATGAAATCAGGGATTTTTATGCAGGTAGAATTTTGTGTATCTAAATACTATGCATTCAAACTGATTCCATTAACTTTGCTTTATTAATGTAAAGATTTCAGCCTTTTGAAAGTCATAGCTTATGGAAAGACTCCCTATTTAATGTTTTTTAAGCTAGATAATAATAGTTTTTGAAACTACTAGTAGTAATAGTAGTACATAATCATCATCCTCTGTACTAACAAGATATTGCCACTTTTTCATCTTTAAAACAACTTCCAAGCACTGCCCATGAGATGGGAGCAAGTCCGATTATTTCCATTTTATAAACTAAGAAGTTGAGGCAAGAAACTAAGACTTTTCTATTTTACATCTAGTATAAAAACTTACTTGCTGAAAATATTTTGCCTTGTTTTCCTCTACTGTTTCTACATATTCATGTCCAAAATATCAGAATCTCTGCTAATGAAATTTTCAAGCTCTTTAGCCAGCACTGCTAATCCCACTCAAGATTTTGATGCGTCTGTGCTGATTTCGAACATAATTATTATTGCCTTGTCTTTTTCTTAACCTATAATGTGTTTAGCAGCTTCCAGCAGCAAAAGAGAAATTTCATTTCTGTATCTCCTTTGGCCTAGAAAGAACTTCTGACTGTTACTGATGTTGCCCTGCAAATTATTGAGCCTGAGGGCCCACTCATAAATTACATGCGGTCCTCTGTACAAATACGTACCAAAAAGACAGTTCTTGTTAGGAAGAACTGCACTGTACAATTTAGGTAGTGCTGATGAGGAACACCTCTTTTACTAGAGTTTAGGAGTAATTTAATATAGCTTGAGGTTCATGGTGTTTCTTACTGGAACCTGCAGCAGGCATGCGTGACACAACATGCCCATGCCCAGCATGCTTGCATTCTTAGGAGATCTAAATTCAAAACTTAGGTGAAAAAAAGTTTTCATCTTGCTCTGTTTGTATTTTTGCATTTCTGTCTTCCTTTAGGATTTCATCCTAAAAGTGTAGTGCTGGATTTTAAAATTATTCAGAGGATCATATTAGCATGACATCTGTTAGACAATGTAAAAATATGTTCTGCCATAAATTTTTGCCTTGAATCAAAATCCACAGTACTCAGTGGCTTTCTGCAGACATACCCTAGCAAACATCAGAGTATTTTGCTGTGGAGTGGGTTTACTGGCTTGACTGTCACCAGCTTGTTCTAGAGCTGGTAATTCTGTTATTTAAGCTATAGTTTATTTTATGGAATACCGATGTTAATGATACTTATTTCCATTTCAAAAAAAAAGAAACAAATTAAAGACAGATTTTATACTAAGACATATAATGTAATGGGAAAAAAAGAGGGGTGTTGTTTTGAGTATAAACAACACAGGCATTTCATCATTTCATGAGCTTAAAACATGCCTTTTTTCCTCCTGTTTCCCCTTCTGTAACACTGTAGTCCTCTACCTCATGAAATTACAATAGTGTGAGTTAATACCCCATACCTTACTGGTATGCAAAGGAAAATTAGACTGTGAAATGTTACAACATATTCCAATACAACAGACAATACATTTCATAGTCATTTGTTTATTTCATTGTTCAAGTGAATATTTGCCTCTGGCTCAGAGAGAGTGCCTTTTCAGCCAGTAGTATCTTTTGGCAGCCTCAGACAAAAACAGCCTTCCTGGCAAGGGAGGGATATTCCACTGCTGATGGATTGTACACTGCTCTGCTCCCCAGCCCTAAGTCCCCCAGCCCAGCATTCACTTTTTGGTGTCTGAAACACCCCACAACTATTTACTCCCTGTGGCTGAGGAGAGTAGCACAAAATGCATGCAGCAGCCATTATCTATTTAAGTCCTGATTAGATGTGACTTTTTCCACTGTCTAATTTTCTATTGTAACCACATAAATTAGAAATTTAATTTATTGGGATTTTTTTTTTATTTCACTTTAAAATTCATATTATATGCTTAGCTATGTGCATGGGAACCTCTTTCACTACACTTGAGCCTTCTTCTTCCTCCCTCATGTTCTGGAAATCTGATGACTGTAAAAATGTATCATAAAACTTTCTGAAAATGTTTGTAAAGGAAAAGAAGATAGTGTGGAAAACAAGTCCAACAGTATATCAGTGTACTTGAATGAAACTGTGAGATGCAGTATAGTGTCATATGCAGTTGCCCTTACTCCTTAATCAAACAGGAGCTGTCATATCTGCAAGTCCTTTGAAATTGTGAATTTTCTTGGGATTAGTTTAATTCTATGTAAATTCCACGAAATCTGTAGTTTGCAGATGGGGTTTATATCTGATGCAGACCACAATTAACAGCATAATCCCTCTAGGTACAATTCTTCTTATGTCTTATGCTACACAGCTGGGAGTAACTATGTGAGTCATCCTACTGAGATCCATGTAAAAAGTACTGAGTAACTCCACTACAATAGGCCTTCAGATTAAACAGAAGAGGCTCTTTGGTTCAATTACACAAATAATTAAACAATAAGAAAGCGATAAGACCAACATCCACCACTCTTAGACTAACATAGCCACACACATACAGCTCTTTGTGTCATGAACATTATGACCTCATGACATTAGAAAGATTACATTTTTGTTAGCCAGAAGAAAGAATGTCATGATGTCTCCCATTAATTTTAAGCCACAAGCCCTCACATGATTAAATTTGCAGGAACTCAGCTTCCCCAGCAAGGTAAATGTTCTTAGAAAAGCCAGACATCAAAATGAAAGCTGAATTTTTTAAGAGTATTCAGGGCTTAATACAGCTCCTGCATGGTACTTCTGTCTGTGTTTTCACAACAGTTCAGTATTTAATATGATGAGGAAATGATTTTGTGAATGTTGAGCTGTTTTGAAAATCCTGAAAACTTGAAAAATGACGTAATATTTTCAGAAGTGGTGAAGACATTGCTTCAGAAATTAAAATATTATCTAAAATACACAAACAGATTCCCATTAATAAACAAATCAAGATTTACCAGCATAATAAAATGCCTGCAAGAGCATCTTTGAGGACACAGGGGCCTCAGTAACTCATTCATGGGGCATCTTCAACCCTCAGAAGCCTCCAAGTTCTAAAGTTCTATAGAAAGCAGGAAAGTAGATATTTTTGAAAACAAGAAGAAGCCTCTTATCTGCAGGTTCTTTAGAAGTTTAAAACAATTTTAAAATGTGGTTCTAAAGCACTTTTGACCTATAGTGGGTACATTATTTTAAGTCTTCTGCAAACATGCATTTGGCAGACAAGGATGAATGATTAAAAGAATTTTAGTTGTTTTGATAACTTTCCTTCTTTTCTGCTCAGATGTTGCCTACCAGGAGCTGTGTTCTCAAAAGCAGACAAACACATTTGCTGATGTGTTCCATGAATCATTTTTTAATCTACAGCCCATTCAGAAACAGTTCACTACAAATATTCAGAAACGAAGATTTGTCATTTAGTTAGATAAATTACATGATACTGTTTATTTTTGCCTGAATGGGTGATTCAGATAACTAAACTGCAATGAGAAGATTGTCAAAATGCAGTCTGAATGTTAAATCAGACATTTGGAGCTACAAGTGCAATTAGAAACTTGCTAAGAGTTGTGTGTGCAGTAAGGGACTCATGTATATACATGAACAATGTCCAGCTCCTTAGCTGTTATAAATCAGAGAACCTCTGTGAGAGCTGAGATTCTGGTCCATACCTTCAGCTTCACTTTCCAGAGCTACATAAATTGAGCCAGCTTGTATTTGGATCTTCCT
Organism: Muscicapa striata striata; assembly: GCA_030060385.1. Lineage (NCBI taxonomy): Eukaryota > Metazoa > Chordata > Aves > Passeriformes > Muscicapidae > Muscicapa > Muscicapa striata. Next base: position 650,078 of record JAREIS010000326.1, read on the forward strand.
CAAAGTGCTATTGCATGTTTTAATGGAAGGTGTCCTGCCCAGAAAGCAGATCCACATGTATCTCTATGACAGTCTTCCCAGTGAAGTAATAAATTAATAATTACAGCTACTCCCAGGTATCTCAGTTCTAGCTCTTAGCCCAGTAGTATCTAGCTTGGAGGACTGAGAACAGAACTGCTTCAGGGTAGACACAATTGATTTACATTTTTTAAGGGCACTTTATGGGGCATCCACACCAAGACACACCCCACTGCCTCTTGATCAACCTCCCAACTGCCTTACAGAGATTGGTGCAGCTGCACTCTCCACACCCCATTCTGATTTTGCTTACTCTCAAGCAGGAACTGCTCAGAATACCTCAGAATTTCAGAAGGCTAAACTGGGTATAAATAAAGATCATAATCTCTTCTGTGAGAACTTGATAGAGATCCAGATTGGCCTGTGCTCTGCCAGGGCATTAGTCACTTTGAAAATGATGATAGTGCAGCTTTAGTGAGCTGCACTCCTGCGGTCTGTTTTTCTTTCCCTTAATGGAGATCACACAAGATAGTGTAGCCTGAGTCACTGGTTCTCTTACCGTACTTGTCCATCAACAGGTCTGCCATTTCAGGGATGACACTTCACCTTTCAGAGCTTACTCATACATTAAGGGTATGCATTATTATTACTGTCTCCCTTGGGAAGTCCTGAATCACTTACAACTCTCTGAGACATAAGAATCAACAAAGAATCCAGTATCAGGGCTGTTGCTTCAGCATGTTAGATTATGTAGTAAAAAGTTACCAGAGTGGCGTGCTTGCTGATAAACACTGTGGCACAGAGCAGGTCAATTAGGCAGCTTAAAATGTTGACGAAACTGTGCATCTTTAGGTTGCCTGCAAAACAGTCTACAGCATAAATTACAGTTCTGTATTTGGTATCTGGTAACATACATGTCTTAGCAGAAGAAGCTCTTAAACAATGATGTGTTGATGCATACTTCAAAAGTGAAGCTCCCATGCTCTCCCATACTTAGCTGGCTGCATACACTACATGTTTAGCTGCATCACTGGGAAATTTACTCAGTGGGGAAAAAAAAAACAACAAAATGCTTTCAACATAAAAAGCAGGCACAACAGCTTGTTAAATGAGTAAATTTCTGAAGGCAGAAGCTTCTTACTTGTGACAGTAATACAAGCATATCAAGCAATATGGGCAGATCTAATTTCATTTTCAAAATTCAGCCATGGGAGGAATTTAAAACCACGATTAAAATACAAGAGTAAATCAGAAAAATAGCTCCTCTGTGTGTGTAATTGAAGGGACAATTAAAATAATTACAGAAAGAGGTGTACAGAGAGCTGTTCATAACTCAATTTTTCATCCCTCGAAACCCTTTGAAAAATGTAGCCCAAGCAAGATTTTCTGAAAATGACAACATATTATTCCTTCAAATATACTAAACTATACTGCCTAGCATCCTACACATAAGGTAAAGAGTTTTGAGCATCAATATTCTAAAACAGAAATATTGTACCTGTGAAATAAGTGATAAAATGTGTGATATGACAGCAAGAATCCAAGCGCCTGGGAGAAATCCTCTCTGTCAAGAATCTTTCAGATGTAATCAGAGAAAGATTAACTCTGTGAGAGGGAAAGATATAGCTCAGGGATAACCCAAACTTAGTTGATGACAAAATTGTAGTAAGCACCTCCAAGTCCTGAGCAATTTTTTTCCAGCAGAATTTCATTTTAGAATTCTGAAGTTAGTTACAGGATTGCATATCTCCCAAAGAAGACACAAAAATTAAGTGTGTAAGCCTTGATGTGGATGCCTGATCAGACACCTCAAGGGATAACAGATTTCAACAACAGCACAGGGGATAAAGTTCTTTCTGGAGTCTCTTGTCGGGCTCATTCATTCTCGTGGCTTTATTTTAAAAAACTATATAAAACTATATATAAACTAGAGCTCTCTGTTGCTCTAGTTTATGCTTCACTGAAGTTGTTCCAACATAAAACTTGAGTAAGGTGTGAAGCAGCTCTTAAGATTCTACAATGTTTTCACTCAGTTGTGGCTGCTAAATCTTGCTGTGGCTGATGCGCTATTGATTTTGCCCAACATTTCTTTTTAATTGATTTGAACTATATATATGTTTTACAGCAACTGAGGAAATAAGAATTGAGTATCTAGCAGAACAATATAGTCTGTAGACCTCTGGTAATTGGGATGACAGTTTATGTGGTACATTTTTTTCTCTGTTTTTACCAGTGCATGTAAATTAAAACCCCCTGCAGATTTGCTTTTACTGTGATGGATATAAGAAGGTGTAATGATCCAATAATTCTTATGCTGCAAGGCAGTTAGGAATAGCTATTGCAAATTTAACTAAAATTATATGGACAGCAGCTGAGAGTTACTGATGTTGAGCACCCACGACTCCCTCTGAAATCCATACAAGGTAGGGGTGCTCATCATTTCTGAAAGTAGGCTAGTAATGTGTTCATGACAGGCTTTGTATGTACAAGCCACCCTGTGAGCGGCAGCACTAATTAGGTCTGATTTCAGGAAGACTGCGTTCACACTTGCCTGCCCTGAAATAACTCCCAGTCTTTCCACCATGGCCTTCTCTCACCTCTGTAACCTCAGTTCCCCCCGCTCTGTTCCTAGAGCTGCCTCTGCCCACGCTTCTGCCTCTTCCTCCAGGTATCCCCTGCCCCATTGCCTCCTTAATATTTCTTGCTTCTTTCTTCTACACCTCCCCTCAGGCACCATACACTTACCTCTTACCTCCTTTCCAGTTATTTTCTACACAAACTGAAAAAAAGCCTGATTCACTGATTTGCTGATGGCTTGCTTGAAGTCATTTGACCATGTTGGCTGGCCAGCTGGCAGATAAAACACAGCAGGTAATTACTTAATTCATGCTGAAACCCTCCCCTCATTTGGAGTACTTATTTAGCTCTTTTCCCTGTCTAGCTGCCAGTTTTCATGAAACCTGGAGGAACAGAAAATATCTAAGGCTGATACCTCTCTGATAAATTGAGTTGAAATAAGCCAAGAGAATCAAAAGTTATTTGAGGGCAGGACAGAAAAAAACAAATGGGCAAGTAATACTGTCATGCAAGTCCTATTTCCTTAGGAAGTCAAGCTAATAAAACACGGAGGCAGATGTTCATTTTACTTCTCTTTTCACGATCTTTTTGTCCACTTGGATCCCAGTTCCACAATTTCACCAGTATTAGAGGACCTGTTTGCCCATTCAGTAGCTCAGTTACACCCCAGAGCAGCTACCTGCAGACATCACCCATGGGCCCATGGTCTGCATGGTCTATGCCCATGTGGAGATCACACAAGCCTCCACTTCCTTTGGACAAGCCACTGGCTTTGGACAAGCACTTTTTTGTTGCAGTGACTGTGCATGGTCCTCCTTAATACTGTCAAAATCCTAGAGAACAGGTACCTCATGCAGTAAAAGCTTCCATCATTTTCTTCCTTGATATTGCACAAATTCCTGGGGATCTAATCCATTAGCTGTAACCTTGCAGTCTTATCAGTCTCTTTGTGTTATTACTTTATGGTGTGTTTAGAATTGCAAGGGATGCGTGGGCTTTTTGTTTTTCTTCCTAGAAAGCAAACTAAATATTTTTATCACTTTGTTCTATTATAAGTGCTTGATCTTTTTTCTTTTTTTCACCTCCCAGCAGCTTTTGGAGGTATCCATAGAGATGTAGCACACAGACGTAAACTGAACAGTGACTTTTCCTCCTTGTATGGGAGTTGTGGATGTGAGATAGATGTTGATTCTCAGAATCGACAGAGCACTGTAAAACCTGTGGAGAAGGTTGTCCAGTTGTTAACATGGATGTGTTCCTTAGCCTAGGGCAGCTGTAGTACTATAGTTGGCACAGCAGTGCTAAATTTTTTCATGAGCAGTAAAATAGAGTTCATTGGTGGTCCTGTAGCTTTTTCCACAAAAGGGAGGACTTTTGTCCTACTGTAGACAAATTCCATATTGAGCAATTTGTGTAAAATTAATGCAATATGGTTTTTTTCTCTTCTTGCCTACAGACGTTGAAAATTTATTTTAGCCTCATCTAAAAACACTGGAGGGAACTGGGTTTAGAGCAGACTCTCCATGGACTAGTGTGCATGCTGCCCATCATACTAGTCCTAGCTGAATTAAAACTCACAATGACTCCACAAGCACATCCTAAATGCAGCACACATGTATCACAAGAGGATTTTAATTACCACAAATGGTTCTAATTATAGATTCCCATCACACTTGAAGTGATCTCAGCACTGCCACTTCTGAGAAGACATTGTTCTACACAGATTGGGTGATCCACAGCCCTTTCCCCACACCTAAAGGCACTGGGATGTCACACCAGCATTCACCACAGCCAGATACCTCATCCTAAACCCCAGTGAAGCTAAACCCATGGCACAAAAGAGGTGTTTGGGCGTGGTTTCCCAGCAATGCCTACCTGACTTTCCAGCCTGTTGGCCTGAAGGCAGATAGGTAAAGGGAAGAAGCAATTCCACCTACAAGTTCAAGGAGGTGTCACCTGTGGTGCTTCATCACTCCAGATGGGTACAGAACTCAACAGGAATGGCTGGGGGCTTGGTCCACAGCCTGAGCTTCTCCCAGCCCACCACTGAGGCATGGAATGTTAGTTTTTCAAGTCTCCTCAGCATTATGGGCTAAGAAAATTTTGCTGACATGAAGTTGGAAAGCAAATAACTTCTTTGGACAGATCCTCAGTTTGTCAGAGTTAATGGAGCTCTTATTCCTCTGAGGGAACTGAGAGAAGTCCTCTACCAGACTGGATTCACTTTACCTACCCCTGAGCTGTGAACTTCAGAATGATTCAGCAGGGATGACAGATAGGGAAGTCATCACTACTTCTTTTCTCCTCCATGGGCCCTGCTTTTGAAGGCTTGGCAGCCTGGTGCTTGGTTCCCTCCAGTCCTGCCACTGCTAAGTTCTCCCCTAAAAGGGAAAGAGAGTGGCTGGTGAGAGGGAGGCATGTTCAGCTGTAGGGAACAACCCTTGTGCCAGGGCCATTTCCTCTGCTCAGTGTAGCAATCTCTGTCCCCAGAGCTGTCTCCCAGGGGATGTCACACCTGCACTACATGCACAGTCTGCCTGTGGCCAGCACTAGCCTGAGTATGAGGCTGTTTCACTGGAGCCAGGCTCAGTTGCTCTTGACCAGACAGCTGGGGCAGCAACTAGAAGAAGTTAGTGTGGAATGATGTCTCCTGACAGAGATACGCCTTTCCCAAATTGCTGGGGTAATAAAACAGCTTCCAGCCTGGCCCAGCACACACCTATACTGGTTCTGACCATCCTGTTGAGCCACATTCCTCTCAGAAGCACACCAAAACTTTTGGCAGGTGTGAATGGTTGTCTGCTGAGTGTGGCAGAGGACCGTGAGCTGCTCTGCTCCTTGCAGATTAGCTGTAGATTCTACATGTCTACATGTTTGTCAGCTCTGAAAGTGGAAATCAACATGATTTTACACATTCAGCAGTCTTTAGTTTGTCTGTAATGACACAACTCTTCAGAAGGGCAATTCAGAGAACTGTTAGACCACTCTTTGGAAAATCTGCCTCTTACTCAAGAGAAGGCAAGTCTGCGTCTCCAGCAGAACTTAAAAACTACAACATCCATAACATTATCTCAAATAAATATTGTCTCAGACCCCAGCACTTCTTGCTGTGCCTCTACAGAAAAAGAAGCTAGTTCTAAACCTCAGATAGGAGTCACAGAAAGCTCAATGGATCAATAAACTCAAGGATGAGAAGTACCTCAGAGTCAGTTTAAAATTTGGTTTAAAAACCAAGGAGATCATCTTCCCTGGGCTGCCTAAACTAATGATGATCCCACAGTTTGGAACAGATCCTGCAAAAAATTTATTACACAATTGATAAAAGCCTGATTCTGTGTGGTACATTTTTGATGCTCTATTTCCATGTAATCTGAATGAAGAGGGTCTTCTTATATGCTGCAGCTACCACTTCTCTGGAAAATCTCATTGTAAAAAGCAGGTTTGCACAACCATCCTGAGAAATAGGATGGTAGAGAAAACTATACAGGGAAACTTTTCTGTACTCCAGTATCCTGGCTTATGAACAGTACTGGATACTATAGACATCAGCTAAAGGAATCATGAAAAGTCCTGTAGTTAATACTGATTTCAGTTATTAACCTAAAATGGATTCTGTTTCATCCCAGCTATTACTTGAGAAATTTTGCACATTAAAAGGAAATAGTATCATCTGACTTACATGTTTGCACAGTGCATTATAATGAAAAAATAGAGGAGCTTTTTGAAATATTCTGAATGATGCTGGAGCTCTCTTCCTTTCTCAGAAGTGAGAGCAATAATGGGAAAAGAGGGTGCAGGGGTTTACTTCCCAGAACTTCTTTTCTTTACTAACATCAGATGACATTTGTGACCACACAAGGAGAAACTTTTAGGAAGGAGGTTGACTTCCCAGCTGTGACAGTCCTGCAAGCCAGAGGGACTCTAAGGGTCCAACAAATATTGAACAATTGTGTCTTCTGAATATTTATAAATTACTTTTATGAATGACAACACAGATGGTTCTTCACTATATTTTTGCCTTTGCCCACTTACTCCCCCGATCTCTCTGCAATTAGCTGGAGGGCTCTGCAGTGAGGGAATACTTTTGGGACCCTCAGGCTTTGGGCATGGTCTCCCTCTCCTCCAGCCATGAGGACGAAGGCCTGGTGATGCTTTTTGTGTGTTCAGATGGAGGCCTTCCATTTATGGGTGCTGTCTCTGAAGTGTGCTGGACCACATTCCAACCTCTTTACTTTTCTAGCTTTCCCCCATTGCAGCTCCTTTTGACACAGATGATTGTCTGCAGAGCTTGCTCCCATAATAGCTGTATCTTGACTAAAAAATTCACCTACTAATTGCCCATACTAGAGATCCTATACCTTTTCTTTAATGTGCACAATAATAACGCAAAAGCAACCCTCCCATTAGCCTAGCAACAGCCAAATTATACCAAAGATATAAAGAAAAATGGCTTAGACTTCTAGGCTTTGCAAAAACAAATCCTTAGGGGAGATTTAATCGCTAAATGCTCTGAAGCTGCAGCTGTACAAAAATAACAATTCAGTGGATACAGACCAGAAGAAGAAAAAAATAGAGATCCATTTAACCAGTAGTAACACAAACAACAAACACTCTGTGGGACTGAAGAGCTTTCATTGTGTGATATGAAAATACATCTTATTCTTTCTGCTTATACTCAGTTCTTGGTAAGACAATTTGTCTATCTCTTCCCCTCTTCTTCTAAGATTTCCACAAAATGGACCATTTTTGCTTCACATTTACTAATTCATTTCAGTTCTGGAAGAAAAGACAGTTCTGTCAGTTGTAATATCTCTTCAACACTCAGCAACACGCACAGGGCCTGGAAAATATATGTTATGCAACAAGTCAACCATTTATAATATTTCAAAAGTTACTTCCCTTCTGAGTTCTCTAAACAAATATGAAAGGCTGCTAAACCAGAAAGAAATCACATTCTAGCACTGAAAACAGCAATGAAAAAATGCCAGTAGTAAACTTTCATTTTAACTCTCAACTGCTATAACCATCAATGGATGAAGAGCAAATCTTTCACATTGCAAAGTACTTGGTTAAGATTTTTTTTAACCTTTTCAGCACCAGGATCTAAAGAATGCTGTTCTTCATATTAACCCTTGAATTCAGTCCAGAGAGACTTTTAAATACCTCTGTGTGAAATGTTAGGCTTCTATCTTGCAGGAGATGGTAGTCTTTTTAATTTTTTTAAAAATATTGTTGGAGTTTCATAGGAGCCTCTAAATCTCATGGCCAAGCACTGATAAAGTGCTGGCTGGCTCCAGCATCAGATTTATGAAATCAAAACCAGGGTCAGACCCATGGAAAACCTGCAGTTTCTCTGAGTTCCTCTCTGCCAAGCTCTCTGCTAAATGTAGAACTCAAAACAGACTGAAGGCTTCTTGCAGCCCTGGGGAGTTCTTGGCTGGTAGACAGGGGAGGGAGCCCTGCCTCCTTCCTCTCTCCCCCAGCCAAAGTGTCAGGATTGGATGCAGATGCACTGCACTGCCTTCCAAGTTCCTGCACTAACTTGGGGGCCAGTGGGATGAAATTAAAAGTCAGCACAGTGTGGACATGAAGTGAGGTTGCTCTGTGCTCCTGGTGCTGGACTGACAGCCATCAGACAGGAGATGAAGCGGGGTGAAGTCCAGCTGTGCTTGCTCAACAAATAACTCCTCCCTACAGGACAGCAGTCTGAAAGGTGGCCAGTCACAAGCTTCTCAGCAAATCCCACTCCTGTAATACCAGGAAACTTAGGTATGATCAAAGTACTCTTCAAACTCCAGGCCAAATTCTGAGCTCAGTTTTATAGAACATGTCCAGAATTACTTCTTAAGCCAGTAGAGTTGCTGCTGTTTAGTATCAACTTGGCCTGACGCAATTTGGCTAAACTTGTTAAAATTATGGCAAAGTAAGTAAATGAGGAATCGTTTTAGTCTCTTAGCTCTTCTTTTTAACTGTTTGTTTTTTCCCTTTTGTCTCCTGTTTTCCATTTAATTATGCCAGGCTCTAAAATGCATTCTCAATGGCAAGCCAAGATTTTGAGTAATTGCAAAGAAGGGAGGATTTCTTGTTCCGACATACACATTAGCTAATTTTCCCTGAGTTCTGATACTAACTATCAGATTCCACCACCCCACCCCCGTCTCTGGGCTGGGTTGTTTTTTTTTCCCCTTGTTTTCCGATTGCGAAGCAGACATCTGGCAGCTCTCTGGTGGCAATAGCTGATGTGCTCACTCTGCTTACTGCACTTGGCCATTTCTCTGTGGGAGGTAGGAGAAGAGGCAAAAGGAGCCATGGTTTCAGATTCAAGCCCTTATTTTTATCGTATATAATTCCACAGCGGGATGTTTTCTTGCTCCCACCACCCTCAGGCTTGTGCTTTCTATAATCACTGAAAGACCAGAACTAGCAAAAAAGACTTTCCCTGCCTTTAACATCAGGGAAAAATTTTCCAGTTTTCCTTTAGCAAATACTGTTGTCTCCTCTCCTGCTAAACCTCAGATGAACTCCTCCTTCTCCCCACCCCCAGCAGCGAGGGGCACCTGAACTGGGGCAGGGGATGCTGGATTCGGAGCTGCCACCTGGGCTGCCTGGTGCTTGCTGCCTTGGAGGTCACAGCAATCGGGGAGGCGATGAGGAGAGCACCTGCCACGCTGCTTTTCTCTGGGAAGAGCCCCCAGGGGACATATTGACATGTGGGAAGGGGAGGGGAGAAGGGAAGCAGCGCATGACTGTATCTGCCATAATTTGCCCTGTTTGTCCCTCGAGTTCTTGAAAGGGAATATAACGGAGCCCTCCATGACCTCAAGCTTTCACCTAAATATTTAATAGTGATTTATATTACTGTGATGTTGATTAAGACTGAGTAAATATATACTACACATAAATTATTTCATTCTAAATCAACAGCCACATTTTTTTCCCGTTAATGATCATCATTAGGCTGGAATGTTTCTCATGTTTATAATTTTTTAATAAATTGAAATTATTTTTATTGCAAAATAATCCCCATATGCCCCTGTGTAATTTTGAATATTAATTCATTCTTATTCCCATATCTGACAGTCCTGCCTGAAGTCATTTAGGCTCATATGAGAATTATCAGATTTTATTCTTGTACAATCTATAGAGTCTTCCACACTTTTGATACCAATGCATTTCAGTTTCAGGACTGATGCTGATACAAAACAATTGTCAAGACATCAAGTGGCCTATGTAAGAATCTAATTTCATGTGAGACCTCTTTGGTTCTCCATCACAAAATACATGTCTGATAGGCTAGAAATTATTTTGATATTTGGTTCCAGCTGGGCAGGCCTGTACACATAACCAATAGATATCTCTTTCATGTTTGCATTTTTATCGTATTTACCCTACTGTCTTTATTCCCACTCAGTTGCAAGAAACTGCTCCCTGATATTTAAGGAAAAAAAAAAGAAATGAATGCCACTATTAAGCAAAGTCGCATCTCTGCAAAAATAACAGCTATGATGTGTCAGCCTCAGATAACATCATCAAGTAATTTTCTGAGCAATACTGATAATTCAGCCTCAAAATGGCATTTTTCAATTTCTAAACAAGACATTATAATGTTTGGAGTTGTCATATGAATATGTATTAAAGCTTTAGTACCTCAGAATGTCTGAATATATAAATATAAAGAAAAACACAGAAGAAAAATTAAAATACTTTTAAAATAGGCTCAACTGATTGAAAACTCTGGCTAGAAATTTCTGCATTGTATACTGGGAATGCACAGTAGCAGTGAGCCCAGGATGCTGAAGATGTGCCACTACTTTTTAGCCATGTAATCTCACTTTGCGGCTGTCAGCAGCTCTTAATATACCCTATCAAAGGATCCTCCAAGAATACATAGAACAGGTTTGGTGAGTAGACACACAAAAAAAACCCAAAAAACCCCTGCAGCTCACAGTTCTGGCTTCACTGCAAGTGATAGTAATTATCTTCACTGTTTGCATTAAGCTCAGTCGCAGGGCAGGACAGTGAGGGCTGGGGAAGGAGGCTTTAATCAGAAACCTGAACATGAGACAGAGTGAGACACTGTAAAAACAATTCTTTTGTGGAAGTGTCTTTAGTTCTAAGCCCATTTCTGGTTAATTTTAGGAAAGGCTGATATGGCACTTGGCCAGCAAGAGAAGATATGTTCTGGTTCTGCAGCAGTAGACTTGGTCTGAAATCAGCCTAAGGGCAGGTTTCTACCAGCACGGGACTTCATTTATCCAAATCACTGGTCCATTAGGACCATTCTAAGTTTCAGAGGCCATTAGTGCTACAACTGCTGCTCACTTATCCTGCTCCCTGCTACAAAACTCTGTCAGGAGGTCCTTCCCCCATTGTGCAGGTTACCTCCTCAATCTGCAAAGGGTAGGCAAGGTTACACTTGACCTGTCTGTCTGGTGTGTCATCCCCAGCACCCAGATGGGGTTTAGCCAAATCTATCATCACAGGCTGATCTGTAAGACAATGTACTGCTTTACTTTATGGCTCCTGCATTAAGACTAAACTCTAGATTGTGTAAAGTGTTGTGCTGTCAGTCTTAACTCGGAGTGAGCAGCCTCAGCACATCACGGTAATCATGAAGGACTGGGTGTTGGCTCATTTCCAGATTTTCCATTATTTTAAAACTGCTTTGATGATCTACCTTTGTGGGGTGGGGGGGAGGGAGGATGAAAAGTTGGGGGGAAAGGATTTTTCTCTCCATGTAAGCCTAAGCACCAAATAAGCCATCCTCACCAAAAGTGTGTGTGAGGATGTGTCTCGTACAGCATCCTCATGCTTCAACTGTTGTGCATCCCACACCCAGGGCTTTAAGTCATTCACAGAAAGAAAACATCAGTAAATTCATTTTAAAGGAAACTTTAAGTTATTTTTCTCTAGTATCGATTTTTAAATGGATCAGTTCTGTCCCATGGAACTTCTGTCCTCCTCAGCTCTATTAAAAGTGATCTCCTATATATTTTAGATTCAGTCTGACTTGTTTTTTCACTTATACAGAAGTTTATCACACGATAAGTATTGGCTAAAGTAAGAAAAAAGAGAGGCTCAGCAAGAGAGTTGTATGCACTTATATTTTACCTCACATTTGGGACAGACAAAGTGCATGTACATGATTGGTTACTGTGGCTCTGCTGATGTGCACTAACTCGTTGAGCTGCAGTAAACTTAGCATCTGTCTGAGCCCTGAGGGTTTGTCTACACACAAAAGTTGTTGTGTTTAACCATACCATTAAAGTGCAACATAGGCCTCAAGGACTGATGCAGTCAGTTTGATATAAAAGTATGTAAACCCATAGAACTTGGCCCTGTAAGAGAATAGAAATAAGCTAAAGGTACATAAAGTATCTTTATACCTGAATATAATGTTACCTATAGGAGAAAAGATCAGCATATCACCACTTCATGCAATTAAGACAGTGAAAATACTGTGCAGAAACCAGCGTTGAAGTAATAGAGTACCATTACTGCTGTTGAAATTATAACTGAACACATGTTTCAGATCATTCCACTTCTGTGGTGTGTGTCATTCAGCAGGGAAAAAAATCACCCAGACTGCCCACAGGAAAGCTGTGTGTGGGGTGGGAGGGAAACACACAAATGGTAAAATGCCACCAAGAGTCTTGTTTAAGAGATATCAAATCTTTCTATTCAAGTAAGAAACGGTGCATTAAAAATTCAAGAGCTGGAGAACAGGAAGGAATCTGAATGAAAAATTCAGATTAATTGAGCAAACAGTCAATTGCTAAGCTTTCTGCATTATGAGTTCATTTGGTAATTCATGACAAATAGGTGACTTTAGGAAGGTGGAAACTATGACAGTAACATGATAGGCAGCAAACAAGTTTTTCTGTAGTTCTTGTAGGAGCTTGATTTAAGCATTGGAACATGCATACAATGTATTCACTGTTTTAAAGAGGAGCAAGAGAAAACATGAGCCTTGCACATGCATTGGTAGATAGACCTAAAATCTAATATGAAATATACACTATATGCTGAATATACTCATAGAATGTGGTCTATAAGGAAATTCTTTGTGGTGGAGGGATAGCATTGCTCTTGGAATGGATAATAAATTACAGACCGTTTCTTTTGGCATGATTTAGAATATTTATTGCAAATATCTGCCATAACATAATCTGCCGTGTGACACAAACTGGTAAAATGTGTCAGGCATACTTTTTTGTCCTTTGAGGAAAATGTGAAATCTGAATTCCAGAGTAGAAAGAGGTTTCTGTCAAGGCTGGATCATCACAGTCAAAGGCAAAATGACAGCCACTGTTACAGAAAAAATCCTTCAGTGGTAATGCATGACTTTATGCTGATGTACTTCCTTTTCACTGGTGTATTTAGAGATGTTGGGGTTACCTGGTGAGGTGTTGGTAGCAGCTGGACCACAGGGGAGTGTGAGGGACTGCAAGGCCGAGGGTCAGTGACTCAAACAGGGGTGCTCTGCTGAGGCCAGGGTGCAGTCAGCAGGGGGAAGAGAGGTTTTGGGGTGCAGTGAGCCCCTGGGGGGTGCAGTGGAACCTCTGATCTGTGCAAGGACAGCCCAGGGGCGAGCACTCACAGACGATGAGCGTGACAAAGCAACCTCTGCTCAGCAGCTAGAAGGGTTGTGAGCCACATGGGGGAAAAGAACTAGACCCTGTGGGGGCAGAACAGTGCTTTGCACCATGCCAGTGCCCTCCCTTACACAAACAGGCTCAGGCAAAAGTGCCTCCTGGGAGGTTTGTCGGGATGTGAACATTCACACACAGCCTGGGGTTTCCATCCCTTCTCATGGGCATAGCTGGCTCAGCCACACTGATGTGAGAGGCAGCTGACACGTCTTAGGAGATGTCATGAACCATCAAAGACCCTCCAGGCACCCCCAGACCCATTTCTGAGCCCTCCCACCAGAGGACTTTCGATCCATAGTGTTGCAACAGATGCACAATGTTGCAACAGTGTCAAACTCCCCTGAGGGAGGTACCTGGGCATTCCCACCTGAACAGATTAGTTAACACAATGAATTCTGCATTTCAGGCACTTCCCCCACCCCAGACAGACTAGGAATGAAACCATCACTTCACCCAATGGATATCAAAATTGAAACAATCAAGTCTTGCCACTGGATTAATGGGTGGTGACTGCGTATCTTTCAACTCTAACCCTTTCTTTCTGTGTCTTTTCCTTATTTATCTTCTTAAGTGTTGCTTTTATACTTTCCTATTGCTAGATTTCTATAGACAATAACCAAAATGGTTAGCAAAATACCTCTTTTCCATTGCAAACAAAATTGCTCTAAAATCAGTCTATATATATATACATATATAATACACATATACATACACATATACATATACATACATACATATATATATATATATATATATATAAAGCTCTGCCTCTGCAGCTCATGGAGGTCCATGGTGAAGCAGAGATCCACCTGCAATAAGAATTTTATTCTTATTTCTCACTATATTAGTCTGTTATAATTAATTGGTGATATATTACATTAATTTCTCCAAGTGGAATCTGTTTTGCTCCTGACAGTAATTAGTTAGTGACCACCCTGCCCTTAGCTTGACTCGTGCACCTTTGCATATTTTCTGCCCCTGTCCTGTTGATGGAGAGTGATAGAGCAGACTAGAACATTGGTAGACAGCTGGCAAACCAGTCAAGGTGAATTCACCACAGAGGGAGTAGCGTTAAGAGACATATTCTCATACGATTTTACCTTCTCTTGGCTTAGCAACTATCTCAAACAGTAAGATGCCAGTCAAGTGAGACACAAGCAATTGACCCTATACAGCTCCCTCTGTAAAGAACCTTCCTCTGCCAGAGACACCAGCCTCTAAGAACCAACTTTTTCAAAGCACAAACATCAAAGTGCTGATTTCATTTTGTCATAAGATATTTATTTTTGTCATTGTACTTCCAAATCACAAAATTCTCTCTAATGCTTCTGTACCAATATATTTAGCATTATTAGAAGAATACAGATTCATAACCCAAAAAAAGCCAAAAAAGCCAAAGTAAGGCACAGCAGTATCAGGACACACTTTGGGAGACTGTTCCCAGAACAGTGATGCTCCAGTGCTTTGTGCTGATTGTGCAGATGCACACATGCACTGAATCAATGGAGTCAACATTTTCCAGACACATTACATCCAGAAATAATTATTTGCTGGGCATTTCACAAGGATGAAAGGAGCTACAGCCAAATCCAATATCTGATTGTTACACCAGTGTGGAACAGGCAGTTCCTCTTCTGGCCTTTTAGTATTTAAAATAAAGGAATATTGGTAAGAGTGTTAAATTACTGGGCATTACCTCTTACGGTGGTACTTTTCATACCCCAGAAATTAAAAGGGACATATTAACAATGATATATCTGCAGAGCTTGAGGCTTCTTTAATTCCAGCTTACTTTAGCTGTATCAAAGGCTGTCTACCTACCAAGTGCAGCCCCTCAACCCCAGCTCAGCACAGAGGTAGCCTGGTGTTTCCTTTTGTCTGTAACATGTAATACTTTCTGATACTCAGAATATGAAGAGAAAATGGCTTTCCAGTAATCTCTTATGCTTACCTCTCCCAGCCTTTAACATGCCTTCAGTGTATTCTTCTGTAAGAAGAGCTGCACAGAAGGAGGTGCAGGTGATGACTATACTGGGCATCATTCTTGCATGATCCCAGTGGCACTGAGGAGAACATGCTCTGAAGTTTATGAAAAGTGAGCCCAGCTTCCCTGTAAACTATCCTAGGTTTAAATAACCATACATAAAATCACCTATCAGTGATGCATAATAGATGTGGTAACTCAGTCTTGTATTTTAGCCATGTGTTAGGTCTAATATATTCATTGGCATGTGCAGATATATATGAACTTACTGTTTTTACATCTATTTATGTCAATCGAGCTCAATTCTTTCAAACAATTGAAAAAGAAGACCCAACTCCATAGATCTAAATAGCCTGTACCCTTTAAAAATGCAATTTCAAGAAACACTTGTGTTGTAAATGAACTGTTTGGTTGATTATAGACTGATTATATTGCTGCACTATGGCACATGAGATGCCCACAGCCTAGTGGTCATCTACAGCTACATAGTAGCTGTATCTTTCTATTTCCAGTTAATTTTCATGAAAATTAAAGTATGTAAAGTAGTTTTGATAACAATTTAAAAAAGTGCATTTGTGATGCATATCCAACAACGAGAACACATTGACAACATAGCAGAGAAGGGCTGTAAAACTTCAGCTATAAAGTTGCATTTCATATGAGAGCTTTCAGAAAACAGCAGCTTACACAGTATGTAGAGTAACATATGGGCCAGTAATCAGTAATAAGTCCATTAGATGTAATAAATAGTATGAAATACAGAGACATTTGGGCAGTTTTGAATTAGGTGCTTTCTGCCCCATACATTCTGCCAAGGGAGTTGAAATCCCTTGGAAGGACAGTCTGGACATCCAGTAAATTGAGAAAGTGGCTAGGGAGTCCCTGTGACACCGTGTCTGGGCTGCAGGCAGGCACCTCCCCACGCTCCAGCACTGAGCCTGGCTTTAGCCAGCAGGTGAAACTGCACCTGTGCTTTGTTGGGAGGCAATGAGGGATGAAGACATCCTGCCCCTCCCTGTAACTTCTTGTTTCCTACTCCTTGTAACAGCATGGAAACTTTCTCACAGCAGTGTAATTCCAGTGCTGAATGCCTCAGATACCAAAGAGGTGATGTGGTGCTGTGCAGAGACAGGGACCCTGTGCTTTCACCAAGCACAGAGCTCTGCTGTTGCCACTTGCAGCTTCCTTTCTCTTGACTAAAAGTCTGGAAGACAATGGGGACAATCATCATTCTTCTTCCTTGCTTTGGATACACAGGAGTGGGAAATTACATGCAGGCTTTCTCAGGCTGTGAGAAGGACTGAGCCCAAGTCTCCCACAAGTTGACAGAATCCTTTTGTTATCCAGTGAGTGCTGGCTGCTCCTTTCTCTCTTGAGACAAACGAATTTACCACATCAGCATTTAGATGAGAATCTGCTCCTGACAACAAGTAGTCATGTATATTTGGAGGGCAGCACATAGGTGGGAGTCGTGCATCATAGGCAGAGACTCAAGAGCACTGCACTGAGAGCTGCAAAAGGATCTCTGAATTAGATCTCTTTTAACACTTTAAAGTCAAAAAGGGTATGCCTAGGGCTAAAATTAAGACAGTATCTACAGACCTCAGTCTTACACTTTCATGGTAGCTCCACTCTAGTTCTACTTTAGCCATGAAACCCTTTATTTGGCATAGTTCACGCTTTCATCTTGACACAGGTAATTGGATCTTTCAGTTAGGATGAACTAATAGATAGAACCACTGATTCTTGCAGATATTTGACCTTTTAAAAGCAAGATTTTAAAAAAGCAAAGTAGAGAATATGACATGTTTTTTATTAGATTTTATGCTTTATATGCATACTCAAACATATCAGGAACTCTAGGATAAAAGTAACCTCTGATGTCATGGTGATGTTGTAGCCATTGTCCTTCCAGAATGGGGGATGTCCATTAAAAGATGCTCACTGAAGGAACAGTCAAAATAGACACATATAGGGAAATATTCTTTGTTCCTTGAAAAAAAAAAAAATAATAAATAAATAGAAGGGAGCAAAAAAGTGTTCTTCATTGACAGAATTCTTGAACTGTCTAGTCAGTTTTATGCAAATTATTATTATTTTCAGATCTCAGTATTAAAAATTTTGCAGGCTTGAAGCAAAATGTTATATACAGTGGAAAATAGAAGCTACATAAATAATTATTAGTAGAGTAAAAACAACTTACCATGAATACACACTTTAAAAAAAATAAAAGAATACGCAATTACTAGAGCTTTATTTATTAATACTTTCTGGCCAAAAACCACTTGGAAACAAATTGGCAGAAAACCAAAACTCCCTGCAAGTGCAAGTACAAGACAACAAAATTAACACAACCTTGAGTTCATTTTAGCCGTGAATAGTTTTTTAAAAAAACAAACAACAAAATATACAAACAAAAAAAATCCAACCCAAAAGTCCTTCTTTCAACATGTTTACTCTTTCTTCATTGTATACTTTTCCCCCCACTTAAAGACAAGCATTTGAAAAATCTTTATCAGCTAAATTGCTTGGGACTACTTTATATTTTCCAAGAGAAACACTTGCATTACACACAAGATTCAAAATTCCAAACTAGAACCACAATATGCAATCAACTTTTGTCACCTAGAGCAATTGTTGTCTAAAGAACCTCACACACTATCAGTCATTTACGTCCAGTTTGAATCTCAGCCTTATGTCTGTTCCTATACACTTTCAAAACCTTACTACAACCAGAGAAGCAGAAAGTTAAGTATTTCTGTCAACTTTGTGCCCTCCTTCTCTGGAGGCACTTTAGAGAGTTTATTTACATATTTTACATCACATGATTATAAGAACTGCCTGAGTCAGTCAGAATTTCTCGCCTGTTTTCACTAGGATGGGCCAAAAGTTATCTCCTAGAGAGGTGCCTTCAGAGCAAAGGAAGGATACACTTAGTCTTCCCTAAATCTTTGCTGGGTTCTCAGAATTTGCACCTTGTGGGGCTCCTGAGTGAGAAATGATTTTTCACCATTTAGAGAAGGCTTCAGGTATTCACCTTCTATTAGCTTGTTTAATTTTCATTAAAAAATGAAATTAAATGTTAGGTGGGAAATGTTAGGTTTCACAGGAACCTGTGGTGAAGAATTTCCACCGTGTAATTATCTATGTGTATGCAAGATCCTTCTCCTCTGATTGTCCTCACTTGCCCTTTTCTGGATATTTTCTAAAGCTATGACAAACTTTCTGAAAGCAAAAGAAAATAGACTCACTACAGATTTACATGATAGTAAAATTCTTTTCTCTGCATCCTTTCCTAATTCTTACCAAAAGTTAGTGAGCTTTTTTAATCACTACATAGATTTTGTCACAAAACTTTCTGTTATAAACTGAATTCCAAGTCCAGACTCATCACTGTCAGCTCAGACCATTTATTTTATACTTTCCCTATGAACTCATGGGGGAAAGGAGAGCAAGGACATGTTCTGTGTACATCTGTTTGTATTTATTTTATATTTATTTTTACATTTTATCTGTAATTTTAGTCCTCAAGTACATAGTCCCACAAAGTTCTTCTGCAGTTCTGCACAGGTAACTCCATTGTTACTATCCCATTCCCCTTGGTTTTGCCATCAAAATTTGTCATCTCTGTATACACCCTTGCCAAATCAGAGAAGTTTCCTAAGTCTGTGGCAGTCAGCTGTCAAGCACATCTGCACAGTCATGCAGAAAAGGGAGAAAAGCTACAGAGATAGCAGAGCTACAGAGGAGAACAGTGAAACAGTCACAGATTTGAATTATTTGTTCATGCATTCATTGGAGCCTAGATTCCAGGAGACTGACAAGGGAAAGATGAGATAAAATCACTCTTTTGGAAAAAGTAATCTCTAAGCCATGGTTTTGTTCATGAAGTAAAATTCCTGCAATGCATATCCATTGATAATATTTTAATGGGTTTAGATTTTAATAGTTTAACCAAGTCACACTTAAATCAATTTAGAGCCTCTCTATCAGACATAAGTGAAGCAATACATCATAAAGTTATTGCTACTTTGTTATTATTTTCATAGCAGAACTACTACAGCAGATTACAGGAATTGCTACCATGCACACTTGTCTGGAGTATATAAGAATTGAGACACCTCAACACACAGCATTGTTACCAGAAATAACACACAGACCCACAGCAGTCTTTCAGTATTCTTCATTGTGACAGGAGGCAGAAATGCTCTCCCAGTTATTCATTACTTTTTTATTTATTTACATGCAAATGTGCTAACACAGACACTGTTTGGAAGTGCTGTTGCACTTACCACAGCCAGACCCTCCTTCCAGCAAACCACAGCTAGCCTGTGAGCTGTGTGCCTTGGGCCAATAAATTCTGATGCTGCTGGACACATGGACACGAGGAGGATATGTACCAGATATAGCTGCTGCCTCTTGCTAATGCCTGGCTCCTGGAGCTTCCCAAAGTCAGCAAACAGAAGGATGGCATAGAAGGTACATGAGCTGAGAAATTCCCAAGCAATAAAAAAGTACTATCACAAAAATAGTGCTGCAAAAGTGTTTTTTGAAGCAGTGCCTAGCACACAACCTGAAGATTACAGAGCACAAGAATTGCTTATGGGAGAGCCATAAGCAGAAGCAGCTGTGGTCCAGAACAATTGGTTTGCACCACAGCCATTTTTTTTTCATCACCCCAAAGCTGTGGCACTCCAAGGAGGAAGGGAGAGTAAAAGACTCCAGGGCTATTTAAATTTTTGAGTAACTGTTCTGGGGTACTCTTGGTTTCTGCATATTAATGCAACCTTTTCCTGGCAGACTTTGGGCCATATGACACATTCTGCACTGCCTCTGCATGCAAGCCATACCAGCTGGTTCTGTTTTCATATCTCAGGTGGCACTTGATGTGTGGCCTTGCCAAAGGCTCCTGAAAGGTTAAGCTGAGCTTTGACAAGGGAAATAACCTCATATTAAACTTTTCTCAATTTTTCTCTCCATCCCCTGCTGTAGTTTTTTTAGCCCTGAAATAACAACATAATTGAAATGCAAATAGATAAGACAGAAATTAGCAAAAATACCTATATTCTTTTAGTTTGTTGAATTTCTAAATAAATGCAAGAACACTACATGACTTAGAAAACAGCAAGTAACTTTGGGCCAACTTATGTCATGGTAGTGTATGCTCACTGAAAATGAAGAAACCATTTCCTAAGGCCACCTTACTTTGCTGCTGGCTGTGTGCTCTGAAGTGACAGCACAGTTGTGCACTCTGCTGCCAAATGCAGATTATCAATTGAGCTATAGCAGTAGACAAAACATCTTCACTAAAAGCTGTTCATGAGTTCATTAACCAGAGCCTATTACATAATTGCCAGAACCTTAGTTAACCCAATGTGAATTTTGTGACAGAAAGTTGCAGGTTGTCAGTGAAGTAAAATTTGCAGGAGCTTCTTTAAACACAGTGGTCTTGGGAGCAGTGAGGAACCACAGGTTACTATACTGAATGCCTGAGAGGAATGCTGCCCACTCTGTCCCCTCCTATAGTATGCCCATTGTTGATAAAGGCTGTCTTCCTTTTGTTGGTGTTCATTGTGGAGAGAAATGCACTAGTTATTTACTAGTGAAAATGAGATGGCAGTAACAAGCAATGGAAGACAGTGTTGTTTTCATTTTGCATTGATGCCCCTCTACAGAGGCATGCATTTCTCACATTATTCTTCTCAAAGCCTTTATTGTTCTGGCTTCCTGTTACAAATCAAGCTGGTGATGGCAGCCCCATGAAATCCCATTAGCATACTGAGAGCAGTGTATTACAGTACCAGGCAATAGAATAAATGCAGAACAATAAGTATAATAGGGAATACATTACCCCAAAATGGAACAGCAGCTCTGTACTGAGCTCCAGTTCTATGAAGGTGCTTTCTCCAGTGTTTGAAACCAAACAAACAGCATTTTTAGGGTTCAGTTGCACTGTCAAGTAAAATCTGGCTTGTTTAAACTAAGGAAAACAGAGATGCAAAATGTGTTTGCTACATGTCCAGGTGCAACCATCTATCTCTCCCTGTTCATGGACTCTAATTTTCCAGATATAAAAAGTTTATTATTTTTTTATAGAGAGATGTAACTGGACCCTGCAATAACTGAACTTACTTTAGAGTCTTATTCTTTGCTTGGCTGGCATCAATGGCAAGCATGTGATGGCAGACTTCAGAGAGCAGGTTGCCTTTAAAGGAACCAGTGCTTGTGAAGCCTGAACTAAAAGGGAAATTGCTAGTTTTCAGCCAGTCAAGCAACAGTCTGCTGTGGATGAGCAAGAAGACAGCTGGCACATCAACATATGCCAATATCTCAGTAAGGCTGGCAGTTCTCAGGGACAGGACTGTAAATGCCCTCTCCTTAGGTGGTCTTAAAGGTCTTGAAGTGAAGGTAGGTACAGTAGGCAACTGCAAGACACTTTTGGGGGAAAAAGGACAAACTGACTAGGATAAGGAACAATTCTGCAGAGGAATTGACATTTAGCCTGAGACAAGGACTGTAAAAGCCTCTTCAAAGATGTGGACTCACTGCCTGTCAAATACTGGTGCGTTCTAAGGTGGGAAAGCAGCTGTGTTTTTCCAGAATGAAAAAGATTATCAATCTGAAAGACTTTTAAGAAAAGCTGTCAAACACTATAAAAAAGCAAACCAGACTATGTATTGGCATGCTGTTTCTGATGACTAATCACTTTCTAGTTTTAAATATAGATTTTAATTCTAAAAGTGAAAAGAGAGAGTTCATATTTTTTTCATGAGAGCTTCTGCGTTAGTAACTTGCAATGATATAATGATATGGGCTATAATTTTCTCTTAGAAATGGTTTAATTTTTAAGTCTGTCTGTGGCTTTGCAGGAAGATCCACAGGGTCTCTTAGACCAACAGGTCTGCAGTTAGTTCTGAGCACTCTCTTTGCAGGTAAGCAAAGGAGTAAAATATTAAATGAGAACCTCATTTGAAGATTTGAATGAAGATTTCTACTAGGAAAAACATTTGCAAGTTTGGTTGTGTGGTTGAATATAGCTGAAATGCATTGTCCTGGGTGTTAATGCTTAAAGTTCATGTTACTTGGTGTAGTCTTCTGTCATTTCCTTTGTAAAATTCAAATATCAAATGGTGAAAAAAACCAACCTGAAAACCAAAAGAAAAGAGGTGATGGTGTGAAATATCTTTGTTTCATCTTCTCAAATAGGTTAGACCTGCTCTGACATGAGGAAAAACAAGGTCTTCATGAATTAGGCCAAAGATGGGAATGGGCAAGGAGCACGAATATCTTCAGAAGCATAGGATAAATGTTCTGTTCAGGAGTTCAGACTGAAGTTGGACAAAGGTTTGAAGTTAAGACAGAAAGCTGACACACAGAAAAGCATCTAGACAGTTCTAGTTTCATTTAAGCTTTCATGCAGCTGTGCCTCACCCACAAGATGATAGTTTCATAATAAGCAGGTCAAACAGCAGACACAAGCCTCATTATGTGAGCAGGAAGGAACTTGTAAGGATTTCCCACCTTAGGGTATCAAAGAAGATGTCCATGTTTTGTGTAGAAACTCAGAACCTGGAAAGGACCATTTTGGTTGTCAAGTATAGATAAATATGCAAGAGATTTTTAAACCACATAGATCCCCAAAATTTCTACTTCACCTAGTACTGCATAACACATGCCAAACAAAAAACTCTTTCCTCTTGAAATGGAGACCATTCAGCATAACAGATGAAAAATGGGGTTGACCCACAAGATGGGAACATGTGAAATCACCAAAGTTGCTGCTCTAGAATCCATAAACTCCATTTGCTCAGCAACATGTGTTTAGGAAGATTCAAGAATAGTTATCTTAGCAAATACAGCATCTGTCCCTAACTAACCTCAAAATAAATGCTGAAGTATTCTTAGCTATAGAAAACTACATGAGACAGGAAACTCTGTCATGTTTCATAATGATAAATCCTTAATTAATAGATGGAGGGTGTTAACAATGTTTTTCAAATAAAAAACCCTAGTAATCCATCAAATGTGGAGCTGTTCATATGTCTCTCCACAGTGTGAGAGGGATGTGCTAAAAATGTCATAGTTATAGGGCAACTGATTGCACCACCTTTGGAATTACCAGCAATTGTGTAATTGTTTTTCTCACTGTATTATTATAATGCTGTGTGCATGCATTAGATGCCACAAAGACCTATAAAACACAAATTACTTCATGTTCACCTGCCTACTTCAACTATCACCCTTGTTGGAGTCTCCTCAAACAACCTTGAAGTTGCTTCATTTCAGGGAATGCAGATGCAGTGCAAGGTACTGGGTGAAATGATTTACCTCTCAACTGCTTGGAAGTCCCCTTTTCACAGTGGGCTCATGCTTTCTAAATTGTTAATGGTTATTGTGAGATGAGTTATTGTGTAATGTCCTGGAAACATTACAGTTGTACATGAAAAAAGATATACATTTTTTCACACTAATCTCATATTATTCAATAATAGACAGTAGCATAGAAGCTAGTCCTGAAAGTTCAGTTTCAGACTAAACTGACCTTTGAGACTGAGTGTCCATTAAAGTTTGAGATTTCAAAATATATGTGTAGCATAAAAACACCTAAATTCTTAACGTGATACACAACATTTGATGTGAGAAAACCATTAACAAATATTTCAATAAAGTGCATTCATTTCTAACTCTCCATAAGAAAACCTTATTACAGCAGTAATCCACTCTGTAATACCTTCCCCTAGTGCTAAAAGCAAACTGGATGGAAATTACCTCAGAGGTGTGTGTAAGCATACCTTCCTTTGAGCAGGAGCATATTAAGCTTTAAAACTGAGCTTCATTTATTAACTAGTCTGTAGAAGATCTCAAACAATCAAGCCATTACTGCCCTGAAAATAGATGTGATTTTCCAAAGGACTATTTTTCAGATGTATTCTTACTTCTCCTTCAGACCTAATAACAATACAAAATAATCTATTCCTCTTTGGGAAAAAAAAAAATAAAAATAAAAAAAATAAAAAAAGAGTCTGCAAGTCATTCTGTTGACTGCATGAACCCAGGAAATTCTGCCAACTTGCCTGAGTACCTCCTAGTAGCCTGGTCAGATTGGTGCTCTGCTGCGTAAAACCCCACTTTAAAAAATGTTTATTGTGTCACAGACCATATGCTGGGATCCAGGATAGCCTTGGGAGATCTAAGATAGTCTTTGGCTATGTAAATATAAATTGCAGTCCTCAGAAAAGTCACCCAGCTCTTGCTTGAATCTTCAAAGAGCTTAAGTTTACAGCATCACAGTGACTTAGAGCTAACATTTGGTCATTCCTAAAATGACTTTGAAGCCCTGGCAGTATGGCACAGCACTGCCAGTCTCATGTGCAAGCCTCATTGATGTCAACTGCCCAGATCTTAACCAGTGGCTTAATACAATCCAGATTGTGAGAGTACATCTTCCAGATGGGGGTGCTGCAAAAGGCATGGCCATTATTACATTGCCCCCAAATGTGCCAGATGATGGATCCACCACTGTTCCTTCTGCTTGTGGAAAATCTATTTCAGTTTCCATCCCTACTTGAGAAGATCCTAAACCATACATCTGATGGCAGATCCTTCCCTCCTCTTCTGTCACCTGCCCTGGTAACACAGGGACTTCTTTATTCTTGGGTTTTTTCCTGTTGTGGATCCACTTGCTATTGAATATATCAAAGCAAAGTCGGGACAGATAGTGAGTGTGAATGTGTCCATCTGTCATACTAAAACTAGTCCTTGTGTATTGACATCAGACATTTTATCAAATGACTGTTTAATGTAAAATACACCTTGTGGGAAGAATAAGGCAGACTGTCTGCTCTAAATTCCAATTGCAGATTTTCAAGGTATGAATAACTTAAAGGAATTTGATTACAGTGACCTATATTCAGACTGTTCATTCAGTTACATCACTCCAAAACTGCACTGCAGGATGTCTGGTGCCATATGTTGCTTTCCAGCATGCCAGTCGATGAGGCAGTCAGTAAGGTATTGCAGCTCTTGGACTGTCTGCCCTCCCTGACAACTTTCAGTTTTTAATGTAGTTTAATGCATGTTTAGTCAAAAACTAGTCCTTGTTTCATGACTGATGATTCCTGTCTCTGATTAGAAGTCCATCCATTGTGAGAGGGTGGGGCGTGCTTGGCTTTGCTGAAATCAGATCATTCTTTCTGTTTCTACCAAGTGTGTTTGTCACAGCGTTCTCTGATTTGGTTTTTTGTTTTTTTGGTTTGTTGTTTTTGGTTTTTTTTTTTTTTCCCTGTAACTGTTCTACTTTGTTTGGGCTCTTTTTTTCTTAATTTATCCAAAGTAAACAAAAAAAAATTGAAAAAGTTAAATAAAAATCTTAAGTGAAATTACATTTCCAGAAATTTACAGGCCTGTTTCACATCCAAAGATGAGAAGGCAAGTTTGAATAATCTCTGAAATGTAGTATGAAAACCTGCTAAAACTCTGCCAAGCAACCAGCACTTTCAATAATATCAGTATTGTACAATTGTAGTGTCAGAGAACTTCACTCTGACTTTACACCAGCTAACTGTCCCTGTGGCTCTGCTGGCTCACCAGGGTTTTCATCTTCACTAGAGTTTTCACACCACATCGTTTTCTCACTCACAGAAAATGGTCACTAAATCTCTCTCTAAGATCTGTAAAGGTCCCCAGTAAGATATACATTTGTCTAGAGCTCTTCCAGTAATTTATTGCACCCATTCCCTCATTCCTGGGAAGTATAACATTGGAACTGCTCCTTTATTCCCAGGAACATATCAAAGTAATGTAAACCTAGGCTGTGCAGAGGTTTCAGAGGAGTAGCTGCAGTCCAAGAAAACCCTAGGAAAAAAAATAATGCTGCAATTCCTACTCATTGTTTCATCCTGTCTTGTTATTATACACCTCTTTTGCAGAGATGGCCAACATATTCAGTGGGGGAAGGCAGGAAGAGGTCACTGACATACACTTTCCCTAAGGTTAGAAAAACTCAGGTTGCTTCACTGCACATTTCTCAGGGGAACATGCAGATCCCCCATAGTAAGTGAATTATGTTTTCTAAGATAAAGCAATGTTTTGATGATGATTCCCAGTAATTAGAAGAAATATACAGCATGTCAGTAAAGCTGATATTTTAATGAAGTGCTTTGTTGAATAATGAAGCTGTTTGGTTTTTTCCTCTGGGCTTAAGTAAAAGGGAAAACAAATTAAAAATAAGGATTTTCTTTTCTGTTTGAATTCTATTCAATTTTATTTTGACTGAACAAGGAGGAAAACAATGGGGGCCTTAGAAAAGCCAGTCTTATAATTTCAACTAGTACACAAATACTTCACTTTTGCATGAAAACTGATGATACTAAAAGTGGTTGTTAAAGAAAGAAAATCTTATATGTCTATCAGTTGCCAGCATTTTTAGCTAAGGCAACATTTACACTAAAATCTTTTTTATTGTTATTAGCAGCCTTTCTTGGGTCCCAAGCTTTCCACAAATTTCTGTTTCTGCTAGTAGGAATCTATAGGAAATCAAAACTCAAGACATTTTGAGGAAACAAAACATATTAATATTTTTGCATATTTAAATCATATGGAAAGGTAAACAAGTCACTAGACACAATATACTTATTAAGTTTAATTTTTTATAAGTTCTTATTTTCTCAGAAAGTGTAATCAAGCAATCTGTCTTACTTGCAACTCAGCAGATAACTCAAAATAATCTCTTAGTGTCCTACCAAGAAAGAACTGTACAAATACTTCATCATGTATATTTACACAAAGCTTTGCTAGCAGCACCTCTGTTTCTACAAAGCAACATTGCTTCACAAGTCAGTTTGGGAATTTTATTTTCCCTTCATCCAACAGAAGTATCCTCAATAATGAATGTTTTAGTCAGTGCTTCCACAGTTGTTTAAGAATACCACAAGCACTTTATTAGTAATTGAATTAATAGATAGCATGTGTCCTTGTTTCAGCAGCCTTTATTTTTCTGGACATTTTTCATCAACTTAAAAACATTTTATGTTTGAAATGCTGCATAACTGAATGTTCCCCATCTGGAATGTTAATACTCGGCATGAAGGAAAGGAAGTCAAAGTGAAAAAAAAAAAAAAGTAACAACATTTCTTTGACTCCCATGTCAGTAGCACCAATTAGCTACATGAATTTTCCATCTGCTTTCACTAAAGAATACGTGGACAGCTGCATCCTACAGGAAGACAACCTGATGCAGCCAACAGAAACTGTCAAGCACCTGGTCATTTCCTGATAGCAGCTCCACTACTGCTGCAGATGTCAAATCACACTGGGTGTGCCAGCTAGCTTTGTACAAACTCTACTAAAAAAATTGCCAGTTTTGCTTTCTCTTAGTGAAATCTCTTTGCCTATTGATCTAAGTGGTTTGTATTTGTATTTTACTTTATGTCCATTGGATTGGGCAGCAAAACACTGTATGTCTGGAAATTTATGGGCTTCACAGTCTCTAAACAATAATGACACCAAACTAATGCTGCAAATTGAAGAGAGATTAATGATTTTATTTGGCATGGTCTAACGCTGCTGTTAATTGGTAATATATATTGTGTTGGGCAGTTGCACCTAATCTATTTATTTTCCTGACAGAATATCTATCACTTTGTCCTTATGTTTCACAGAATATTATGCAAACTTTGTATTCCTCAAATTTAAAAGGAAATACTATTTTAGACCCTCCTCCTCCCCTGGAAAATGAAAATAGCTATTACAGAGATGGATAACTTCAAAATATCTTACTAGTTGGCTTACAGAAATGGAGGTAATGACATTTTTAGTCTTTTGTATGAAGCACAAAGTTCCTTGCAAAATACCCAGACCTTTTGCAACGGCCTCCTGCCAAAATTCTTGAGGGAATACCTTGCTCCTTCTTCATTGTGGAAGCAATCTTCCTAATCACATGGCATTGTTCAACTCTCTGTCTGGATCAGTGGAAGGCTTATATGGAGATAAGACCATCTGTGGTGTTAGGCAAAGAGTGAGAATGCTTTCTGGAACTGTCAGGGGAACTAGATTTCTGATCTTTTTAAACTCAAGGATTGTGAACCTTTTAACTTTGACCTTTCTTATCAGGAGATTGCCTAACTGTAAAAACTGCCTGCCTTATTAAATTTCCTGATAGTATACTTGGGGTCTGCAGAGCAATGAATACAAGAACATCTTAAAGACCTTTAGAATGGCTTCTAAGATCTATATTCCTTCTAGTTCCAAATGGTCCAATAAATTGTCTTTCTCCAGTAATCATCCAAAAGAACTGTTGCATCACAGGTTTTGTTGCTGTACAGGCATGCATGCGCTGTGAATGCAGCCAGGATTTGATAGCAGAGCCCTGCCCAGAAATAGGGAGGATCCTTGAACAAGCCGTGCTCTGTGAAGGTCTCTGTTTCAAAGACTGTGTGTGTGCTGTCCTCCCAAGTCATCAGGAGGCACAGACTCACAAAACCAGCAAGGCCACATCTGTGTGGGAGCCTGGGCAGGCTCTGGGGGCTGGCCTTGTCTGGGTTCTGCTGGCACAGCTGCACCAGCGCAGCCCAAAGCCTGTGTCCGGCCAGCTCGCGCTGGGACACACAGGGCAGCAGCAGCAGCAGCACCTCCTCGTGCCACTTGACTGGGAGAGACAGGTGCTGCCACAAATGCACCACTGCACCTCATTTCTACACAAAAATTTGTGAATCTCCTGCACTTTCAACAGAGGGAATTGAAATACGACCAAGTGCCTTAGCGAATTGCAGGTGTTTGTTCTGTGAAAGCCACAGTTTAAATTTCAAGCTTTTCAGGACACTTTGTTAGTTCTGGGTGGGCTGTTTCATCTCACTCCTGTGTTCACACCTGTCCCCCAAGCACCTGTCCCTCATTTTTTTCCTTTCACAGTTGAGAGCTATGCCATCCTTTGGCACAAACTCCCCAATTATTTGGATTCTGATTGATGATGTTTTAAGTAAAACTGAACAAAGAATGGGAAATGTATATCATTGGTATTCAGCAAACCAAAGTTGTGATAGTGGTTATTAAAATTCAGCACTCACAAGACAGAGATAAAAGCTAGTTCTTTTATGGTATGTTTTTGTGGTCCTCAAAATATCTAATTATCCGTATCTATGGAAAAGCATTGACTTTTTAATATAAATATGTAACTTTTAAATATAAATCTGAAGCTAAAACTTCAGATATTTCTTAAGACATATTTAAAGCCTTGAAGACAAGCATATAGATGACTACTTTTTGGATCCTGAACTATTAGGTTTTCTTGTTATCATGATTATTTTAAATCAGAATTAGAAACATATCATTTATGTGTACCTTCTTTCTTCATAGTCCATTGTGTTTCAGACTACCTCCATTCTGTTTGTCTCTTGCAGGCAATTGCCCTTGTCAATAACTATAACATGACAAAATTATGCTTTAGATCTGAGAATAGAAGATTATAATAGGAGATTCTGTAAATAATTTTCAGAGCTAATATCCATAAACAAAAGATTAAGCTTCAGCAGATATTCTCATTCATTATTGGAGCTATTTGTGCAAGGTTTATTCTTGGCTCCTATTCAACACCTTCTACACTTGCCTTATCTGTATATAGGTCCCTGTTTCAAAAGATTTAAAATAGGTCTACCATTGTCTATAAAACCAGTTCCTGATATTTGGCTTTTGAAAATCTGCATCAATTCAGTAATTTCCCAGCTCTAGCTTACCCTCCATAAACACTTCCCAAGCACCTAGTCACTATTAGTATCCCATAAGAGTGTAACTCTCTTTTTAAGACTCTTTTACGATGAAAAAATCTCTGATAAGGACTCCTAGTATATCAAGCTTTATCACTATAACCCCTGCTGTAACAGCATCCCTCTACAACACACAAACAAAGAGCCTTTTGAAAACTGTCTCAGGTTGTGAAAGTATCCATTAGACAGACACATAAAGTACATCGTATATCCACATTGGAAAGCAAGAGAGAATGGGACATCTCAAAAGCAAAAGCAGCTCTTTTTTTTTGGTGAGAGTCTGTCCAACTGAATCATTTGGTTTTGCTTACTGACTCACTGGATGAACCAAATGCTGCAAAGCAGGGAATTGTGTCAGACAGAAATGATGAACAATAATTCAGTTAGTTATAAGGTGAAACACAGACAGCTGTATTACCCTGCATTGCTTTATTCAGAAAACAGAAAGACAGCAAACCTGTTGAGGGAAATTTATTTTTATTTCTTTTAGTGTATTATTCTACTCATTTTGCAGTCTTTAAGCTCTTCACATCTTGTCATGCAGTGGAAGTTCATACTCTGAAGCATCAACCTGTATGTGTCTAGACACAAAGCAAAGCTCTTTTAATTCCATAATTGTCACTATATAAAACATATACACCACTATATAAAACATATACACAAATATATGGCATCAGTCACCAACTTCTTGGGTGTTTCCCATCAAGTGTAGGGCTCTGCTGGGAGAAGCGTTGGACTAATAAGGAAATATTTAATGCATTTCTTATTAAATAGATTGCCTTTCATTTAATCCTTATGGTTGCTGGCAGGCTGAAGGGTAGCAGTAGCAATAACACACCATCAGACAAAGGTGGATAAGAGGTGTTGTAATGGAAAACTGTGTATTCACATATGTGGAAACGTACCAGGAGAAGGAGAGAGCATAGGAGAGAGAATGAGTGGGAAAGCAGAGAGAAAAAAAGAAGACTGGTCATTCAAAGGGCAGGAGAAGCAGTGGTTGAGGGAGCAGCAGACAGCTCTGAGAAGCTCCACTGGGGAAACAGAAAGTGCAGCTTCCAGGCATTGCTGTGAAAAACATTGGCTGTAGTGTCAGTTTTGATGCGGTTCTGTCTGTGGCTGCTGCTGTGGCTGCATGTGCTGCTCACATCACTCCCACAAGCCTGAAGGAGAAGGCAAGCCTTGCAGTAGCATTGGGTAGGAGTAAAAAAAAACAGTCAACAGAGCCAGTGGACCGAGAGGGTGAAGTTCTGCCTGTGAGGGTACGTCAAGCCTGTCCCAGTAGCAATTCATCATTTAAAGCACCAGAACAACAGCTTAAGCTCCTCCAAGCAGTAATGTGCTGTGCTGTGCTGTGCTGTGCTGTGCTGTGCTGTACTGTGCGGTGCTGGGATTTAGAGTGCCTTGAGTACACAGGCTTGTGCCAGAAATTGTCAGCATCAGGGAAAATGTGATGTGATGTTGGATTGGAGGATTTGTGCTATTGCCGTCAGTAAAGCTTTACACAGGAAACTGCATCGTTTATCATGAAGATTTCTTAAGAAAGAAAGTGAAAAGATAGTGCTCAGTGACTAATTTCAGACACTACAAACCAAGAGAAAGGAAAGAGATACTCAGTGGATGTCAAATATGTTCATATCAGTCAACCAGTTTTTGGGGGTTTTTCCAGTTTCAGTGATATAATTATTATATAAGCAAAATCAAACATTATAAATTAATTTCTCATTCTATTAATCAAAGCAGTGGGACCCAAGGTATGACTTACTTGCTATGTGCAAATGACAGAGACTAAAAGGAGACAAATTGATTAAAAAGAGATGAAAACATGAATTGATAGTTTTTCCATGGTTGCAATTTTTTCTTATCACCTTCTATGCTCTTTCTTGATGCACTCATGTGTAAAATAATGCTGCTGCTTGAATCAGTCTTCCAAACTCTTTTCAAGTTCTACTGTGCACTCCAATCTTTAAAGACAAGCACTTAAACAAAATGTACTGTGCCACTGGATTTACTGTGAACCTCTTAAGAGATTCTTCTGGTCAGCAAACTCACTTGAAACTTGACAATCCAGCCCTTTTTTTTTTTAATTGCAGAGGACCTAATTTAAAATCACTGGAGAAATCAAACATAGGAAATTAAGGCAACAAATCAACAGAGGAAAGGTGAACAGAATTAAATGATCAGTGATTTAACAGATAGCATCTCTGATCATGGATACTTGATGTGAACTTCACCCCCCTTACTGTCAGTACTTCTGTAAGATCACTAGTGTTACCACAGCATTTCAATACACATAGTAGGACTAAAAAGAATCTT
Source organism: Muscicapa striata striata (assembly GCA_030060385.1). NCBI lineage: Eukaryota > Metazoa > Chordata > Aves > Passeriformes > Muscicapidae > Muscicapa > Muscicapa striata. The sequence goes on from JAREIS010000326.1 coordinate 682,381, forward strand.
AACATGTTTTTTTAGACTTCATATTTCTGCAGTGAAATAACTGAATATAAGCTATATCTTTAAAGCGATTTCCATGTAACATTATTTCTGATGTGATCACCTAATAGGAAGTAGACAATAACAGAACTATGTCCAGATATATTTTTTCCCCTTGAAATCAGTTAGGAGCCCATTAATTTAAGCCCTGGTTTCATAGTCCTGAAACTTCTTACAAACTTGGCAAATAATTTTTGATTTAAAAAAAAAAACCCAAACCTAAAGCTAAACAGACAATCTTCGAAGTAGGTTTCAAAAAACCAAGGAAGAAGTATCAATGGTACCTATTCACTTTTTCACTTCGTGGCTTGGTGATATGGATGCCCACCTGGATGCCCAGACCACTTCTCCCGTCCCCCTGATGAGCATTTCACATAACATCTCTTGCAGCAAGCTTCTGTCAACATTCCAGTGTGCTCCATCTCCCTGTCCATATCTTGTCAGCCTGACTGCTGTGTCGGCACAGCGGCCTCGATTTGCTCGTGTCCAGCAGAATAATGTCCCAAACAAGGCTGGGAGCAGCCCGTGTGTCTGGGGCAGCAGCACAGCACTCCCCTGGGCACTCCAAGCTCTGAGACTCCTCGCACGGGAGAGGATTGAACCCACGCCTCGTCTCGGACATCGAGCAGACCAGCCCCCAGACTACCAATGAATTGCCACTGCAGTGACAACAGTGCTAAAAACCCTGCCAACAAAAGCAGACTCCACTCAATTTGAAGCAGAGAATGTGAAGTTTTCCTCTCTTCACCCCTGAGCCTCCAGACCTCCTTACCCAGGCTGTATCACACATAGTGTTATCCTTCGGATGCACAGTCTCAAATGACTGCGGTTAATCACTTGACTTTTTAAGTACTCCATCCATCACCCAGTGCCAACCCCAGGCCTCCAAAGTCAGCTTTCTGCAGCTCACCGGGATTATCACCCTCTTCGATCTTCTAGGGAAGCTGTTTCTGTGATTCTCACTCTAATACGTTTCAATATAGACCTGTCAGGCTGGCAAAGCCCTAACACTTGATTTGTCTAAGGCAGATAAGCACTGTTTGAACAGGCACACGGGGGTCCTTCACACCTATTCTTTCTCAAAGTATTTAGGAGACAAAACACTCGCACAAAGCAGGAGAAACGCAGAACTGCAGTGACTTTGTGAGTGACTAAAAATAGCATGTCATGGGAACTTCTTTTTTTTTCCCCAAGTCTGGTAAAAAGAGAGAAAAGTAATCACAAATATGCTGTCCTGTTTTACACAGGACTATATCTCAACCCTGAGATACAGTCATGAGCTGTCAAATCACAGAGGCTTTCATAAGATGGAAACCCACAACTCTCGAATGTATTTTAGGTCTTTAGTTTTGCTTTTGGGTGTGTTTTTTCTGCCTCTCTCTATTGACTCCCATATAAAAATAACCTTAAATTTTTTCTTCTTTGCATAAAACAGCTATTCTTAATTTTCAAATAATTTAAGAGGAATATATATCTTCATAGAGCTTTTGTACTTGACTTTTTCAACATCTTAGCCCTGAGATAGGCACATGAAAAGATCTCCATGATGTTATCTCAACCTACTCCCATTTAACAACCTCAGGTGAAATCCTGGCCCATTGAACTTAATGGTGTTTTAAGGTAAATTGTAATGGCATTGGACTCCTTACCTATTTCCAGGGACAGCCTGGAATAATCTATCAACATATGTTACACTTTGAATGTAATGGATGAAAACTCTTTAAGAGCAAACTCAGTGTCTCTGCTTTTCTGCTTGCTGCTGCAATTGTATTTAATTTAAATTCTGCAGTATGTATTTTATAGGTGCCATACAATGCCAACTGAAGGTTACCACATAAAGCAGAAAAAAGATGAGGACTACAAAGACATTGGCAGTGTATTTTAATTCAGCTGAAAAGAAGTGACTTCTGCTTTTATCATCCTTTGTATTTGGCAAAGGTTAGAGTTTATCTGTTTCACAGGCTGCCAGAATGCTGAGCAGATCCTGCCATTGTCTCAGTGAACACTGAATTGCATATTAATTGAAGATCTAAGGCTCTACATCAAACAATAGAAGTGTAACCAAATATCGCAGACCTGGGACAGGAATGCCTCTAGAGCTAGATGGGAATGTTTGATTTAACAAAGCCCTTTAAATGTTTCCTTCAGAAACATTGCTAAATCCTTTGAACCTGTGACAGTGTTTTGCTACTAGCTGCAGCTAACAACTATTTTCTAAAGATCAATCCAACAGGCTTACTTAGTGGTCATATCCAAATGACCAGAGCTAGGAACAGCCCCAGCATGCCAGGTCCTAGGGCTGCTTGAAGCAACACATGATGCAGATTAAACTCCTCACCCCTGTGAAGCCTATTGACCAGGTGTGTTCTTACTGCTCCATGATGAAAGGACAAATGAGATGAGGGCCATGAGAAGAGCTGCCTCTCATCCTTCTAGGAGGTCCATGAGTGTTCAGAGGACAGAAATCAGCCGCCAAGAGGGAGACATAAACCAGCCAAGTGACATTCACTGCTTGAATAAACAGGTGAATTCAGCCACACTGTAATGCACTGAGAATTTCTATCAGACACAGAAAAGCACACATCTCCTGGATATCATATAGTATTTGTGCATACATAAAATAGAGGAAGCAGACAGAACTGAGCATTTCTCTAATATGAGACACTAATAATATAATGTCTATCACTAGAAGTGGAAGAAGGGAATAATGCCAAGTAATTTAATGGATTCAAATCCATATAAAAATTGGCCTCATAATGATTGCAACATATTTGAGTTTCACAAATTGATCGAAGCTGTTTATCTGAAAAGATCTATTCTTTTATGGAAACTTGCATTGGGTCTGAGCCCTGGATTTGCTACTCAGTTCTTCTTTTATAGTGCTCGTGATCTAAACGACAGAATTCCAGAATTTCTAAGTTTATTTCCTTATGTGTGATCCCTCCCAAGTGTGATTTGTTTGTTCAAGAAAACATTGTGACTTAAATACCCATTTAAACAATACAGATATAACTAGTAATAGTCAGCATCACTGTGGCTACTTAAGTGCCTTGCTTTAGAAGAAGAGTCACAAATAGAAGCTAAAATGTGAAAATGGTATCTTAATTACCTGCCAGGTACCAGCACCCCTTTCAGGATCTGACTCCACCTAACTGTCCTCTATGTACTCTCTGCCATTCACACAAGATATTTTGCTGAACAAATCCCTACACATCATTTTTCCTCAATATATTTGCAATGCAAAAGCCAAATAGAAGATTTGCAAGTACAAGTGATTAATGATAACACATGTAGCTTTAATGAACACCCTTTGAACAGAGAATAGATGATAATCTTCAGCAAGCAATGGTGTAATTTTAGACATGGTCCAGAAGTCCAGGAATCAGACATTTGAGTAGGAAGTAGCTTAAAGCACTATGCCATAATTTTAGACTGCTGTAAACTGCAGCCAGGAAAATTTGCATCCCAGGGCTGGATATCATCCAGAGAAGATCGTCAGGCTCCAACAACTTCTTAGAGACTTACCATAGCAACTTCCATCTCTACCTCATCTATACAGCTGACTCTTTCCTTCTGCCCAAACTTTGTGGATGCACTCAGATATTTCCAGTAAATACAGAGACCATTAAGACTGCAAAGGATAGGTGAAGGAAAAGATCTTAGGGCTCTATGTCTGTATTTAGCAAACAGACCTTAAGTGAGAGAGGTTTATTGAATTTTTATTTCTTTTCTTGTGGGCCTATAACTGATGTGTTACAGAGACTGTCCTGCAGCTACTGAAGCCTAAACAAAGAGGTAATGGGTTTGACCTATTTATTACCAAGTGTCTCCTCTATATAGTTGAAGGCACATAAAACCTGTGATTCTAAGACATAGCAATAAAAATATGGGAAAAAAATCAATTTTTTTTTTTTTTAGGTATGTGAGATAAGGGAGGTAAATTCAATGAGCTGAGACTCGCTTTGTATAAAACCTATACACATTTCTCCTATCACTATAGGAAAATGATTTTGACTTCTGTCTATATTTCATCAAATTCTTCCAAACGCTGGTTTACTTCATAGTTACTATTTACAGACACTACCATTAGACAGGCTATATATTCTAAATAAATAATGCTTTGTGCTGTTGTCGAAATATTCGCTTCCATAAACAATGAAGTGTGTGCAAGAATATTATCTCTCTACAAAAAAAGTTATAATGTAAAATTTGAGTTCCTGAGATAGAAGATACTCTTTGTGATTTCACCACATGTTCAGAGGCAACTAACAAGCCCCACCCTGACTCAACATCTAACAACAAAAGCATGCTTCCCAGGTAATTCTTCCAAGACAAATTACAACTTCAAAGGCAAGAGTAGCTCCATTCACAAAATAGGTCACCTACAAGAGCTGTCAGATGGAAGAAAACATAGCAACCAAGAAGCATGGCAAAATGGAAAATATTTTTTTTTTCAGAGGGTGATATGTACACGGCAAAGTCAATTGGAACATATATTAAAATCTTTTACAGAGTTTCACCTATATATTGCCAAACAAAATGCACATAAGGAAAAGACTATTTAGTCTCCACTATAGTTTTTTATTCCCTCATTCACCCCTACACTAATTCATTCGTGGTATTCCAGTCACATAAATGCCATTATGAACTGGTACACTCTCTTCCAAGAAAGGTGAACTGTTTCACCAGTTTGGGGGTAATGGTTACATAGAAGTTCCACTTGCACCAATTTGCATCCAATATATTACCCCTTCTTCAGAAATTGTTGTCTTCCTCCTGCTCATTTGCTAGCAAAACATATTAAAAGTGCCTCCTATTCTTGTGTACAGCCCAAAGTACAGATGGCACTTCTCAAAGAAGTGGCCACCCTTACTTAATTACCTGTGCAGCTACACAAGCTACGCTAATAAGGCTAATTGAGTTTTTTTAGTCACACTGTAAACTCATCTATAGAAGAGATCAGTCTACTGATCTAAATATCTGCTAAGTTTTGCCTGCCTTCTAACAACCAATGGACATAATAAATACAGCAGCCACAGATTTTGAAAAGTCCTCATTTATTGTCAGTTGCTATATGGTACTTTTTACAATGCTTCACTATCGAACTTCATCAAGTGAACACAGGGCATTTCCTACAGAGCATGGTCATATTGCTGTATTTTAGATTTGTAACAGGAACTCTTTTTTGGCATCACAATGCATACTGTTTTCCCATCCTACATTTAGAAGGCAGAGAATTTGGGTCTATTGGTTAAAAAATAGATGTGGATACCCAGGACTCACCCAGATTTCTTCCTTTCTTTCCTTTCTTTCCTTTCTTTCTTTCTTTCTTTCTTTCTTTCTTTCTTTCTTTCTTTCTTTCTTTCTTTCTTTCTTTCTTTCTTTCTTTCTTTCTTTCTTTCTTTCTTTCTTTCTTTCTTTCTTTCTTTCTTTCTTTCTTTCTTTCTTTCTTTCTTTCTTTCTTTCTTTCTCTTTCTCTCTCTCTTTCTTTCTCTCTCTCTCTCTTTCTCTCCCTTCTTCTCTCTCTCTCTTTCTTTTTTTCCTTTCTTTCTTTCTTTCTTTCTTTCTTTCTTTCTTTCTTTCTTTCTTTCTTTCTTTCTTTCTTTCTTTCTTTCTTTCTTTCTTTCTTTCTTTCTTTCTTCTTTCTTTCTTTCTTTCTTTCTTTCTTTCTTTCTTTCTTTCTTTCTTTCTTTCTTTCTTTCTTTCTTTCTTTCTTTCTTTCTTTCTTTCTTTCTTTTTCTTTCTTTTTCTTTCTTTCTTTCTTTCTTTCTTTCTTTTTTTCTTTCTTTCTTTCTTTCTTTCTTTCTTTCTTTCTTTCTTTCTTTCTTTCTTTCTTTCTTTTTCTCTTTCTTTTTCTCTTTCTTTCTTTCTTTCTTTCTTTCTTTCTTTCTTTCTTTCTTTCTTTCTTTCTTTCTTTCTTTCTTTTTCTCTTTCTTTCTTTCTTTTCTCTTTCTTTCTTTCTTTCTTTCTTTCTTTCTTTCTTTCTTTCTTTCTTTCTTCTTTCTTTCTTTCTTTCTCTCTTTTCTCTCTCTCTCTTTCTTTCTTTCTTTCTACATATGTACTGTCTGCATTCTTCATCATTTTTTCCTCTTTTCCTTCAGAACATATCGTAAAGCATTTCTTGGAATACCTAAGCATGCTTGTTCTCCATTCACTAATCTCCTCCCAAAGAGGACTCTAAAGAGACATTCCTTCTTGAGTGCTGAATGCCCATGTATTCTTACTTACTTCATAAATCATGCATACTGTGCAATGTAGAGTTTGAACTGTTAAGCTATGTTCCTTTACTTGAATGATGAAAATCACTGTAGAGTTCTCATTACAAGCCCTCTACTTACAAGGTTTTATAACTCTGATGGAAAATTTAAGAATAACCAAGGAGTACTTTTTGCTATAGCCTTTTTAAATTCTTTTAAATTCTGGACAGGCCCAACCAAAAATGAACCGCATAAATGTCAAACAAAACAAAACCAAATCAAACAAACAAAAAACTGACAAACAAACAAATAAAACCCTCAGCTACCTGTTGGTGTCAGATATTGGCCTGACAGCAATTAGTACAGGTAAAGTCACTTTGAAAACAGTTCCCAAGAGGCATGAATGACAAATTCCTTTAATTAGCATGTAGTAGATTGTAGGGAAAGATGGGTTTTGTACATTTTATCTGGCATACATAAAGACAATTCCAAAATCAGGATTTGAGCTTGAGAATTGCTGTCTCATTACACTGAAGTTAGCATGGTCTCACTTACTCAAGGTAAGACAAGGACATGAACCAGACTTTACAGCTTAATGCCTAGGAGTCTTTTTTATTCTATTTTACATTCATGGTTTTCCTACTTTTCCGTTTTCACAGAGTTAGGAGGCATGGTTATTAACCTAATGTTACCGATTTTGCCTTTTGAATGATGTTCAGGTCCCATGAAAGTCAGTGACAAAATTCCCAAATACTTCTCTAAGTCCACTTCTTTTCTCCAAGAACTTTAAGCCACATCAAACACATCAAACACATCAAAAGCATGTTTATAAATACATTTTGATTTTTATTTAACTGAATACCCAAATTAAAGATATCAACTGAACACCGGACCAAGCAAAAATGTAATACTCTAACATCAAGTTTTATTTGTGTCTTTGACATAGGGTATTAGTAGATATTAAAATGCCCATATGTTTTCTGCTGATTTTCTATGAACAGTAATGCATATTCCACACAGGGCTAAAAGCACAGCCCAAGAAACATCCACAGGAAGTTCTTGCCAAAAGAGAGGAACAATGTTGTCTTCAGGACAGACCAAATAAAGAGTTAGTCACCAAGAATATAAATGATACCCTGGGCAGGAACATGTTAATTTATTTTTCAGCTAGTTGGAGCTTCATTACTGATGGAACACAAATGAGGATGCCTGTGGTTTACTGCATGCAAGCTGATGTTTTCCTCCACTTTTCTTCTTCTTTATGCAAAAGTCTTGCACTTCTTCCAGCTATGAGGTATTCTTCTTCATCTACTAAATTTCCACATATGCACTAGTAAGTATACTCCAAAAGACTGGTAAAAAGTTTGGTATGATGGGTTACAGAAAGGACAACGGTTCGAGTCAGAAATCAAATATTCCAACAGTGGAAACCCTCTTTTCACGGTGAGTTAAACAGACTTGTCCCAGCAGTCAGTTTCTGCGTGGTCTCTTGTCCTTTATGCTGAAACAGTGACTAATCTTCCAAACTGCTTTCGCTCACTTCCTCTCAATTTTGTTGCACTAGTATCAGGGCAGCAGAGTGACTGAAACTCATGCAGGCAGGACTGGAATGTCTAAGAGGCTGTGATTTACCTGGGAGAGTCACAGCTGGGAGCAGCAGCTAGGTAATGATTGCCAGGAATGAGCAAACACAGGAAGTCTCTGCTCTCCTTCCCTTGTTCCTGTTAATAGTGCAGGCTTCATTAGCAATGCTTTTCAGCTCTAACAATCACCAGGAAACTCCAGACTACCAGGAGCCTAGAAGGAGGGAGGAAGGGAGGGGTTGCACCTCTCATCTTCATCAGATGAGCCAGAGGCTATCACACTGCACGAAGTAAGAAACATCTAATTCCTCACCTATCTGCGTGAGGTTCCATGCAACTTCTTACTGAGTCAAACCCTTTTGAATACAAGTACCATTGGCAGAGTACAGATAATTATCTGGAAAAATCCAGACTACCAAATATGTGTCTCCAGAATTCTTTATTTTTACTTTCCTCCACCAAACATTATATAGGAAAAAGCCAAAAGAGAGCCCTTTCTAAGCCAGTTAATAGAACTAGAGCTAGAAACACCTCTTAGAAAAAGGGACTGAGGACAAGCAGATAAAGGAAAATATACATTTTGGCTCATTTTCCTGAATATCTTTGCTAGACAGCATTCTCAGAAATCACTGAGGAGACCCCATCAACTCCCCACTGCAACCCATAAAAACCACACTGTGCTACAAAGTTATGGTTCATCCCATGTTTTCTATTTGAGACAAATAAATTTCTGCTCTTCTCGATGAGAGACCAGGGACATTAAGTCAGCCTTGGTGAGGGAAGGTGCACAGGGAGGAAGAGAGAGACACGTTTCCTTTCACCAGCTGATTCCACCTTGCTCACAGCTGTGAGCCAAGGGGAGCCAAAATCCATCCAGCCCACCCATCAGAATGGGTGATTGTCAAGTTGCTGCCTTTCTAGACTGATCCTGTGTCCCGGAGCACTGTTATTTCCTGGTTATCTTGTGTCACTCTTTCCACACGGAATTGGGTCCAAATAACTCATCAGGCTGTGTTAGGAGGTGACTGACACTGACGAAAACCGCTTTGCCAAAAGCAGGACACAGCTTCCTCCCAAAGACTGTGTCGTGCTGTCTTTCAACACATTTTCAGTCACTCTTGTGTATCTTAGCAGGCCATAATGTGCTTGACATCAATTCCTCCTTTAGTATGCAAAAATATTCATATTGTTTAAAAGCAAGTGCAAACCTAGAGCTACTCAGTCTCTCATTTCTTGTTTTAATTCAGTAATCTTTCAGGACTGAAAGATAAAACCTGACTAAAAATATAATTTTCGATCAGCTGCTCAACGGTCAAGGTCTGACCAATCCCATTCTTCTTTCGTTGATGTATTTTATCTGGCTAATCTTTTGCTGCACATAGGGATTATTTGCTTTCCATTCTCTTTGAACCTCTTTCTATGTATCTCCTTCCCCCACAACTCCTCTCTGGTTTTCCTCCTTCTTGCCCACTGCACACTCACAAATCGTCTCAGCTGGAGCCCTTGTCCAGACTCATCCATTTTATCCTGGCTCCTCTTTTCCCCTCTGTCCTTCTCCTTCCTCTTTTTGGTTTGTCAGTTGCAAATTGTCATCAATTTGGGGCTTAAAAAAATGAAAATAAAAAAGTCAGCTGGATAAGAGTTAATGTTATGAATTGTGTGTGTGTGTGTTGGGTAGGAGGACGGAATAAATCCTCTTTATTTCTAATACTGAAACCATTATTTCTATTTGGTAATTTGGTTTCTATTTGGTAATATTGTATTGCCTGGCAATTCCATTTACTGAGTGTTCCTAAGGGCTCAGTTCCACTGAAGTGACACTGAAAGTAATGATTTTGATTAATTAAACAAACTACTTCTTTTTATTCAAAATTAGGTTTGCTCTCAGTTTGGTGCTATAATTGTACTTAAAACATTTTTATTATAATATATACTTGTTTCAGGGCTGTATTTTCAATTATGACGATTTTACACTTAGTTACCCCATGTAGATATGAAACGCTCATTGTTCTTTTGGGGAGCCACTGCAATGTTTCACTTTGAACCCATTTACCTACTGCAAGAACATAGGCAAAGCCACAAATAAATCTCTTCACTTTTATCCTTAAGTTCTTGATCAAGCCTTCTTTAAAAGAGTCTTAATGAGAACGGAGTATTTACCTAAAGAAAAATATTAATTTAACATAACTTTTCAATCAAAATACATTCTGTAAGTTTTCAGAGAGTCTTTCAAAGAGAGAGACTTCTTCACTTAATCTCCAGACAACTCAGTAGGTGGCATGAAACCTTAATCATACAGAGAGAAACAGCAGCTGAGAGAAATATTTTATTCTGTTCATTTCTTCACTGTTCCCAAAAAGGGTGCAGTACCTAAGAACAATGGTTAGGATAGTTGGATATAGCTGGGGGTGTTGATCTTCTGAAAGAGTGAACTAAAACCACTGAGCACAATACTTGAAAGTAAATCACCACGAAGTAACAGAGGAGCATGCTGTCTTCTCCCATATCAAAACTGAGGAGAAAGAAAGCTTGAAAACTCTCTTCAGATGTTCTCTCCATAGTTTCTGATTAATATTCCTCTCAGAGACTCTAACTACAAGAGACTAATGTGAGATCATCCACATCCAATGTGTGAAGAAATTAAGTTTCCCTTTATGGAAAATCCAATAGAGTTCAATAGCAAATAATTTTTCTAGTGACTTCAACTTAAGTGCCCACGGAATACAACAGATCAGTTATATTCCTGTTGTGGAGCTCTTGGGGCTAGTTAAAAATTACCATAAAATCCCTTCCTAGCGAAATTTTACAAAACAGATCATTAGCAGGTGAAATTGTTACGGATGCACTACCATTAATAAGATTATGTTAAACAGGAGGATTTGGCCCATGTATGTTTAGAGTAATTTGATAATGAACCACTGCAAATTTCTGTTGGCTTTAAGAACTGTTACATTCTACTTCACTTTCCCATATTGATCTTACATGCTCTGTTGTTTTCTCTTTTTTTTAACGGGGAGCCACTCCCTTCACCATATGGTCCAGCAGCTATCCACAGTCTTCTCTGCTTATTTCACCATCATGTAACACTCTCCTCTTCTGGGAACTAGATGACACAGTGACATGCGAATGTTGCTCACAGCACAACATGAATTTCTGCTGATTTTTCTGGCACATTATAGCAGGAGCTGACCAGGGCAGCCTCCTGCATAAAACATCTGCTCTGCAGCCTTGCCTACTTTCCAAAATCCTCCGTAGCTTTAAAGACCAACCTGCACAGACTCGGCACAGAGACACCCTGGGTTCCCAGCAGAGGCAAAACTTTCACTGGTATTTCCAGTGAATATTACAAACTACTTTGCTGAACTTTGAATACTCCGGGTGCTCCTTGTTGAGCACATCCTGTGTCAACATATAGTCATCTGAGTATCCACTGGGAAGATGTCTGATGAAAGTGATTAAGAAAAGCAAATCTATATATGCCCTCCAGCAACCTAAAAATCTGGCATTTCTAGTAAGGTCCTTATTTATAGAAAGAATTTTGCAAGCATTCGTCAACCATTAAAAATAATGTCCATGGAGGAAACTCATTATTCTTAACCTCATCTCATTTTCCATGTTCAGGAAAAGCTGTAAAATGTCTAGCATTCATACTTTTAAACTTTGAGCCTGACTCTGCATGGGGTAATTGGACAAAAGACCTATTGCATTTTACACTAAGAGGCTGAGAATTGGGTCTTGTTTCCTTTAGCTGCACTAAGTACAGCCACAAGCTGATAAAAAATCTACCCACTTTCAACCACGTTTTCAGAATACAACTGAGTTTGATGAATTTCCCTGAAGTGGTTACAAGAAAGATCTTATTTTTCTCTGTGTAAGAGTAATTACTTTGCCAGGCATTCAATAATCTTGTCTTGACACAAATCATATTTGCAGTTTGATGAGATTTCAGTATTGCTATAAGATTAAAGAAGTCAACACTTATTTTATATTAAGATGTGCCTGCACTCAACATTTTGGGGGTTTCTGTGATGAAATATATGTCGACAAGTAAAAGTATCTCCTCTGTTGCCCAAGTAGGAAAGAGGAAAAGGAGTACAAGCCCTCCTAAGATCACAGAGTTTAACTGCCTTGTGGGTATCAAAACTATCTCATACCTTCCTTGGGGAAGCTCTGCCATTTGTGTTGTTTCTTGACAATGTAAAACTCGGATGCATTTTGAGCTTTTGAGACAGTGGCAAGAACAACTGGAATCAGGGAATGTTGCATATGTTGCATACGTGTGGAATGTTGTGGTGTAGGAAGGTAATGAATGGGGATGAGCACAACAAGGTGCCATTGCACCCCTGCAGTACCCTAGCTCCTGAGAGCTGTATCTAACAGGATGCTGTTCCTACAATCACACAGCTCTGGGGAGATAGTACAGTAGAATATAGATATTAGACAATGTGGGGCTCAGCACACAAACTAGCATCACACTCTGCACATCCCAACTGAAAGAGGCAGCTGCTGCCAGGGAAGGAGATACAAATGCCCTTCCCCCATACAGGCCAGGTATCTCACAAACATATTTCACACGTGATTAGGAAGGAGGAGTAGAGGTAACATTTTCATGCAGACTGAAGTAAAATCTTTAGTAAAGACCTATTTTGCACAGGGGTTGGAAGGAGTTGGAGAAGTTCTCTATAGCCTGTATGAATTGTTCAGATCAGGATTTTAAAATGCACAGCTCCATGGAGACCTCACCAAGAATTCCTGACTGGAAAACCCACCACACTCTACCACTGCAGCTGCCAAAAACCAGACTGTGAAAAAAAAAAAAAAAAGTCTTTTCTCATCAATAACGGTAATAATTCCCTTCCCCAAGCCCATGTGAGTAGCCCACAATTGTTAACTAGTCAAGGCAAAACAAGCAAGGTTGTGTCTCTGTTTTCAGAAAATCTGACAGCATGAAGAATTGAGATTAAAGTTCCACAAAAATAGACTAAAAACTTGGTGGGAAAGAAAAGATGAGGAGAATAGTTCATTGGATTGAGTAGTGAGAAAGCTAACAGGGAGCCAGGTAAAAAAGAGGGTGGGTTTCAAGCCATGAAGACACTTCAGAGTTTGTAGAGCAAAACAAGAGGTAATGAAGGACAGAAGAGCTGGGTGTCATTTTGGCAGAGGGCTAAATAAAAAAGGGCTACAGTGCATGATTTAACTGAAGTTATGTAGAGAAGGCTTGGAAATTAAAGATGGGGGGAAAACGGATGAAGGAAAAACAATTTTGGAAAAAACAGAACATAAAACTTCTGGTTACTGATGCCTTAGCTAGTATCAGTATCTGGTAAATAGGATTCTTTTAGTGTTGCTCTTCTAGAACTTTCATTGTATAAAAATCTGGTCTGTATTTTTCAAAAGCCTAAATATAGGAAGGGAAACTATTCTCTGTTAGAGAGGCTTTTTTGATTAATGAAGAAATGCAATAGTAAAAGAAACCATTCAGTATTGCAGAGACATTTGTGAAGTATCTGAAGCACACAGCAAAGACCAAACCTGTATCTGCTTCCAGTTCAAGCCCACAACCAAGTTGGTGGCAGTTTTGAACACCTCAAAATGTATGCAGTGATTGAACATAATATAATGATCAAATGTCAGCCTTAGCTATTGTGAAATGGATATTCCCCACAAATCCTGACTATGTTCAGTCTCTGTTCTCATTTCCTGACAGAGGAAGAAGTACCATGGTATGATCAAGGGCCTCTTTGTGGAAATGGGGTTAGGGGTCTTGGCAAATCAAGGTATATTCATCTGGTTTACCCCCCTGACACACACTTGGGTACCCAGAAATTATTTGTACCAGTTGAGTTCCTCTAATTGCTTTCAGATCCAGGAGAAGTTTGTTTCACTAAAATTTATCTGTCTCCAGCAATTACTTTGTTTGGTGCAGAACACACTTCTGTTTTAGATTTCCAGGGAAAGAAAGAAAGAAAATATATATTAGGTCTTGGTTCCTTCGGTCATAAAATTACCCGAAGTATATATTCAGTTTAAACTGTCAGAAAGGAAAGAAGAAATTTTTACTTTATACAGATGGATGTTTTCCCTTGTAATCTAACAACCAGAAATTGAATGGATGTGTGGTTAATTTTAGACCCAAATCAAATACAGAACCAAAACCAATGTCTTAAGAGTATTTTCATTATCTGTAAATAAAAGGCAGAAAAAAGCAACTGCCATAAACAAGTAATTATTTTAACTTTAATGCCACATTTTGTGACCGGACAGCAATTCTCCTAGCTGCACTCCATCCTTTCACTTATCTGTTTAGGAAAAAAAAAAAAAAAAAAAAAAATTATATATATATAAAGTTGAAGCAATTGCACATGTAAATGAATCCCCTATAAACAAGATACCTTCGCTCTAAAACAACTTAGCAGCCTAAACTCCGGTGAGATCTAGAGGGTGGAAATCACTGTTAAAACTCATGAGGAATCGCGTGCCGCCGTCGAAGAAACGAGCACGCGGATTTCCACCTCACCGTCCAGGAGCTGTTTTGCAGGGTTTACAGCGTACGCAGCCCGCTCCCGCAGCCCGTCCGTCCCAGCCCTGACGCTCTGAGAGAGGTCGGCGGGCGCGGGAGGAGCGGCGCCGGGGACAGCGGGAAGCACGGGGAAGCGCAGGGCCGGGGTCTCGGGGCTCGGGCGGGCCGGCCGCGGGCAGGGGCTGAGCGCGCCCGGCGGGGTCCCGGGAGCTCGGCGGCGGAGCCCCTGCGGCGGGCAGGGGAGGAGCGGCGCCCGGCGCAGCCCCGCACGGCCCCGCGGCCGGCCCGGCCCGGCGGGATTACCGCCGGCGGCAGCGCCGGGGCCTCGGCGCGGGGACGGGAGAGGGGGATTAGCGTATTAGCGCCGCTTGCTCCTGCTCCCGGCTGGGTCGGCTCCGAGACAGGGATTAGCCAGCAGCGACCACCGGGGCGGGACTGAGACGGTGGGAAGGGGAAAAGGCGACAAGCGGACGGCCAGCCCCAGCTGCGGGCCCCGTCCCCGCTCCCCCGGGGACACGCCCGAGGGGGAGCGGCCGGCTCCGGCCCCTGCCGCGGGGCTTCGTTGCCGCCCCGGGCTCCGCAGCAGGTCGGCATCCCGCGGGGAGCGGGAGTCCTTCCGGGGCTGCGGCCGGCTCCCCTGCTCCGCACCGTGCTCCCGCAGGGCCGCGGGCGGCTCCCGCCCCTCGCCGCCTCGCCGCGCACTGCCGGCGCGGAACGACCGTGATGGCTGGAGGCGGCGACAGCTCCGAGGGGACGGGCGAGTGCCGGGGCGGCGGGGCCCTCCGCAGACACCTGCTCGGCACCGGCCCCGAGGTGCCGCCGACAGCGAGACACGCAAGAACGCGCGGCCGCCCCACTCGCTCCGCGCCGCCCGCCGGGGTCCGTCACGCCTCGCCCGGCGCCGCCGCGGCCCCGCCCCGGCCCCGCCCCCACGCGGGCCCCGCCCCCACGCGTGCCCCGCCCGTGCGGCGGGAGGGGCGGGGCGGGGCGGGGCGGGGAGGAGGAGGGCGCGCCCGCCCGTCCGCCCGCCCAACGCGCTCCAGTCCGGGCTTTGTCTCCGCCTCCGCCGGCGGAGCCGCGTCCCGGGGACAGCGGGCGGGCGGCGCGAGACGGAGCGGCAGCGGCGGGAGAGCGGCGGGACACAGGACAGAGAGGGACAGAGAGACACACAGAGAGGCAGCGGCTCCCACGTCCTCGCCCCGCACAGTCCAATGCCCGGCAGCTCGAGGCGAGCAGCGACTACGCTTTCCTGCCGTGGCACAGCCAGTGCCTCCAGCCTCGGAGTTTTCCTGAAGCAGCCGTCACACCGGGAGCACTTTTGGTAGAGAGGGACCAGGAGACCTCGAAATGACTTACCTCCCGAGGCTCGACTGAAGGGGACTTACTGGAGTGGAACCGTAGTGGAATTTGAGTCTGGAGAGGAGTTGCTAACGCTTTTTTTTCCCTTTTTTTTTTTTTAATTTTTTTTTAATTTTTTTATTCTTTTTTTTTTTAAATCTTGTCTCTGATCACTCCCCTCTTCGCCCATCATTGGAAATGAACAAATTGCGTTTGCAATTCAGAAAGTAGAAATATTAAATATACCATCCCCCGGGAAGCACACATGTAGTAATGACAAAGGATTGCAAAGGAGAGAGTGGCTCCAGTTTCCCAGAGAGATCCCCTAAAATGGATTACTAAATGGGACACTACATCAGCTAGTTGTCCTCTAGCTGCCCAGATACATGCACCGAAAAGGTACAGTACCCCCCTGTCCGTACCCCTACCTTATGTTTTGGGATTGCTCGGAAGGGAAGGCTCCCAAATCGCCCGGCAGGCTCGGAAGGAGCGAGGGTGGTGTGTGGTTTGAGGCGGGCTGCTGCCTTCTGTCTCGGCATCGTTTGCAGCGCCTAGGGAGGAGGAGAGCCGCCCGCAAGTGCACACTCCGCGCTTGCTGTTGTCACTTTCCCGGCATTTCGTGGCTTCGTCTTTCTTTTCCCTTTTTCATCTGCCCCCCTCTTTTTCTTCTCCCCCTCCTTCTCCCAATTACCTAACATGTTATCCTCCCTCCCCAAGCCCTGGGCATGGCTCGGCTTGCATGCGCCGTGCTGGGGCTGCTCGCCTCCCATCGCCGAGCCCCGGCTGGCGGGGGTCGCTCCCGCCCGGGCACCGTGGGGAGCGGGGCGGCCGCGGGACGCCGGGGCCGCCGCCGAGGCCGCCGGGCGGGGACCCCGGGGCCTCCGGGCATCCCGAGGGGCTGGGTGGTGGGGTCTTTGTTACAAGAACTATGTGCGCGCTTCGTGTAGAGGCGTAACCCTGTCGTCTCCGCTGTTCCCGGGGTACAGTTGGGTTGCGGCCGATGTATTTATTTATTGTTTTTTTCCGAGGCTGTCGCTGCTTATTGGGGGAAGTGGCCGGGAATCGAGGCAACTTCTTCCGCGGAGCAGCCCTAGGCGCAGCCGCGGGCTTTGTTCGCGATCGTGGGCTAGGGCCGCGGGCTCGCTCCCCCACCCGCTCCCCACGGACAGTGGCCGCCTTCCTCCCCGCGCTGTCCTCGATGAAGGTGGGCTGCCGGCTGCCCTCCCTCGGCCCCGCCGAGGGTGGCTGTGGGGCAGGGATGCTCCCCGCCCCTTTCTGCCGGGCGTCTCAAGCCCCTTCCCCCGCGGGCCAGTGGCTCTGCCAAGCCGCTTCTCCTTGGCCGGGGAGCGCAGGCAGACGGGCTGGGGAGGGCCAGACCCCTCCGTGGTCGCCCGGCGGGCGGGAAGCGGTGCGAGGCAGCGCAACTCTTCTCCCTCGGCCCAGCACTCACCCTGTCACTCCTTCAGCCCCTCTCCGCCCTCGGGCTCCGGGCCAAATGGGAGAAACGGCGAAAAAGAGAAAGTTTTTCTATTGGCGAGTAACAGGGATGGCTGCCCAGGAGGGGCTGCGGGCTGGCGATGAGGCGCCCCGCAAACGCCCCACGCCGCCGTGGGGTGCGGGGACCGGGAGCGGGGCTCCTTGGTGCCGCCAATGCTGAGGTGGGCAGGGATGCCGAGAAGGGGACAGCATGATGCTGAGGTGAGGCAAAGGATTCTGAGCAGGGGGAATAGGATGATGCTGAGCGGAAGGGATGCTGAGCAGGGAAGGGATTTCACCCCGCACGCACACACCCTGTCCCCTGATCTGCACGGGTACGGAAGGCTCCCGGCTGAGGGCAGGGTGCCTTAGGAGGCTGTGCCTCTGTCTGCGGTGCTCTGGCGACACGGTGCCGAGGTACCGGGGGCGGCGGGGGCTCGGGCAGCCCCTGGGGCGGCCGAGGATCAGCGCCGCCCCTCGCTCCGCAGCCAGGGAGGGCCGTGAAAAGTTTGGGTCTCCATCATGGGTGAAGAAAGTACCTGCTTCTTGCGAGGGCTCGGCCGTCCCACCGCCCCTTTCTTCGTGCCTGGCTGCCTGGCAGTCCAAGGGAGGCGTTCCCGGGGGTGGACCGGACGGCGTGCGGATAAGGGGCTGGCGGGGGAAGCGGGGCTGAGGCTGGGGCTGCAGCCCGGTCGCTCCAGGCGGAGATGCCCTTCTGTCCGTCGTCACCGCCTCTGTCCTGCCTGGCTCATCCCGGGGTGAGTCGCAAGGCAGTAACTGCTGGCCTTCCCTTAGGCAAATAGCTCTTTCTTTTTCTAGCCTTGGCCTCTTGTTCAGGGATAATTTGTTCTCCTGTTCCTCTCCCGAGCTAATTGCCGCTTTTGAAGTTTGTAAACATGCACGTTTGTGCCAGCATCTGTGCAGCACGGACGTTTAGCTGCTGCAGAAAATTGTTTCACTGATTCAACAGCAAAAAATAAAGGCTTTAGTTAGTTCTGTGGTAAACTGTAAAAGATACCACTAATTCCTGACGCTGCAAGCAAGGTGAATGTTTCATTTTCTAAAGGCGCACACTCAGCATGCAGGTGCTGTAAATAACGAAGTGCTAAGCGTCCACAACCATTTTCTGTCACCGGGCTGTACGAACTGGCTTATTATTTGACATAGGCTCTTCTAACTTGTTTTGTACCATCCAGAAGCGATATAATTACTAACTTGACCTCAAAGATAGCAACCAAAGGTGTGATTTTTCCCCACTATCTTTGCAAAAATCAATTCAGTGACTGCTTTTAGTGTGCATTCATCTAAGTGTCATCCAGTAAACCATTCTCTTCCGAGTAATCTTTACTTGGTGATTAAATCCTTTGACATCGGTATGACAAAGTCCAGTGCAATCAGTCTCTTTTGATTCGTGATTCAATTCTCAAAATTCATTGAGATTTTGTAGCTTTCTCTCATGGTAAGATTTATGCAGCTGTTATAATGTTGAGGGTTTCCTTTGACATTTTTTCAGATTAGAAACACAAAATAATCTTTCTATGGTTAGCTTTTTTTTTTTTTTTTTTTTTTTTTTTTTTTTTTTTCTTCTTTTATTTTTAAATGAGGCTGTCCTAGTGTATTGTGAGGAAATTCAGGTCTGCTCCAACTAATCTCTTTCGTCATGGAATTAACTTGAACATGGTTGAAAGCAAGTATGTGATTCAGTAGGATCGGGAAGGTTTGTCACTATTAAAGTACAGTTGCCAAGGTGTTTCACTGCTGTCTAGGGTACCCTTTTATCTGGTAGGAGCCTGGTTTTAATATGGCAGCTTCTCACAAGTTACAAGACAGAGAGAACTAACTCTCTTTACAGCCAAATAATTTCATAGGCATAAAAAAGTTGATTTCCGTTCTCCACCACTCTTCACTGGAGAAAATCTCTGGCATTTATGGAAGCTTAGTTCAAGAGCAGCATGCCCAGATGAGATTTCTGCCTAAATGCCAAACAATATTCAAAATAGTAAGCAATACTGCAATGTGTATTTGCAACATTTGCTCTTCATGTACTAGGCACCAAACACTTGGAGCGCAGGTGAATGCTTTCAGAGACTACAAACTGGGTAGTCACAGATGTTCTGTGTGTTCTCAATTAGTCTACTTAAAAATTGTATATTCTTACTTAATGGCAAGCAAACCTTATCAACTGAACTCATACTACTTGAACCAAAAATAATTGGGCGCTGACATCTATGAGGAGGATGGCTTGTTAACATTTCTAGCTGCTTGAAGATGAAAATGAGTATTAGCCATAGACCCTTCTTTATGTTTGCAAATAGAAGCTTGCAGTTACCGGTGTGTAAGACTGAAGGAGGAGGTGGATCAGCTAAGAATGAGGAGTTGCCTTCATTCAATTTTTGAAAAGAATTAAAAAAGAATTAAAAAAACAAGAAAAAGAAAGAGGAAAAGGGAAGGATAGGGATCAAATTAATGACCTGTGAGAAATCCAGACTAGAATTGTTTGCATTAGAAAGGAAGTAGGTGATTGTGAGCTTGCTTGTGCATGTTTTGTGAAGGGAAGGGGAAATTTGTCATCTTGTTTTGAAGAGCCATACATAAATACACATGAAAGGAGCTCGCATGGTTTACAGCAGGGGAGACATAAAATGTTTTAGGATTAAATTGACCTGAGCTAATACATGTCTCACATCCAGCTTGTTTGCAAGAACACATTGTTATACTACTGAAACAAATGTTTTGTGTATAGTACCTGATTCCCATACGCTATAGCAGAGTGCTGAAAACAAACAAGCCAGTAAATTCTGGAAAACAACATTGAAATTATATTGGATGCAGCATATGTTAGAGAAGTTGAACTGTACTAAGCCAGAAGTTTTCACTATCCTAATTTGATACAGATGCTGCAGTATTTGACCTCCTATTCTTCATTTATTGATGAAGTAAATCTTAGGCCCTCACCTTTTGCAGTCTTATTCACCCAAGTGAGCTTTTCTGACCCAGAAAAGCCTCGCCTGCCGGAGTAATTTTCTGAGAGTAAATGCACTTGCTGAAATATTACTTAAATGTGAAAATTTTTGTGTGTGTGTTTAAGCCCAAAACTGAAAATACTGTTCTCTGCTGGGAATCAATACTTGCTAAGGACCTGAAGCTGTCCTGCGAGTACATTTGGTCTGGACTGATCCTTAATGTTAAGTCAGACCTAGATCTGTGTGTCATGGAGCAAGTCACATCCAACAAATTGTGACAAGCTTTGCTTGACAGGGCAACAGAAAAATAAGACTAATAATCAGTGCTTTTTACTGGTGACCATTTGAGCATTTTATGTTAATAAATTCTGTGTATCAGGCTTATTCTTAGATGGGCGAGACATTTTGGCAGCAAGATAAAGTCAGTAGCACAGAGCCCAGCTGCTGATCAACAGCATACTGCGACTATGAACAAGGTTCTAACACCGAAGTAAGCATCCGGGGAGAGCCTGGACCTGAGCTTGACAGATCTCTAAGGGATTTTTTTTTTTTATTTTTGGCCTGTTGCACCAGTCCTCTGAGAGAGGAATGGCTTTAATGCACGTAGGGTCTCTGGAGGTGGAAGTGGGCTACTCCAGTTCAAGCACAAACGTGGCAGAGCAGTATTTTCTTTATGTGCTGTGTTACCCATGGCCATGGAAATAACTGAGTGTTTATGTTTCTGCAGTGTTAAGAGATCTCTAATTATCCATGGTGAGGGCTGCTTTGGTTTTGGGTCTTGATTGCAACATGTCAATATGGCAGCACGTGCCCAGGGCACAGCTTTAGGTTTTAAAGGGAAGAGTGCCACCTACTGTGTTATAATTTTAGATACTGCAGCTCCTGTGTGTCTTCTGGAGTTCCCAGAGTGGAAATGGAGTTCTCATTTGCCTGTTTTGCTTTAGCGTCTGAAAGATGTGAAAGGATTCAAAATTAAATGTGGTATGGGAACAGAGGCAGAGAAAAAATAGAGAAGAAGTACAAAATTTGGGTATTCTGGAAGTCTTAGGAGAGGTTAATTGAAAGACAGGCGTCCATAGAAACATTTGCAGTTTTTGTGATTTCTTATAAAGGCTGCTAGCACTGGAAACAGGGAAGGGGATAAGAGATCTATGCTTCCCCCCATAAAATAATCATGTTCTCAGCTTTCATGCACCACATAAACATAAATGAGGCTGCCAGGTTTATGCCCTTTGAAATCTAATCCTGGCTATAGTTTAATTATTAAAAAAATAGAATCAACTTTAAAAAACAAAAAAACCCCAACAAAACATCTTTCAGAAAAGGAAGAAGAAGGTGAGAAAAACTCTGGATGAATTTTCCTGTAATTTGGTGCAAAATCTCGTGAAGTCTTTCGTAGTGTAGAGCTGTAGTTATTTATCAGCCCAAAGGAGGGGCGTAATCTGGTTGATGTGAATATCGAGTCATTTTTGTATGAAATAAATTTTTCCCCAAGCCCCAGAGTGTTTCTTTAGTGGCTAAAATAAAGATGTAAAATAAAGCAGATAAACTAGCTATTAACAGAACTGCCAGTTGCTGTATCTCTAGAGTGAAGACATATGGTAATTCACTACATTCAGTAATGACCTTTCCTTTAAAAATATCGTTAATAATAGGCACTTCTGTGTAAAGTATTTATATAACATACTTGAAATTCATGTATCATGGACTACTCTGTGCCATTTTTGTTAGTGGCAGGTTTTTAGTTTGTTTTGGGTTTGGTTTTTTTGGTTGTGGCTTTTTTTTTTTTTCTAGCTACTGAGAAAACTGCTACTGAGGAACTTTCCACAGCAGTACACTTTTGCAATATGCCTGCAGTTCTGAAGTTAGAGAGTTTCTGGCAGCTGGTGCACACCTGCACCTCTGTGACAGGGCGGCATGGACCCTGTCCTCAGGATGGGAAGTCTTTGGCATCATCTCCCTTATCCTTCCCAGGCAGAGCTGTGCCTTGACTGGAGCATTACACCCTTTCCATGAAGCAGGCAAAAAACCCCCAGCATTCTTATGTTTTTATGGTCTCTGTAGCCAGCTGCCTTTAGTGAAAACTTAATGTTTATAAAGGTGGAAAGAAATAAACAATATTTTTGTTGCACCCTTTCACCTTCATCTAGTTGGATGAAGACTGCTCCACTAGTACTTTTACTGGCGTTAATAGAAGAAGTTTCATTATGTGCTTAAAAAGAAAAGGTATTCCTAACTGTCATTGATTTTGCAATGACCCTGATAGACTCAGGGACCCTCTAATAATGAAAATGTGTAGAGTATACAATATATATGGTCGGGCTTTCCAGTTCACCAAATGGAAAAAATACTCTCCCGTAGGAATTTCCAACACAATGAGAAAAACTGCATCCAACTATGTTCCTGACTGCAGCAAATATTATTTCTGCTTTCCTATGACTGCTCAGTTTCACTCAGATGTTCTATATATTGAGTATTCTTCATATGCTTTTTATACTTGCATAGAAAATTTTGTATGTTGCTTCCTTCACCATTGTTCTTGAACATTTATCCATTACTTGCTCTTGAGGCAGCCATTCATTGAAATGTTAATGAGATTTTGAACAGTTTATAGTTCCATAGGGGTTTTCTGTTTAGGTTTTTTTGTGGGTTTTTCCTCTTTTTTCTGCAGCAAAAATGTGGTTTTGTTGATGCCTTTCAAAATCTACTTTTTATTGGTAGATTGAGATGGATTCTATGCTAATTCCTCCTGCATTCCTGAATTATGGCCTAGCAAGGCACTGTCGCTGGGATCTTCATCTATTAATCATGGAAGCTGCTTTCTTATTCAGTTGCCATAGTTTCAGTGCCTCAGATAGTGTTGGGGTGCCTTGGGAAAGGCTTACGATACATTTGGACTTGCAAGCCTTGCAGTTATTTTGGCAGTAGAAGAGCTCTGAAGGATCAGAGAGCAGCATCCAACATTATTCAGAGTTGGATTAAAAGCAGAAACTTCTGGATATGTCTCTCTGGACCTTGTTATGTGAATGTCCAGCTGATATTTACTCCCAAGATTTGCTTTTTGTTTTGTCTTGCTGGTAAAATCGTACACTTCAGAGACTAATGGCTACCTTTATCCGTTGCAAGGACAAAAAAGGCTTTTCATTAGTTTTTCTGATAAATGGTTGGGTAAATTAGGGCATTTAGGGTTTCCTAAGCAGTCCAGGTAATTTGTTTTACATTCCCTTTTAACCTAGCTACATATAGTATGATACCACATTTGAGACTGAGTTAATGTTTATTGCTACCTTAAATTTAATAAGACAATAAGAACCTTTTTGTTAGCTGCAGAGCAGCTTGAATTACCAAGTAGAAAAGAGGAAATTAACTTTTTTTCAGAGAACTAAAGCTCTTTCAGCGTTCTGTTGGCACTGGCAGTATTTTTTCAATGGTGTTTCAATATTTGTTCATAAACTCGGCATTAAAACATACATATTTTCAGAAATGTAGAGTTATGAGGTGTTAGAAATATCTTTTTTGACAAACGAGAGAAGTAGTAAATAGTAAAAAGTAGTAGTCTAGCAGGAAAGTAGCTGAAGGACTGATTTGTCAATGTAGTGCTCACTATCAATTGATTTTTCTGTTATGCGTAACATAAAATTATGCAAAAACATATTTCAGCACACGAATAATGATTTCCTTTTTCTTTTCCCATTGAGAAAAAATCTTCATCACTTTTGTGTGATCAGCAGTAAGCCAAATGCTTAACCAGATATTTAAATCCCAATTCTTCTGCATTTTACAGTGGCTCCAGAATGATGTGATATCCCTCCCCTCCTATTGAAGCAATTTGAGTCTAGCACAGAGAAACTTGCTAAGTATCTTCTGTCTACAACAAGAACAACAAAAAAAGCCAGTCTTGACTATTCATATCAGTCAAAGTATAATGTTAAAAATATGTTCAGTTGAGATTAAAGAATTCAGTATAATTGGAATTAATCAGGGAAATAGCTACTTTTTTGATTTCATATGGTTAGTTTGTGCTCAAAGATTAGTTTTAAAGCTTCAGATTGGGACTTTACCACCCAATCTTGTCAATTTTTCAAGTGAGATCAACAAGCAGATTGAGAATGTGCGCCTGTTTTATGTAATTCTCAGGATCCCTATGAATTGATCAAATTAAGTCCAAAAATTTCACACAGATTTTAAAGTTTCATTTGTTGGTAGATTCACACAAAATCTTTATTTGTAATTTTATACTTTCACATAATATGGACTTTTCTGGTTTGTAATCTTCTGGATTTGTATTGTATACACATATTTTGCATAAAATTAATCCCAGGCCTTTTCCTGGTGAACTGAGAATGTGCATGTCTCTATTAGACTGACAGAATAACATGTCTCCGTCATTTTGTATTTCCCTTTGGAAGGGAGCTGGTGATTAAGAAAATTGTAACAGTGAGGAAATATCTTGGGTCAAAAGCTGTAGATTTACAAATTCTGTTGTGGATTTTTTCCTCAGAATTTATTATATTCCATTGAGTTTCAGGTTAGGTATAGGATCCCCCAACACAGAAATTAATTTAAACAGTCCTGTAAGGAGCATTTTTACCTTCTTTAACACTGGTGGGGTTTTGGGCTGGTTTGTGTTTTGTTCTTTTGGGGTTTTTTTGTTTGGTTTGGTTTGGTTTGGTTTTTTTGTGGGTTTTTTTTTGGGGGTTGGGTTGTTTGGGGGGTTTTTGGGGGTTTTTTTTTGTTTTTGGGGTTTTTGTTTGTTTTTTGGGGGTTTTTTTGTTGGTTTTTGTTTGTTTGTTTGTTTGTTCCTTTTTTTTTTTTCTTGCTATTTATTTTTTGCCTCCAAGAAACAAAGAAGTGAGTGATACTGAGTCAATACTCAGTATAAAGAGCCGGTTTGGTTCCTGTTGGAGGGTAAAAATGTATTTCTACTCAGCACCCATCAACAAGACTTTTCGCCATTTAGACCTCAGTATAAAGCTGCAGAATCATTTAGGTTGGAAAGGTCCTTGAAGATCAGGGAGTCCAACCCTTAATCTAACACTGCTGAGTCTACCACTAAACCATGCACCTAAAGCTTACATTTACACATCTTTTATATACCTCTGTGTATCTTTTAAACAGCTGAGTTGCTGACTCAATCACTTGTCTGGGAATATTTTTCTTTCAGTTTACTTATGGTTGATAATAGTGGTTCTTCTGCATCCCCAAACAGCTGAATTTTAGCATCAAATATACTAATTCATCAAGAAAAGAAAACAATAATTTCTGTGAAAGTAATTGTTGTGCTTGCATCTTTTAAGCGATGTCAGATCATTTGCTTTTCAAATCTCGCTGAATAGCATCTCACTTCCTGCACGTTCCTGGAAGGCTGGTGCTTGTCTTGGGCTGTGTGAGCAGACAGGAGAGCAGGATGGTGCCCTGCTCAGCCTCAAAGCCCTGGTGCCTGTAGCTGGTCAGCGGGTGCAGCAGAGCACACCCGTCGGATGGATGGGAATGACTGGAGGGCAGCTGGAGCCCCGGCCTGCATGCCTGGGTTAGTGTGGGAATCCTGTCCCAAAACACCACGGCAAGGAAAAGGATGGGATGACACGCCTTTTCCGACAGATGCTGCTCACACGGAGCATGGACTGGTGTCTGCTGCCTGATGGCAGAGTCCCACAGCATTATCTTTCTTCACGCCGTGAGCACGGCCAAATGCAGCCCCGTGTTTGAGTCAAAAATGCCCTTTTTGTTATATGGAGGGGATTAGAGGCTGTTCAACTGCAATGTTGAACTTCAGGACACAATCTATATTACTGGCTTTTCATCAGAGTCCCCTAATGAAAGAAGGGCATCATGCATTAAAATCAACTTTTGAATTTAATTTTCTGTAAGAACAGAACTTGGTACTATGTGTATAAACTTCTAATGGCATTCAACCCATTCCACTTCTGAATAATTTGTACTCATTAATTACAAATGTACAGCTTTTGCAATTACAGCTTACTGATCCAAACCATATTAAATCAGAAATGATCGCAGTTAAATTGATTTTTTAAAATTTGCTGTACTCTGTTACATGAGGATGATTACATAACGTCTTGTAAGAACTGTGTCCCTGCAGTAGAACTTTGTTTATTAGAAATAAGTTGTGCAGAATTTTGTTTTGGGGTTTGGTTTGGTTGGGTTTTTGGGAAGAAATTTAGGTGGAGAGTTATACCAGGTTTTATGATGTACGAAGTGTTAAAGTAGTGATGCTTTAGAATGCTTTTTTTCTTTTTCACTCAGCGACATTATTCTTCATTTGAAATAGGAATTTGTTTTTCTTGAGAAAAAAAATAAGAACTAAATCCTTATAGATCTGCTCTGGGAAAAGGAAAGATTTTTATATGAGGTACTATACTTTTTCATTATTATCTGCAAGGTGTTTCCTTTTAATTCTGTTGTAGGGAAGTTCATCATGTGCAGAAAACTGATTAATTCTATCACGAGATGTGTATATTTCAGGGTGGTGTCGTCTTTTTGCTTTATCCTGTTCTACGCATAAGACCTAGACATGCTGCCAGAACACTTCCTTTCCCAAGATTTAAAAAAAAAAAAAAAAAGAGAGATCCTGCTCTTGTTCAACAACACATGTATTCCAAAAGGCAGATTTAGCTGACATGGAGCTAATGGCCTGAAGGTGTGACATGAAGGCTGGTGACTGGATGATTGTGAGAAAAATGCTGTTTTGATTTGTCAAAACATTATTAAAATTACTACGTACACATGTTAAAGTGTCTATCAGAGAAAAACTTTGAAAATAGAGGGCAACTTGTGGAATAGAGTAAGTTCTCTGAAACATGAATTCCTTTTCAGTGTGCCTTTTACTTTTGTAACTATATGGTTTTGTTTGTGTTCATCTTTGTCATAATCTCTCTTGTGTAGCTGAAATCCTGGATGTAACATCATTTACCAAAAAACCAAAACAAAACAAAAACAACAACAAAAACCACAAATAAAGCAAACAAAAAAAAAAAAGAAATAACACCCAACTCAGGTGTTGTTTATGTGAGAGAAGCAATTCAGCGAGGTCTGATATGCTGGCATGACTAAATGCTGGTGATGTTCTGCAAAGGGGTGGAAAATGTAGACTATATAAAGCCTGCTGATATCTGAAGTGGTCTGTAAGAATGCTTTCACTGAATTACTTTCAATAGCAAATCAATTCATTAGACTTCTTAATTTTTTTCCCCATAAATGGTCAGTCATCTCTTTTAGATTGAAGCAGATAAAAGAATTCATTGTTGTCACAGTCTAAGAACTTCAAGAAATTTTCAAAACCTGGAACGTCTACACAGATGTTTAACAGCTGCATTTTAAGAAGGACTACTCCTCACCTCCTCCTTTGTGCCAGGCTCCAAATACCCATCTATCTATTCAAACAAGTGTCCTTACTTTACATGGACATGTCATCAGAACCAATTGCATTGCTTCTGTGTATAAATGGAGAGGAGCTGTGTGGAGACAAGAAAATACAGGTTAGCAGGATCTAATTCTTGATCTCTTAGCATGAAAGAGAAAATTGAGGGCACAGTTTTGCTTCAGATTGTATCTCCATGTTTGTTTTACTAGGCATGGTGTTTGTCTAAAAGAGCTAACCTCTGACTTGTTCATATTGGACATAAATCTTGCTGGCTTCATTAGGAGTTATTAACTGCTGATATTTTTTTTTTTTTTTTTTCACTTACTAAGTCACAAGCTCAAAGTAACAACAATAATAAATAAAAATATCAAAACAACCAAGAAGGCACGGAATTGCAATGTATCTGTAAATTGAATTGGTATTTCAGCTTCAAAGATCCAAGCACTGGAAGTATTTTTAACAGTAAGCCAGCAGAGAACGTGTTAGTAGGGGGGCTGGTGTGGTGCTTCGCTGCTGTACTGCCTACTTCCAGACAGTCGTCGTATGACAGCCTGCTCCAACAACTACCCACATTTAAATAGCAGGGTTGTGTAAGAATGAACACAACACATTTTCCGAAATACATTCGTGGCAGGGAGAGCCTTAAATATTCCAGCGGGTGGAATACACTGAGAGAGAATCTGTCGCATGTTCATTAGACAGCGCGTGAAATCTCGGAGGGAGGCAACATAACTTTCCTTCCTGTTACAGAGTGGCTTTGTGGAGCGCGGTATGTTTCGAGAGAGCGAGGGCATTCCCTTTGTGACACAGTTTCGGAGGCAGGGCACGGCCGTAGCTGGCAGCGCGGGGGCTGCAGGAGCAGGAGAGCGTGGCCGCGCACGCTGGATGCGGGCAGCGCGTGCGGAATTCCCGGGGTTCCCGGGAGCCGGCTCGGCGCTGGCTCCGGCGCTGTCCCTCGCCTGTCGCCTGCCCTCTCGTGTCCGAACAGCTCCGTGCAGGAGCCAGGAGCGCCGGGAAGCGCCGGGATCCGCGGGCACAGCTCCTCGCAGGCGCTCCTCTGCCTCCGCCTCGTGTGTGTAGTCTTGCTGTTTCGTTCGCAGCGTAAAAAGCAGAATAGTTTTCAGCTTTCTTATACAGAGGCAGGAACATCAGAAAGTGGGTTAGCCAAACTGATGTGCAGAAAAGCTCTAGGAGTGAAACTGAAGCGATGGGTAGAGGCTGTAATGCATATGATTAAAGTGAAAAATGCTGCCTACACAGAGAATTGCTAACAAGATTCTTTCACAGCTTTCATGTCTCAGCCCCGCTTTTACAGAAAATAAATTCATGTTTGGTTTCAGTGGGTGTGCCATTTTGCTCAGCCCTACAGGATAGATAAGACAGTCAAACTACACAAATGCAACCAATTGAACAACAAAATAATACAATTTGCACTGAGTAGAAACAACGGCAGTGCTTATTAGCAAAACAGTGTCCCAGATTAACATTCGCTTGGTCTATCTTGAGCTTATTCTCTCTGAGTACTTTATTGTTCAATACTCATAGAGAAGAGAGGCTAAAAGCACATATTAGTTGGGAGCAGGGAGAGAAGGGAAGGAGAAGATGAGAAGAGAAGAGAAGAGAAGAGAAGAGAAGAGAAGAGAAGAGAAGAGAAGAGAAGAGAAGAGAAGAGAAGAGAAGAGAAGAGAAGAGAAGAGAAGAGAAGAGAAGAGAAGAGAAGAGAAGAGAAGAGAAGAGAAGAGAAGAGAAGAGAAGAGAAGAAGAAGAGAAGAGATTTCATGTCCTTGAAACATTTTCTTTTTCTCCTCTTCAAACAGAAGTGTGGATATTGCTGCAAGCCATTTAATAGTTTCTGGCAGTAATTTTACCACATCCCCTTGCTCATATGAAGTAAATTTTCTGTAGCTCAAAAGAGTATTTAAATACTCTCTCATGTTTAAAGAGCTTCCAGAATTATCTGAAGTTTTTGCAAGATGCAGAAAAATAGACTACAGCAGCTGTATGTTGTTACAGTGTTTAGAAGAAAAAAATAAAGAAATAGTAATCCAAGTAATTATTTTAAAAGCAGTTTAAAAATCAACTAAAAATGGACTTGATCCATAAATCAAAGGTAATTTTAACTTTCAATTGTCCAGTTAATATTTTTTTATTATTATTTTCTTGAAAAATATTGTGCATTTATCTAAGAAATTTTACCTCATGTCAGTCCCATGTGAACTCAGGGTTTATTTAAAATAATTTCATTTGTGTCTTCCTTGAGACATAACATCTTTCCGTCTTCATTTTCTTAACAATAGTCATTATGTATCCAGGGAGGATAAAAATGTGGATTTGGGAAGGTTTTTTATTTAGACATCCAAGAGTTACTTATGCATTAAGGACTCAAGCCCAGGTGTTCAAGTCTTAACAAAAGGACAGAGGTTTAGAGGTTTGTTTATTTGGTTGGTTTGTTGGTTTTTTTTACTTCAAAGAGAAATACACGTGGAGAAGGCTTTGTGTTTGGACTAATTCTGCTCCCAGTCCTGCTGATATCTTCAGGTCTGCACAGGCTGAGAAACCAGCAGAAGGACACAGCTGGCTGATCAAGTCATTGATTTTAGGCCTCTTGTGGCTTTAAACCTGTGTGTGTTGTGTCCCTCCCCAGATCCATTTTGCCAGAGTAGCGTGGATTTGTGTCTGGGGAAGACCTTTCTGGAAGTGTGGCGTGTTTGTATTTGCACCCTGCAATGCTCTATGCTCTGTAATCTAATAGACATCTAATTGATGTCTATTGCTCTATGGACATCTGCTTCCTTCTGACCCAAGTTTACGCTTTGCCCACCACTCAACCCCTACCTCAAGTCCTAGATCTGCAAGCTTGCAGGTGTTCTTAGGCAGAGCCTTGAGTAGAAAGCTGCTGCCAAGCAGCTGGCATTGCATGTCAAGGGAAGGCAATGTGTTCTCAAAAATGCTCTTAGTTCTTCAGTCTCCTCTGATCAGGTCTCACTTTTTAAAAAAAAAAAAATAGCAAGTTTTTCATGTTTCAATGTGTCACGACTAAAATGTCTAGAGGCATTTTACAGATACAAATCAAATGCATACACAAATATCAGATTTGCCAAATGAATTATGAAATCCTCTAGCTTTCCCTTCCTGAGCACATCATGAAGATGTTACACGGGAAACACATTGATGATGCATGGAAAATTATCTGCAACTTAAAGATGTTTCCTGATTTCTTCACTCACACTTGTTACCTGATGGCAAACCGAACTTGGCAAACCAGGCATCTGTT
The DNA here is from genome assembly GCA_030060385.1 of Muscicapa striata striata. Taxonomy (NCBI): domain Eukaryota; kingdom Metazoa; phylum Chordata; class Aves; order Passeriformes; family Muscicapidae; genus Muscicapa; species Muscicapa striata. The sequence continues at coordinate 713,149 of JAREIS010000326.1, forward strand.
TATTTAGATCTCTACTTTGTGCAGACTCACTACTTCAGGTCTGAAAAAGTCAAGTCTGGGAGCCAGCTCCTCTCACTACAAACCACAGAGTCAAGCTATCTGCCTCAAGATCATCTAAATATTCACTGGAATAGACAGCCTGGAAAGCAGGGAGGTTGGAGAGTGTGCTGGATTTGGGGGACAATGAACACAACTGGTGAAGACCATGCTGAAGCACAAGTCATCCTTCTGAGAGTGGTGCCTCACCAGCCCTGGCTCTGTAGGCAACATGCTGCTAGCACCAGCTTAGGTCTCACTGATTCAGACAAGGAAAAGTGCTTCCTACAACAATGTGTTGAAAACAGCTAGAATGAAACAAATGCCACTGAGTGACAAGGTGGCTCATAGTAACTAGTGGGACTCATTCTCTTCTAAGAAATAAGTGGGATGGTCTATAATGTTTTATAGTACATTTGTGATGGAAACTGATTTCCCAAGAGTATACAGAGAATTTTCATCAACATCAACAGGTGAAACTGAGTGAAACAGAGTCAGTGTCTTTGGTCATAGTGTAGACTTACAAAACACCAGGACATCTTAAAGTCACTGCCGTCATTCCCTGCTTAAAACTCTATTGCAAGTTTATCTTATAGTATGAGATATAAAAAGATGAAATTTATTTTTGGAATCTACAGGTCAAGTGGAAAAGAAGCCGCCCTTAACTGCAGGAAAAATTCTCACTTTTTATCTTGAACCGAATACATCATACCTAATGCATATTCTCAGCCTTAACTCAGCAGGCAAAAGATGACAAGCTGTGTTGTCCCGCTTAAGGATATATTGGTGGAGAATAAGTAATGGAAAATTTATCTACTTCAATATTTGTGGTGTCTTTGAAGTGCTAATAATATTTGTAAAAGTTTATATATCAGTTTAACGCCTGTTCTGTGAGCTTGCAAGAGAGATTGCAAGCAATGAATAATTTGCAGATTTATTTTTTTCCCCCACACTGGAACCACTAAGATGGTCTCAACTGAGGTATCACTTTGACTTGACCACTTTTTTTTTTTTTTTTTTTTTTTTTCTTTTGACTGAATCTTCAGTCAAAATATTTTAATAATGAGAATGTTATTTCTGACAGATACTTCCAGTGAATTAAGTTAAATTTATGAAGTCTTATCAGTGCTTTTGTTATGTGTAATCTCTCAAAAACATTATCTTTGAAAAAAGTAACATAAAGACTAAGCCAACAAGAAACCCCAAAATCTTGAAATGATGAGTGGATCCAGCTGTGGTACCATATTGCTCTTGCTAGCTCCCAGCTTCTCCCATGAGTGATGGGACAAATACAGATATGTTTGAGTAACTTTTAAGGAAAAAATGGTTATGGGAGGCAAGGAAAGTAGCTGTAAGGTCAAGTGGAAAATTTCTTGAAAGAGATGAATTAAGGGAATAGGTATATATGGATTAAGGGAACAGGTGTATAGTCAGACTGTACAGCAGGAGAGGAGAGGAGAGGAGAGGAGAGGAGAGGAGAGGAGAGGAGAGGAGAGGAGAGGAGAGGAGAGGAGAGGAGAGGAGAGGGAGAGGGAGAGGAGAGGAGAGGAGAGGAGAGGAGAGGAGAGGAGAGGAGAGGGAGAGGAGAGAGAGGAGAGGAGAGGAGAGGAGAGGAGAGGAGAGGAGAGGAGAGGAGAGGAGAGGAGAGGAGAGGAGAGGAGAGGAGAGGAGAGGAGAGGAGAGGAGAGGGGAGAGGAGAGGAGAGGAGAGGAGAGGGTGAAAATGCTCTCTGCCTTACAAAACAGCAGTATGCTGTGGGATGATTCCTTTCTGATGGGCTGTCTCTATCTAAAGTGTATAGGAAGCTTGGAGTGGAAAAAACAGATGGCACATGGGAGATGAAGTGACATCATTTGTCTCTCTGCCTGTTTTCTCTACCCTTCACATATAATTTGGTAAGTGGGGGAGGAAAAATGTCCGGATGTGATTCTTCTCCATCCCCACGTTTCTCCTTGTCCTCGAATCTCAGGAGACTCCAACTTCTCTCACAAGCTATTGGTAAAGATTTCCATCATTGCCAAGGATTTTGAGAGATTGGTTTGGAGAAGTGTTTCTTTCTGTGGGGTAAAAAGGTTGACACACAGCAATGCAGAGATAAGAGACATTAAAAACAAGGGCAGTAAGCAATTTAGTTGCACTAAGGCTTGGGCAAAGAGATGGAAGGAGGCTTTACAATTTGTGTGTTTCAAGGGAAGTTGCTAATGGGCTGTATGATCTTGTTGCCAGGCCTGTGGTGAGTTGACATGTTTCAGCCATGAGGAAAGGGCATTGGCATCACCCGTTGCAGCTGGCTGGTCAGCTGCCTGGAACAAGTTCATGGCTTTTGGCCAGTTTCCACTGAACTAGTAAAGCCTCCTTTAAAAAAATCCCTGCACCTGGCACTGTTTGGAAAAATAGTTGATAGACTATATTGGAGAAGAAAAAGGCCAGTGAACACAGGCATTAAAAGCCCTAAAAGTTAGATTTTGGTATATTACACCTTTTAAAAATAATAGCAACATGTGTTTTTTAAAAGAGAGGATTTGTGGGTGGGGAACGGAAAGGGAGAAGCTGGTGGCTCTGGAAGCAGGCAGCCTTCAGGTCTCTGCTGGATCTAAAATTCTTGCCAAGATGAGCAGGACTTGTCTTTGTACAGACAACCAGTACAGGGCTCATCTTTGCAGTGCGGGAAGAGTAACACTGATGCAAGGATTATCATTTTAAGAAGTGACTGTGACACTGTGGCTGTGACTGCAAATGTGCCAGGAGCCATGTGAAATTCAAAGCCCCTTTTTCAGCTCCAGACCTGGATGCCTACAGAGGGGAAACCTCTGAGCAGGCCACTCCAGAGTGAGCCAGGAGTGTGTCATGCTGGCAGGGTAGTACCAGGAGGCAGGGCAGAATGTGTAGTGACACTGCCCATGTCGTGACGAACGTGAGCAATCTGGTGTTTGTCACAGGTCTTAAAACTAAAACTGAGCATAAATAAAGAACCCTACTGCAAGTGAGCAGGATTTTTATGGTGGTTTCCAGGAATGAAATCAAACTTAAACTACAAGGGAAATATTCTCTACCATAGTCAAAGTTTGTGTACAGAACGTTTCAAATAAATGCTCTGTAAAAATGATATAATTCTGCTGTGATTATGAACTTGCACAAGCATGCTGTTTCACATTACTCTCTTAAATAAATTTGATTAGTAACAGCTGTGACTACATAAGTCCCCCAAATTTTATTTTCTCAATAGAAAAGGGTTGAAGAAATCCTCAAATTATTGTAAATGAACATTTTGTTGGTATTTTAAGCTAAGATATCCTCAACAACAACCAACAATAATAACATGGACACACGCTATCTTGGAGAGGCTGCAATGAACTGTGTTTAGTCCAGACAAATAGTCTTTTCAGTTCCTGGAGCACTCTGTGAGTATTAGCTGCTTTGTGCTGAGCAAGTACTAAAATCTGACCAAGCAGTAAGTGGTGCTGCTCAGTGACAGGCTGACCCAGAAGCAGGCTGCCAAGGCTGCGTGGTGAGCTATTCCCTTTCACCATGCAGACTAGGTGCAGACAGTCATCCCCTCCCACACACACGGGTATTGCATATGTTTTCTGATGGTAGTGTTTGTTTACCACTCGTGACTGTGTTGGTTTAGGCACCTTGTGGTGCTCTGTGGGACAGCTCAGTGTCTGCACCCTGTAGGCAGGGGCTGTCTTTCCCACCCATTCCTCCTGCATGCAGAAAATGTTCCCAGCTGGTGGAGCAGGGATGTGCTGCCTGAGCTCTGTCCTAGTGAATCCCTTGCTTGGGTGCCCCCCAAGGATGCCAAATCTCACTTCTCCTCGTATTGTACTGCAGAATCACACCTGCATTAGAGGACAGACATCCCTGTCCCCAGCTCTGCCACGTACTGCTGTTGCTGCCAGCACTGGCTGGCTTTCTGCATGTGTGACTGCAACCTACTTCTCTTCAGTCCTTGATGTCAGCAAGGGCTGCAGGCAACTCTCCTATACAGCTCTTCTGCTAATGAGCTGGTCTGCTAATTAAATATAAAGGCATATCTGGCAGTGTCTTTGATATTTATTCTCAATATGGCCCTTTTGACTTGTTTAGGATTTCAGGGTGGTCTTGAGGGAAAAGATATGGTAAGCAATTGCTGAGTTTGTATTATGTTTTATCAACATTGAAATAAAGTTTGTGAAATACTGTTTTGTTCCTTTTAAGCCAGATAATGCAATATAATTAAAAAAAAAAAAAAGAAAAAAAAGAAAAAAAAAGAAAAAAGAGGGGGGAAAAAGAGAAAACTAAAGCTTAGCCCAGACCACACTTACAATTCAGAAGAAATAAAAAAAGGAAGCAGTATGGGAAAGGCCTTTTCTAATGTTTTGTGTATGTCACATTGCTCAGCGACATCCATGATGAATGACAGTCAGAAGTTAAATAGCATTTATTTTCAGCCTTTTTGACCCCCTTACATGTACTTCCTAATTCTTGTTCTAGGTTGCTTTTGACTATTTCAGCATTTTTGAACAGCTTTAGGCAGATAGCATTTTCCTGCAAGGAGAAAAAGCACCAAACAAACAGCCCAATCTGGGGTAGGAAGGTTGACTTTTTACCTGGCAAATGAAGAGTGTCCCACCTGGATGTACATTTGCCAAGGGTAAAACACATTTTTTTTGCTGAGGCAGGAAATAGGTTTAAAGCTGAGATCCTCTGATCTGGTAGGGCGAGAGGCAGATGGCTGGACCCCCAGGTGATTTGTATCTGCTCACTCACTGCTCCCCATCAAGCATCAGTGCTCTGCAGTATGCAGAGACAGATATTTCCATACCTCCAAGGAAAAACATGCTGTTTGCCTCCTGGCCATGTGACTTACAGAAGTACCAGAAGTATAGCATTAATGTGCCTAAAAGAACCAGACTGGGTCATTCTGAGGTTTAGAATTTTTAATTAGTTACAGATTTTTCCTTTCCCCCCCTCTTTATCCAACTCTGAAAACAGAGGCGAGGTAGCTGAAGCACTAAATTTGTATATTCACAAAAATATGCAGAAAATGGCAAAGAGCCATAAGACAGTTTAAATTACTGAGATGCTACAAATATTCAGTAATGCTTCTGTTCTTGGCTCTTTTCTGAAGGTTTGTTCTTGATTGTTGCTAAAGGTGGGGATAGCAAGGTAGGTGAACTGGTCATAATGCCCAGTATCCCCATTCCAGTATTCTGATGGTATATAGAGATTGGGACATGAGTATTTGTCTGCTGTCCAGCTAAAGATTTACTGGTGGAGTTCTGTATGCAGATTGAATGAAAAAAATACTATATTACTACTCTGTCTCTTTGCTCAAAACACAATAAAATAGTAAAGGGAAATTTTGAGTTTACCATTAGCTACCTCGGTAACACAGTGATTTCCATGGACATTCCATATAGCCCAGTGACACTGGCTTCCCACAGTTAACTTCATGATGCTAATTTCAAAACTAAGAATTAAAGGGCTGCTGGTCATGCAGTACTCTCTAACACCTGAGAGTAGATCCATTTGTAACCTTTCTTCAGTCCTGGTAAATGTTGCTGAGTGTGGCGACCATCAAGGTCAATGGTGCATTTGCAGAGATCAGGTGGAAGCAAGTGCTGCTTAATGGGAAAGTTTCAAATTTGGAAATTGGTATTAGGAGTAAATTGCATTGAGATTATGAAAATCTGAAGATATTAGAGTTTGTGAACAGTGTTGAAGGGTATGTGTATATTACACAGGATGAGCTTTCTGTTTCTTGGTAGTACATTAATATTCAGTTTGTATGAGGACTGATCTAGACTTGGTAAAGTAAAATGGAAATGTAGCTAAATAACTTTTCTTTGCACAGCTATGCAGAAGAGGAATGCAAGTTAATTGTCTGAGACCTATTCTTTACCTGTACATGGGAAAACTGAGCACACAGAGAAGGCTCTGTGTCTGCAGTTATTTTCATTCTAATCCATTCAGTGACTGTGGCTTGGTGCTGACCACTAAAAATATTGTCCAGATTTTTCAAATCACAGAAAAATATTTTTTTTCCACATAGGGATGTAGAGAGGTTCACTATTAATTGCTTGCTCTGTATTCTTAATGGAAATACTAGGCAGCTGTAGGTTTTATTATTTTTTGCTTGATAGTAAAGGTTAATGCTGAAGAGAATGTCTTCCTGGGATATATTTGATATTTTTTCCTCTCTTATAAATAAAGAGTTATTTTCTCCAAGGGTTTGCTCTTATGGTTTAGCTTCATTTGCATTTGTGGAAGCTTAAGGGAGGTGTCCTGACTTTCAGAACTGCTGAATATTCAAGGAGTCCTGATGGCACTGTGAGGTGCAGGATGCTTTCAAGGGCAGGGCGGGCCACAGACCTGTACTTTTTGCTCACAAGAATAGGCAGCAACTGCCTTTTTTTAAATGGATCCTGCAACTCCTGTTGAAGCAAAAGCCCCAGGAACCGCTGGCATCAGGGAGAATCAACCCATGTGGTGCTGCCATCCCAACCCCTCTGCCCCTCGCTGGGCTCTGCACAACAAGCCCACTTCTGTCTGCAAGGAGTGGTGCTTGGAAAGCTCATTTCTATCAATGGCTCGAATTCCTTAACCTGGGTCTCTGTTGAGTGGTGGTAAAATATGTCACAAAGTCTTTTGTAACATTCACAGGAGTGTTGTTTTTCTGGAGTCTCTGAAAATGTGAAGAGACATGGCGTTACCAAGCTTTCCTGATCAGATATTCAAATGATGAAATAGGGAAGCTTGCAGCATGTTCCTGAGGGATGAAAGAGTTCTCTTACTCCTGAAAAATTCATTTAATATCTTGGTTTCAGAAGGCTAAGCATCGAAGAAAATACCCAATGTTGTATAGCCTTCTGATAAAAAATTACAGAGTTTAGCAACACTGGCACACGGGAAAACTTTTCTTTAAGGATATAAATACATATTGCATTAGCTGGCAAGTAATCTTCTAGTGATTCTTAGGTTATCTTCAGAAAAGTGTATATCTTTGTCAACTGCCTCTTAAAACAAAAGACTTGGTGAATAAAGAAATAAAGACTTAATAAACTTTGATGTTACTGTTCACTCATTGTCAGGTATGTCAGTGTAAAAAAGGAGACGTTCCCTCTGAGCAGACAGTGTGTGAAACTAATAGTGTGCCTTCAGACTCCAGGCCTGTTTTTTTGCAAGTCAATCATTGAATTTAAGTCATGTTTTAAACAGCTTTATTCATATACTCGGAGACTGGAAAACAAGGTCAGTGTAGAATCCATCCTGTAGCTAGTTATTAAAGCAGATGGTTGAAAAATGCAAGCAGACATCTGCATCTGCTTTGCATATTTAAATGAAAGATAAACAAGTAGTGAGTGTGTACTTCTGAGAAGAAACTCTTAGAATAACTTAAAAAATTCAGGAGTGCTATGGCAGCACTAGAGGAAAATTGGGAATACTGTGTTCTCATGAAATTAATTTTTCCCATTCATACTGAATATGAGACCAGCGACATTGCAGTTAGATTCTTGAAATTTTTACATGAAATTTGTCATCAGCAGTCAGACTGTCACTGGGAAAAAAGAAGTATCATCTGCAGGGTACCCTTTAAAAAAGATAAAAATAGTTTTCAGAATTTGTATCTGAAAGTAGAAACCAAAGCTGCTGACTAAGGGATGACTGCCGGGTGTGGGGGGAAGAAAAAGTTAATAGACTGAGGGTCCTTCCACAGTCACCAGCACATCTAGCTATGACACACTAAAACAAACTGCTAAATAGCTGGGAATTGGTATAGTAAATTTGTCTGGTGAATGAATTTGCAGGTGCCCACAGCAGCAAGGTGTTCCTGTAGTGCAAGCTGACAAGGAGCAGTATTTTTGCCCCACTGCATGTAGGCTTTGGAGTGCAGAAACGGGAGGAGCAGCATCACAGCTCAGTGTGCAGAGGTTTACCAGTAGTCACTTGGTGATATTGTGCAGAATCTTTATGGCCCTGTCAGCACAAAGCTCTGCCAGAGTCAAAAAACTGCTTTTCAGAGTCTTGTAATACACTCACTCCCTTGTTTGATGTAGGCACGGTTGTTTGACCTTAAATATGAAGTTTACACAAAGCCATGCTTGTTGGTCCTATGGAATATTTCAGGAAATTAACTCATTGACTTGAGTATTTCTGTAGAGAAGTTGAAAAGGAATATAAAAACTGTAAACATAGGTATTTCCTGGTAGTCTTCAGAAATTAATCAGATAGATTTATGGATGCTAGGGATATTAAGATTTTCCTCATGTTTTCAACAACAAGATATAGTCTTGAGGTAAAGTAGATACATTAATATGATGCTAAATGATATTTTTGTTCCTTAGAAGAAGACCAAATATTTGCTAATTGCTTGACATTGAAAAAAACTTACCTCTTCAGTTCACGTAGAAACCATTTTTGCAGCCAGCCATTGTAGCATTTGAACGCTTTTGAAATAAAGTCAGTTAGTGGGAATTAATTTCCTACTGGAATTCACGGTGGTTAGAAGGTATTGTTCAACCCAGTCTCACACAGCTAATTTTCAGTGCTCTGAAGCTCCTTCCTTAGAGGAGCAACAATACTGTAATTTTCAAGGTTTGAAAGGAGCAGGGGAAGTTATAGAGCTTGACTGCAGACTCTATGGGAGAAAGTTCCCACTGCCTATAATAGCTTGTAAGATTCCTGAGAGTGGCAGAAGCAGGAGGAGAGCCTGGCACGTGGCATGAGGACCCCTTAGAGCAGCCCTTGGTTATGAAAGCCTGGCTCAGGGATGTGCTGGGAAGGGGTGTGTGAAAACGATGTCACAGCCTGGGGCCGGCGGTACTATTCCTGGAAATCGGTAGGACGCGAAGAGGCATTGTTCACAGCCTCTCTCCCTTCTTTATGTCACATACAGTGGTGTTTTGGGAAGCAACAGTTAAGGACACAACCTGGGAGCTCTGTGCCAACATCAGACAGTTCTGGAAACAATCTCCTTGCAGCTCAGCTGCAGAGATCTGTCTAGTTTACCCTCAGTGCCCAGATGACAGCGCTGAAAGGGTCTGAACCAAAAAAACTCTATGAGCTGGAAAAAAAAGTGCTGTTGATTCTTTGCAGTTCAAAAGCAGAAATAGTTCTTCATTGTGAAACAAGAAGGGATAAGGAAATATTTCTTAACTTTGTTTTCTTTTTCTTTCTCTTTAGAACACATTTTTAGCTTTTGTTATTTTTTGCACATAAGTCATACTAAACTGCCAGACTGAAATTGGAAATTCATTACAGCAGAGTTCAGCAATTTTCCATGTCTTATGGAGTACAACACCTGCACTCCACAACACTGAATTCTCTGCTGATAGGTCTGGAGCCGTCTTCTATCAGGGTAAATAGAGACTTCAGACATGACTGGCTGGAAATGGTGGAGTTACCCCACATCAGGCAGTTGTTTGTATTGGCTGTATCCTTATCAGAGAATTCCACAAGTCATTTGAGAGAAGGAACTTTTGTTTTATTTACTCAAGTGAAGTCTTGTAGTTTATAGTAAAAAAATCACAAAAATTTTGTCTGAAAGGAGCAAGAGAAACAACCAACTTGTGTGTCCAGGTGTCACACAGGTAGCTGGAAAGGAAGATGTGGTACTTGCAAACTTCTGCTGTCACGATTCAGGTGGGAAGTGGGTTTGTGTGTGAAGGAACAGTTCATTGTGTGTCAGAGTTCTGTGCTCTTACCTCCTCAGCTAAATTTTAAAAATAACAGGAACGGGGAGGTGAAATATCCTGTGCTCTTACTTGAAATGCCTTTGCTTCTTTCATTATTTCCTGTAGTAATGCACAGGATATCCAGCTGATTAGTCACAGCAGGCTATGTGATCTTCACATCCACAGGAACCTTCTAGGATGTAATCTCTTCCTGAATCTGCAGAATAAACTTTTACAATTTACCAGAAACACATATGCAGGTTTTGGGGAAACTGAGTATAGGTTGTCAGGGGATAAGGATCTCATTGGTTAGGATGTCTCATCATTATTTTGCCAAAGAGGCTTTTTCAGGTCTCTTATCTTTTCAGGTCTCTTATTTTCCCTGTGTCTTCTTTTCTTATATCTCCACTTCTGTATGTCACCATGTGCTTATTCTCCAGGACATAGATAGGTAAGACTCATTACTACAGTCAGGTTTTAATTAAAGTGCCTTGACCCCTGCATGAATGATCTTATTGTGAAGGAGTCTTACCCCAGCTTAACTCTGTATGCTTTGGAAGATTAGTATGTTTTAAGAATTACCTTCAAATTTACATCTTGCTTCAATTGCTTTGACTTTTCTCAGTATCTCAGTACAAGATCCTAATATTTACTGTGGTTCAGCCAAATCCTTTCTTCCTCTAAAAGTTTCATATTTCAAGCCTTCTCCTTCCCCCTCTCTAATTGCAACTTTCTCTCTACATCTTGATTGCAATGGTGGTGCCTTCTTCTCCTTCTTCTCTTTTTTGCTTAATTTCTGACTCTTTACCTCCTGATTATTTGCTCTTGTCTTCTATATGCGATACTATCTTAGGAGATCTGGTCTTCAGGCTCTTTGAGAGCCTGAAGAATGAGTCTTTGAGGAAAACCTCAGCCTCTGAGTTTATGAGATACCTGAGAAGAAGAGAATTTATTTGCTGATCCCTACATTATATTAATAGACATACTTTCTTTGAAAATAATAAGCCCAGCATAGCAATGAAGCATTATTTATGCAAATGTGAATAAGATGTGGATGGGGTTCAGGATTTCAGCTGGAGTTCCAGTTGCAGCTTGTTCTTAATTTTTCCCAACACCAGCAACTAACATTAAACCAAAAATTTACTGTTACATTGAAGAAAAAGACTTGTGTTCAGTTTTTCTGTATCATTGAAAAAAATTTGATAATTAACCTGCTAATACTAAATTATCACTAGCAAAACTCTTTTGGTAGTTAAATAGTTTTTAATGATGCCTATTCTTGCAGCAACATAAAATGTTAGCTGTGGTGTGTGCTTGGAAGTGAGTGTCAGAGGGACCAGTCATCTGTAGCTCTGACTACATGATTAGCTGCAGAGCTTGCATCTTTTTCAGCTTTTGTTTAGGTTATGGACTTTATGTACAAAATAGGCAGAAATATCCACCAGCATATCCTCATCCTAAAAGAATGGGTGCTTTGCTGTTCTTCATTTCATCTTAACGAAAAATGGGTGCTTTCCTGTTGGCGTCAGTGTGAGCGTGAGCCTCACAGCAAGACACCAGCACTTGTTCTTGTGAGGTCAGTGGAAAAACTCTCACTGACTGTGGTTTTGTTCCAGGTTCTTGGCAGACTGCTCTGAACGTGTGGATTTATCTGGGGGTGAAACAGCAGGGGTGCTCCTCATTACTCCCTGTCTGTGCTCTCAGACCTCTGAACTGGCAGCAGACAGAACTGCCTCTGATGCACATCCATCTCTTCTTGCTCACATCTGGATCAAGGCTGCCTTCTCCCCTGCTCTGAAAGCTGCAGTTCTGAAGAAGTACCAATGCACACACCAGTTGTGTGTATCTACCAACAGTACATACTATTTCCTGGTTTGGAAAACTTGTAGTAGTTTAAGCATTTTGATATTAGCTGGTATGTATATATCTTGCAGTTTCTTCTGTTGATTTTAATGATGAAAGGTGAAAGCAGAGATGGAGGTAACCTTTCAATTGAAAACAAATTCTCAAAAGGGAAAGAGAAACGGAGGATGAGAAAAACTGGTCTTATGACCTTTGATGTCCCAGGTTCAGCTTGCAAGTGGATCCCAGAAACAGCCCAGCTGGAGTCCCTAGTGACAGGGGTTGTTTCTGTACATTAACAAGGAGTATATCAAAGTTACTGTTGCTCAGGTTTGGTCAGAAAAAAATAACAAGCCCACCCTCTCATACTCTAAAGTTGCATCAGTAGCAGCTGGCTCTCTTTCAAACCTGTCACCACCTTCATTGCCTTCAAAAGGACTTTTTGCTAAAAGGTGAAGGCATATGGTTTTCTCCTTATTTCATCTGCACAACTTTTTATAATCTTGAAATAAATAAAAGTGCCATATAGGCTCAAACAGGTCTCTCTAGTCACTGTGCTGGGATGTATGGAAACTCAGATTTATCAGCTTGTTTTAACATGTTGATTATTATTCATCACAAGTTGATTCAACAAATGTGAGAGCAGAAAGTCTTTAGAAGGGAGCCTTTTAACTGGACAACTGAGCTTTTTAAGAAGCAAAGAATGAAATACAAATCCTATCAGAAAAAAAAAGTGAAATTAAGGTATTCTGAAAGTTCTTTGATGTGGGAAATATGACCGTCATGAGTGTGACTCTTGAAAAAAGATATTCTTCATACTTGAACTTACATATTCTCCTTAGCCATTTTTAAATTAAGCTTTTCAATTGATTAGGCAAAGAGTAAAAAAAAAGCAAATAGCTTGGAGTGCAAGGGCAATAGACAATATATATTAAATATATTATTTATTATTTCAGGGGTAAAGGCCACAGCTGGCTTAGCAAAACACCGTGTTGTTAAGCACTGCTAAGACTGAAAATATATGGTTTCTAATGGAACCATGGAGTTCAGTTGTTCATTGAATTCTAGTAAAAAGCATGTAACTTATTTCATTCTAACAGCAGAGGAAGTCAGGAATTATACCACCATTGTTCAGTATGAATCAACCTGGTGGCAGTTAGGAAAGAATCTTTTACTTCAGCGAGAAGAACCTAATGTGGAATTTTGCTGCAGAGGAGAATTTAAACAGAGAGTTCCTAGCACAGTTTTCACTTCTGCTAGTATGGTGTCCTTTGCTGGGACTAGTGGGTTGCTCATTTTTTGGTAAACTGAAGCTTGAAGTCTTTGTTTGTTCTGCTGAAAGGACCACCATGTCAGTGAACAAGGGTCAGTGAGGGCTGAGGCTGTCCTGAGTCTCTGGGCCACCAATAGCACTTTCTGCATTCCACCACAGCAGGGTTTCTTGCACATTTTTGAATGCTGTCTTTGAGACTGCAGGGATTTTCTGAAACCTGGAAGAGTGAAATAACCCAGTGAAATAAGACAGCACTAATTTTGTAATGGGGGTTGCAGAAAACAAAAAAAAAGCCCAACCAACCAACCAATTAAAAAAAAACAAAACAGAACAACAAAAAAAAAAAAAAAAAAAAAAAAAAAAACAAAAAAAAAAAAAAAAAAAAAAAACAAAAAAAAAAAAAAAAAAAAAAAAAACCAACCCACAAAACTATGAACAAGGGTATGATACAGCTACACAGGAGAATTCCCATGTGGATAATTCAATCTTCTTTAAGACTTAGAGAATTTAGAGTTTTTCCTGTCCTAGATATCCTGCCACATGTAAGATAGCAGCAAGTGTGGTAGAATTACTAGTGTTTGAACTTGTAATGGCAATAATTTGTTAAGTGCTGGAAGAGAAAAATTGTGTGGGTGGACTATCATCTTCAGTATATAATAATTAACCCTTTCCTGTATCCATGGCAATCTCCTTCTGGCAGTTACTTCAACTATATTTTTAGTATATATAGTTGTATAATATATATGTTGCATGATCTGTGTGATCATACTGTATATGATCATACAAATGACTTATTCGGACCAACTTGGCTTTTAAATGAAATCTCTCTACAATTGTTCTTTTTCTTTTCCAAATGGGTACATTGTTTTTGTAAGACTGGTAGACAGAAGGACTGCATTATCTGGTTTCACTTCCAACAAGTTCACGATTTTTAAACTCAGCTAATTTCAGTTAATTAGTAGTTTGCTTCACGAAGGCCAGCATGTAATTCAAGCTTTTCTTTACTGCTGGGTTTTTTCTCACTATAGCCTCCACCTGCACCTGCCCCCACCTCCAGATCTCTGCAAGTGTTCACAGGGATGTTCAGCCTTCAGTCCATATGGCGCAAAAGCAACTGTTGACCTTCAAGCACTTTGTCATATTTTAGATAGCTCTGTAAAGAGTTTTTACAGCAGAGATGAAGGAACTGAATTTTTGCTACTGTCAGTATTGCGTATTTCAATTCCTGTAGTTTACACTCAAAACTCAGACACTGACTCAACTTTGCTAGTAGAAATAATTTGCAAAGTGGTTCTGGCCTCAATTTAGAAGCAGAGTACTAAACCATAGCCCAAGGGCTAAGAGAGATGAAAATTAAGCAGACAAAATGTGGAATTGTGCCAGCTAGGAAAAGGTAGGATTCCCAAGGCACAATAATATCATCATACTCTTGCCTGGCATCCTATATTTGATTGTCTTGAAGTACATTACAGGAATTAATGGAAGCTCATAACTTCCTAGTGAAGCAGGTACTACATTGCAACACTGATTTGCAAATATATAAATAGAGGTCTTGTGCAATCCTGGAATTCTCAGCCAAGTCATAAATATTCTTAAGTGAGATTGGGAAGGGGAAGCCAAAAATGGGATAATGTACTGGTGGACTGGTGGCAACTAGTGAATTTCCCTTGTATTGCCCAGCCTTAACTCTGGAGCACTTGTCTGGCATCCCTCTTCTGGGTAAAAGTTGGCTTTGAATGTTAAGATGAGAATGTTAAAGAATTTCCTCTCCACCACCTAACCTCCCCCAAAAAAACCAAACCAAACCAAACCAAACCAAACCAAACCAAACCAAACCAAACCAAACCAAACCAAACCCAGACAAACAACAGCAATGGAAAAACACAAACAAAAACTTTTGAGACTTCTGAGACTTGGTATTTCTTTTTGCTCTATCTTTCCACTTTGAAGGGCCACTCCAGCTCTGTTCTGCTTTTTTCTTCTGATACTTTATTTTGTTCTGCTTCTTGTTCCTCAAGGGCAATTCTAATTAGTCAGCAGTGGCTTACCTTCCTGCTAACACAGGATTCAACTCAGCAATCTTAAAGGAATTTCACCTATCAGTTGTTTGGCTATGATTTATTCTTTAGGGAGAAAAAATTCGCAACTGGTAAAAATCACACATTTCCCAACCTTTAAAAAATAAGCTGCAAGACCGCCAGTTGGGGACAGCTTTGCATATCCTGCTTATTCCTGTTGGGGGACACTGGTAAGGGGAAAACACTCCACTTAGCGCCCCATCATAAAAATCAGGCTTGGGTTACACTGTGACTAAATGCATGATCCTTGAATGCCAAAATACATACCGTCTAATTGACATGGAAACAGCTTCTGCCTTGGTATTTAGGACATAACACAGCTTCTAGTGCAGGCTTGGTTTCCAGAATAGAGCACATTCTTTTCTACCATGCATGTTAATGCATTGTCCTTCTTCCTTCTCCTAATAGCCCGTGAGATTTGAACTTGGAGTCAGCTAAGTAGGGGCTTTGTGAAGCACAAAAGAACACCAGGTTTTTATCACACCATGGCTGTAAAAAGAGCTGTTCAACCATTCAGTTGCTGCTCCTATTGTGCAGCTGTTATTCTGCTGCTGAGAACATCTTGCTGTCGACACTGAAGTAATACCTGCAGGAAACACTGACACATTGAGCTTTTCAGGAGAAGCTGGGCTTGGGGATCTGCCAGATCCCTGTGTGGAG
Organism: Muscicapa striata striata; assembly: GCA_030060385.1. Taxonomy (NCBI): domain Eukaryota; kingdom Metazoa; phylum Chordata; class Aves; order Passeriformes; family Muscicapidae; genus Muscicapa; species Muscicapa striata. Next base: position 728,697 of record JAREIS010000326.1, read on the forward strand.
AGCTGAGGTATTTTCTCTGCCTGTACCTTTCCCATTACAATACATGTAAATACGTAACAATTTTTTGTCTACTCACCAGCATCTGTTCTGCGATTTTTGCTTTATGACTCTTTTCCCAGCATGATGAAGGTCTATGTTTCTTGTCTTCCAAAACCACCTCTTCAAAGCTGGCAGTGAGGCTGCGATGGGCAATGTGCTGTCTGCATCACTGTCAGGGTGTGTGGGTCTCTCAGACAATGGCTCTTTCTTTGCTGAGCTGATGGCCGGTGTCTGGTCAGCCTCATCTATTTAAAGGCAGCCAAGCTGGGATGGAACTGCTAGTGGAGGGGGTGCTTTGTTTGCTTATGAGTTTCAGGAAATTCAACTGTTTCAAATTAAGCACAAACAACTGTGTCAGGGCAGGGTCAAGGAAGTGTCTGAAATCCACAAGAGAGGGGTCAGAGATAAGCTTAGCATCATTCATCATTCATCCCTAAATTTGTCTCTGTACTAAGGGTACAATTCCCACTGTAGTTTAGAGCTAAAATTCTTCTTAGTAATTAAAGCAAAAGGCTGTATTTTTAGCCTGATATCTTAAAGAAACAAGGCTTGTGTGATCACATTGTCTGTGTATAGGTGGTTGTCAGCTCCCAGTAATTTGTGAATTTTTGGGTTCACTTAGCTCAGCCTGCAAGATAGTAATTTTCCAAGGCTTCTCCCAAAATCAAGCAAGCAGGTGAAAGAGTGGTTTCAGAGAGGCAAAGGGAATGGGCCTAACTGGCCTTTTAAAGACATCAGCATCAGGACACAAGTTCTTAACAGCCAGACTTCAGTGTTCCCATTGCTTGTTTAGCAGTATTGTTTCCATATAAATAAACAGAACGTTCGTGTTCTGGGGTTGTGTGAGGCTGAATTTGGTATGTTGCATTTCACGCTGCCCAACACATCCTATAACATAAACTCACAGCCTAGCTAGTGCAGAATATTAATTTCATGAGGCCTGACTTGCTGGCTACAGACCCCTTGACTCTATTAAATTAAATGGCAGTTTTGTCTGCCTATGTTTTTCAGGATCCAGACCCACAGTTTGGGTAATTTTAACAGTTTGAGGGTGCACAGCTCCTGATCTTTGCCATGTGCAATACAAACTTCTGTGCCTTGTGTTGGAGATACAACCCCATTAGAATATGACACAATTTTTTTAAAATGCATGGAAATTAATTAATAGCTGAATGCAAGCAAGCAATGAGTTTGATAACAGCATGGTTGTCTGTTAAGTAACGTACCACTATCAAAGAACTTAAATATTCTTGCTTAAATATCTGTGTTTTGTTTGTTGGTTTGGGTTTTTTGGGGGGCCAAAAGGGTTATTTGGTTTTTGAGAACAAGTTTTGAATTTTCTGTATTTCTGACTGGATCTTTTAAATCTTTCTATGGACACTAGATAGACACTGTCTAAAGACACTTTCAATAGACAGCTAAACTGAACTCTCATTTTTAAAATTAACCTGATATTTTTTCCCTCTGTAGTGGTGTAGAAAATATTTTAAACCCTTGAAAGTACAATTTCAGGCTGTAAAATGGAGCATTGTAAGTCTCCTTCTCAGTTGGAATTGATTTAATGTCTGGGATTGCCAAATTCAAATCCGACACAAATTGCAACAGCTGAGTTACAATTTTTAAATCAACCCTGAAGATGAGGGTTTTATAATAGTTTCATGGGAAGCGTGGTTCATTGCAGCTGTATGAAAATAGAACTCTATTCCAGTTAGATTCATCTGTCCTATTTCTCATGAGGCAGGTTAGGTACATACCTTATTGGACTTTCTGTATATATCCAGTCTCTCTCTTATCTTTTGTGGGTTTCCTTCACTCTGCTCTTCTTTTATTGGACCTTGAGGCTTATTGTACCTTAAGGATTCTTTTCTTGCTCCTTGTGGGCCATTTGTCAGTCCACTCCAAAGGGAAGCTGCTGACTGAGGTATATGATAGTGCTCTGCAGGAGGATGTTTTCCTGTGTTTTTATAACAAGTGCCAGTGCTACAGGCAACAGACAGGATTACTATATAAATCAAGACACACATGGATATGCACAGGGAGCTGGGCCCAGACACCAAATCCTTCATCTCTGAAGCATAAGGACAGTTCTCATGCATAGGCAAAATTCCCTTGGCTCAGTAAGTCTCCAGGTTTTTCAGTGTAGATCTCACAAGACTGATACTGTGTTTGGTGGATCACATCTTCTCACCCACGATCTAAACTCTACTTTTCCTTTCCTTTGCAATTAAATTGCATCTCTGAGACAAGTATAGTGATTGCTGACTCTGAATGTCAGATAAACTGGACTCAAGAGTCCATTTAAGAAAGTTTTTAATGCATTTTAATGTATTTAGATGGCTTGTGATCAGCGAGATGCTGGCAGAACTGTTGTCTTTTTTCCTGTAGTGAGACACAGAGCACAAACCATGAACCTGTGTTTTGCTGTAGTCATGGTATTCATACCTGCAGCCTTCCTGTGAACCAGCTGCTGAGAAGGCAGTATCATTGCCTCCTGTGCTACTTGGCATCAGTCGATACAGAGGAGACCTCCTGTCCTTTTCTCTCTCTGAATACTTCTATCAGTTTAAAAGTTGTGTTAATAAAGAAACAAAAATATCACACACACCTGAGAGACCAAATTTCCAAGCATGGACTGCAAGTGAAAAGGAGTGTGATACACAACAATGGCCTTAACAATGTGTTTTCCTACTTCTTTTATTCCTTCCATCCAGCTGTCGTCCTTTTCTTATTTCCGTTTGCTTAGGAATCCTCTGAATCTTCTCCCTTTTTTCTCCCTTTGCCAGTAATTGCATTCCTTCATTTCTAGAGATCCCTTTACACACACATGCTTGAGGTCCTTTTACCTCACAGTCTTTTCACAGCTATATTAATTTTGGCAGTTCCTTCTCATCTTTGTATTTTTTGCTCTTTCCCACCTCCCAGTCATTTATCTCCCTCCACGCCCAGATGCAGTAACAGCTCTTCCTCCTTAGGCTGCTTCACCTATCTGAACTTCCAGCTCCCGATTTTCTCAGTCTTTGTTCTCTTCTTCTCATATGTACTCAGATCTACTTCCTTTTTTCCCCCACTTTGCTCTTGCTCTTCCCCATTCCTTTTTCAGGTTCTTCTATCCACCACGTGTAAATAGATGTACTTTCAGCCACTTCTATTCTTCAGTGTGGGGAATCTTTGTACAAATCTGAGAGTGGGATTTCATCTCAAGTCTAAAATATGTTTTGGACATTGTTGTGGTGGTGATTCATGCCTCATTCTCACTCACACTGGGCCTGCTCCTGGTGTTTGGCTAGGAGTCCTTACAAATCCCTGGCTCTGGAGGAGATAGGGTATTGTTTCTTTCACCATTGGATGTTACTGGGTCAGGATTGCCTTGAAGGCATTATAATATGAGAAAACACTAAGACAGCAACCACACAGCAGTGGGGTGTGGGGAGATGCAGCCAGCCTAGCACAAAGGGGTTTTGGGACACAGCATCATCTTTGTGCATTTACATAATAGGTTCGAGTACATTCCAGGCCCCCTGTGTCAGTCTTCACAGTCTCCAGTTTCCTCAGGGCCTAAAACAGCTCCTGTAGGAACACAGCTTGACTGTTATCTCTCACTGTACCTATCAGTTGATGCTACACTGGCTCTTACAAATGCCTTAATACCTGCTTCTGCAACTGCTCCCCATAGTGAAGTCAATGGGATTTCTACAGGCAGAATGAATGCCAAACTCCACTATTTTAGACTGTAAAAGCTTCCCAGGAGTAAGGAGCACATCTCTCTGTGTCTGTACAGTGCCAAGCACACAGCTGGTGCTCAATGAATAATATATGTATGGGCTTGGTAGGAGTGACTGTTCATCTAGTGCAGCAGAGGTGAAGCATCTTTTTGAAGTGAGAAGCAATGCATTATCCCTTTCACTGGTCTATTTTACAATTTAGGCTTTAAATGGTGAAAATATATTAGCCAGCTAGTTCAGGGAGAGCTCATTTACACCGCCTTCACACAACATGTCCCATGTTTCAAATGACAGGAAGGATAGCTAGTTCTCTACAGCTGAATGCGTAGTGATTAAACTGTCTGGGCACCAGCAGTAGACAGCCATTGAACAGATCATTATTAACATGGCTATAATTACAGAGTCAAAGCAGCCCCTTGCAGCACACTGGTAATCTGCCTTGAAAACTGGAGTCAAAAAGGCATATCTCCTTTTTATGTTGAGGCCCAAGCTGTTTAAAGTAACTGCAGATTTTTGTGGTATGCCACTCATGTCTTAAGCTGTTAACTGCTTCTGCCTGCACTGTGGAGGCTGGACAGGGGGATCTGAGGTAGAAATAAATGCTGAGTAAAGAGCTACTGAGAAACAAGAAGTATAGCCATGACACCTCCACAAGAGCTTTCATGGTATTGCTTTAGTCATTAGCTGAGTGGATACTTGAGCTTAATCAGTATCAAAGGGACATACACAAAGTCATCTATTTCATTAAGCTAATTTGCATTACTCGGCTTACCGAGAATCAAATTTTCATGTATTGTCCATCTTGCTGTCAGCAAAATAAGGGGAGGGGGAAGAGTAAGTGATAAGCAATGCAAGACTGAGGTGTGGTAGTGTTTATTCCTTTATTCAGAGATACCTGCTAGTCTCTCAGGAGCTTTCATTGCCTTTAGATACTGAAAATACAGACTAGTTAGCATTATAAAGTTTAATTTTAGTAACTCCTGTCTAGAAATGAAACTTCCAGAGCTTTACCAAGTGCAAGATCCTTGAAGCAGTGCATTCTTAGGCTTTTAACTGCTGTTGTTGTTGAAGAAGAAGTAAGGTAAGTGTTGAGTTGGGAGTAGTGATGGGAGGATTAGAGTAGTTAGCTTAAAAAAGACCTTTATCCTCCTCTGGTCCCCAAGAGACATCCTTGCGTGAATCTTCACACAGCATTGCAGTCCCAAGGGACTTGCCACTGCCATTTATATTGTACCAGATCTGGTACAATATAAATAAAGGCTGTGGCTTTAGCAGAAAGCTGTAATGTGCTGAGATGGCTGTTCTTGTCCTTCTGTTTTGTCCCTGGTGCTCTCTTCCTTCAGTACTGATTTTTCTTTCTTTCTTTCTTTCTTTCTTTCTTTCGTTCCTTCTTCCTTTGCTTCTTTCCCTCTTTCCTTTTTTCCTTCTTCCTTCCTTTATCTTTTTCTTTCTTTCTTTCTTTCTTTCTTTCTTTCTTTCTTTCTTTCTTTCTTTCTTTCTTTCTTTCTTTCTTTCTTTCTTTCTTTCTTTCTTTCTTTCTTTCTTTCTTTCTTTCTTTCTTTCTTTCTCTCTTTCTCTTTCTCTTTTTCTCTTTCTCTCTCTCTTTCTTTCTTTCTTTTCCTTCCTTCCTTCCTTCCTTTGTAATGTTTACTATCTTCCTTCTCATTACACTGGAATTTAAAGTTAATTACTGTCAATTGAAACTGTATTCTTTTAGTTGTGTAGTCTGTTAACTGCACGCTAAACCTTCAGTTTGTCCAAGAGGTTGTGCCTGAGGTTTGATTTTAAATGTGAATTTGTTGTGATTATTAGATTTTTCTTTTTAAGCCCAGATATTTGAATCTAGAAACCAAACATAATTTAACTTGATTGATTGGACAGAATGATGGAAATCTTCCATAAAACAACTGAAATATGTGGGGCATCATTTTTTTTGGTATTGAAGCAGGACTGAGGGGTTAATTCTGTAATCTGTTATCAGATCCTGCACAAGGTTTCCCAAACATCAATGTTTCTATAATCTGCTGATTAGGAAAAAGATTCAGTAACAACTCTTTTGTTATTTATGTGACTTTTGTAGTTATAGCTAGAAAAAATTTCACTCTGACAGACCAATTGGTAATGATGGAAAAACTAAAAAAAAAAACAAAACAAAACATGCATTTTGAGTTGAATATTTTCAGTGAGATGAATCACTATGTTTGTGCTCCTTGAAGTGCAAAATTGTGCTCCAAAGCCGTGTCCCTGCTGAAAATGTGAGCAATAGCTCCTCTATCTTGTGGAATGCATCCCATCTGTGTGCATGTGTACATGATTCAGTTTTTAAGGATTTGGTACTGGCTTGAGGTCAGCAGTTGAATGCATTCGTTTGGACCCAAAATGTTGATGTGAGAACTTTGGGGTGTTTGAAGTCAGTTATGGATGCTGTTATGCTGTTGAAATGCTGTCAGTATTTTTGCAGTTTAGTAACTAAAATGTTTGCTAGAGAAAAAATGGGGCCAAAGAAGACTTATTTATTTGAATCAGGAGAATTGCAGTTGGGAACAGCTTTTCTGATACCTGCAAAAATTTTTCTAAAATCTCCTTTGTCCACACGTGTTTGTTGTCTATGTGGTCAACTTCTCAAGACAAGGCCTTTTTAATAAAAATTACACAGCATCTAGCATTCTTGAAATAAAATACAAGTTGAGGACACTTCAAAAGAAGCTCCAGTACAGTAATATCTGCTGATAGTAGCACTGTTTTATCCCAAGCAGTATTTTGCCATACGGGTTGTAGCCGAAACTTTAGTTTTTCAAAAAAGTAGACAGAAAGTAATTTACAGTCCTACAGTGTATAGGAGGGTCCAGCCAGCAATAGAGATGATAACATTGACAGGGCTCTCTAATGCACAGTTTTGTTCAGCTGATGCAGGACATTGCTTGGCTGTAGATGACGTGTGATGGGCTCGTGACAAAGTAGCAATCAATAGTCAAATTGCTATTGTAGGAAATCATCAATTCAGCCATCTATTGTATAGACAGATCTATTTGCAGAGTCAAAGAGTAAAAAATTCTAAGAAGGAGGGGCATAAGTCTGCTTGCTGCTGAATAAGCCCAAAGGAGAAGAAGTTTATCCTTGCATTGCAAACTGTGCTACCTCAGATGCCATATCTGGTTTTGCTAATTAGCACTGCTTTATTTCAGGCTTGTCATAAAAGAAAGCATACCTTTTGTCTGTGTTTGCATTATAAATACCTTGAAAGCAGCATATTGGAAATGACAGCTTTTTTTTTTTCAGTTTGTACATGTGGGTTCACATAGTCCAATTAATCCTACTTGAGAACTGGGCAGGAGAACCCTACAAGGGATGCATGGCTTAGAATTTTTGTCCTAATATGTCTGACCTTGTGTACTTCTGTGCCTGCAGAGCAAGAGAAGAGATTGAAGTGTAAGTTATGCTGAGAAGATTTCTGTCCTCATTTTCCTTTCCAGTGAGGCAAAATTCTTCTGGATGAGTGTGTCCCACCCCTGGGGAACACACAGCAGGGCAATGCACTTTGTTCCAGGCTGAGGGGAGCAGTTATTTTTGTCAGGTCAGGGAGGGAAAGGAGGGTGCCAGCTCTGCTGACCAAGAAAGAGCACGGGAGTTATTTGTCTCCATGACAGAAAAAGAAGGAATGTGCCTGGTGGACTCCAGGATGAAGGAGTTTGCTCTCCATCTTCTTCATTGTCCAGCACCTGTGAGAAAGCAACCACATCTCTCTATCCTGGTTCTCCAGTATAATACCTGCCTTCAGAGCTTATCAACATGCAGCTAAGAGAAACTAAGTCACACGTCAGCTTAATTAAAATGTACATTAGAAGATATATTCCAAGTTTAGGCATCCTTTGAACATCAAGTGCTAGCTTTTTATTTATGGGAAGCACAAGCAATCTACTTTAAGCTGTCCAAAAAAGGAGGGAAGATACAATCTGTCCCCATGAGCCTGCAGCAGAAATAATGTTCTCAGCTTTTGGAGAACGTAAGGGTGTGTGTGAAGAAGGGGAGTAATCTGTTCCAATATTAGGAAAGCCAGATCTCTTCTTGCATGAGGAAAGTCAAATCCTTTTATGAGAGAGACCCTACATGTCAGTGCTGGGAAGGGAAGGGATTGTAGGGAGCTCCTTGGGATTCAGAAAGGAAGCATACAAGCATTCTTCACAGTCTTTTATCGTGGAGGCATCAGAGTTTTCAGTCTCACAAACCAGTCCCATTCTTTGTAAAAGCATTTTATTGTGGAGCATTGCCAGTTTGCAACTTCATCTTGCAAGTCATAGGCTTGTGTTGCCCCTCCTGTCTATGTGCTCTTCCATGCAGATCTGTGCAGGTTGTTTCTTCCTCCCTGGGACAATAAGGATCCCAGAGGAAAAAAAGGCATGATAATTTATGACAAAAAAAATTGCTTTCTAGCTCTACATGGGGGAATGATGTTATGGTAGGCATTGGTTTATAATGAGGTAAATCATCAATAAATTCACACCTTTTTTCCTCTGCGCTTTAAACATGTGAGAGCACAATATTCATATGTTGGGGTTTTTTAAAATAACTTTTTCTTTGGCATGTTCTCAGAGTGCTGTTTGTTCTCTGGCTGGACTTTTTCACATGCAGGAAGTATAGTTTGCTGGTAAGTCAACTAAGTAAAGGTCTTTCTCCTTTCTGAAAGTTTTGTCAAAGCACTTAGAAGCTCTAGTCTGTCTCATCAAGGTACCTCTATGCTGATGCCTAGGAAAAGCTGATGCTAACAACCCTGAGGTGTCAGGAAACAGGATCCTTCAGAGCTTCCAGGAAAGATTTTGTAGGTTAAGTGCTTTCTTTTGCTTTTGTAGGTTTAAGTGCTTTACATTTTTCTATCAGAAGAGGGGAAGTCCCTGAAAATGTATTCCTCAGATCTCTTTGTTGTAGCAAGTTGTTGAGAGACTTCCCAAGAATCTGTTATTATTGAGCCATCATAGTACACTTTTTTGGCATTATTGGTGATGTTGTTCAGGGTACCAGAAGTTTTGAATATATAGGGTTCTAGACCCTGCAAAATTTATTTTTCATAAGAATGTGTTGAATATATGGGTACTTGTGGAAAGAATCTCATACTTCAGGCTCATGTAGTGATGTTTACCACAGAAAAATGATTCTGTTTTGGATTGGTCACAGGAAAATTTTAACAAAAGAAATACAGTAGAACATGATCAAGACTATCTGCTTTGCTTTCTCTGAGAGAGTAAGAATGTAAATCAGAAGAAAAATTCTTCTTTTAAAAGATTAGATATAACCTCAAATTCCACAGGGAATTTGAATGTGGTTATTTCAATTTCCTAACCTTAGATTGGAGATTTTGCCCAAAACCCATGTAAAGTTAGCAGAATTTAACTGAGTCTTTATCCAAGTATGCATACCTTTATATGAAAGTGTTAAATATATACAATTCTCTGGAGCTGGAAGGCTTATAAATAGGTATAGCAACCTCATACGTGAGCTGATGCAGATGGTACAAGCTGTAAAACAGCCACAGGTCCTTCTGAAGTCCAGCAGGAATCAGTGCTCCACAATCTAGCAGATGTCAGTGTCAGCGTTTTCGCTGCTGTAAACAAAAGCAAGCTTCTGCCCTTTAGTTGTGGCTCTGTGTGACTGTGCTGCGAGCTGGAGAGTCACTGTGGCTGAGCAGGGAAGCACAGCCTGTGAGGCATGGGTCAGGCTTGTGGGCATGGAGGGCTGGACAGACTGGAGTCCAGCTGAGAACACCACACCTCGATGCCTACCTGGATCTCCTCAGTCTTTTCAAGACAGTTCAGCACAGTCCATGCATACAGCCTTAAGTCTCATTGAAAAGTAATTTGATTCTCTGAGCTAAAGTCTTTTCTGCGTTTTTTTTTCCGTCTAAATGCTGGCAGGAATTTGGGTTTTGGCTGTAGATCAGCTCCTGGCAGCTGATCAGTTCAATGTCCACATTATGGAGGCCAACCTACAGTTAGAGGAAACTCTCTCTGCAGCATTTGATATAAGTCACATAAGGAACAGAACTGCAAAGTAAGAAATAACAGCAGCGGTTTGTCAGCTGTGCTGTTATATGCAGTATTCCTTGTTCCTGCACAGGAATTTCAGCTCTGTTGGGCAAGGTAGGAAGGATTCCTTTGGGTTAAAAAGCACCTGGCAGACTTGTTAAAAACCCATAACTGTGTGTTACTACTCATGAAGCAGTTTTGCTGAATTCACTTAGATGCAGTCAGCTAATGAATCATTGATTTTCCTGTGTCACCCACCATTACAGACTAAAGTTGCAGGGTGTGAGGGAGGAGGAGGTTTGGGAACAGGTCCTTGGTTGTCTGAGAAAGCCTTGGTATTTTGGTTAGAGTCAAACTTGCCTCAGTGAACCCCAGAGCAAGGGTCTTCCCATCCTGATGCTGATGGATATTATTTCATTGCTGGGATGATGCTTGAAATCTGTCTGTTACACACAAAGTAGGCTTTTTCAGCTCCATAAAATTTTTATCTGGAGTGTTAGAAGTGTTTCAGTTTCAGTCATTAGCTGAGTGCTGGTGCCATGACTTCTCTTCCTGTGTCTCTCATTATTCGTTGTTGGAACCTGAATGCATGCAATCATTCCTAAAATAGCCATAGGAAGCACAAGCAATATAGAAACATCTTTGTCTTGCTCCGGGGCTTTGGGCTGCATAGCTGAGCCCGCCCTAGTGTGGGACCTGGAAACAGGCTGTGGTCTCATCTGGGAGGCAGTCTGGGCTGTCCTTTGCAAACCCTGCACGTGGTTTCAAAAAGGCAGAGGTTATTTCCCTCAGAAGAAGAGAATGACTTTGCCTCGCTCTAGCAGTGAGCCGGAGAATGGGTTAGAGGCTTTTCCTATCCGCGAGGAAGCTCATCCATCATGCCCCATTCAGGCAGTCATACCCAGTGGGCTTGTTCGCTCCTGCTACACTGAATCTTTTTCTCCATAGCTTGTGCAAAGAAGCAAAGCAAATAAAAACAGAGCTACTGCTTTTGTAACTTGTACTACAGGCGTTTGTCAATGCTGCTTTGACTTCCTTTTCTATGCTGCTCTAATTCCCTCATGCTGTGCTAAGAAGCAGGTGTGAACAAATGTGTAAGAATGCTTGTATTCTTCAGCATGTGGGTGAATGTGTGTCAGTACTGTATTTCTGTGGTGCAGGGACTCATCTTACACTAACTATAATATCTTTTCTTTTTTTTTCTGACCTACACCACCTCAATTTTTAAGTCACATCAGATATTTGATGTTTCCTCTCAATAATAGACCCTCAGTAATTAAAAATATCTTGAACTAGTCTCTTAGTTACAGGAATTATGATTTTTATATTTGGAGGTTTATTGATTATATCTACATATAGCATTTTTCCTTAAAATACACTGAATTACAGTAAGTAACCTTATGTCCAGGCTAACATACAGTACCACTTGTCTAAGCACTATCCTAGAAATAGTATATTTCTTAGGTTTCAGTTGTCTTCTTTCTATGCCTTCTGTCCTCTGAATTGGTGGAATGAAGAGGAGAGTGGAAAATATGTCATGTTGGCATATTGAGGTGACCTCTTTACTCAAAGAGCATTCTTGAGGATAGGGTACTTTCTAGTATTATCTTGTCCATAAAGCTAGTTGGATTTTATATTATTTAAAATTTGGGAATTTATTGGGCATGAATCTAGACACAACAAAGCTCAGTCTGCCACTTGCAACTAGCAATTACTAGCAAGTTGCACGTGCTAGATTGTTGTAAGCATCATGCTCATCTCAGAGGAAAAGCAAACTACATAGATTTTCTGCCTCAGAGTCAGATTTATTCCATTCCTTTAAAGCTTCCAAAAATACCAGCAAAAAAAACATTGGCAGTGAAAAGTAATCAAGAAAGATAAAGATCTCTGAAATTGCTCTAAAGTTTTAACAGGAAAACCTTTCCTGTGATCTGAGCCTTTTAAATTTTGGTGAATATCTGTCACTGTATGAGCACACCAGAGTGGATGGTTGTCTGGGGGAGAGACATTTCAGAGGTGGTGCTGAGAGGCAATGTTTCAGTTAATTTTTTGTTTTCTTAGCACTCGGAGTCTTCTGATTTTTCCTTCTACCTATCTATCCACAGCTATTTTAATATTTTCCCTTAGGGATTACACTTTTTTTGAGGACATCCTTCATTTTTGGACATTCTACGTTTTTGCAGTAGTCTATTTCATGCTTTTCTTTAATACTTTTTTGTATTGAAAAAGAAACTTGACATAATTAATTCATAACTTGACATAAATAGAGAAACTTGACGTAACTAATTCATAAACAAATTAGGGGCTAAAATTATAAATACATATAGAGAACTCTTTTATTTTCTGGCTTTTTTTTTTAATCTGCCAGGGACAAACATAATTTTTCTTGCAGGCTTTGCCAGGCTTCCTGAAGAAAAAGCCTTTCCCTTTTTTATGCCTATCGTAACTCAGATTGCATGACTACACTGTGTCCTTGTGCTGGCATTCCTGCCCAGAATATGATGCTGAGGTTTGGCCTGGGTTTTCCTGCCATGACTACACTGTTGCAATGTGGAACAATTGATGCTCTCTGCAGTGGTGACTGTCACTTTCAGGTAGTGTGTTATCCTCTGCTGGAGTAATTATTATGTAAATGGTAATGTTCTTGAGCATTTGAACTGCTACAGTAGATTTCATTCGCGTTTTAGGGCATGTATGTAGTTTAATGTGGTGTCAAACCACTTCATGACAAAGTCAATTGGTTGCTGTTTGAAAAAATAACCTGACAAAATTTGCTATTTCTCTCCAGGTAAATCAAGGCAGGTTAATGAGTCACCTTTTCATAAATGGGTTTAGGTGCGCAACTGGACAAATTGCACAACAGCTAAAGCAGTGTGCTCTGATTAGCAGCTGACTTAAATGTGATGATTTGCATTTCTCTACTGTTTCATCACATTAAAACATGGACACTCCAATTTCAAATGAATGGGATAAGTGTCCTGAAGAATATAGCTGGGGCTCATATTTAAGTGCTTGAATGTTTCTTGCTTTAACAAACAGCAGTTATTTGTGATTATGCTGAGCTTTAAACATGGTGATATTAAAATCACGAAATCATGAAATTGTTCAGGTTGGAAGGGGCCTTAAAGATTGTCCACTTTCAACACCCTTGCAAGGACACCTTCTGCTAGAGCAGGTTGCTCAAAGGACCATCCAGCCTGACACTGAACACTCCCAGCAATGGAACCTCCACAGTTTCTTTGGGCAACTTATTCTGGTGCCTCAGCACCTCCCACTCTGAAGCATTTCCCCTTGTCCTATCTCCACATGCCCTTGCAGTGTTCACGTGTCAGCTGAGACAAAGTCTGCAGGGCTGTGTCTAACTTTTAATCAGTGGCATTTGTAAATGTTGTGGTGAAAACATACCAGACTTAGTGTTTTACCTTTGCTATCCAAAATGAGAAGAAAACAAAGGAAGGACACATTTTTCTCCCGTTATATCTTTGGCTCACCTGCAGCTACATAATTTTTATTCCATCTCTCAGATGAGGGAATAGAAGGTCAGTTGACTGGCGCTGATACTTCCCAGGCAAAATGAGCGTTGGAGAGAGTAATGGTGCTGCTGGTAGTGGATCTGTTTTCTATTAAGTATGCCGAGATGAAACAGCAAAGTATATATTAGAGATGGTGTTCTCTCCTTTCAAAAGGCAGTGATTGCTACATTTAGCTCTCAAATCAATCCAGAATTTTGACAGAGTTTTGCTGAAGTCCCACAAATAATCAATAGAGCTATTTTTATCTCTTAAATGAGTGAGATTCTTAAAAATAAGAAAGACATCTTTGTAATGACTGACCAAGCTGTTCCAGTGTTAGGTCCATTGCTCTATATGATTGGGGTTGTTGAGTGAAAGAAGTTATTTAGGCATTGCCTTTGTTCCATTCTGCAGGTTTATAATCCCAAAATAAAATTGCAAATGTTTCTGGCAGTCATCCTCCAGGCACAGATGGCTTTCCTCCCAGTTTTGGCAAGCCTGATTTCAGTATAAAATTGAGCAATTATTAGAAAGTGAAATATTTCATGATATAATATCACTACCAGCACCATCAACATCATGACAAATGGAGCATTTGTTATTTCAGAGCCATGTGAGGGAGCTAGTGCCACTGCATTACCCCTTCCTTTAAAACGTGTACCTGTGCTGCTGCTGGTGATGCACAGATAGGCGCATCTTGCTAGAGCAGATGCTTTAGCAAGGAACTGTGGCCATTTTCCCATTTGCGTTGGCTCTATATTTCAATGCAAATATCACTGAACAGGTGGCTGATGAGGCCCCTGTGGACTGTTTACAGTAAAGGTTACAACCAAAATCGATAGGCCTGAGACGCTGCTAATTCCATCTGGGAGATGTTCATCATCCTTCTGACTGTTTCCCCTCTGAGCAGCAGCATCCTATTAAGCCTGCAGTGGTCAGAGATGTCTCACTCAGGGAGGAAGAGGGGCTCTTCCATTTAGGCCTCCATTTGCTGTTTGCATTTTCTTTCTGTGCCGCTCTGGAGGGAGCAGCAATGTGGATCTTGACAGGACAGGCTGCCAGCATTAGGCATGCTGAGTTTTGCCTACTGACTTGACACCTGCTACTCCTGTTGGACAGGCTGAGCCTCATCACTGCTGCCTGGGGGCTGTCCAGATCTTTCCAGTTTATCGCTTACTGAGGCAGGAGGCAGTGATGCCACACATCATGGGTGACATTATTATGCAAGGTGGGGCCTTGTAAAGGTGCAAATGAGGGAAGAGAAAAGTTGGTATGGACTCGGGTTTGCATAAACCTGAACAAAATAAGCAATTACTCCTGAAACTTGTGTGAAAATACTTTGTGTTTGGGCAGAAATTTTATTTAGATGCATTTTTGCAAGTCTTTGTGAGAAAATCTGCATGGTCTGTGTATCTGTGTTCAATTAAACTAGTAATGAGGTTCGTATTACTCTTTTTAATGAAGGTAGGTACTGTTGCTTACTATATGAGGCAAAATTGCTCTTACTGGTGTCTTTCCCTTGGGCCAGTCGTCATGGCTGGCATGCAGCCCACAGCAGCTGGGCAGTGAGTAAGCAGTACTGAATCCAATTAAAATGCTAGTAAAGCGTGTATAGCAGAGGGCACCCATGCAGTCCTCTTACAGTCGGGAGAACTTTCTGACATGCACAAATGAGAGAAAGTGTTGCTTCATAACACGTAATTTAGGGTCCACAGTGTTGCCAGACAGGTGTGGCCTTCCCTTGGGCACTGCCTCTCTCCCCTCACCAGTGTTCAGGTGCAACCTCTTGTTACCCTGAGATCTGAAGGAGTACAGGTGATTACCCCAATGTGTTCATGCACCAGTCTCTCTGGCATAAGGGCCAGCTACCTGGAGTGCAAGAGTGCTTTTTGGCCACATGAAATGTATGGCCAGCTGCAGAGACAACAGGAGCAGAGCAGGAGAGGAAGATGAATGATGGCTGCACCATCAGCCACGAAAAGATGTTGGAAGTTGGTAGTGATGATGGGCACGGGGCTGGCATTGAGTGTCTGTAACCACCTGCACCACCATTCAGGTGACTGAGCAGCAATTGGTAGAGAAAGGACAGTGTGGGTGAAAAAGCTGTCCATCCCAGGCACTGCCCTGCCATTGCCAATTCGGCTGCAGTGTCTGGCACTCCATGCTGCGTCTTGCTGATAGCCACTTGTGTCTCATCTCTCTTGAGCTTCCCAAGCACCTGCTGAGCTTCTGTTCACTCACATCTGTCTGATCCCCTTGGCACCACGCAGACCAGGCGTTTTGCGCGAGCCCTTCTGCTGCCTGGAGCAGCCCTGAGAGGTGGCTGAGCAGCAGCTAACACACCACACAGGCAGGCATAGACAAAAGATGCTCTCCTGAACGTCTCTGCCGGTGCCAGCCTAACTTTCCACATTCTCTGGGAGCTGCAGCCTTCAGGTTGTATTCCTCTCCTTTGTTTTTGTTGTTGCATTATTCCTATCTCCTTCTTCTGACTTGCATGGAACTCTAGTCTTTCACTTTCTAGGAACTGTGCATTTAAAAGGGTAAATAACAGTGATGGTGTCTCCCACTCAGAGATTTCCAAAGGAAAATTAGCCAAATTTAAATTTAGCCAAAGGAGTTGCAGGATGCTTGCCAACATCTCATGGCAAACTGTACCATAGCAGGCAACAGCAGGCAGGTTGGCCAACTGGTTTCTGTGCTCTGCCCTCGGCACAGCAAAGCGTGTGCTGTGTAGATCAGTACATGCTTTTTATGGAAGGGCAGAGCTTGCTCTGTGAGTCTGTTTTAAGGGAACACTGGAGTAGGACTTGGGCTCCTAAATCACCTATGTGCCTGTAAAGCTCTTACCACAGAAGAATCACCAAGCTTTTAACCTCTGTTATGAAACTCAAATCAGTTTCTTCTCTGCTTTTTAATGGTACTTTTGCTGGTTATGATTCTAGGGCTATTTGCTGAGTATTTCCAGGACCAGTTCACATAGACTGCTGCTTTCCCTGTTGTGCGTTTTACCCTTGTGCAGTAGTTAAAATTCATCTGACTTTTAGTTTCCTCAGTGTTTGGTTAAATGCTGTCCCTTATTGCTGGACTGTCATTTTGAAGAATAAATTATTTCTACATATTTGTAGAAATGAAAGAGTTTGTTGAAGACAGGCTTTTAGGGCCAGTAGGTTTTCTGGCCTTGCTTCATGCATAACACAGCCCATGGAATTTTGTCCAATGATTCTCACATTAAGCTTACTAATTTGTGGATTGAAGTGCAGCTGTTGTGTATGAACATGACCCATCATGGTAGAAAGAAGTTGTGTAATAAAAGAATATAAAAAGATCTGTTCATTTCAGAGTAGTCTTACTGTGCCGTGGGAAAATTCTGTCATGATTGCATACTTTGATTTTTCTTGGAGTTATGCTGGGATTAGCTGACTGTACAGTGAGGTTGCAGCAACAAGATGGGAAGTTTTCTAACATGGAAGGGCATCCCTTTTGTGAGAGATGTGCCTTTGCAGTCATTGCTGTTGCTGTTGAATTTGTTCACAGGATCAAATCTGCCCTCCTACTTTTATGGAGTTGACCAGGAAGTTCACTTTTCCATTTAGATTTTTCATTGGATTTCTGTAACCCTTCTGGAACAAACAAGCTGTAGATAAAATAATCTGCCTACTAGGGTATTGTGGCAAGAGCCACGTAATTCTTTCCTTAGTCAAGCAGATATTCTGTATGCATTTCCACCCAGACTGTTGTAAATGCTAAAAATATCAGAGAGCAAAAAGCAAAGCTCATCATCATGGCTTCTTGTTGGCTTGAATAACCATGGATAGCCATTGTGGAAGGATAAAATTAGTAAAATTAGACTTTTTTCCTTGTTTCAAAATGATCATTACTTTCTTGTATTCAGAAACTCCTTCATGCCAACAGCATGACTTTTACAAAAATAAATGATCCTATGTCAAGCATGTATATGTGGGTGGATGTATATGCATATGCATATGCATATGTATATGTATATGTATATGTATATGTATATGTAGATGTAGATGTAGATGTAGATGTAGATGTAGATGTAGATGCATATGTATATGTATACTTTGACTAAGCAAAAATAATAGTAATAGCAACTATATTGTACTAGTATCCAAACATCCTGCTTAGAAGTGATTCATCTTTGGGCTGAGGTGTACAAACAGAGAAACCTATTCCCCCTCAGAAGGCAAGACTAGGATTTCTATATACATTAAGAGATCAAGTGGTTTGTTTATTTATAATACAACAGAAAGGTGGGAACACATAAGTGGCCAGAGCAAGATGAGACGTCAGCTTTGGAAAGAAGAATCAGAGCACCAACTTATGTTCCAAAAAATCAATATATTCCTTGATTTAGGAATTTAAAAAACAGATTATTTGTGGGTTTTTTAGAAGCTTGGAAGAAATTTAATCTACTCTGCCACTTCGACGGCTACAAAGCAGTGGAGTGGATTATAAAACATGCTCTTAAATATTTGCAGAGCTGTATTTTAATAGCATGTTTGATAATAAAAACCATCAAGACTCACTCTTCTTGTCACCAGTAGCTTTCTTTAACAAGAGTTAAATGTTTTGAACCAAGAGAGTTGGAGTTCTCAGACCCAGTTGTCTCTCAACTAGTATGGCTTAGTGCAGGCCAGAATGATTTTGAGTTCAGATCTTTGCATGAAAGATGGAGAGTTCTTCCTTGATGTTTGCAAAAGTTTTATTTTGAGACAGTGCCTGTACTCACTTGGCATCACTGTCTAACTACTCATCTTCATCAGACACTGTTCACAAGCACTTTTCATTAAAAGTACTTTCAGCACAGTTACAAGTGAGAACATTTGCATCAATCCCAGGGGCCCAACCACAGTGAAAATTGTACTAAAAATAAGTGTGACCTTCTTGAATCAGCAGTTTTCTGAAATTCCACTGAAACAATATGGCTCTTTCGGCTATTGTAAGAAATGCAAAAGTGACAATATTTTTGAATAATTACCTCTGAAAAAAAGTGTCTTTGGATGCAATTTAATCCTTCTTAGTGTTAATTTATTGGCACAGACACTGATACACATGTAGTCCAGTTGAATTATTGACATGTCGAAGCACATATTTTGCATACAAATTTGTGAATTCGAACAACTGTGTTGGCATCAGAGCAACAGAGAATTGTGCTTTTTTCCTCTCTTCTCCCTTTTCTTCCCCAAAAGAATCCCCTTTAAGAAGGAGAATTTCATATGCTTTTAAACCTACCCATCTATGTCAGTTCTATTGTCAGTTTGGTTTTTTCCTAGGTAAAAGAAAGCAGATCTGTCCCAATAGCATGTACATATGAAATCACAGAGTAAGTGTGCTGGGCATTGTTCATTTTCCTGGAAGCTGTCTCCCACACAGATTTACGGAGCAGTACACACGTCTGAATGAGAGGAAGAGCCTGGTGGTGCAGAATCACCCATGGGACAAGTTTTCCAGGCTCTAAAGGGGAGTGGCAGAGCTCTGTCTGCAGTACTGTGGTGCTTTCCTCGCAGCGTACACGTTGTTAGATAGTGGATTTTGTGATGATAGGGAGCAACAGAGAGCAGTTATTCTCATGCTCCTGAGTCTCACTGTGAGCCAAGTGGTTTGGATTGTTAGCCTGCAGACTGATACTGTAGATTAATACAGTTTAAGTGGAAGAATTGGATTGCTTCCTAAGTTCTTCCCATTAAACTGTTGTTCTTCATATACATTTCAGAAAAGTTTTGTATGTTGGATTGTAGCAATTCCAAAGAGAAAATAATTTCAATCAGTTTGTGTAGTAAGGCATTTTGTTTTGTCTTTTTTGCAGTGTACTTACAAGGGCAAATTTTTTAAACCAGCAAAGTGACATTTTGAAAAATTGCATAGAGGAAAAGGAATTAGCCCCTTTAACGGGTATATATTGTTTTAAAGTAAAACCTTTAGAGGGAAACTGTTTTTCCAAGCATGCTATTTACTTCTGCTGCTTATTTCTTCTTTGGGCATTCCAAAGGGCCTCAAATGACAACAAGTAGAAAGAAACAGGTTCTAACCCACAGTGCTAACAGTCAAGAGAAAATATAAGAGGTGACTAAAAAGACAAATGGAGCAAATGCATAAAGAAAGTGTCTGCAGGCAGATATAGCTGTGCCAGTATTCATACAGAGCTATTGGCTTAACCAGTCCTGGATTGAAATACTTCTATTGGGGCTTCTATGTATTATCTTTTAGTATACATTTTCCTATAAGTTATGATAGACAGACAGTGTCTGCATTGTATTGCATTTATTCTTGCTATTTTTTTTCCTTCGCCATCTATCTGGAACTCCGTTCAGTTAAGGTGTCAGTCACTGCCTTACGTTATTTTTTTTTTCCCTATTCTTGGTCTAACTTGGTCTCTCAGTTATTTTGTTAATAGAAATAGAGAATCAGCCAAAATTCCAATTTGTGTGTTGAAATAATAATAGCCTAACACTGAGAGTGTAATAAATCAGTAGTCCTCATGGACTCTATCACCCTGCAACAGACCATTTGGAGACCCCGCTCCAAACCATTTATAGCAACTGAAATTTTATTTGAAAGCAAATATTTGATGAGGCAAATTAATTATTGTGACATTTTTCTATTGGTTAAAAAATGAGGAATCCAACATTTAAGACTTGCTAATGCTTTTTTTGGCACCAAGAAAAGAGACACAGGTATCTAATATTAAATAGTGCTGCAGAAGGGCAAGTTAGCACTTTGTTTGCCAAATTAAGTTTCAAAGACTATGTAGGTTATGAAGTTTGACTTTCTGCCCATAAATCTTGAATGACTGACAGACCACTGTAAAATAGCTTTGTTCAAAAGGAATCCTTGGCAGGCAGCATCAAAGGTTTGAAACTGTGGAAGGGATGAAAAGAAAACCCCACTTTTGCACTGATTTCCTGTACAGATCAATGTCTCTGTGAAATCTGCCTGGGAATTATGAAGTATTTACTGTATTATCTGCTGGGTTTTTTCACTGTATCCAAAGGCCCCAGTGGTTCCTTTTATCTTAAAGATTTAGGGATATTTTTGTACATGAAATCTGAATGAATGAATGAATGAATGAATGAATGAATGAATGCATGCATCAGTGGAACATGAAGAAAAAAAATGCTGGATTTAGACAGTTCTTTTATTACTTATTTTATCACAAGTTGGAGTATTGGTTTTATGACACCTAAATTTATGGATACATATTTTTATGGTGAAGCCCAATGACATGTTCTGAATGCTCCATCAAGCTCTCTCAGTTTTTCTTCACTTGATTCACAGCTCTGTAGGGTATGAATCAGTCCTGTAGTATAACTCTTTATCTCTTTTTAACCAGAATAATGTAGTGTGGGGTGGTTTTTTTTTTAAATTATTTATGATGTGTGTCATCATGTCATCATCTAGTTATGTAAACCAAAGAAGAGGAATATAAAAAATTTCTTGGAAAACTCTTGTCAGCTGTTGATCAGTGCAGGAGATTAAGCATCTTTATTGTGTGTCAGCATCAGAGGCAGAAAATTTTTTGTAACACACAGGTCCTTAAGTCTATCCTCAGCCAAGATGTGGCATTGCTGGGACATAGGCTGAAGAAAACTGGCTTTGTAGGGCAGTTTCTGCTTAGAAACACATGTACAATGAGAGGCCTGAGAAGAAAAGCTCCTTCTACATCCCATGGACTCCTTAAAGCTCTGATCCAACATAAGGTGCTTAAATTCTTGTTTGTCTTCAACAGGGTGAAGTGAAGAAGTGAAGCCTCACAGCTGAACTACTATGAGGTCAGAAGCCTTGCTGCTATATTTCACACTGCTACACTTTGCTGGGGCTGGTTTCCCAGAAGATTCTGAGCCTATCAGTATTTCGCATGGCAACTGTAAGTATAAGGGGCCACAGGACTTCATTTAGTACTGATCAGGGGACTTCAAATCAACATTACTGAAATGCATTTGCAGCAGATAAAGTTGCTTTTTCTTGATTTCTCCCATATCAGCCAATTTACATTCTCAGCTACTAATATAAGAACATGACTTTTCACATGGTCTTATTATTTGTTAGTCTAATACAAATAATTGAACTTACTTCTTTAAGCTCAAATGGATTCTGCTTGAGCATTAGACAATTTTTCCCTAAGATGGAATTGTAGCTAAAAACTAAATCAAGACAAAGAATCTTTTATGACAGAAGATCTCTCCTTTCTTACCAGTAGAGATTGGCAAACTCTCAAAAATCTAGTGTAACACCAACAGCTGTATATTGAGATCTGCTGGCTAAAGAGGTGGAGAGCTTTCTGAGCATTTTACTGTGGACATGAGGCTTGACCTAATTGATTCATTCACATTTGCCTCAGCTCAACTGTGATAATGGCAAAGAAAATTCTTCAAAGTCCCAAAGTTTCAGATGTTTATGAGGAAGTCTTTAGCATCTGGGCCTCCAAAAGTGTGCCAAGGACTGGCAAGTCAGCCAAGAGCAGGCTTGTGTTCACTTCTCTTTTGTTCAGGAATTTGGTTTTAAAATTGTCTGTGTTTATTGCGCTTTAGAATGGCCTTGGTGCCCATAAACTTGTCAGTCCTGGCTAACACCAGTCTGAAAGACAGGGCACACCTGATATGCTGCAAATGCTAATAGACTTCTGGGATACAACAACAGGGAAGAACTGCTCGGAAGCAAACCCAGGTGAAACATGGCTAGTGTGGCCACTGGATCTTCAGCACCAACGTTGTCACCCTCCAGAAGGGCAGTGCTCATCATTCTTGCAAAAATTTGCCAGGCTTGATCCTTTTGGAGAAATAGAACATTGGATAGTATTTCCTCTGTGGCGTGGCACGTTGAAGTGGACGGAATGCCCTGGTTTGTTCTAGATACATGAGTTACAGAGGAAACATTAGTGAGCAGAAAACAGTCTCACAGTAAAACAGCATTTTGCATGTAGGACGTGGTCAGAAGGATTAAGCTTCTGAATGTAAATCCTGTCTGTTGTCTTAATTTATTTCTACAAGAGTTCTCAGCACCTGGTTTGAAGTTCTTTTTTCTATTCAGTTTTATCACCAGACTTTCTGTCACATGACACTTTGAAGTGCTTTGCTGAAGCCATCAAAGTATTGCTATGAACCAATACTTTAACCAAGCTTAACAAGTACAATGCTTTTAGAAGACAATAGCTGAAAATACTAAAACAGTAGATGAGCTTTTAGAAGAAATAAACTCCCCCAAAGAGCTGCAGTTTTCTGGGAAAGCATATTAATGGGGAAAAGGCATAGCTAGATGCCCATCAGCTCTGTCTAACATTCACTTGCAGCAGGTCTGCAGTGATAGTGCTCATCAGAGGATTATCCTGCTCCTGTCTTCTGTCATTTTATTTACTTAATTAGCTCCTTGTTTGTGTAGCTAGATGTCATGATCATCTGATACTTATGAATGTGAAGTGGCCCTTGATCAGAAGTGTTCACTGCTGTTACTGGTTGTACACTCATCTGAGGAGCAGTGGAACACCCTGTGTGTGCTGAGTTCTCACCCCAAAAAAAGAATGGGAATAGACAATAAATGCTCTTGCTGACTGGTAGAACTGGGGGTGGGAAGCTGACTTGTTCATAGCATAAGCTCAGTACAGCAATTCCAATCAGTATTGCTGCCCAGAAGGACTGGAGTATTAGACTGATTGCCAAAATAATGTGCAGTCACTTTCACTTCATGAAGTTCAAGTGATGATTTCCCACCATTTCTCAGAAATCCCTGCAGCTGTTCTATGACAGCAGTTCAGTCCTGTAGAAAAGCCAGGGAATTGGTGGTTGGAACACCCAGAGCCAAGCCTTTTGCTTTAGCCACTACCAGTCCAGTCATTGTGGTGATTGATAGGCCACTGTGGAACAGCTTTGTCCTGTAGACATGCTTTGGCAGCCAGGAGCAAGCATTTAAGCTCTGCAAACAGTGAAAGAAAAAGTGCCATGTACCTGTGTGCCAAGAGCTCCAGAGCAGCTTTTAGCTTAAAAAAAATCAGTTTTTGTCTTCTACAAAGGTGGTGACTTTCTCCTTTGCAGCTGCAGAGACTGTAACATTGAAGAACTCTCCAGCTCTCTGTGCTCATGCCTTCCAGCCCCAATCTGCACTGCCAGGGCAGAAAAGAAACCATGGGTTTTGGCTACTGCTGGGCCCCATGGTGCTTCATGACCCTGTTGATTTTTTTCCTTCCTACAGATACAAGACAGTATCCGGTGTTTGTGGGTCACAAACCAGGGCGGAACACCACACAGAGGCACCGTCTGGACATCCAGCTCGTCATGGTCATGAACAGGACCCTCTACGTTGCTGCTAGGTCAGTAGCCTCCTCACCACTCCTCTCTTACTGCTTTAAGAGGAGCAAGGAGAAGACAAGGAACAGTCTGAGTTCTTCTCTGATGAACACATTTTTAGCATTGTTTCACACTCAGAGAGAGCTTTGCAGCCTGTTAGTAAGACGTATTAGAAACTTTGCTAGATGATCTAAAGATGATCTAAAACTTTAGCTAGATGAGCTAAAGTTTTGTGATTTGTTACACCTGTGCTTTAGGACTACATGCCTCTGCCTTCCTCTGAGACCTGCAAGAGGGAAGTTGCCAGAAAAATTTAGGTCCATTGAGAAGCAATTCCGTCCTCAGTGTTTTATTCCACTTGTGCTCACCAGTAATGACAAATTTTAGAGAATAATTCTTCTGTGCACAGATGTATTTTTTTATAAGTGCTATTAAAATGTAATTTTGCTGATTTAGGCATGGTTTTGGTATTTTAAGACAAAAAAGAAAGACCAAACATGCTTCCTCAAGGTTAATTGAATTTTGTGTCTTGACTTTCTTGGAGAGCTATACTGTGCAGACATGAGTGCATCTTTTTATAAAAATTGCACATAGAACCACCATTCAGTTTGCTTAGCTCAACTTGCACTGTCAGCCTCAGTGGGGCTACACCCATTACACAGCTGCCAACCTGGCAGAGATCTGATATTAACACTTCATCTCCCTACCTGCTGCTAGCAAAGAAGATTGATGATCTTAGAGTGGGAATTACATGAGATGCAGAATGAGTGCAAGATGGGTCCAGACTAGCAAGCGTGGGTGGTCCAGATTAGCAAAGGTGGGTAGTCCAGTTTAGGAGCTGTTGGACCCAGATCCTGTTTGGGACCTCCCTGCAAGCTGTCTCTCAAGTAGTAACTTGTTTCCTGCCTGTTTTCTGGCCCTCCATTGGAAAAATACACACCTTTCTGTATGTGCCACATAAAACCAGGCTGCTGCTGCAGATGGGAGAAGTGGTGGGTGGGATGGCCAAGAATGAAGGGGAACAGCTGCTGAACAGGCAGCTTCTCACCCCTAGCCCTGTCTGCAAAGCCCTTGGCAGCCTCTGGGAGCTGCCTGGCTTTCTTCTCAGACAGCCACTCCCCATCTCCTGGGTGGTCGATGTGTCCTGTGGGGAAAAGCTGCCCGTCGGTCTCGGTGCGCATCACTTAACTGGGAATTGCGCTGCTCCAGCGCGGCCACCGAGTGACATCCCCAGAGTCGTGTCCCTGGCTGCCGGGAGAGCACACCTGTTCCCTCACCCAGCCACCGCAGCTGCTCTGGCTGACTGCAGCTTCCTCGGGCTCCTTGCACAGCCTGTGCTGCATGGGGGCTGCGTGGCAGAGCTCAGACCCTGCCTCAAGTCCAGGCAGGGACCAAGTGTCCTTCCCCAGGTGTAAGTGTCCTTCCCCAGGAGCAAATGTCCTTCCCCAGGGAGCAAGTGTTCTTCCCCAGGTGTAAGTGTCCTTCCCCAGGAGCAAGTGTTCTTCCCCAGGTGTAAGTGTCCTTCCCCAGGGAGGAAGTGTCCTTCCCCAGGAGCAAATGTCCTTCCCCAGGAGTAAGTGTCCTTCCCCAGGAGCAAGTGTCCTTCCCCAGGAGGAAGTGTCCTTCCCCAGGAGCAAGTGTTCTTCCCCAGGAGCAAGTGTCCTTCTCCAGGGAGGAAGTGTCCTTCCCCAGGAGCTGTGGTGGTGCTCTGGTAGCACAAGAAGAGGCCAGCCCTGCAGCAAGTGGCAAAGCCCCGTGCTTTGTCTGAGTTCTGAGATTGGTGTTTTTGCTGTGCTTAATGGGATAATGAGTGGGGCAGGGCAGAGTGTTGAATAGGTTTTAAAGGTGGTGGCAGGATTTCCTCCTTTTCATGACTGAGCTCCCTTGGCTTTCCTTATTTGTTTTCCTTTAAATTAGGAAATTATTTGCTCTGAGATGGTGGTAAATCCGCTTTGCAGATTTTGCTTTGCTGTTTTCGTAGTTTGTTCCCAGACTGAAATTGACGCAGTTAGACTGTCTCGGTGCCCAAGCGACTGGCTTTACAGCAGGAAAACCTGGAGAACAGTTTTGGGATATGAGACCACTGTGTGCACGAATTACATGAAGAATGCTAATATTTGGGGGATAACATGTACTAGTATGTGAATATGCATTCTTCCATATTTGTCTAAAACAACCTGCTACAATGAGAGCGCTTATATAGTCCTAGGATCTTGTGACCTACAAAAAAGAATAAAGACCTGGTCTGTTTTGTACTTACACCAGCGTGAAAAAAATCTTCTTACACATTTTTTTTCCTTCAGTAACTCAAAACCTCTTTGACATATTCTTTGCCCCCTCCATGTTACTGAATAAAGTCCCTTCTGGCCTGACAAGACTATGTGATACAAGTTGAAATTCAGAGGTAATTTTAATCTTTAAGTAACAAACTTCAGAAAATGAGTCAGCCCTCAGTATCTAGTGTGAATGAGTCTAATTCAAGTGCTGCATTTCCTTCAAGGCAGTAGTAAATCTAGAGATTGGAAGCAAACTTGTAGGCAAGCAAAGGTGTTTGCCAAAGAGTTTTGTAACAAGATTCATTGAAAACTGTAGCTAAATATATCTGGGGCTATTATATGAGATATTGCTTTCATGCTTTTTTTATACATTGAAGAACAGTGATCCTAAGTTAATGTTTTACCCAAATACCTGAAAAATAATCAAAACAAATGGTTAAATACTGGGAGTTTTCATTTTAGGGCTGTTGTGTTTAGGTTGGGGTTTTTGTTTGTTTGTTTTGGTTGTTTGTTTGTTTGTTTTTCAGGTTTTTTGTTTGCTTGTTTTGGAAAATCCAGTGTTGACTTTTGCAGACAGTTTCAGTGCAGCAGAAAGGCTAACACAGATTTGAGAACTGCTTGCATTTTATTAATGAGCAACTGGCATAGAACAAAATTTCTGTCAGTCTGCTACTTATTTTGTCATATGGGATACATGACTCCTGTATTAGCTATTACCAAATAAAGTTTTGTGTCACTTCACAAAGGCATTATTTCATGTTATCAGGCAGAAATACACAGCCAATATAAATCAGAATAACTCAGCCAAAGGCCATAAAGCTTTACTGTCTGTATATCTGTTTTGCAGTCTGCAAAGGGCCGGCTCTACATCTTTTTTTCTCTCCATCTCTCTCTCACTAGCCCACACCCAGACACACACCCCCTTTTCTAAGTTTGCTGTGTCTCCTCCTCCCATTGTCTCATGCAGTGGCAGTTTTTGTTCACATTATCTGCCACCCCTCCTGTGTGTGAAGGAAACAGTCAGAGCAGGGCATGGGATGGCTCCCCCTTATTTGCAGTGTTTCCAAACCGTGCTCCCAGTGCCAAGGGTCGTGCACAGCCAGTGGCATTATTTAAATTCTTTTCCTCTACAAGATTATGCCATGGCAACAAAATTCAGTTCTGCTGACTGGAGGTGGGAAAAACGGAAGCGGGAGGATTAAGTAAATTTGTGTTAGAATAACTTAATTAGCAGTAAACTGTGCACATACCACAGCTAGTTGATAGAAGGAGTTGGGCAGCAGTGGGAAGAGGAGGACGAGGACAATCCCACGTTTTCTGTGATTAGGTGGTCGTCCCCGAATTTGACAGCTTTTTGCTCTCTACTGACACTGTCAGCAACTGTGTTTCATCTGTGGCATGAGAAAATTATATGTAATTTTCCTGATGCCAGCCTTCTTTCCAACAATCCCGTAACTTAGCATTTGAGTTTTGTTTGAACTGTTCCTTGAACCAGAAAGTAAGTCCTCTAAAGACTGGTTTATCGAGAGTGGAACTAAACACCTTGGCTCTTTCTGAGTACCACTGCTGTATTTTCTAATTGTCTTGTCGAAAATTAAAAAATTGTAACCTCTGGAAACCAAGGCTGATGAATAAAATCAAAAGCTGTGCCAGAAGAAGGGTTTCAGGGGTCCACCTGTGCCTCATTTGCAACTCAAGAGATTTTTTTCCCCCACTTTTATATAGCAGGAGTGACAGCAATAAAGAGCAGTGCACATAAAAAAGGAACCATGACGTAATCTATGAAGTTGATATCGTGCTAATAGGTAATCTTATTCCAGAACCAACCCTGACCACTGCTCTGCCACTGAAGTCAGGCAAATAATGAGCTGAAGTATTAAACCAATCTTGGAAGTAAATGACAGCTCTGGTTTTAGAGTCTGGAGGAGAAGAAAATCCATCAACTCTTCAATTTGGCATCTTACAAAGCAAACAGCCTCAAGCTTCGTAGGAGACAAATTTTAAAAAGCTGGTTCCCTACCACAATGATGCCTCTTTTTTCCATCTGAGAGAAATATGGTTTATTTCTCTTGTCGCAGTATTCTGTGTTTGACTTATTTAAAGAGACTAGCACTATTTCCCCAAAACCAAATAAAAATGAAGCTAACCTCAAGCAGGGCTTTCTAAAATGGAAAAAGCCTGTATTCTGCTTTCAACAGACCCCTCCAATACTGTGGATCATACTTCAGCTGCACAGCTTTCTGCATGTTGAAAAAAATCCAATTTTATTTCAAGGAAAATGAGATCTCAGCCCAAGTTTGATGTGCTGGTTACTACAGAATTGTGGGTTGGTGGTTTTTTCAGCTTTTGGGTTCTATACAGAGCTGCCCTGTTCTCAGCTTACACAAAGAGAATGTCTAAAAATATCTCTTTACCTGAGTAGCTGTGTCTGTTTCCCCTTTCCAAGAAGAGGTTGGCAGCTTATTGTAGGAAGGGACAGGTTCTCTGGAAAAAGGAGGAAGGAGAGGAGAGAGGAGAGAGGAGAGGAGAGAGAGGAGAGGAGAGGAGAGGAGAGGAGAGGAGAGGAGAGAGGAGGGAGAGGAGAGGAGAGGAGAGGGAGAGGGAGGAGAGGAGAGGAGAGGAGAGGGAGAGGAGAGGAGAGGAGAGGAGAGGAGAGGAGAGGGAGAGGGAGAGGAGAGGAGAGGGAGAGGAGAGGAGAGGGAGAGGAGAGGAGAGGAGAGGAGAGGAGAGGAGAGGAGAGGAGAGGAGAGGAGAGGAGAGGGAGAGGAGAGGAGAGGAGAGGAGAGAGGGAGGAGAGGAGAGGGAGAGGAGAGGGAGAGGAGAGAGAGAGAGGAGAGGAGAGGGGAGAGGAGAGGAGAGGAGAGGAGAGGAGAGGAGAGGAGAGGAGAGGAGAGGAGAGGGAGAGGAGAGAGAGGAGAGAGGGAGAGGAGAGGAGAGAGGGAGAGGGAGAGGAGGAGAGGGGAGAGGAGGGAGAGGGAGAGGGAGAGAGGAGGGAGGAGAGGGGAGGAGGGAGAGGGAGAGGGAGGAGGAGGGAGAGGGGAGGAGAGGGAGAGGGGAGAGGAGGGAGGAGAGAGGAGAGGGAGGAGGGAGGGGAGAGGAGAGGGGAATGGGGGAAAGGAGGAAAGGAGGAAAGACCTCTCTTTTACCTGAAGTGGCTCAATGTGACACAGTGACTTCTACCCCAGGAATTTGGCAAAGGGTGCCTAAAAGCTATTGCAGACGATTTCAGGATACAGAATAACATCTGCATGCTGGGTGGCATCTGCTGTAGGACTGATAGAGCAGAAATCATGTGAGACTCATCTACTTTCCCAAATCTCATTTGTTCAAATAATTGCTTTTGGGAAAGAATCTTACTTTGAAGTTTTGTAGTATTTTTCTTTTTTTTCTCTTAATGGAAAGGCAAACAGTTTGTATGTTTAATTTATATGCAGCAGTTTTATAACATCTAGACTATCCCAATTAAGTCTACTGAAACTTTCATCATAAGAAGCAAGTTACATATTCTCACATGCAGTTTTTTTTTTTTTTTTTTTTTGTTTACTCACTAAAATCTTACTATAACATCACTTTGTAGATGCATTCACATTATCTCCATGGGAAGTTGCACTCAGATGAAGAAAAGCTTTGTCTGCTTTACTATAATGTGTATTAATATTAAAATACTGAAAACAATCTCCCTTCTCCTTTGCATTGCATTCATATTGTGTAACACATGTTAAACACAGCCTTGGTTTAACAGAAGATCATACAAATTTGGGCATTGGATGAATTCTACTGGAGGAGGGGACAGTGCTTCATTATACGTATGAATGATGCTGAATATGAACTTTTTAACTCATCAAAGAGTGAGGCCCCAGGCTTATAATGGAGATGACCATTAATGGTTACTCTTTCAGCTTGGAGCCCTCCATGAATGCACAGTGCCTCAGTTTACTGATCAGGAGCACTGTCAGAACTATTAGGGTAGTCTGAGGTGATGCCATCTTTGGCCATGTGATTTTAAGCAATGTTTTATTATCATTAATAAGCCTTCCATATCTGACCATTTTTGAAACTCATCTCAAAAAAAACCTGGCTGGGATTTACTGGTAAATCTTTGAGAGGAAGAGTGTTAGCAGATAAAATCAGCAGTGTCTTGACAGGTGAAAAACTCTGGGAGCTTGTTAGCTGAATAGAAGTGGTAAGAATTACCTGAATTTTATTTCTTTCCAGATCTAAAATGTTGTCTTTGAGAATGCATATTTCATTTAGAATCCAGTGAAAGTTCATAGTCCATAACTGATAATCCTGACTTGTAGAGCAGTATCAATTAAAAGAAGAGAACATCTAGTACTTTTAAGAAAAGAATACATTTTTCAAAGTTGGCCTATTGTTGAATTCTGTTAGTTTAGGCTTTAAAGGAAGAGGGATGGGTTTCCAGTCTCATGAATTGGAGGCAAAACAAAGTTAAATGAATGCTTCGCATCACTGAACTTCATTCTTGTGGTGAATTAATCATGGAGAAAGAGTGCAGAAAACTTTCAATAAATGTATGTTCAAAAGCTAGTCTCCCCTAGGGGATTTCTACTTCTGAAATTGAAAGTCAAAAAAAAAGAGTTCTAATTGATTTCTCTCTTTATTCTTGCAGAAGTTGACATGGAAATCTAGACAAGCTGATGTAGACACGTGCAGAATGAAGGGAAAGCATAAGGTAGGCAATTTTCATTTCTTCTGCAACTGCCACTTTGGTTTAGTTGCATCACTATTATCTCAGGCTGCTGTCTGTGATGTGGAATGAATCGTGCCATTCACTTCTTACCAGTAATTGTTTTCTCCATCAACTCACTGAAGGCTTTAATTTGCAAAAATAGTTCACTTTGAATGTGATGAAATATTACGACAGAAGCCACAGCAATATCCTGAAATACTTCAGGCACTGAGCAGGTAGCAGTGGTTACTGTACTGATTTTTTTACCATTGCTTCAAAAGCCAAGAGCTGCTGTGGGTCCCCCTGTGGGAATTTACTGAGAAGTTTGGGTAAAGAATCAGAGAGCATGAATGTGGGGCTATAGAAGGACTGTTTCCCACACCATTCCACCCTCCTGTAACCTGTGACTGGCACAAGCAGTATCATAATTAAATGTATCATAATTTGATTCTTTACTTCCCCTTCTAGTTACAGAAGCTTTATGCCAGTACATTGTAGTGGTGCTGTCACTGTCTGACAGTGGCACAGGTGACAAGATTTTTTCACTCTTCAGGAAAGCAACAGTTTTCAAACAAAATTCGTCTTTGTCAACAACAGCAAACTAGGAGCTATAATATAAATGCTGTGTCTTCAGCTCTTTGTAATTTTTGAACCACTACAGTATAAATTAATTACAATTTTCTCATTGTCACTTAAATGTAGTCAAAATAAATATCACAGTGGGCACCAGCCAATATAATTTTAAACCTGACAATGAAATATCACTGTTTAAAAATAAAAACTCAAAATGCTGTTGTTGAAATATCGTTTGTTATTTTTCTTCAGGATGAATGTCATAACTTTATTAAGGTTCTCTTAAAAAGAAATGAAGATACACTGTTTATCTGTGGAACAAATGCATTCAACCCTTCTTGCAGGAACTACAAGGTATGTAATCTGTTTGTGGAATTTCACTTATGTCATGTCTTTTGGTTGGATTTTTTGTGACTATGTGGGCAGCAGCATGAGGTTGTCATTCAGCTGTGCACCATTCAACTTTTGAAAAATTTGTTCTGACTTGTTTCAGTGCTACTGAGTTCAATGTTGATTGGATTTCTGGGAAAATCTCAGACTGAATACTGAGTTCTTTGCAACTCCTGCACACCAAGGGTATTGTCACTTTGCATTGCCCTTCATAGGTGCAGAGTCCTTCAGATCCCTGCCTAGGGATGTAGTCACTCCTCAGAAAGTTCCTCAGCTTGTTGCTGACACTCACATCAAGTCATAGACTAATCTTGGGGTTACTTCGGAGTAGCATGTTTTAAAATTTCTGTTGTACTGTTCTCAGTCACAAAACCAGTTCTCAAGATGCTTGAGGGCATAGCAAGCAAAACCTGAGATTCTTGTGAGCCCCTCAGACAGGGACACTGTGGAGATCCTGCAGTTTTGTGTGCTGTGAAGGTGATGGAACATCAAATCTCCACAAGGAGCAGTACAGCAAGACAGTGATGTGTTCCTCACTTGCTGGGGACCTGCAAAGCCAAAACATTATCTAGAGCAGTGAAGAAACTCTGCTGGTCCATGTGTACTTGACATTAATGCCCTGAAGCCAATTTATTCCTTGGGTATAGTGTACCCCAGGAGTCTCCATTCCAATAGGATCCATTCATAGAAATGTTTCCCATTTTCTTAGGCTTTCACCATTATATTCAGATATAACTCCTAATAGTGGATGTCTCTGGAGTAGCTTTGAAATAATTTTTTTAGGCTTTTGACATCCAGACTCTGGTTTTCTAGGCACTGTTAAATCCCACAGGTCATTTCTCATCTTTTTTTCTGGAAAAATAAAATTCAGTTTTACTAGTGCTGCTCCTGACAAAATCACAACTGTCATTCAGGTTTTGGGTTCAGATTTATTGTAAAAAAAACAGAATAAAGATGTTGACATTCAGGAGAACTACTCCCCTAGTGGTATTCACTATGACTGCTGCTCTTCCTTGATTTTTGTGCGATGGTGCTTTACCTCATTTAGCCACTATAATGGCTGCAGTTCCAGTCTGTGGAGGAAGAACCAAATTTGAGTAGGAATACAAGCCTGTGTCATGCTAAGTGTGAGGTACAGTTAGCTGCTGTGTTAGCAGCTGTTTCTTTTATTCTTTCTTTCAGTGCCTGCTCCTGATATGCAATGAAGCTTCTTGATTTCAGGGCTGTCTTCTAGTACAGTTTGTAATTTTTTTATCTCTGAATGCCATTACTGAGGCTAAAAAATCTCAGCCAGTCTCCGTGCATGGAAGTTGTCTTTTAGATAGAGTTAGAGCTTTCTTTGGCATTGTGATGTGAGGCATATAAATGGCCTCCTCACCCTTACTCCGGAGTTTTCATCCGCTGTGAAGCAGGGCTGGATAGTGATCCCTCTGGCAGTCTCCAGAAGGCCTCTGCAGCACCTGCCCTGGCTTTTCCTCCATGTATTCCTTCATTGTACAGAGAGAGAGCTAAACATGTGCCAAACAGAAAGCAGGGCTCCCCCTCGAACGTGCCAGTGGTCGTGAGGGTGTGGAGCTTGGTGCACGAAAACTCCTCTCACTATCACATGAAATGCTTTTCAGCCTTTGAGTAAACACAACTAACTCCCCTCAGAGTGGATTTTGACAGGATACATCACAGAAAACAAATGATCACAAATCATCCTCTGAAGGACTTGGAAGCTATAGCATTCAAATTAAAAGTTGATTTAAGTTGATGGTGCTGCATGGGCTATTTCTCATGCTCTATGAATCTTTACTGTATGTGATCTATACAGAATGAGCTGGACAAGTTGCCTGAATATGATGCAAAGGTTCTTATTCCCAAAATACTGTAGTATAAGCATCTTAAAGAGGTAAGAGGCATACAATTCTCCCTTAGCTCACCAAACCTTCTTGAACTTCATGTAAAGTCAATCTGTATATTTGTGTTATTGTCACTGCCCAGGGTAAATTTATTTCCCAGGAGTTACAGATAAGCCTCCGAATTTACAATTGCTGCACAGATCAACTCTTGCCTGGTGGTAAGAGGATTCTCTGTGACATGGACCCAACTGGTGTAGTAAAACTTGAAGAGCATCTTTCTGAATATGCAAATCAAGGAAGAAGATTAAGATTAAGATTAGAGCAGAAGGATCTCTGGACTTAGGAGAGAAAAATGCACACAGAGATAATTGCCCTAGTGTTGTTTCTTCTGAATTCTGTGGTTTGCAGTCTTTTCTGTGTATAAGAGCGCTTCTGTTAGGTCACTCTTGAGGAGGATAAATTTTGGAGCCTTGCCAGAACTACAGACCGCATAGCCTGCTACAGTTCAAAACAAAACTTGTGTGCAGATAAAATATAGACTGAAGACTTTTGTAAAATGTGTCAGAGTGAGAATGATTAGTTCCAAAAGAATGCCTGACTTACTGG
Source organism: Muscicapa striata striata (assembly GCA_030060385.1). NCBI lineage: Eukaryota > Metazoa > Chordata > Aves > Passeriformes > Muscicapidae > Muscicapa > Muscicapa striata. Next base: position 762,667 of record JAREIS010000326.1, read on the forward strand.
ACATACATTTTTCAGACTTATTTTATTTAATACCATGATTTTTTTGTCAAGTTTTTGCTTCATAGTCAGAAGTAGAGTTAGAGAAAGGGCCTCTTCTCTGCCCAGAAAAGAAGAGACATCTCTTCTGAGAATAATCCTCATCCTGGGAAAGAAGTTTTGTTTCTTTCTTTCTCTATCTGAGGAACTCCCTTTGATTTTTCAGATGGATACCTTGGACTATCTGGAAGAGGAATTCAGTGGAATGGCCAGGTGCCCCTATGATGCAAAGCATGCCAACGTTGCACTGTTTGCAGGTAAAAAGATGGAGATAGACGTTTTCACTTTCTATCCTGCAGCCCAGGTTTGGGATAACACTGTGCCTCTTGCTTGAGACCAGAATGCCTGAATCTAAAAGGTGTCAAAGGGGTTGAACAATGACTAAAAAGTGAGGGCATAAGGAAACTCCTAGCAAAAAAACGCCTTCTTTTCTCTGGAATTAACACTACTGTCATCAACAGTGCATGAAGCCTGAGTTTCCTGGATCAATATTTCAGTGTTTCCTGTATTCTTGATGATATGGCCAACGTGAGGCAACATTTCTGGCTGCATCGAGCCCCTGTGAACGTCAAAGGAAGTCAAGGGTTGTGTAAGCTTTAATGAGGATTAAGCAGGATATGCTGTTTAACAAATCTAAGCTTAAGCTAACATTCATAATAAGAGGAAGTTGGGAAAAATGCTGTGGCATGCCCTTTTCTAGATCTAGAAGGAAAGGGAAGGTGATTTTTTAAAAAAAAGCTGAAAGCCTCTCTGCTGAAAACAAATATGGTCTTACCAGCTGCTATAGACAGAAGGAGAGAAGTGTATTGGTTAGTGGTGATTTGTGCTGCATGCAGCAGAATACTGTTAACTCAGATTTCTGCTACAATTGTTAGAAAAAGTGAGATCTTATAAATGGGGTTAATTTTGGCTGTTGATTGTGCGGTATTTTTGTATACCTCTTCAGGAATTCCTGATTAAATTATTTCTTTATTGAACTTCTCTTAGTGTGAACCCTGCTGATCTTTTCTTAGATCGGGCTGTTAGATAGGTGGTGAAACTAATAAAGACATCATCCATGATAATGTGAGTCGTCCTCAGCAGGTGTGATGCTGTAAAACAGAGCCTGGCTACTCACATGGAAATAAATAAGCTATTCCTCTGAAGATTTAAGAATGTGCAAGTATTTCAGCCATTCTGAAATGAGCGCATAACCAAAGGGCCCTATTAAGCCCTACTGTGTTTGAGGTATCATCATGTCCCTCACAGAGAAGAGATTTTATAACCTGTTTTTTTTTTTTTTTTTTTTTTTTTACTCTTTATAGTGCAAATAAATGGGTCCTTTTGTTTCAAAAATAGTGATGGTGATAATGGTAGTATGTGATTTCTTAATTACAGTCACAGGCAGAAAGATACAGTAGAAATTCTCTAATTGTAGCAATTGATAAAGCATGGAAAGAGAGCAGCTCCTTCAGAGAAATATTTTTCCCATGTATCTCAGACTCCCTCTTCTTCCAGATGGGTCTTTCTCAGTGCAATGGCCAAGAAAGAGTTTATGACCAGCCTATTGTAAACATTCACTTTGAATACAGACGAAGTTCAGAAAGATGACTCCAAATTTGTCACTGAAGAAATCCTTGTATTATTTGAAAATAAGGAGAATATTTATAGAAATTATTATCCTCCTTCATGGTTATTCAGAATGTATTTGATACAGTTCAAATAAATATTTGTAGAATATGCCCCATAAATCTGCTAGCTTCAGAAAATCACCGGTTTATATGTCTTACATATTGATACCCATGCTAACTTTTCAGAGTGCAATGAAGCAGAACAGTTTCAGAGCAGTTTAGGGCACTAATCCAGGTCATCTGAGTTTGCTGGATGCACTTACATGAATATGGCTCTTCTTGCAGCCTGTAGCTATTATAGCTGATAAGTGTGAATTGTAGTTGGTCACAGGAACTTGGCAGGAAAGAAAATAAGAGTGTGGTTGTATTAACATGAGCTCAGACATCATATCTAAACAATTGAGCTTTTTATTCGATTTTAAATGGGGGGGAGATGGGACACGCTGTAATTATTTTTTTCTATTTTGCGAAGAAAAAATGATCATTCTTAAGTAGCCAAATAAGGACAAGAATTGCATGACTCAGAACAAAGCATACAGTACTGCTAATAAAAAACAGTCTGAATTTTAAATCTGGAGCTGAAATTCACAGACTCACAGAGTTTCTAGGGTTGGATGGGAGCTCTGGAAATGATCCAGCCCAACCCACCCTGCCAAGGCAGGGTCCCCTACAGCAAGTGACACAGGAATCTGTCCAAGTGGGGCTTGAATGCTTCTGGGTAGGGGGACTCCACAATCTCCAGGGGAAGGCTGTTACAGTGCTCTGCCACCCTCAACATAAAGAAGTCCTTCCTTGTCTTGAGGTGGAACTTCTTGAGTTTTCGTTTAAAGCCACTGCTCCATGTCCTGCCGCAGGGCACCAGTGAAAAGTCTAGCACCACCCTCTTGGCAGCCACCTTTCAGATAGTGGCATGCATTAATGAGATTCCCTCCCAGTCTTAAATTAAATGTTGTCTGAATGAGGAGAGCTTGACCAATAGAAGCCTCTCTGCTTTGTCCTGGGAATGTCCTCAGTTCTGGTGCCTTCGAGGCACCTACATAATCTCTATCAAAGGAGATGCAGACAATTCTGATTTTTATGCAGGCACAACAGAGACACAATTTTGTGTGCTTATGCTGCACCGCTTGTGCTTCTAGCAGACATTGTGTTCCAAGATCTATCTCACACATGAAAACAGTCCTGTATAGTTACCAAGACCTGCAAACAGAATAAGCAACAAATAAAATTTTAAAATTATGCAGAACCTTGTGCTTTTATGTCCTTATAGTTTTGTATGTCTTGGTTGTCCTCGGGGTGCCATTTTGCAGGCCCTATCTTACCACTTGTCCTCCATTCTTTAAGAGAGAAGAATGCATAATTCATATGGTAAATGCCTAAAATGCATGCTAGAAAAGAAATATTGATGGGCAGTCCTCCTCCATCCCTTTTCATTCCTGTTTCGGCAGGGCTCCCAGCATGCTATTTAATTTTTTGTTAGTGATCTTTGGCAGAGTAGAAGTGCTCTCAAGGGTTGAAATTTTCACAAGTGTCGATTAGCTGACAGTCTTCAAGCCCTGTCTGGCTTGCTGTGCCAGTTAAAACCAACAGTTCTGTTGTATTTGTTTTGCTGATACACTTAGGCAGAATTTCTGGGCATTGAACTAGTGGCATGTAACTGGATAGGATATCTATAGGGTAGCGTAGGGGTAGTACGACGTATCTAAACTGAAGAAGAATTATTCCAAAAGGTTATTTTCTTCCACAGGATTCCTCTGAAATTACCATTTTGCAAAGTGGTGACTTGCTTGTTCAGTACTCAGTTCCGTTTACCTAGCTGGATTTTTTCCTTCCTTCAGTGTTCCTAAGGAGACTGTGATGGCTTTGTTTCCCCTTCTCATTTGACTGATGAGAGAAGAAGCAATTGTATTGTTCCTAATGCTCCTCCCCTCTTGTTCCTTCTTTCTGTCCTCCCCAGAGGGAAAGCTGTATTCTGCCACAGTGACCGACTTCCTTGCGATAGATGCTGTCATATACCGGAGCCTTGGAGACAGCCCAACCCTGCGGACAGTCAAACATGACTCCAAGTGGTTGAAAGGTAGATAAACAAACAAGGCGAGAAAAGCAGCATCTCTGATGAGAGTCTTGGGTTTCTGGCAGACCTCTTTGTCATTTCATTTCACCAGTGCTTTCTGGCAGAAAGAGGGAAGTAGATTACATCTCTTGCTTACTCTGATCTGCTTATCTCTTTCTCTCTTCTCCAAGTTACTGGATTTGACAGAAGCTGTGAGCTGTGTAGATCAGAATATGCATTCCAGTGAGCTTTCCAAGCTGAAATCCACCAGTTTATGTCTGTTGGATGGAAAAGTTGGAGCTTGCAGGGCTCTGTGTGCTTGGGCTGTGTTTGAAAATATTCCTGCCACAGCACTGTTAGGTAACAATCAAGGCTTTATGAAGTACAGAGGTTTGTCCTGTAATGTTAAGGTTCATTAATGAAACTAAAATTATGGGAATACTGCACAAAGCCTTTCTGTTACAGTTCTTAAGGATTGTACTACTGCCATTGAATTAGGCAATTTTTGTGCTCTAAATGCTCTCATTGTTGAGGGTGGTGCTGTTTAGCTTCATGTAGGTGTTGGGAATTGTTAGCATTTGGAGTGATTTTAACAGAGCACAAAGCCATAGTTTCAAGCCTTTCTCTGCATGCAGAAATGTTTTGCCAGGTGTCAACTTTAGCTGTCCCACTTTGCTTGCTGCTACAGACACATGTGGGCAGAAACAGTTAGGTGGTTAGTTATTCCCTCAGCTCACAGCCTGCCTGCCATAAAGAGCACTGCTTGGTCCCCTCAGGCATACAGTTATAAATGCCTGTTTACCTTTCCACTTACTCCATCAGGGCAGATGTATTAGTGGCAGAGACTTAACTACCTTGCAGTGATGTTGCACAGACTTGCTCCCAGCTCTCCTGTCCCCAGACAGTGATTCTTCTGCAGCAGTGATTTGTTTGTTCTGAAAACTGATCAAGTTTGTCAAGCACAGAGGTTTCACCTCTGGATGATAAGTGTGAATGTATTTGGCTTCTCTTTGCATTCTGTATCCTGTACATGGTGCCTAAATCAGGTGTCTTGGGTTGCTTTTTTTTTTTTCCAGAACCATACTTTGTTCAGGCAGTTGACTATGGCAATTACATTTACTTCTTCTTCCGGGAAATAGCAGTGGAGTACAACAGCATGGGAAAGGTAAGGGCAAAACAAGGCAAAAACAAGGCAAAAACATTGCCTTGAATGACTTTGTCAGATTCAGGAGGAGGAAAACTTATGCTATTCTTGGACCAATGCTGTTACAACTGACCTTGAAATGAGAACCATAAATCATGATGACAAGGTCAGAATTTTGAGAAGATTCCTATTGCTCAAGCCAAAAGGTTGGCTGGAGTGAAACATTGCACTGTCTTGAAAGGAAAATGCGTGGTTTCTTAAAGTGATGGTGTAGGCTAGAGTCTCTTTTCTGGAATTATAAAAAGCACAAGGCTAATGTATTTAGTTCAACATAGTAGATAATTGTTAAAATGGATTCCAAAGCAGGAAGAATTTTTTGTGTAAGAAATATGAATTACAGTGCTGAGCAAACAGGGGTAGGAATTTTGTGCTCTGCCATTCTGCAAAGAATAATTAAACACTTTCTGTATTTTTGCTAATTTCACAATAGCTTTCTGACTAAGCAGTCAGAAAAGCTGACCAAGGTCCAAAGGTGGAGAGCAGGAATAAAAGCCTAGCAAGATTTGCATAGTTTTTAAGTGCTGAAAACACAGGAATCAGAGCAGCAATGTGGGTTGCAGGGATGGTGAATATGAAATGTGCTTTTGTTTGGGGAAATAGAAAGCTAAGCAGTCTGCATGGAAATGAGTTTTATATGGGTTGAGAACAGATCTCCTGAAGGATTTATTGCTGTATAGCAAATGCCACGGTCTTATCTTTCATAGCACACTGTTCCAAAGCTTAATTTTTCCCTGTTTCTTATTTTGTCACAGATTATAGAAAAGTGGTATTAAATTGAGCACCTTGCTGTGTTATTCCAAATGTTTTAAAGGCAGTATTCCAATGAAGCCTTTAGGTCAAGCAAACATTTAATTTTCTCCATTATTTTTGCTCTATTCCTTCCAGGTAGTTTTCCCAAGAGTGGCCCAGGTTTGCAAAAATGACATGGGAGGATCTCAGAGAGTGCTGGAAAAACAGTGGACTTCCTTTCTCAAGGCTCGGTTGAACTGCTCAGTTCCTGGCGACTCGCACTTCTACTTCAACATACTGCAGTCAGTTACAGATGTTATCCATTTCAATGGCCGGGATGTTGTTCTAGCAACCTTCTCCACTCCATATAATAGGTAACAGTCACAATAACCTTTACCTTCTATTTCCTTTATGTTTCGCTTTTTGCTGCAGTTCCTTTTTGCTGCATGCAAGTACGAGAAGTGATTGCTCATACAACCTAATTTTATGTGCCCTGATAGTTTGTGTTTAATTTTAAGGTAGCCTGGTGTTGCTTACTTCATATCTGATGACTCAGGGTGGCTTTCAGCCATTTACTATCTGGACATGTTTCTCAGACACACTTTTCTTTACATGGAAATAGTTCACACCAGCCAGCAAGAAGTTTGCATTGTGTACCTTGAAGAATATTATCCCGAGAAGAAAATATAGGGCTTTTTTTCCTAACAAAGGAAGGACTGTGGCTGTTCTGTTTATAGCTAAACCTCCAAGAACCAAGTTATCTCCTTCTCTTTGTTTTATGCATCCCTGTTGGCTCTTGCATTGATCCTTGACCCTGCACTGACCCTGCTGCCCCCTGACTCTCCTGGGAGAGCCAAGGTCTTGCTGGCTGGGGAGGAGGGTCCCCAGAACACCTATTTCATTGTTTGCATGGTTATCCAAAGCATCAGTTCATCTGTATAGATTTGATTACTGTTACACATTAGAGCGTGTTTCTCTGGAAGTTATTAGACAAGTAACTCTATCTAATTATTGAGAACACCCAGAGAAGTTAAAAAAACAGTAGCTTTCTAATTAAAAAATATATCTCAGTTTCACAGAGTAACATTTGAGCTGAAAGAGGAGTTTTATTGATGAAATTCATTTAGTTTTGCCTGTACCCTTGCCACCCTTTGTCAAAGCCTGACCTCAGTGAGGTCATTCACAGAGCTGACTTCAAATGAGAGTAAGCTTGGGCCTGTAATGTGTAATCACTGCTTTTGACATCAAAACAATAGGAACTGCAATGGAATAATTATGTCACCAGTAGGGAATACAAGCTTAAATTAAGATTGTCTTTTTTTATGCAATCTGGCTTAATAAATACAGGTGAACAACTAGAGATTCAACATCAGAAAATAGATTGTATCTTGCAATTATCTGAAAACTGAGATTGTCCTCCCACTCTGCTCGTATTTCCTGTGGTGTGTCATGAATAATTCTTTTCCTTAAGTCTTGCATTTTTAAATCTAAGTACTTGGTGTAAAAAGCAAAACACCATTTTATAGGGTGCAGGTTTTGCCAGACATGGAAGATGGCAGGAAGGCATATATTCGTGGAGACAGTTTATTAGCAGTGCCCTGGCAGCCAGGAGGGCCAAGAGTGCCCTGGGAGCATCAGGCACAGCATCAGAGCCGGGCAGGGAGGGGATTGTCCTGCTCTGCTCTGAGCTGGGGCAGCCTCACCTCCAGTGCTGGGGGCAGAAATGGGTGCCAGGATGTAAGGATCTAAAGGTATTGGAGACTATCCAAAGGAGAGCTACAAAGATGGCAAAGAACTTGAGGGAAAGCTGTATGAAGAGTAATGAGGCCACTTGGCTTGTTCAGCCTGGAGGAGACTGAGGGAAGACCTCACAGCAGTTCAGAGCTTCCTCATGAGATGAAGAGGAGGGGCAAGCACCAATCTCTGCTCTCTGGTGACCTGAAAGAGGACTCAAGGAAGATGAGTCATAGAGGTTTAGGTTGGATATTAGAAAAAAATAGGTTCTTCACCCAGAGGGTGGTTGGGCACTAGAACAGGCTCCCCACAAGGAGTGGTCACAGGTTACCACACCTGACAGACATCAAGGACATCTGGACAATGCTCTCAGGCACATGGTGTGATTCTTGAGGTGTCCTGTGCAGGATGAGTTGGACTTCAATGATCCTTGTGAGCCACTTCCAGTTCAGGATATGCTTTGATTCTGTAGTTCTATGAAACCTACTTCTGACATAAACACATCTCTCATTTCTCCTCCGCTAAAGAAAAGTTGCAGCAAATACCTCTGGTGTCTAGAACAAAGTTTCCTTCTAGACTGAGGTGAAGAGATTCCTCAGTCTAATCAGAGGTCACTCTGGTAGAAGCCAGTGTTGGGTTGTAGTCCAGTAGTTCAGAGGTGGCTTGGACCCCCTTGGCTGTGACCCATAGCGCTCCATCCTTACCCCTGCATCATACTACAGACCTGCCACCCTCCAGAGTACAAGAGTCCTTTCAGCACAGCAGTGCCTCCATCCATGTGTAGCTGTGGGTTGAGCATGGGTCTCAGCACTGGCAGTTGTGTGTAACACACCTCAAGATTTTATGGTTGGTTTTTTTTTTTCTTTAGGACTTAATTCAGCAATGTGCAAAATATTTTAGCTGGAGTGGGTCTTGAGCTCTCTTTTAGGATGAGGTCCTCTGTGTGGCCAGATGCACCCCTGACCATCTCCTGCATCAACATGTATATGACTGCCTCCATTTAAAACTCCTGCTGTGTAGTATCACATTAATATAGAGCTTTGAAGTTTTCTTGCATATAAAAAGACAAATATGTGGAGATCAAAGACTGCTGTACTGTCTCCCAGCTTGTTTTTCTTCAGTAAAAAGTATTTTGAATTTTTTACTATTCAAACGGTTGTTTTTCTATCAATTTATATACCTTTAGGAGTTTAGCTTAATCCTCTGTAACAGTATTATAGTTGCTACATTTTTTTCTTTGATGTATAATAACATACTAGCTAAGAGCAGGATTGAGAGCCTCAGCCAGCTGGGTTTATGCTATTTACCCAATAAAATAAAGTGATGGAAGTCAGTCACAAATACAGTAGTTCATGTAAAAAATAAAAAAAATTTAAAAAAAAAAAAAAAAAGGGGGTGGGGATAAATGAATATTTCATGTTTCCAAGTGTCTGATCATGGTAACCTCGTAAGCCTTTCAGAAAGTATGTAGGTAAGGATAGAGCTATGTTTGGACAATGCTGCTGTGCAGTTGCGTGCAAGTATTCAAAAAGTTGAAATTTGCAATGCTATGATCTTAAAATAATATCAAATTTGCTTCTGTAAGCTCTTTACATTTAATTGAGTAGAGCAAACTCCTGAGCACAGTTAACTCCTTTTCATTGGGAGCACTTTGTGGATATCAGGCTGTCGGAGGATGAATGAATTACATGTAAAAGCCAGGTAAATGGCACATTGCAGCACACTTCCAGTTTAGTTAAAACCAACTTCTGAACTGTCTGCATGCATTTTTTGAGGCATGGCAGGGACTACAAGAGCTGGTACTGAGAGATGTTATGACTTAGGAGACCTTAAATTTCCAAATAATGGGTTCTGAATGAGACTGGCCATTACTCCTCATACATTGCCAGTGATAGGCAGAGTTTCACTGATTCTTTCCCTTCTTCAAGATTATTGCAATTACTTCTTTCTGTAGAGACTTGGAAATAAATTCTCTTGGTAGGAGCTACCAGCTGATTGGTATTCACCGATATTGGTATTTTCCATGGAACTGGCTTTTCCTGTTAATATCAGATTCAGAGTTCAGGAATAAGTAACCTGGGACAGGAAGACTTCTAGAGCGCATAACTAGAGAGCCTTTTTCACTCAGGTTTTGTGCATAATTGCAGAATGAGTAACAATTTCTGGCAAATGTCACCTTGCAGCATCCCTGGCTCTGCAGTCTGTGCCTATGACATGCTTGACATTGCCAATGTATTTACTGGGAGATTCAAAGAGCAAAAGTCTCCAGACTCCACATGGACACCAGTTCCTGATGAACGAGTGCCCAAGCCCAGGTATGTTTCATGTATAGTGATATTGTTCTGTTCCTTCATGCAGGCTACAGAGGCTTTTTGATAATTTGAACCGCCTTGTAGGGTGCAGATACAATTATACATGTTGCAACAGTAAAGTAGAAGTTGAGTTTAATTTTTATCTAAACTACACAACTGAGATTTTTCCACTTAAATGAGATTTGTGTAACATATATCAGGCCAGCATCAGATCCACTTGGTCAGAATAATCATTTAGGAATGGTGTGAGTTACACAATTGTTGCAAATTGGTTCGGTAACAGATATATCTCTTTACAAAGCCTGTACCAGTTCTACAGTTTACTGTTCTATGATTAGCATGCAGTTTAAGTGCCACAGTGGATGATTTATGGACAGTGAAAAAGAGCATTCCACCAAACTGGAGATTCAGTTTACCTTCTATGAGTTGTTTTCCCTGCTTCCATGTGTTTGCGTGCATCTCCTCTACTACATTCTTCATATTTCTTACAAGTACCATTTCATACAAGTTGCTGTTGACAGACACTTGTCAACTCATTTACACCAATGGCATTTTGCTCTGCGATATTGAGATGTATATAGATAAATCAAATTCATTTGTCTCACTTGAGCTTTATCACTTTTATTGCATGTTTTACATTGCTTGTGATATCTTAAATAATTTCAAAAGAAAAGAATCTGAAGTACTCTGTGGAGTGTTGAACATCACAATATAAGAAGAATATAAACCTGTTGGGAATATCTAAAGGAGCCCTACAAAGGTGGTGAAGGGCTTAGAGGGAAAACCATGTGAGGAGCGGCTGAGGCCACTTGGCTTGCCTGGAGGAGACTGAGGGGAGACCTCATCACAGTCCACAACTTCCTAATGAGAGGAAGAGGAGATGCAGGCACTGATCCCTTCTCTGTGGTGACCAGTGACTGGGTCCATAGGAATGGGCTAAAATTGTATCAGGGCAGGTTTAGGTTGTGCATTAGGGAAAGGTTCTTCACCCAGAGGGTGGTTGTGCACTGAACAGGCTCCCCAGGGAAGTGGTCACAGCACCAGCCTGACAGAGCTCAAGAATGTTTTAGACACTCTCATGGCACATGGAGTCATTTTGGGGTGTCCTGTGTGGGGCCTGGATTTCAGATCGGTTCCAGCTCAGGATATTCTGTGAGTCTGTGAAGCTCCATGGTCCACACTGAGCTTCTGCCTAATCCAAATTTGGCCCATCGTGTTTTGGATTTGCCAGGTGTAGCATTACTGTGCTGTCTTTTTTTCTGAGGTTGTCACTCAACAGAAGAGCCTGAAGGTAGCTGGAAAATCTGGTAAATTTTGTGTCTGTTTTCAGTCTGAGCCTTAGTAATGCAGCTTCTAGCAGTGTTACAGGATTTTCTTCTCCATTTTGCAGTGTTTCAAATAAGTTGTTGACACAATGATCTGCCTTGGGAGTGCAAGGCTGCACGATGGCTCCAAGGTTATTTGTTTGGACCTTACTGAGATATATTTGCAGGGAAGGGCAGAAGAAGAAGGAGAAATCACTTCCAGTGGGAAAGAAGAAGAGAAGTCATGTTATGAGTTTGGGATCAGCCAATAGCAGGCTAACTGCTATGATGAAGTTGGGATAATATTGAGCTTTCTAAGTCTGAAGGAGATAATGTCAATTGAAGTGTGAACAGTGTTTCACATAACATTTGGCAATCAATCTACATAATAAAAATAATCATTACTTCTAGCTCATGTTGAAGTACATGACAGACACCTTTGAAATAAGGTCATTTTTATCTGGGTATCTCAGTATGATGCAGAAACATTACTGCAACTATTGATCTAACATTTCTCAGAAACCTACCAGAGCCCTTCAGGGGTGTCGCTTCCGTTTGGCCAGACAGCAGGGTTTGCTCGGATTTATGGGGACTCGACTAAACCAGTTTTAAGATTAAGTCAGGATTATTCCAATCATGCTATTAGTATTTAGGAGTAAATAGGCCTCCAGATTAAATACACAGAAGCTGTAGACACCACTGTGCCAGAAGGTGCAGGCTGCTCTCTCGAGTTCTCTGGGAATGTTGTCTCACGGGTCAATGCCCTTGCAAGGGCCTAGGAACCCAGTCATGCCCTTGATTTCTCCTTCTCTCCACCTGTTGCTAGTTCTGCATGCAGTTAAAGACAGCTAAATTATTTTGAAGAGACAATAGCACACATTATCTGCATGTAGCATTCCTTGCTCAGCTCTTGTGGGACCAGACTTGTTGACACAGCTAATTCCTTCAAGTTCTATGCTACCTTCCCACACAAGATTTATTTACCCAATGTTTGAATATTTATCTAAATCTGAGCAACAAAAATGATAGGACCAGTCCTGTATTTTGTTCAAGTTGACATTACTCTTGGTGTGAGAGTCCTTACCCACATCAGAGTAGATGAAAATTGGATGATGGAATGTGTTTATGCGTGAATGGTCCATCTTTCATCTTCCCATCTCACCCTGTCTCAAAAGTTTGAAGAATCATAGTGCTCTAGAAGATGGGATCAAATTGGCCTTTCATTGAAGAAAATTGCTTACACAATATTAACAAGCAAAACATTTTTCTGCTTCTATGTGAGATGGCATGTCCAGGCAAGAAGATTGCACTACGTCTTAGAAGCAGGTGGATTTTAGAAATAGCATGAGCAGATTTGCATTTAAGTGGTTAAAGAATGGCAGATAACTTTTCAGTGGAAGTTCTCAGTGAGCTGCCATTCTTAAATCATTTCATCCAAATTGAACTAAGGGTAAAAACCAATGTTTACATGGGTGTTATTCAGTTTGTCTTCTCCAATAGTCTGTTTTCTATCAGATTTGATTAAAGGCGGCATTCTTTCAAACCTGTAAAAAAAACCACTTCCTTCTTTTTTAAAGGGGCTGCTCTTATTCTAGTAAAGAGCAGTAAACTAGGCAAGTTACAGATCAGAAAAAATCTGTGCCATTGGGAAGCATCAAGCCAAATGCACACATTCTGTGATTACATTCCATATGAGTGGATAAATTACAAACTCTGTGTGTAGCACTTCTGATGAAAAAATGGCTTTTTGCTCATAAGTGACACATTAAGTCCTTTTAATTGGAGGACAAAGCAGAATTTTAGGCTTCCCTTGAGGGGCTGAACAAGGCCACCACACTTCTCATTCCTCCTCCAAGTTAAACTCCTGTAAAGCACATCAGATTTCAGTGAGAGCTTCATCACAAAAGGAAGCTTGCCCTCAATGTCAAATAAGTTTTCTGGCTTTACTCTCTTGTTTTATATAGACCTGGTTGCTGTGCTGGCTCTACATCATTAGAAAAATATGTAACATCTAATGAGTTCCCAGATGATACTCTGAACTTCATCAAAACACATCCACTGATGGATGAGGCTGTACCTTCCATCGTGAACCGACCCTGGTTCCTGAGAACAATGGTCAGGTACGTGCACCAGGTGAACTCCTGTCCACGCTGTAGCTGCAAAGCTGTGCTAATAGCCTTGCTTCAAATACCCTCCAACTCCGTAAATGTCCTGGTTGTCCTGGGCATGAGTCCAGCTAGGAATGGTGGCAGAGCTGAGCAGATGCTGTGGAGCTCCCTGAGCAGCTTTCAAGGTAGGAAAGGCCTCACTCTTTTCCAGCCATGCTGTGCTGGAACCGGATGTTGTAGGAAATGCTGTGCGGGGAAGGTTCACTCGCCTTTTGGCTTGTGTGTCAGTGTTTGGGACAGCCCTGTAAAAACTTCAGGCAAGGATCAGCAGACAGCTCAGGAATATGTACACAGGATACAAACATGCCTGCCAGGATATGTTCACAGGATGTGTAGATGTCTGTCAGGTAACTGGTAAGCTTTAATGTTTGCAGCAGTGTATAGGCAGGAGTAATCGCATAATCTGCATCCTTTCTATGGCAACAAGAAAAAAATAATAACAGATTTGAACAAAGACTCATACATCAGCGAGTGTTAAATACACCATCCCCTTCCTATCAAAATACATTCCCACTCTCTGCTGTGGTCATTATACTACTTATCTCCCCTCCAGCAGTGAACAGAATAATGTGACTAACTTTTGCCGTATTTTCCTCTCTTCCTCTGAACAAAGGCAGAGTGTTTTGTTGGGCATTTAGCTCTGGAAGGGTCTGAGTTAGTTGTAGTAATGTATCTTCTGTCAGGTTTTGTACTTACAACCAAAGATGAGAGCAGCAAGCTCCACAAATGTTTCCCTTTGATAGGCAGTAGCATCTATCTGGTACCATCAGTATATTTGTTTTCAATAAATTGTGTCATCCCAAGATTTGATATCACCTCAGCACTGGACTTGCTTTGTGGCAGTTGTGTGATTATTTTTAGTGAGGTAAAATGGTATTTAGTGTCTCATTATTGCACTGACACAGCTTTTACTGACAAAAAATGTTGAATCTAGTTCAGCTGCTTATAATGTGACAGAGACTGAAATTTTAAAAGCAGTTCACTGTGCTGATTCTCCATCCGTCTCTGAAGAAATCACAAGGCTTTTGGAAGGGTAATTCCTAAATGCCCTCAGATTCCTAGCACCCCTTCGTCTTTCTGGACTTCTTGACACTTCCGAACTTCTGGGGACTTCTGCTGGCTTTTGGATGTGTGGGCATACAAACATGTGAAAATTCCCCAGCATCTGGGGAGCCAAATTGGGTTGGCTACAAATTGGAACGATTTGTGTTGATTCACAGTTGGCTACAAATTGGAACAATCTGTATTGATTCACAGTCAGGTAGGAAAAGCGCTTAAATGTGTTTTATGGTTACTAGAAGTCTACCATACACTTATCTGATGTGAAGAAAGTGAATAAATAAATGACAGTTCTGTGATTATCTCTGAAAAATCTGTGAAAATGCTCTGTTATTTTAGGTATCGCCTGACCAAAATTGCTGTTGACTCAGCTGCTGGGCCGTATCAGAACTACACCGTGGTTTTCTTGGGGTCAGAGAAGGGAATCATCCTGAAGTTCTTGGCACGGACAGGAAACACTGGTTTCCTAAATGACAGCCTTTTCCTGGAGGAGATCAATGTTTACAATCCTGAAAAGTGTGTATCTAATTCTTTGTACTCGTGTATGGGTGACTTTGAACTTCTGATTTCCCAGGGAATAATTTGTCCCATGGAAACGGAAGTGGTTAGAGAGGCCAAGTTTTTTGAGTAATTTTAATTGTTTAGGGAGGGGATGTCTGCTTATCAGTCTCTTCATTGCAATAAGTTTTTTTTTATTCAGTATGTGTAGAAAATAGCCCATCCTGTGCAGCAGCTGATGGATAATTAAAAGTGAAGTTCTGGAAAGGAAGATTAATTTTCTAATCCTATAAAAAACTCTGATTCCTCTCCAAATAACTCCAACAAGCGGCAAGCTGCTCTCCAAGGGAGATTTTCCACATTTCAGTCTTCCTCAAATATGCCTAAGGGGGCTTTGAAGCGAGCCATAATCATGCAGAAATTTCAGCTACTTTGAGTGCTGGAGAAGAATAAACACAAAAATGAAGGGCCACCAGAAGCTTGTCTGGTGTGCTGTCTCTCTCCAATTCTTAACTATCCCATGCATTTTTAATATTTGTTTATATATCTATCAGTATTTTTAGTGGCCATCGTGGGTTCTTTTTCCTTAACTTGTTCAATTCTACTTTTCCAACAGATTTTTTGATGGAAGTCTTTTGTGATTTTTTTTTTTTTTCCCCAGCCTGAGGGATAATTAAGGTTTTCCCCTGGCTTCCCAGCAGAGTGCACTTGTAACCAGGTTTCGCCTTTATCCAAACCAGGTGCAGCTACGAGGGCATGGAGGACAAGCGGATCATGGGCATGCAGCTGGACAAGCCCAGCAGCGCCCTGTACGTCGCCTTCTCCACCTGCGTCATCAAGGTGCCCCTGGGGCGCTGCGAGCGCCACGGCAGGTGCAAAAAGTGCGTGTCCGGGGGGCTGCCGGGGGCTGGGCAGGGGGAGGCTGGAGCTCTCACGAATGCCAGCTTGTGCTCTTCTCTCCCAAGGGCCTGCATAGCCTCCAGGGACCCGTACTGCGGATGGGTGAAGGAGAGCGGGGCGTGCACGCAGCTGGTCCCTGGCTCCAAGTGAGTAAGGGCTCTGGCTGGATGGGCCGTGAGCTGTGGCGCTGGTGCCAGCCAGTCTTGGGCTAAGCTATTTGAAACACGAGGCTTTTAGAGAGGGAAAAATGTGGGAAGTGTTTGTTCCTACCTTATTTGCATTCACGTCTGAAGTGTCTCACAAATTTTTTTGACGTGAACAGTCAGCTGATTGGTAACTGCTGAAAGAGGAGGAAGAAGAAAGTGAAAGAGCTGTGTTAAGGTCCACGTATTATTGAAAGGAGTGAATTGGATGGATATGTCTGGACCAGCCTACACTGGAGCCATCACAGCTGATTAAAGAGGCAATATAATCCAAATTAAATTACTCAAGTAATTTGTCCACTGAAAACAAAACCAGTCCTTCTAATTTACTGTGCATTACTAAGAGGAATAACAGAGCACAGTAAGGGCTTAAAACAGATTTAGAGAAGTGCTGGATCTCCCCTTGCTTAACAGTAGAATTTAATTATTTTATGATAATGAAAGTCTGTGAAGGTTACAGGGAGCAAACCCACTTCAGAGCTCGCATTTCTTGGCCACTTACTTCTGACACACGACACAACTACCCACTCTGAGCTATATAGCTTTCCTCCCTCATGGTAGTAGTGGAAGTGTAGCACAGACACCACAGAGCCTTGACAGCTCTACCTCTGACGCCACTTAACCCTGCTTGTCTACAGGTCCTCAGTACATAATGGACGAGTTACAATCCCTGCACTCTTGTCTTGTTCTTAATTTGCTGATTTCCCCCATCTGCTGGGGATGCTGTAGCTGTATGTGTCTGTGTATGCTTGACTACAAAAGTATAGGCTGTTTCTGATTTGACATTTGGCAAGATAATGATAAAATGCACCCAAGTCCATATCAGGTTTTTCATCACTCCAAAAGTACTTGAGACTTCTTCGTCTTCCATTGAAGTTGTGGGGAATTTTCATGCCTCACTTTTAAAAGCAGCTCCCACTTTCATCAACAGTTCCATTGAGACAGAGGCTGTGCAGCTTGCAGTGATGAAGTCTGAAAGTGAACAAGGCAGCTCATGTTCTGTCCAGTGCTTCGGAATGGGGTCCAGATCAGCTGTGAAGATATCTGGTGAAGTTCTAAGCTAGCCAACAGGAGGCAAAGATGTTAGGTGCCCTCCTGGAGTAAGTGACAGTGGAGCAGGTGTTCTAAGAACATGGAGTTAGAATGAGTTGTATGCAAGGGTAACTATGCTTCAAGGGCAGGATCCTAATACAGACAAGGGCTTGTATTTGGAAGTTTTCCAAGGCTCTTGACATACACCTTTAACCACACATGAAGTTGGAAGAACAGCTTCAATAGTTATCCAAAAATCACAGAGGGGTTGGGCGCATGAGCAGAGCCCGTCAGCTGGAAAAGCATGTGAGTGTTTGCCAGTAGAGCCCCCTGAGCTGAAGGGAACACCTTTGGTGGGGTGGACCTTGTGCCTTGCAGCCTCATCCAGTGCTGTACCTAAGTGATTGCTGAAATGCAGGTTTCTTCCTCAAGCACAGTACCTGCCCAGTGGTAGGTACTTCTCACACAGAAGTGCCAGTGCACCCCATCTACTCTGTGCACAGGTTAAGGTAGGGTTACAGATGATTTTGCTAACATCATGTATTTAACAGTTTAAAAAATGCATTGTCTTTGCTTTCCTTGGTAACAAGGCATGCAGTGGATTGTTAAAAAGTAATAATATAAAGACAAAGTATCATCAGAAGCCAAGAAATCATTAAGCATTGATGAATAGCTCAAATGTCTATGTTGTGGTTTTTTAGCCTTTGTGTGGAATTTCCAAAGAAATAGCCAGTTTCACAGCAGGGATTTATTTCAATTGAACATGTGATAATTTCTTTCTGGTTATGCCTGTGACTGTTGTTATTCATACTGTTTTGTTTCTTTCTATTATTTAGACTGGCATTTGAACAGGACATAGAACGTGGCAATACAGATGGCCTGGGTGACTGCCAAAGTAAGCAAAGCTTTTACCTCTGTTTACCATGTGTCACAGTATCCTTCTGAATGCCTCAAATCACTATTACCTGTCAGGCATTCTTTCATAGCTACATAAGCCACAGCAGGGACAGCAATGTAGCTAATGATGCAGGTTCAGAAGAAGAACTGTTGTTTAAATGTGTTTGAGGAAAACAGCCCAGTTCATGTGATTTATACGAACACTGGACTTCAGAGTGGTTGCATAATGAGAAAAGCTCAACTCTAGAGGATATTCATTACAGCAATGGCATAATGAATTTGGGTCGTTGTCTTTTTTAGCCCTAGTGATGGGCTTGTTTATGCAGATGTACAGAAGTGGCTTAGTTTCCTGGTGTAGTCTGTGACTTGGACTACATTCCCATGCAGAACAGTGAGACAGTGAAATGTATCTTCAGTTCTGGATCCGGATCAGGAAATGACAACTACTTAGTTTGTGAGTCTTAGGAAATTTTATATACAGTCTGGACAACCTCATGGTATTAAGGGTTAGGTACTATTGGCACTGCCTAAGAAATTTCAATGGTGAACCTTAAGTACTGGAAGCATGAGCTGGAAGCTTAAACATGGTCTTTAAACATTTACAGTTTTGTACTGAAATGCTTAAAAGTGCATAGCTTGTACTGCATGCAAAGAAACCCTGCATGCTGATTTCTGAGCCTGAAGGAATACCAGCATCTGTGCCCAGGACAGTTCTCGTTCCAAATGTTTTCAATGAGGTTGGTTTGATTCTGAGCTCCAAACATTATTTATAAACCTCATGAAATCAAGACTTGCATTCCTTTCAGTGTAATTTGCACTGATGCAACAAAACTGATGAAGCTGAGGAATCAATGTACAGCGAGAGAGTCATTACTTCTGCAGTGCAGAGAAAAATAACAGAGGGCCAGACTGTGCCACAGGACATAGTGTGGGCCAGGTGCTGTGGAGAAAGCCAGAACCTTCTCATGCCTTGTGCATCCTTATTCAAGAGCCATTAATTATGGACATTACGCTGATCACTGTGCTTGAAGGAGTACAAGGATTTCAGCCTCTGTCCTAAGGTAGGGTAATATAGACTGTTGCAAAGATTTTTGAAGGAGGTGTACACATAGGCCTCCCCTCTGTTCCCCTGTAAAATGGGTTAGCACCAAAATCAGGCCAGTTCCCAGCTGGTGTATCTTTGCCCCTTTCAGCCAGTTCTGCTCTCCTTGGGCAAATAGGTTAGGCAGGAGTGCAATGTACCTGGTGTCAGTTACATATAAAAGGATGGTAGGAAATTATTCAGGAACAGCACATTGTGCTCATGGAGAGAGATCTGCTTCTGTGCAGAGAGCAACAAAGCCCATGCCCTGCTTAAATCCCTCTTTAGCCCTGAATGATGCATTGAACCTTGACACTGCACAGGGGTAGATTTCACTCCCTGCTAACGCAGCTGATTTTATTACTTCACGTGATCTTGGGTCTCCTGAGTTTTGTCCTCATTGACTCACATTGCTGGCTGCATCCCCTGCAATGCCTTGCCTTTGACTAGGATTTGCAAAGAAAGCAGGGAGGACACTGGCCCTCCCTCTTTGCTACCTCCTGTACAGAGCTGGTCGTGAGCACTGTCAAAGCCAGACATTGTTTTTGGGTGTGTCTGAATATTAGTTTTGCCTGGTCCTTAGTGTACAAATCACGTGCATATAAATTATCAGCTGAAACATTAATGGTTATTAGCAGCAAACTTACTTATAAGAAAAAACAAGATAGAAATAATGATTTTTCCCCTGTTATTTGTCTTTCAGATTCCTTCGTAGCCCTGAATGGTAAGGAAGTTCTTAGTTTCAATATTTGTTGACAGCAAATCCATTTTGGAGGAATCACTTTTGACTAAACTTTTAAATATTTTCATACTTTTGTTATATTTAATGTTTCTTCCCAATTTATTTTTGTTCATAGACATTTCAACTGCTTCCCCTGATCATGAAATGTCTTACTACACAGTGTATGGTCAGTTTATGAGTGTTTTTAAAAATTCTCCCCAAATCCTCATGTTAGCTAATAGTTCCTTTACTCAAATAGTTGTTACCCTATTTTACTTGTCTTGTCTTAGTTTGAGGGCCCGATTCACTAATCACAACTAGGATTAAGTCATACCTTTTGATTTTCAATTCCTCTTTTCTTGTCTTCCCTCAAAACTGTCTCCACTGAATTAAAGTCAGATATGGCCTATTTCAATGGCATGCCAGCAGACATGATTAAGAGCATGCTTCACCTGCACAGTCAAAGAAACACTTGGGCACAGCGATGCATCTTCTCTGTTCACCAGGACAAACAAGACAGTAGCTCACATCCCACTCATGAGCTGCACAGGCTGGTGTCATTACTGGTACAGCAGCCAGTCAGAGATACCTTAGGGAAAGCAGAACTATCCCTGGGTTACAGAAACATCTCTCATAAGGAAAATTAGCCTTTTACCCATGTGGTCTGAGCCTGGATTATACCTCAATTCCAAAAGGTTCTTGTCACTTCTAGGGTGAGTCGTTTATGTTGTCCATTCAAATTTACATAGCAAATTAAATGACCTGAACTGAAGAGGATAATTTCTGCAAGCCTTGAGTAGCAGGTTCCCATGAGGCAGTTGTTAATCTGGACTCATAGTGCTTTCTGCCACTTAGTTCTTCATATTTGGAAGTAGATTATGCTGGTTCTTGGAGTGAGGAATAAATGTCTTCATGAGGAGTCACTGCAGAATAAATAATTACTTTAAATTCAAACCTAGACGTATATTGCAATAGCTTTTCTTATAGACATCCTGAACAATGACAAGTTCTCACAAGCCTAAGAGGATATGTGGTATTGCTTCCAGTGAAGTTAATGGCAGAATTCCACGTCAGGGGGGAGTTTCCTTGTGAAGTTGCTTTCAGGCTGTGTGAGACCAGCAGTTCATTAGGGCTAGATCAAATTCACCCAACGTTTGGCTGAACACAGCAAGAGGTGTGTTAATGGGAAGTTGTGATGAACTTTTAATTGCTCCTTTCATGTTGTGCCTGCAGAGTATGTAGGTATAAAACTGAACCAATGACAGCTCAGTACAGCAGAATATAAATAACTGGAGGCACAGTAATGCTGTTCAACATTTGTAAAAATAAAATCACATTCCCCCTACTGTTTATTACCAGGAAATGAAAAATGTGCAGGTGAAACTTATTTGAAAGTATGGTAATGAAAACCAGTGAAGGGATTGTACAAAATCAAAGGCAAGTTGAGACTTTCTAATACATGGAAGACTCTTCTGTCTATACAGTTTATACATTCTTTCATTGTGAAATTACTGTTTTTCTAATGCACAGAGCGGTAATTAAAGAGTAATAATAAAACCCATAGTGCTGAATGTAAAGATTGAGAGAGGGGCTTTGGGCATAGTGCTGATGTGCCAGAAATGTTCTAGATTTCCTGCTTCTAAATGAATTCCATAGTTTGCAGAGTGATAGCTGTGGAAGTGTGGTTCTGGATCTTGCCAGCCAACTTTAGTAAAAACTGATATTTTAATCCAACCAGGAAAGCAGAAATGTGTTACAAGTGAGCAGCAGAATGAAAAAAGCTGAAGTCCAAAGGAGTACAGTTAACAAAAGAGAGTACATTTTACTGTCCAGGCATGCCAAGCTCAAAGACAGACTCCATAAATGAACCCAGCTTTTAAAGTCGGACCTTACAGACAGGTGCAATGCAAAAACACTGACCCAGCATTAACATGGATTCCTGTTCATGTCCTGTCTTTTACAGCTTATTTCATTGACCCATTTCAGGTACATCCTGATAATGTGGTCTCTATGCAAGTTAGCTTGTATTGGTTTAGTTAAAACACCTATTCTGATATCTTTGCCGTTGGGCTTTCTTTTCACCCACTGCTAGTTGCTTCTATTGATCTTCCACATCAGGAGTGCAAAAATTCTAGGATGAGATAATAAACCAGTATTGATAAACATGTTCATGTTTGCCAACTGTATGAAGGGTCTGAGTAATTCTGTATCTTGAAAAAAAAAATTATGAATTATCTATTTTGATGTTACTGAGAACATTTTAATGCAAAAGTAAATGGTATGTCGTAATAGATTAAGCCTCAGAACACTGGTATCAGAATACCAACCAAGTGAATGCTCAGTGGGCTAAATATACCCAAAGTCATCTGAAGCTCCAAAAGAAGTCATAAGGCCTGATTCTCTTCCTTTATGCAACTACAAATCATCCTCCTTCAACAGACTTACTGGCAATCTATAGCAGTGTGAACGAAAGGAGGACCAAGCCCTTAATCTTTGTACTCTTGACACCAGCCTCCTCCTGAGTTTGGCACATGGGCTCTCTTCCTCAGGCAGTCTCACATGATCAGTTGCAAACAAGCAAAGTGCAACGTCCATGCAGGTGACTCAAGTGACACTCAAGGAAAGCATGGCAGACTGAAGGTCTGGATGCAGCAAGTCAGAGAGAAATTATGCAGGAGCCATATATTTAAACAAGGAGATTAAGCTAGGTCACTCTGCAAAAATCTGATCATCTTAAATTACCTTTGGAAACATCAACTCTTAGTGAATTGGGCCCTTATATTATCCCCTAGCCATAGTCCTTTTTCCCTCTATAGTATTGATTTAACTTTCCCTCTAATTGTCTAATTAGGTTGCTATAGCTGTTAATAGGATAGCGTGCAGATATTTTAACCTCTGAGATTCTAATGACTTGTGCATATTAGACCAACTATCAAATACTGATAGTATTGAATCTGTCTTTGTTTTAAACCTGAAAAAAAACCTCTTTACATTTTACAAGTGCACTTCAGAACAAGCTATAGTTGCAGAAGTGCAGCCTTTCTGAATCATTATCTGTGCTTGTAGACACTAAGTGCTTTTACTCTGCCTCTGTTACTTGATTACAGCACTCCAAATGAAAAGTTTTTGCAAATAATGGAAGCATCTAAACCAGATTTTTTTTAAAGTGTGTCTATTTGATTTTTACGTGTTTTCTTTAAACAAAGACATTTGAAAAGCAGTATGTGTACAGTTATTTGGATGCTTTGTTTTAAAACAAAGGCAGAATTGGTTTTCTAGATGTTTTTTTATTAACCATTATTAACACAGAGGTACTGGCTACATCTCAGATGTGCTAAAGCCTCATTAAATTTCAACAAAGCTTATTTGCAAGTCAGAGTGGTAAAAAATGGTGTGCTGGGGAAAAAGGGACCACTAAATGTCACAAACTATATAATGCATTGTAAAGGCTTGATAATGGCTGTGTGTGAGAGGGCCAGGACTGGGTTACCTGCCACTTCAGTTTTGTCTCTGTTTATGAGAGAAACTTAAGTAGCTTATACACTTGTGGTGCCACTCTGATCAGAAATGAAATTCACCCAGTGGGTCTGGCTGTTCAGGCACTTACAGGACACTGAGATACTGCTTACAGGAGCAGTATCACTGTCTAGTAGTAAGTGTTTGCAAAATACAGCTCTAACACAACTGGGACAGGCTATTAAGGTTTAATCTGAGTCTGTCCTGCTTCCTCAAAATCAAATGGAAGAAAGTTTGTCTCGATTAGCTGTGCAAGCTTGCTTCTCAGTGTGTACTAGACTAATATATTAGTAACAGAGAGAATATACTGATTTCTTTTTGTGTGGAACCTCTCTCTACCTAGTGACCATCTGGTACACATTAATATATTTACAAAGCCTTAGCTTTCCATTACCAGGAAGTTTTCTGCGTATTGGCAACATATGGTTCAAGAATTATTTTTTTTCCCCAGAAAATGTGTCCCTTGGGCATATACTTCCTCTAGGTTTCTGTATTATGAAATGTTTTTCTTTAACCATACTTACAGGTTTTCCTTAGAAAACCTTTTCTTTAAGCACACTTAAAAGCGCAAGTGTCTGGAAGGAGATATAGGCATATAAATGCATATCAAACATAGGCATAAAATATGATTGCTACTTGGTAAGATTTTCTTCTCTTTTACCTCCTTATCAAACAATGACTAATTGCTTTCTTATGTTGAGTGCAGCATTGTGTCTAAGCTGACCAAGTACTGTACACGTTACTGTTGCTGCTGAGTGGGGTATACACTTGAAGACTGGAACCCTATGAATGCTTGCACTGCAGTTTAATCCTTAGGGAAAAGAGAACACAAAAATTCCATAATTTCTATTCTCTAGCCTGTTCTCTGCCCTGCTATTTGTCTTGTTCCTTGGGGATGACCACAGGAGTTGACAAGCACAAAACAGTGTTGGAGTGAATGCTTTCAGCACCCAGCATATTCTTGCTTCAAGAGGACATGTGTTTGCAGTTGCTGGACCTGGACCTGTCCCTTTGGACACAAACAGTCCTGCTGCAGGACTGCTATGGAGCAGGCAGCACGTTTGGGTTGGATTTCACATGGAGTCCTCTATCTGTGTGTCACCAATATTCCCAGCCATGACGGGGCTTATGGAAACCTTTTAAAAGAGGATAACATTTGGCTTTTCTTTTCTATTTGAGCAACATTCAAAACTCTGTCGTAACAAAACAGAGCATTAAATTTGCTGTTTTAAGGAATGATGGCTGGGAGAAAACACACTTTCTGCTGTGAGAGGGTAAAAAGAAAATCCACTGCCCTTGTCAGTAAAAAACCTTCAGACTGACATCTAAAGCTAAATTGTGTTAACAATTAGTTGTAGTTGAAGGTTGGCTTCATGGCGAGAACACTGTAAATTTAAACAATTTTTTTTTCTAAGCATACGAGTTAATGGAGTTCATTGTGGCCATCTCCTATGCAAAACATAGTCCAAAGTGCTCCCATATATAATTTGATTCAGTGAATCAAAAGGTCTCCTCAAAAACTTACGGAGGAACACAGACTTTTTTTTACTCTAAAGTAAATATTCAACAGGACTTCTTTAAATCATAACGCCATCTTAATAGAAGCTGCAGCATTTTACTGACTTCATCAGTAGATCAACACCACGAAGCTGGTGAAAGGCTGGGTAAAAAGAAGCATGTGGGTGCATCAAAAAGCTTGGGGACACTGCTGGCCAACATTTAGATTTTTGATTGTTGGAGTAGAATTGAGTTCATCTAGGTTCATTATCTCTCTCTAGATTTCTGAGAACTGGGGCTGTATGGCTTTAGAAGCCATTTAAAACATCATTTTTGAGATGCAGCTTTCAAAAGCTTTGTGCATATCCAGGAGCTGTTTAAAATAAACTCCACAAACACAGACTCTACCTGTCCAGCTCTGTGTCTTCCCTGTGAGGCTTAAATTTCAGCTCCTTGTGTTGATCTGTCTCTGCCCCAGTGAATCTCAAATTATTTTTCTGAGCAGTGAGGCAAGATCAAGGAAAGGAGCAGGGAGAGGGTCCCTGCTAGGGCAGCCTGTAGCCTGGTGATTGGACTCCTCTCCAACTGAGATTCATCTAAGGAAGGAAAATTAATTTGCTTGGCTGTTCAAAAGGAGACAGGAGAAAGGAGGGCTGCTGTCAGTCTGCCGAGTGTTATCTGACAAAAAGTGTTATATGCCATTCTGTCTATGAATAATCCAATTCTGTTAGTTTGTGTTTGAGCATGTGTCAAAAATCCTTTTTTTAATGGGCTCTTTAAGAAAAGTAGGTAAGGGAATATAGTTACTCCACATCAAATTAAGGAGGCCCAGAACTCCTTGAATCCTGATGAAAATATATCACTTTTTCATGTGTGCCAAAAGGAAACTTTCAGAACGGGTTGGAGGTCAAAAAGTTGTAATGATGGATGGTATTTGGTGCCCTCTCCCCAAAGCACTGAGCCACTGGAAAGTCCATGTGGGAGCTGTCTTTCAAAGACAGTAGACTCCAAGCATCTGAAGCATTTTAGGTGCTGATGTACTTTTCAGATGCAGCT
This sequence comes from Muscicapa striata striata, assembly GCA_030060385.1. NCBI lineage: Eukaryota > Metazoa > Chordata > Aves > Passeriformes > Muscicapidae > Muscicapa > Muscicapa striata. The sequence goes on from JAREIS010000326.1 coordinate 788,274, forward strand.
GCAAAGAGTGTATGGGTCTACAAACACGCCGCTGTCCATCCAAACCACCTTCCAAATTGTGCTGTATTTCCAGTGGGGCAAGTTCTGTGAATGTGCTGCTTGTTGGGGTGTATATGATGTAAGAAGCAGGTCAGTCTTGTTCAGGGCAGCGGTAACCATGTCTAGTGCATCTGTGATGGAAAAAAGGGTGTGTGAGACCTGTCTCAGCTGCTGCTGGAGTCACAGTGCTTGGGCAGATCCACGCGGCGAGGCTTTGTCAATCTGAGAAGAAATGGTGTTTGGTCTTGTGCTTATTTCAGAGCCATTTTGGGCCATCAGCTCAGACAGGACCAGTAGGGATGGTGCAGGCAGGTGCAAGCAGCAGGCCTGTGACATTTCCCATCTGGAGAGGAATGCCACAGTGTGAGCACGTGGGTCTTAGGCAGTCCTTCATTCCACTGGAGGCATGAGGTAGAGTGCCCATGATGTCACCATTTTGTAGTTCTTTTGGCATTCCCATCCAGTTTCAGCCATCTTGGGCACTGTTCTGTGTTAAATTGATTTTTTTATTTGCTTTTTGACTGAGCCAGTATCAGACAGCATGAGCTGAGACTTCAGTTTCAGTCAGCCACGTGTACTGAATCCAGACAAAGGGTGCTTGACTCAGATGAAGTGTGCTTATCCTCTCTCATACGCATTTAATTCTGTTGAGAAGCACTGCCAGCTCAGTGGCAGCGCCTTTTAGCACCCTGATCTGGAAGGCTCCAGTCCGCTTTTCCTTTGGAGTCATGCTTTGAAGGACTTTTGAAGCATTGCTCAGCCTAAGATGAGACATTCACCTGTCACAGAAGCAAAGCAGTGCATACATCCCTGAGTGGGGAGGTAGTGGGGTAAGTGACTAATGAGACTTGTCTTCCCTACCTGTATTTATAATGTAAACAGGACACTCCAGTTCCCTAGTCCCAAGCACCACCACCTCTGACTCTCGCGCTCGACAGGGTTATGATGCTAGGGGACGCATGCTGGATTGGAAGGATCCGCTTGGTTCATCTGAAAATACAGATCCATATGTGGCAGTTTCATCCCATAATCATCAAGACAAGAAGGGTAAGGCCTTGGAAATGACATCCTGTGGTGAGGAGGGAGGGGGAGGAGGACTAAAGTGTAACTGCTTCCAGCTGGCTCAGAGTAACATGTAATGAATCTCCCGTGCTGTAATTAAAAGCTTATCGTAAAGTCTGAAACTAAACAGCCAATCTTAGACTCAGTCCTAGATAATTCACTGCCTGAGGAAACCACACAAAACAAACAGAAGTCTATGCCTTTATAGAGAGCTTTGTGCATGTGTATGGGAAGGAGGGAAATGGGGGATTTAACTCTCTAAATTTGATCTGCCCTGTTCTCTGACAAAACAAGATCCATGGCTTCCCATTGTTCTTGAGGATGCATTCTTATACTGCTTTTTTCTGAATTCCCAAGGCAGCAAAACACTTCTCAGATGATTTCATATAATTTCCATCTCTCAACAACCATAGAATAATGGAATCCTGAAGTGCTTTGATTTGGAAGGTACCTTAAAGATCATCTTGTTCCAAGCCCCTCCGCCATGACCAGGAACACCTTCCACTTGACCAGGTTGTTCCAAGCCCCATTCAACCTGGCTTTGGCCAGTTTCAGGAATGGGCCATCAACAGCTTCTCTTGGCATCCTGTTGCTTCTCCACCCACCCTCAGAGTCAAGAATTTCTTCCTACTCTCTGATTTAAGCCTGCCCCCTTTCAGTTTGAAGCCATTTGCCTTGGCCTATCACTACATGCCCTTGTAAAAAGTCCCTGTCCAGCTCTTATATATCCCCCTCTAGGTACTGGAAGGCTGCTATAAAATCTTCCCAGAACATTCTCTTCCTCATCCTGAGCAGCCCCATCTCTCTCAGCCTGTCTTCATGAGAGTGGTTCCCCAGTCCTCTGATCATCTTTGTGGCCCATGTCCTTCCTGTGCTGGGGACTCCAGAGCTGGACACAGCACTCCAAGTGGGGTCTCACATGAGCAGAGCAGAGGGGCAAAATGCTCTTCCTCGCCCTGCTGGCCACACTGCTTTGGATGTAGCCCAGGATACATTTGGCTTTCTGGGCTGTGAGTTGTCCTGACTCAGGTAATTTGCACTTGGCCTTGTTAAACCTCAGGGTTCCTATGGGCCTACTTCTCAATCTTGTCCAAGTCCCTCTGGATGGCATCCCATCCTTCAGGTGCATCAGTCACACCACACAGCTTGATGTCATCTGCAAACTTGCTGAAGGCTCACTCAATGCCACTATGTCATTGATGGAGACATTGGTCCCAAATTTGATCCCTGAAGGACACCACTTGTCACTGATCTCCATTCAGACCTCAAGCCATTGACCACTATCATCTGAATAAGGCTGCCCAGTGAATTCCTTATCCATTAAATTGTCCATCCATCAAGTCCATCTCTCTCCAATTTAAAGAGAAGGATGTTGTGGGGCCTATCAAAGGCCTTACAAAAGTCCAGATAAATGATATCTGTAGCTCTTTCCTTGTCCATTGGAGGAGTCTCTTCACTAGGTTGGTCAGGCAACACTTTTCCTTGATGAGGCCATGCTGGTTGTCTTGAACACCTCCCTGTCCTTCATGTGCCTTAGCAGAGTTTCTAGAAAGATAGAAACCATGATACAAACCATGATCTTCCCAGGCACAGAGATAATGGGACTGAAGAGCTGGTAGTTCCTACGGTCCTTCTTTCCACCCTGTGTTAAGATGGGTACAGTATTTCCTTTTTTCCAGTCATCTGACAGCCACATTTTTCAAATATGGGTAGTGCCTTAGTAATTAAATCAGCCAGTTGCTGAGACTCTGGGATATATCTCATAATGTTCCGTAGACTTAGGTATGTTCAGATTCTTCAAGTGGTCTCAAACCCAGTTTTCTCTTAGAATGGGAGGGACTTTGCTCCCCCAGGCCCTGTGTTGTGGACCAAACAGTGAAGAGGTGTGGGAAGAAGGTTGCAAGAGAAGACAGAGGCAAAATTGTTGTTGGGTGCCTCAGCCTTCTCATGCCAGCCGTGTAGTGCATCTTCTTCAACTTTCCTTTTCTAACTGACATACCTGTAGAAGCCTTTCTTGTTATTCTTGGCATCCCTTGCCTAGTTCAGCTCCAGCTGTACCTTGACCTTCCTTACCCCATCCACACACAACCAGACTGTGTTGCTATATTCTTTCCATGATACCTGTCTCTTCTTCCACACCTGTGCATTTAATTTTTGCCCTTTAGTTCAGCTAGCAGGTCCCAGTACAGCCACCCAGTCTCTCGTCTTTCTTGTCCAATTTCTTTCACCTGGATTTCTCTAGCTCTTCCCTCTCAGGAAATATCCTTAAAGATCTGCCAGCGCTGTTCTGCTCCCTTGTCTTTGAGGGCAATTCCCCAGGGTGTACTACTGACCTCCTTGAAGAGCTGAAAATTTACTCTTCTAAAATGCAGGGTCCTGCCTTTACTCTTTGCCTGACCCACATGCCTGAGGACTGTGAACTCCAGCAGTGCATGATCACTGCAGCCCAGGCTGCTGCCGCTCTTGACATCACCAGTCAGTTCACTTGTGCTGGTGACCATCTGGTCCAGTATCCCAATACAGATAAGGAAAGCCTGCTCTAAGTAAAACCGGGAGTAGTCCTAACCACTGAGCCTCAGTCCCACTGTCTTTAGTGAGACCTGAGCAAAAAATACCTTTTTGAGTGTGGTCATTAGTGTAATCTAAATGATGTGTACGGAGAGGTTGCTCCATACTCCGTGCTCCGAATGACTGCTCGTGGAGAGGTTCTATGTTTTCTTTTTCACACACCAAAAGGTTGGGATTTAGGTGTCATTTCACAGTGCTCAGACCAGTGCTGAAGCACGGGGTCCTAATACAAATCTTGTCCTTTGGCCTCCACTCTCCCTTTGCCATACATATAGAGAATTAGGCAGAGAATTGCCAAAATTTGCTTCTTGAGAGAAGAAGAACCTTTTCTCCTGTGTAGAGATGATGGTGCCCCTCATTGCATCTTGACCCTCATCATTCCTTCAGCTCCTTTTAATCTGTATGTCAGAGATTTTAAAATGGTTCCTTTTAAACAGGGAAGTTAGGTTCAAATAGCTCCACTGCTTAGAGAGATCTGAATCCTTGTTATTTTTCTCCAGGGTGTTCTTAGATCTCTTCTTTCAATCTCTGTTCTCTTGAAGATGTTTTTCTCTTTGTGGACTAATTAAGTACTCAATGTGTCAGAAGGAAGATGAGTATAAGAAAACTCACTTGCTGAGTAGTTAGGGCACTCACCAGGGGCAGGAACACATGAGTTCAGTTCTTTCTTCTATGAATACTTGATATAAAACACTTAAAATATTAATTGAAATGTGGATTCTAGTCTCTATTGTTCATGCATTTAATATGAAAAGCTCATTAGACAAAAGCATCAGCTGTTCCTAGAGAATCTACTGGCATGCCAGACCTGATGCTTTGCACTGTCTGCCCAAACTAGTAAGTTACTGGTTTCCCCTCTTCTTTCCCCGCCATCTGACTCACTGAATCTTGAATTCTCTGCATTAGTTGTGAGGGCTTTCAGCAATGAGTGATGAGCACATTAACATTACAGATCAGTCTTCAGCAGAGCTACATGATGGTGGTCTGGGCCCAGACTGTGACCTCAGTGCCTGTTATTCATGACAGTCTCAGATACACGATGCTTCCCATAGTCCAGGGATACCCAGGGTTCCTCAATTAATTCCCAGGACTGACCTCAAAGGGCCTTCACAGTTCCTTACCAAGAAGGCAATGGGCATCACCTGGCTGCCCCAGCAGAGACAGAGACTGAAGCACTTTTCCAGTTGAGGAAGTCAGTCAAATTAGGCAAATTTCTTGAGATACCATGGAGAATATTCATGTAGTAGCCTTGGCTTTTAGGCTTATTTGCAGTAAATTGAATACAAATATTAAAACTCCCACAGGCAGAGGATGTAAACTTGTCCCCCACCTCTAATTTGCTCTTCCTAGAGAAAAAGGGAAAAGCTATCCCTGTTTGAACAATTTCTTTGTAGAGCTTAACCTGGAGACATTCTGGGAGAATAACTGCAAAATCTAAATCCAAAAAGTGAATTTATTAAACCTGATCAGTCTGTGTGTTAGGCACAGAGCCTGTTTGCACCCTGCAATCCTGGGGGCTGCTGAGCCTTGGCAGAGGAAGAATTTCATGTGGCTGCAATACTCAAAACCATAATTTCAGGTGCAAGGGAGTGACAGTACTGAAGATGAAACCTCACACTCCTAATTTGAGTTTGAGCTCTGTTTGAGATATCGTCTTCATCTTTTAAATTCTTCACCCCTTGCTCTTCAATTTTAGAAAGGCAATTGAAAAAAGGGGCATCACTTACATAGCAGAGGGAAGGCAGATAAACCTGCATGCCCTCCTTAAGATGGCATGTGATTATCTAGCACTCCTCTTTCCTCTCAGCAATATTAATGATAATGCTGACAGCCAAAAAATGAGAATCTTTTCTTTCTTTGTCCAGTCTGTTGGTAACACCTGTTACACAAAATACTTGAGGCAAAAGGACATTTCTTAGAAAACCCAGCGGTCCCACTTCTGAAAATAAGTGGTATCTTTCACTTGTCCATCCTGAAAGGGGGAGAGGAAGGAAGGAGGGAAGTAGGGAAGGAAGGAAGTCCATCCTGAAAGGGGAGAGGAAGGAAGGAAGGAAGGAAGGAAGGAAGGAAGGGGAAGGAAGGAAGAAGGAGGAAGGGGAAGGGGAAGGAGGAAGGAAGGGAAGGAAGGAAGGAGGGAAGGAAGGAAGGAAGGAAGGAAGGAAGGAAGGAAGGAAGGAAGGAAGGAAGGAAGGAAGGAAGGAAGGAAGGAAGGAAGGAAGGAAGGAAGGAAGGAAGGAAGGAAGGGAAGGAAGGAAGGAAGGAAGGAAGGAAGGAAGGAAGGAAGGAAGGAAGGAAGGAAGGAAGGAAGGAAGGAAGGAAGGAAGGAAGGAAGGAAGGAAGGAAGGAAGGAAGGAAGGAAGGAAGGAAGGAAGGAAGGAAGGAAGGAAGGAAGGAAGGAAGGAAGGAAGGAAGGAAGGAAGGAAGGAAGGAAGGAAGGAAGGAAGGGTGGGTCAGAAACTACAAAAAGTGGAAGATCTGCCCCTTTCTGTACCCAGAGGAATGCAGAGATGTGCATACAACTGTTTGTTATGTGTGGGTCCCTGCTTCACAAGTCTTCTGAAGAGCAGTGCTTAATAGATGGAAAACTAGCTCTTAAAAGCATCTTGCAGGCCACTAGCAGCTTTCAGAAGAGCATGCAGTGAACATATTAATACATGTATAGCTGTTGGATTCTAACCATTTTCGCTTCAATTCCCTGACTGATGAAGTGGCTTGCATTCAATACTTCCCTCCTCAGGGAGTGATGGTTACCAAAGAGCCTTATAAGCACTTCCCAGGGTCATTTAAATATCATGCATCCTTTGGTGCCTAGTTATGAATATTGGAAAGCTGGAAGCAGTCTACACCCATCAAAACAATGGTGGCAGAGGTGACTGCATGATTGTTTACCATTACCATCCACTCGTGTGTTTTTACTCCTTGCCTTGCCCTGTCAGAGCCAGTTGGCTCCAAAATTCTGTCCAGCTGTTGTTGCAAAAGGGCAAAGGAAAGAGTTCTTACACAAAATTAAGTCAAGAAATGTTACCCTTACATCAAGATTTTGTTTCCACTTTTGCTGTGATTTCTTTTGCTTTCACACATTCACAAAGAAAATTTTATTTTTAAAATATTTTCTTCTTGTTTTGCAAGGTGCTTTGTGTTTTTTTCATTGATTGTGTCTATTCCTTTGAGCAGTGTTTTCTTTCTTTTTCTGTGCTCACAAATGGCTCCTTACTGATTGTACTAATTGTATAGAATCCATTTACTGTTCTCTTTACTGTAACACGGTTGCTTTGATGATGTCACATCCATCCATATGCTTCCCTCTTAATTCAGTGCAGGCATCTTGGGGAATATCTGTGGGGGTGTGAAGATGGGGTTCTTTAAAAGGGTTGACTCATGGGAATGTGACATTTGTGTGCCACAGCTTTAGCAGCTAAATATACTCTGGGGCTGTTGATTCTGAGCTACACCAACATTTCTTGCCAAGATAAAAATGTGTAGTCCAACCCATAGAATGGGAATTGTGCACTGCCATCCCACTGGCATTTTCATTTTGGCCATTAAGGAATCTGCGTTTTCTATTGCAGGCTAAAAAAAAAAAAAAGGAGAGAGAGAGAAAAAACAACAAAACTCTGATTGGGCAAAGTACAGCCCTGTTTGCTATTCTCCTCCCATCTACCCAGAAAACATAATTTAAAAAAAAATAAAAAGAAAAAAGCCCAAAAGAATAGCACATGTATGTTCTAGAGTATGTTTATGTTTTGTTTTGTTTTCTTTCTTGCTTTGTTTTAGTGTTAATTTGTGTGTTTCTCATCTTTGTTGAAGCAGTTTCCCTAACCTTGCTGCCTAACCTTCCCCCCTGCTGCCATTGTTCTTGGTGTTCCTCCCTCCACAGTGGGATCATGCAGCTCCTCCTGTGGAGCGCTCCAAGGCTTTACCCTCCGCGCCCCGTAGTGCCGTAGTGCCGCCTCCCCTGTAGCCGCCCTACTAACGAGGGGGGAGTAGATGTACAGCTCTTCCACAGGCCTCCGTGAAGAAACCAAAGGCATTTTCTTCAAGAGGAGCTGGCCTGTCCCTCACTACCCTGCTGCCTTTCTCTGCTGCCTCCTGTCCTTCCTGCCTCCATCCAGAAATGCCTCGTGCTCTTCCAGTACTGGGTTCGTCAGCGCAAATGTAGCCAACAGCTTGGTTTTCTCACTCATTCCCTAACTGCCTGAAGTCTGTGCCTTTTAATCACTGTTTTGATAAATTGACTGAAAATTCAGGTTATGATTTTGTGGGTCTCCTACAGTTTCTTCTTTACAGCATTCAGGTGGAAGTGGCTGAGTTGGGCACTGAACAACTAAAGTGTAGTGGTTAGCTGTCTTTAATGTTTGTATTCTTACTTGGCTCAGCATCCTTAGATGAAGATTGTGAGGTGATATCTCCTTTCCTTAGCAAGCCTTTTGTTGATATCCGTGTAACAAAGCTAAAAGCTGATTAGAACCAGGATGTGATGAACACAATTTGCAGAGTTAAGCGTGCTCCTGTAGTGACAGTATCTGGTAGCACCTATTATTTTATACATTGTATAATCTATATTATTATTATTAATAACTGCAGCTCTTCCTCTGGTACATCATTAGCAATAGTCAACTCCTCTGTTTGGAGAGGGCTGTGCTCTTGGGGAGCCCAAGAGCTGTTCATTTCAAAACCTGCCTCCAGAAGATCTTTCGTATTGTACACAAGTGGCAATGTTACTAAATTTTACTGTGATTATCACTACTTGAAAGATTTGCCAAGTGCTGACAATGCTTGTCTCTGGAGAGTCTGCAAATGTTCAGGCAGATTCTGCTGCAGTGAGACAAAATTATAAGAAACTTCAGGTACAGTTATGATAACGAGTGTAAAGTGCTGATATAACAAGATACTTTACAAGTAGACATGAAGTGAGTGGGGAAAGAAATCTTTGGCAAAACAAAGCTTCAGACCTTTTTTTTTTTTTTTTTTGCATAAATTCAGCAATTAATATTCATCACAGGAGAGCTGAGTTTTGCACCAAGAAGTACATTTGCAGAGTATTTTTTTACACAAAAATATTGTTATATGCTAATATGTACAAGGATCTAAAAGATTCAAAGCAGTTTTTATATCAGAGAAAACAGAAATTTATTATGTTGTTGGCATTATGTGATAAATCAGATGAGGAAAACAAGGAATTAAAGTGGCACAAAAATTGTGAAAATTTAGGTTTTGAGTCAGGTGTTTGCATGTCTGAGTGGCAGGACTTGGACTTTCGATGTGTTGAGATGAAGCAAATATTCAGTATTTCATCAGTATCACCATCCTGACACTGTCAGAAGGAGCTGATTGATCCTGAAACAAGTGTAATGCTTGTGGGAGGAGTTGCACCATAGGCAGTTCTGACTGGGTAGGATTGGGAAAAGATGTATTCACCCAAAGCACGTGCATCTGGGGGGAACTGTGCAAACACTGCTATTCTTTCCCATATCTCAAACCATAATATGCACAAGCATAAAACAAGTGCAAGTACTTTGCAGATCACTAAATTTCAAATGCTGAGGAAAAAATGAATATTGAATCAGACCAGATCCTTCTTTTACTATACTTCTAAGTTTTCTGCCCAGAGTCTAGTAAAAGATTGTTGTGAGAAAGGGAGTAGAGAATTTGCTCAGATTGTATTTGTGATTCGGTGGCTGTGATTTGGGTGAGAAGTGTGGTTGCTCAGAGTGCAGTGGTTCACAAAATTATTTTACTGAGACAGGATGACACAGGGTTTAGTCCATTTAAACTTATATAGAGCCACATCTAGATTAAAACTTGCTGACTTTTCTCATTAGATGAAAACAGAGGTGGGTTAGATGAGTCTGTGATAAACAAAGTTCTGTAGATTTTTTTCTGAAATGTTCTTAGGTAAATTAGCATCATCTTACTGTAAACATCCATGTTTCCAGAGGGAGGCCTTATTTATATACTGGTTGCTCGGCTGAAATTTTTAAAAAAATGTTTTGTTTTTTTTTAGAACAAACAACTAACCCTATATTTCCAAAAATGCCTAAAATGAGCAACTTGTCCAGGAACTGGATGTCTCATGAACTAATCCCAGCATACCTACTGTGGGGCACTGTTTCAGCACTGTATCAGATAAACACCTGAAAGCCATTGTTAGCATTTGAATGGGACTAAATTTCCCAGTATAGTTTTTAGTGGCCAGATACCTGAGTCAGTAGACCAGGCTAATAACTCACAAACATGCCAGAAGATTGATGATCTCACCACACTGGAATTGTTGGTATCCTGTGACATGCATCAGGAGGGCTATGCAGTCAGGATTAAGGGAACACACCAGACTTGCCCAGAGAAATGACACTGATCCTTCTTCTGTTCTGTCTTGCATGTATGAGCTGTCTGCTCCCACAGCTAGAAACAGCTAATCATCTCAGATTACATCCTCAAATTCAAACAGTGACAGTGGTAAAGTAGATGCTAATTAATAAAATGGAAATGGTATATAAAATTCATGAAAGAAGAATGCTGGAAGGATGTTTCTGACAGCAGACTTTCTTCAGACTTGTTTTTATGATGTTTTAGTAAGTTTCTCTGAGAACAAGAGTGAAGAGATGGAGCATTCGGAAAAGATGTCAGGAGCTAAATCCCTAAGCAGGGCCACATCTTTAAGCCAATTTTAGTCAAACACTGGGTTACAATAGAGTATGGGGCAGTGATTTAGTGTGCCTTCTCTGTGACTAACTCTGCGTTTCAAACCTTACATAAAGAAAGCTCCAGCTTATTTAGTCACACATTTTCTATAGTAGCCATCTGAAAGTGTAAGGAAAGGAACAGATTTAACTGCAAAAAACAGGCAAGGATGAGGAAATCAAGATAATGGTGTGGCATATTCCAGCACACACCAACTGCCTGTGCCACACTTAAATAAATGCCTATACTTCAGCACTGACACTCACGTAACATTTTCAGAATTCAAAACATTTCTGAATTTCACTAACAGTACAGATTTCAGATTTTACTGGCAGAAGTGGAAACATTGAGTGGCAAGATTAGAACCAAGAGCTTTTTGCTGTTCAGTATTGAAAAAAAATTACATAATTGGTAACAGAAGAGGTCCTGTTGATGTGCAGCCCCTGGTAATGAAAACAGAGCTTCTCTGCTCCCACATTAGTAGACCCTACAAATAAAAGAATGGTGACGTTTAAAATAGATATTATCAAATGGAAACAGCAGGTATCCTTGACCCTTTAATTGTCCACCTGCATAGATTTCACATCAGGCTATCAATTTCCAGGCTGCAATGAGCTGTAAAGGCTTGTCTTACTAAAAGAGGGAAAAACTGTCATTGCCCCAGGACCCTGATGTGCTTTTTCAATAAAAGAGGCCACATCTAATTTGTCAAGGCAGCTGCTCAGGGCACTAAAGCTATTGTGTGATGACCAGATCCCCAGCTGCATTCATCCACTGTCACCCGGTGAGGATTGCTCCATGGAGGAACACAGACTGCCTCGTGCTCTGGCTTGACCTTTGTAGCACTGACATATTTATCAAGAGCTGGGAATTTGCTGTAGGGTGTGCTTGCTCCACAGAGCCACTATCTAGAAATAGCAAGGAATAATTGGTGGACAGGATGTTGAGTAATACCCAGTTTCATTTTTGTGATGTTTATATTGATTATAAGGAGATGTTGTGCCATCTAAAGATGCTGAATTGGGAGGATAGTCTTGCCCTCTGAACAAGAGATTTCTGAAACTGCTTTGAAATTCAAAGGGACTTAATAGCAGAAAATCTAGTAGCTGAAAGACATTTAAAGCACCTTTTAGCTTTGTTAATGCCAGCGTACAATTAAAATGTCAATATGCTGTTAAAGATATTTGAATAATTCATTTTTCTTATAGGATGTGCCTAGTTTCAGTGACTGTATTAATTAATAGTTCAGATGTGATTCAGTGTGTTCACTGATACATAGTTCAGATACAATGACCTAAACACTGAGAGTCCTGGTTCAGAGCACTGTTAATATGGTCTGTAAACTGTCAACTATCTAATTATGTGCCCTGTAAAAAACACCACCTACATTTTTCTCATATTCTCATATTCTCATTAACTTTTAGTTAATGGTTATCAACATCTCTTTAATTATGTAGGAAGGCTCGCGAATAACTTTTCCATTTTTCTTAGTTTTCTTTGACTGTAAAAAAGGCACACTTAATTTTTTGTGTCAGCATGGGCTGCTGCTTACTGATCAACAGCATGTAGTTAATTAAAAAATGAAAAACCTGGAGAGGGCATAATTTAGGTTTTGCAATCTCAGTTTTATTGAACATTAAATACAGATAACAAATGTCACTGTGTTTGGAAAGCAGTTGTTCCTCTGAATTCCCTTCATTTAGTCAGTTGTTTAGGCAGGTGCTCCTTCTAACTCTTTATTAGTCATTTAGTGAGGCACTGTACTCTCTGCTCTCCAGTTACCATTGCTACCACTTTTGCTAGACTTTAATCATGTGTTCTAAGATTGTGCCAGTGGCTGAGACAGAGGTTAGGGAAAAGAAATGCTGTTATTCTCCTGTTACAAAAATATGTCTTAAGGGCACTTTATTGACAAGGTTTGAAGCACACATTGCAAATTTACCATTGTATGAAAAATGTGCATCCTAACCTCCCTGTGAGGGAGAAGGAGTTTTGTTGGCAAAGCTGTATGTTTTTTTAAAATCTCAGTCTGTCATGTCCAGAAGAGAGTTGTCACATTTAGGCAACTAAATACACAAACAACTCTGTGCACATTGAGCATTGGTGCTCTTAAGCCACCAGCTGATATCTGATAGTTCTCCCTGCCCCAGCAGAGCAGAATAAGTCAGGTCCCTGCTCAAGTGGATTTTAATAGCTCCATTGGCATTAGAAGGGCTCAGGGCAGTTTATAAAATACTTGCTCAGGAAGCATTAAGAAGCATTTCTGGCACAGCAAACATTTGGAAATGGCTAACAGCAAATTCATCACCAACTTTGTGTTGGCCAGGATATTAAAGTGCTCTTCTACCAGCAACCAAAGATTTCTTATCTTCTGGGAAATAAAATCTCAGCTGAAGGGGCAGCTTGATAGCATTGTCACAACTGGGCATAAACTAGACATTTCTTTCACATGCCCATCAAGGATTTTTTAATTGGAAAATAACACCAGCTGCATGTTGTCAATAATATGCCATCTTGTTCATGTTCCATCACATCTTACCCACAATTGTGATAGAAAATAAAAGAGCAGCAGCTATATATAAAAAAGGAGATTATGGGGAAAGCAGGCACATTTTTGAAGCCCTACAAAGCTACTGCTATCCACTATCATGTCCTTGTAGAAAGAAACAAAGGGGTATTTTTGGAAAGCCTGAAAGATCTGCAGTTGCTGAACACAAACAGTACAGCACATACAGGGAATTTAGGCATGCACACCTGACCAAAGCCTTCATTAAAATAATTCCAAAAGTCTTTTTAGAAGCACATATGTTCTAGATGTTATCTTGTTCTTTATATCAGTAAATTCTTATTCTTAAAAAAATAAGAATTCCTGTTTGCAAGCAAGCAGAGTCAGCGTGACAGAAGCCACAGTGTTGTGTGGACACTGAGTACCACTGTGTTTTAGGGATGCTCACAGAAGTGGTCTTACCAAGAGGTGCAGAAAAGGCATCAGTAGTGACTTTGAGTTCTGGAGAAATTTAATTCTGCTACCAGCTCGTAGGTCCCATAAGACAGCCCAGCAATTCTCCACGTGCATTCATTGCTGAATGAGCCCCAGTCAGAGCTTCTCAAAGGAGGGCACAGTGCAGGAGTTCCCTCAGTCCCTTCTTCTGCCTGCTGCCCACACTGAACCTCCTGCATTCACCACAGCCTGTGCAGAGGTTTGTGCAATCATGACTCATAACAAGGAACATAAAGAGCACTGCTCGTTTTTTGCAATAGCATTTATCTCTACAAAACAGGAGTCTCTATTCAGTGTCTTAAAGAAGTCTTACAGCCTTTTGCAGCACTTTAAATGGTTTTTGTCTAAATATGACCAGCAACAGGCAATGTCCTGAGGCCAGTAAGACAAATTAATTTTGTGTACGTAGGGTTTTTTTTCATATCTCAGTGTGCAGTTCACACTCATTGAACTAAATTACTAATATCAAATCAGCAGATACTTTCATGTACCCAGCATCAAGACCTGGAAAGACAATACAGCTTATCTCTACTTGCTCATGGCAAGACAACTCGATAACATCAGCAGTGTTTCTCTGAAAGGTTTGAGCTCACCTACACTGTGTAATATGTCACTGAGTGAAAAGAGATGGTGATAAAAATTTATAGGGTTCCAATGCTAGGAAAATAAATTAGGCTTTAACCTCTTATATGGAAGTTTGTGTATCTGGAGATCAGTAAACATGTCTTGAGAAGTAGTCTATAAATGTGAGAAAGCCAGTCATGTTCATTGTTGCAGGAGCTTCCTTCACGTTGACTGTAAACTGTGTAAGCTCCCTGGTTTTCCTGCAGCACTGGAAGATCCTGGGTTAAAGTAAGAGCACGAGCAGGAACTGGACAAATGACTACAGTAAATCCAGAAAATTGAAATTTGACCCAGTAGCAGGACTGATTGCAAGGCTAGGGGAGTTGTTATTTGCAGCAACAACTCACAGCTGTGTGTGAGATGTGTGGTGAAGCAGACAGGTGTGTCTGCCTGGGCTGCTGCTGGGCAATCGAGAGGGTGTCTGCATGGGATTTGAATGTACTTTGCAGAGGACACTTGTTTGCCCACACTGCTCTGGTTATATTACTGCTGGACTATTGCTACTATTTTATTTTTATTTATTATCTCCTACTATTGCCCACACTACATTATTCTGTATTACTTCTGGACTCAGGACAGCTTTACTGGACCTGGGGCAGGTACCTACTTGCCAATATATGTCCTCTGAGACGAGGCTACAGGTTCACCTCATCCAGGGAAGCAGACTGGCCATAGTAATTACTGAGCATTTTAAAAAATGTACACAGGAAACATCAATGAGATTATGGCAATAAAGTATAAATGTACCCGCAGCATCTGGAAGGTAGGGAGGTGCTAAAAAGAATTAGTTTTTTAAAAAAGCAGAGAGCTATAAATAGGACAGAAAAATCCATGAAAGAAGGTAGAAGATAGAAATATCTTGTGGATATTGGCAGTAGATATCTGGCACTGGAGATTGAAAATTAACTGAGACCATAGCAGCATCTCGGCACAAAGTCCATGAGAGAAATTATGTCTTTTACCTCAGGATATGGCTGGAGTAACTATGTTTGCTTTACTGGACATACTATGGATGTGAATTAATGTAACAGAGAAAAGATTCTCATATTTATACTTGAAGAGTAGTGAGATATCAGAGAAGAACTAGCAGTAAAATTAGTCTTGCTGACTGTTACAGCCTGTGTTTCAAACTCATCACAATTGCACAGTCACTTAATGTATTCAAAAGCAGATGAGACAATGGTACTGTAATACAAAGGGAAATGGTAAACCTAGTATCAGTTTTTTGCCTACATCACCAGCCCTGCAAATCTTTCTGGAAGAAGCAGTCAGTGTCCCTGGCAGGGTTATGTTTTAATTCTTAAGTCCAGGCCTTTTGACTACACCTGCTGTGTTCATGAGTGTAGGAGAAATGAAGAACTAATCCACAGTGTTTGCTTTCTGCCTGCAATACACAGTGATGGCATTTTAATAGCAAAGGAGGTTTCATCCTTCCTCTGTGTAAAGGCAGAGGTAATAAGGGGTCCAGCACGTTTCTAGCATGCACCAGCAGCCCAGCTGTGGGCAGAACTGTTCCTAAGAAATACAGTCTATGTGCATGAATAAACACTGTTGGCTTGCTCACATAATTGTTCAACAATTTAGTTATAACTTCCAGGAGCCTTGGGGAATAGGAAATATAGGGTACTGTCTTACTATTTGTCTTTGAATGTTTAATAGATGACTCCTTTGTTAGTTCAGCTGTGATGTGTTCAGTTGCACTATTAGCTCAAAATTAGCATTAACATTTTTGTGTCCTTAAAGAAGATCAGAGCCGATGAAGAAACAATTTTTGCGTTTAGATTACATGTGGTGTTTGAAATTTAACCAAAATTCTAACCTAAGGCTGCTTTTAGCTTCAGCCTGCTAAGCAGAGCTGCTTATGTTGACATTCTGCAAGCTTCACTTTTCCCTGTGCAGAAAGGCCATAGTTCAAAACAGGCTGTATAAAGGGAGAGGAAAAGCCACAGAATTTGTCAGTGACAGCTTCTTTTTCCTTGACACTATTCATAAAACTTCTTCCAGAAAGGCACTGGGCTGCTCAGAATACATAATGCCCCCATCAGGAAAAGAAAAAAAAAAGTGGAAAAAAAAGAAGCACCCAACACTTTTTCTGTGCCATCAGAGGAGCTCCAATGCAGTGAAATGGGAACTGTGAAGATGAGAGATTCACTTTGCAGGCTACAACAACTTCTCTGGAGCCCTGAAATCATGCATATTCAGCCAAACATATGTAAATCTGTTTTAACCCAGCTGTGAAAGATCCCCTGAAGTAAGCTAATAAAGAGCAGCTGTATATGTTTAAGCTTATCCCAGGCATACTAGAAAGGTCCCAGAATGTGCACTGAGCTTTTTTGCGTCATTAGAGGAAATGCTGCAGACTTTAAAGGAAATTTGTATTTTAAGATGCAAAGCAGCATAAAGCTTGTGTCTGCCGAGACAAGCTACAAAAGAATTAATTTTCCTTGACATTTGGATTTTATACATCTTGTTTTTAACTACTGTGAATGCTTGTTTTATGGTGTTTTCAAAGCGACCTGATATATTCCCCATCATGCAGAGGCACCTAAAATCATCATCACTCACAGGGAAAGGGTGAGAGGGGAAAGAAAGTACTGAAATCAGGAAAGTTCAGGATGATCAACCACTGCATACTACCTGCCAGTGGGAGAAAGTTTGTCAAATGCTTTCTAGTGCAAGAGCTGGCCCTGAGCTTAGCCTCTAGGACAAACAAAATTGGGCTGGCTTCAGGACTGTAATGACTTTCATTATATTATATATGCAGGTGGTTGTGTCAAACAAACCTTCTCCCATACCTGCAAACTTAATAAACTGCTTCATTTGCAGAGATACAGCAGTAACACAATTTAAAAAGCTTTAAGAGCTTGCTATTCCAGTCTTTTTCAGGTCTTGTCTTCACTCCACTGGGGCTGGAAATTGTCTGAGCATGAATTTTCTGGTTCAGGTTTTGTGATTTCCATCTATAATCCCTTGTTTCAAAATTCACAAGTGTGAATTCACAAGGCCCATGGTGTGAGTTTTGTATGGCCACTGTAGCATGCAAAGAAATTGGATTGCAGGCTCACAATCAAACTAAAACCAGATAATTGAAATCCATTCTTAAAATGTTGCTTCAAGAGTCACAAGTTGTATCACATAGACATGTTGATCTCCCCTCCTTCTGTAAGTTACAGCTATCATTTTTCTATAGAGAGTCATGTTGGCAGTCATTCATGGAAAGTGGAGAGAAACTATATAATGATAAACCAGCTGAAAGGAGAAATTAAAGAACTGCTAAAGATCAGTTGATAAATCTGTCCTGGAGGGGTTGTTTCTGAAACGGGTCTGATGAGTGGCCAGAAAACCCTAACAGAGACCACTAGAGCTGATCAGATTGCTTAGGTAGTTTTCAAGGCTGTGTTGCAGGTTACTTCAGTCACATTATTTGTTGATTTTGTTTTCATAGATCTGAAGCATGATTTCTTCTCAAACTTCCAATGATCCCCAGGCTTCTTGTAACTGAAGGTTTTTCCTTTAACAAATTCATTCTCTTTCCAACTTCATGTACCCACTTTTTATTTGCTGGATACCCCAGACTACTAGCTCAGGCGATGGTTTTGGGGGCCTTAGGGTAGAGTATGAGAGAAGATGGATTGCTTTTCTCAACACAGTCATGCAAAAACTTAGAGAGTTGCAGATTTTTACAAGTCAGCTATACAGCTTTACTGAGAGGGAAGGCAGCAGAAATAATTTTTCAGCAGCTTTAACTATGAATGTTTGGGCTGGGTTTTTTTCTAGCTGGTGACACCAGGAGTTCAGAAAAATGGATACTGGGTAGTATTGCACTGAGTCAGCACAATGTGTCCTGGCAGCTGGAACAAAGATGAAGAAAAAGCTTTCTTACTGTTTTCTTACTGTTTTCAACAAAATTAAAGTGACAAACACCAAGTCATTGAGATAATAAGGTGGTTGGTTTATATCAAATCTTCCTTCAGCAAAACATGAGATAAGATCTCAGAAATGCATAAACTTTGGTCATTCCTCTGTTTTTCTGTCACTGAAATCTCAGAGTTCAGTCTAAATTGGTCTGGGGATTTTTTTTTTTTTTTTTTTTTTTTTGGTTGGTTGGTTTGTAGAGTTTTTTAAAAATTATTATTGCTAGTTTAAAAAGGGGGAAGAAAGCTTGTTAATACCTGCAGGGATTTTCCCGTCTGAAATAGTCTTTTAGCAGCATGAGACTATCTGTAAACACATTTCTAACACCTGGAGACACATCTTGAAAACCTATTCACTGGTATTTTTGGAAGATATTCTGAAGCCATAAAAACGTCCATTCGTAATGAGTTTTTTTACCAGTGTTTCTTGCAATCCTAAGGTGAGGGAGATGTACATCCTGCAGAGAAGCTTCAGCTGAAGAATGAAATTAATGCTGAGTTTTCCCCTTAAATAACAATAGTAAAGAAATCATTGTGCCTTTCTGGAACAATGATGTGTGCAGTGGAAAGTCTCAAGTGATTTTGTAGCTGTTGGAGAGGGACGTGGCCTTATTCCCGTTTAGCCAGAGAGGTGACATTTAACACAGCAATGGCACGCCTTAACTGCTCTTAATATGTGGTCTGGAGATAAACATTACCTTGTTTCCTGGTCGTTATTCCCTCATTTGCCTTCCAAAACATCGTTCCTCATTTCCCACTTCAGCGTTCCAAGTTTCATGTGTGTCACCATTTTGGATTATTATTTCACCGACTGTTGCAGGCAGCTTGGAAAGACACACAAGGACAGCTCCCTGTGGACGTGATCACAGGGCAGTCGTGCATGTGGCATGGGGTCTTCTCATTGCCCAGGGCACACCTCTGCCAGCCATAAATCATTTCTGCAGCAAACTGCAGTGCTCAGGCTGAAAAGTGGTGGTTTTCAGGACAGGTAGCTGTTATTCCCACATGGGAGCTTGTAGTGGCAGACCAGGTTTGGCAGCATCCAAACTCTTGCATCACCAAAAACAGCTCCTCATCAAGCTATTCAAACTGGGACGTGATTTGCTGTTTGTTTTCATTCATCAAGCAGCTTTGAGGGTTATAACCTGGAATTCCAGTTTGTACTCACTGCAAAGCATACACCAGAATTTAGACTGAAATGAATGTGACTGTAGGACTTTTCTTGATGTCTTGCCATTCGTGTCACACAGGGATCACAGGTGAGACAAGGAGATTTAGGCTTCACCATGAGATGTTTCTTTTAATGCTGTACGTGCTAAAAGGACACAGAGCTTTTGCTGGGCCTCTGGAGTCGAGGTCTCCTTTCTGCAGATTCCTGCTAATTGCTGTTCTCCTGAGACAGACACCTTACTTCAGATCTCTTTCCAGGGAGACCTTTGATCAGAGCTTTTCAACTGCAGCATTTTAGCAGGTTTCAGCTCCCTTTCATTTACTTCTGAGAAGATAAGTCAAAGGCTTTAGAGAAGTCAAAGGCTATCATGCTTACTCCTTCCCCACAAAAAGTAAGCCATTTATCCTGCTAAGCAAGGAAGTTTTTCTGGTTTAATATAATTTACTATTGGAAAATTTGCTTGGGTTTGTTCTTCTTTTTGTTTGTTTTTTCTTTCTTTTTTAATTACTTTATTCTTTGAGTGCTCGTAAATTTGATTGTTTTATTACTTGTTCTAGTGTCACCTCTATTTGAAAGATTGCACTGGCAGGTTTATTTTTTGTTGAGTCCTTTCTTTGGCAATTCTCAAAGGCATGTAATATACTTGTTCTTTTCCAGAGCTCTTTATGCTTGTACTTCCTCCAGTGCTGTCCAAGATACCAGACAATGTCTAAAAATTGCTTTGGCTAGCTCCTTAAGCAGTTGGGGACAAATTCTCTAAGACAATTTTAAAATGTCTATTATCTAAGTAGGTTTACCTCTTTTCATGGTCAACACTCCCTAATTTTGTTACATTTCTGATTACAGATCAGAGTGGGAATTTTTGTTGAAAATAGCAGCAGGAAAAGGAGTAAACAGTTCAGTCTCCATGTCTTCCCTTATCTATTCTCTTTTAATGAAGTTTTTGTGTCGATATTCGTTATTCTTATTCAGTCATGCTCATGCCATGTATTCCTTAGAATGATGAATTTAATCCCTTTGTGATTATTTCATTTTAATTACATTTCTGGCCTTGGAATTTCTTTCCTATTAGAATTAGAAGGAGCAGAGCATCTCCAGAATAGCTTCATCAGCATTTTCACACAGTAATCTTTTCAGCACTCTGCACATCTTGCTTTTTAACTTAGTTTTTTTACTTTTGTTCTGTTTTGGGGTTTTTTTAGTATGTGCACTGTCCAAAAGCCTGGATACTTTGATTAGTTGGTGAAAAGAAGGACCCTCACTTATGATAATCTAGCATACAGAAGATCTATATCTTTGCATAGCCTCTGGTCTTTTCTGCATTCTTTTTACCCAGAGATATTCCACAAGTCTGCTTTTCCCATCTTCCATAACTTTAGCAATAGTATTTGTATTATTGACATAAACTGTCATATCTCCTTGCACATTCCCCAGCTACCTTCAGCTAGATCAATGCTCTACTCATGGGATTTATACATGTCCTAGCTCATTTCAGAATTGAGTCACTTTGAAGGTCTGGAAACATTTTTCTAAATGTCTTCTTAACTAACCAGCCAGCCCAAACTGTGTGCCTTTACCTAGAAGCTCTGCTGGAACAAGGAATTAATTATGCATAGCAGTATAACACAATGCCATATCAAGTCTTCTCTCTCATTAGATGAGTAAGAAGAGGTGATTTTGCATGTTCCAGACTGTTACAGTGCAGGGTATACTGACTGAGAAAGTGAATGGCAATGTCAGGAGATGCAGACAAAAGGACATGGGATGAAATTACAGAAAGTTAATGGAGGCAGAAGGATCAGGTTGTCTATGGGAGTCAGAATAGCCATGGAAAAGGGAAAATATCAGGTGACTAGACTGGCTCTTTTAGTAGCCAGAAATAACATTGCATCACATGTAGGAAGACCCTGAACTCGTAAGCCCAGCTGTGATTTGTAAGAGAGAGAGCTTGACTTAAGAGTCCAGGTAGGTCAGTAAATGTCAGCATGTTTGTGGAATTAATGACACAACATCTAAGACCTGATCCTTGAATATGCAAATATTTGATGTCATCTATTTCTTGGTAACATTTTCAGGTTTACTTTTATTTTTACCACCACACATCTATGGAGTACAATGTTAATAAAGATAAACCTGTCAAAACTGTCCCCTTCAAAAGAATAGCTTGTTGTTATCCAAAGTGATAAGTCTCAATGCACTAGGGAAAATAGGATTTTACAACACATTTTAAAAATATTTAATATAGAGTAAAAATTTTATTATTAAATAAGATATATATAATATGGGTATACTTATATCAGACATATTTTACTGGTTCTATGCAGCCAGCAGAGTCAGTTTTCCAGTACGTGATGTCTTAAAAGTATGTCAGATAATAAATAGCTGTAAGATTTTTGAATTTCGGGTATTTTCTCAAAGCTGAGAGTCTGAATACTTTACTTGTCTTTCAAAAATGAAGACCCTACATTTTTCTGATTATTTTCTCTATTCATTTTAATTCCTTGAACAGTGAGTGCAAATGAAGGGTGCTGGACTAGCCATGTGGTCTGTGTTATTCTTTAAGAATTGCAGGATAAGTAAAAGCACACAGAATGCAGTCTGTAAGGTGACATGAACAGGTTGCCTCAAACTTGGCATGGTTGGGATCTCACACCTCCTTACTCATCCCACACTGTGCAGGAAGTTACTGCTGATGTTAAGATTTGACATGTTGATGTCAAACAAATGCAATTATCAGCCTATATCATGTTAAATTCCAGATCACCCCCACCCACCCTGTGGTCATGACAGTAGGATGCTGAGCATTTCTCCTACTTTTTTTTTAATTTAGTTTTATCTATTCCATGGGCATTGATGCATGGTCAAATCTTGCCCATTTTATTTTATTTACATTTAAGTTAGTGGGATTGTTTGCATGACTAATGGCACATGGAAGTGCTCCATGATAAAAAATAAACTATATCATTAAACTGACTTTGTTTCCAGAGAAGATCTGCCTGCCTAGAGCAAAGCCACTTATGTTAAATATCCTTTACTGTAGGAAATATAATAAACATCAGGAAGGTCTGATTCAAAAGGAAATAGCTGGAATCAGGATGTGTTAAGACAGTCGTAAATTTCTGCATATAAAACACCTACAGTGTGCACAACATCATTTCAGCTACCCTTTCCATGAACACAAAGGGTCATGCAGTCTGGACTATGCAGTAATTTTGTAATGTGAGTGCTAATGTGTTGATATCTACTGGTAACCTAAAGCTGAAGATTTTACATTGCTTTTTTATACAGTGATGCAGGTTTGTGCTTAAGGCTATCACATGCAGAGTAGGACTTAGCCTAACTCAGAAGACTGAGAGTGCAGAGCTTGAAGTTTCCCTCTGCCAGTAGTAAGTTTCAGGCATGGACATGAGTTTTAAGGTCTTCTCCTTGCATCTATTACCAGATACTTGAGAGACATAACA
Source organism: Muscicapa striata striata (assembly GCA_030060385.1). Classification (NCBI taxonomy): domain Eukaryota; kingdom Metazoa; phylum Chordata; class Aves; order Passeriformes; family Muscicapidae; genus Muscicapa; species Muscicapa striata. Next base: position 810,795 of record JAREIS010000326.1, read on the forward strand.
CCACTTTCTCCTCCACTCCCAACCATGAGGAAGTTTTAGATAGCAATGAGGTCTCCTCTAACCTGAAGAAACCAGGTATTTTAAGCCACTCCTGATCACTGATGCCCTGTGATCTTTTCACCATTTTTGTTGTACTACTTTAGACATATTCCAGTATTTTTATATGGTTGGCCCTTTTTTCTACCAGGGCACGTGATTGAGTCATATTGACCTTACCATCAACCAAAAATGCCATTTCCCTTCCCACAGGGCTACCCTCCAGCCTCTTGTTCCCAGTCTATACATAAAAGGATATTAGGATGATAGCATCACAGAACAATTTAGGTTGGAAAAGACCACTGAGATCGCCAAGTTCAACCTGTAACCTAGCACCACCATGTGCACCTTCTAAACCATGTTCCCAGGTGGGACATTAACATGCTTTTTGAATACTTTCAGGGATGATAATTCTACCACTTCCACAGACAGCTTGTTTCAATGACAGACCATCCTTCCAGTGAAGAATATTAAGTTAGTAAGATAATGGCTTTCCTGTCATGAACCCATGCTGGCTTTGACTGTAGGTGCTTACACCATTAGGTAGGCACTGAGCAGGGATTTTGAGTTTTTTCCATGCAAAACACATTGGGTAAGTTCTCAGAGGGACATGCCTGAGAAGTTTGTGCACAGAAACCCATTAAATTACACCTTTTAAGGTGAAGCTTTTCTTAATTTCATGACCATTCTTCCCATCCATTTAAGACTCTTTATCTGATTCTCTGGGTGATCACTGCAAACGGTTTTAAAAGTGTAAATAAATTTGGCCACAAAATGCTGCAATCTAGCCATGTAAATGTCAGCAGGTGAAGGATCACAGGAGACCAACACCTTTGCAGTGAAATATAGTTCCTGCTGACTGTGCTGTAACCACTGGACTGTGCTTCCACATACAGCAATTTTGTACATGGATTTAAATAACAGAACTAGGTTTTACTGCTGCTTGTTAAGTGCTGATGACAAAGAGTAGAAGAATCTGCCTCTGAAGAAGCTTCTGGGCTTTAAAAAAGGGTTCTCTTAGAAACACTTAATTTGAAGACTGTTTCTAATTATGAATTGTTTTCTGAGTTTTACTTTCTTGACCTTACATTTCACCATTAGGACATTTATATGAATGCCAGATCTTATTTTCTTAAGTGTTCATCTGCTTTTGCTATTTATTCTGTCTGTGAAATAATAATCCTTTGTCTTGTCACAACACAATAATTTCTGTGCATCCAGCTGTGATGTCACGTGCAGATGCTTATGATTTCAAGAGCTGTTTTGCTTTTAAATACAAAGTTCTTCTCTTGTATGCAAATATCCCTGTCCACCTAAATGCTGCAATTAACTTGGGACAGAAAAATGGGAACAATACTATATCTAGCCAGAATACTTATCAAAGATTTCTGTGAGATAGTGGCAACCTTTTTAATATTCTTTTAACATAGTTTGCTGAGGAGCATTTTGGTTCTAATTCTGGATTGTAATTACCTTCTGTGCCAAAACCATGAAAATACCTTATTTTAGAAGTTCATTAACAACATGAAAGTTTTGTATTTTCATAAAGTCTCAGGAGAGCCTTGGAGTTGTATTTTCTGCCTTGCTGTCTCTCCTGTAATAAGAGCACTATTGCACTTCCTTTGAGCGTGTGGAGCTTTTAATCCCATGGCACTTGGACCCTCTCTGGAAGAAGAGGTGGGAGAGATGTTCCTTCAGTTCCTTGTCAAACTGTGGCTGGTCTTTGTAAGCAGTAAGGACAAAACCAGAAATGAGGAAAAAAAAAACAAATTACAGGCTTTTTGCTTATGTTTCATTAGTGCTGCTGGCTTGGTGCCCATATCAGGACAACAACTTTCTTTGAAAATTCAGGGTGTTCGTTAATATTAATGCTGCATTAGGGACTTCAGATGGAGTATGTGTGCTCTGCCAAAGGTGCCTCCCCAGACAGCAGGTGTAGGATTTGACAGTGACCTCTGACCACAGGAGAGGTACTAGGTCAGGTCTTTCAGAAAAGCATAGGCTCCAGCACAGAGGTCAACCTATTCATGAGTTCAGAAAAGAGAGAGCTTTTAAAATTAAAATAGCAAGGACAGTCATCTAGCAGGCTCAATAAATTTCAACACTGTGCTCTATCTTTCATGGTTAGTCAAGCGTCCTTCTGAAGTGCAGGCATGTGACACTGACTTATAAAACACATGACAAAGATAACAGAATGAAGAGCAGAGAAAGAAGCCTTAAACAATGTGGGATAGCTTCTCTGGTATTCACCAAGATTCTGTCTCCTGTCCTTTTAAAGGCTTTTGAATGTGAATGACTTACCATTCTAGAAATAAGAGGGTATTAGCCTTGGAGAGATCAGAAAGAGGAAGGTGAGGAATGTGCAGTATGTCAGAGGAGGGGCGCTAATAGATCTGGTGAAGTCAGTGTGAATTTCACAGGGCCAGGATTTCAAAACAGTTGTACTTGTCCTGAAAGTAAATTCCCTTTCCCCTCCTGAACTTTGTAGTCTTCAGCTCCAGATCTGAAAGCTGTACTGGAAGCTGAAGGCTGCACATGGATGATGTAGCTGGCAGGTAGCGTATGTCTCCAAATTGGAGCAAGCTGATAAACAAAATCACCCTGCAAAACACAAAGCAACCTCCCAGGGGCATGCTTTTGAATAAAGTAGCTAATGATAAGTAGCCTCCTCCATCTCTGCGCTCCTCCTTTGTCCTTAGTTTGTTTAACCTCTCTGTGCTGTCTATTGCAGGAGTGATTCGTGAGAGTTACCTGAAAGGTCATGATCAGCTGGTGCCAGTCACCCTGTTGGCCATTGCTGTTATTCTTGCTTTTGTCATGGGGGCCGTCTTTTCGGGAATCATAGTGTACTGCATCTGCGACCACCGCCGCAGAGACATGGCTGCTGTGCAGAGGAAGGAGAAGGAGCTGGCCCACTCCCGCCGCGGCTCCATGAGCAGTGTTTCCAAGCTCAGCGGCCTCTTCGGGGACGCTCAGTCCAAGGAGCCAAAGCCTGAAGCTATCCTCACGCCTCTGATGCACAATGGCAAGCTGGCTACCCCAGGCAGCACTGCCAAGATGCTAATCAAAGCTGACCAGCACCATCTGGACCTGGCTGCCCTGCCAACCCCAGAGTCCACCCCAACCCTGCAACAGAAGAGAAAGCCCAGCCGAGGCAGTAGGGAATGGGAGAGAAACCAGAACCTCATCAATGCCTGCACAAAAGATATCCCCTCGATGGCCTCACCCGTGATCCCAACTGACCTGCCACTCAGGGCTTCTCCCAGCCACATCCCCAGCGTTGTGGTCCTGCCCATCGCCCAGCAAGGCTACCAGCACGAGTACGTCGACCAGCCAAAAATGAGCGACGGGGCTCAGATGTCTGCGGAGGACCAGAATGCCACCCTTGAGTACAAAACTATCAAGGAACACCTCAGTAGCAAAAGCCCCAGCCACGGAGTTAACCTGGTGGAAAACCTCGACGGCATGCCACCAAAAGTGCCGCAGCGGGAGGCGTCCCTGGGGCCGCCGGGCGCCGCGCTGCCGCAGGGCGGGCTGGGCAAGCGCCTGGAGATGCACTCCTCCGCTTACAACGTGGACTACAAGAGAAGCTACCCCACAAACTCGCTCACGAGAAGTCACCAGGCCTCAACCCTCAAAAGAAACAACACTAACTCCTCCAACTCGTCCCACCTGTCACGCAACCAGAGCTTCGGCCGGGGTGACAACCCGCCGCCGGCCCCGCAGCGAGTGGACTCCATACAGGTCCACGCTGCCCAGGCACAGGCTGTGACTGTATCCCGGCAGCCGAGTCTCACTGCCTACAACTCACTCACCAGGTCGGGCTTGAAACGCACGCCCTCGCTAAAGCCCGACGTACCTCCCAAACCTTCCTTCGCTCCGCTTTCCACGTCCATGAAGCCCAACGATGCATGTACATAATTGGAGGGCAGGGGGAGCAGAGGAGGATGGCAATCAGGCAGAAGTTGCCCTTGAAAGCCAGTGTTCTGCAGCTGTTATCACTCGCTCCTCTGAGAAGATGGTTGTTGCAAGCTGAAGATGTGTTGGATTTCTGCTCTCTGGGAAAAGTGGAATATTTTTTTAAACCCGAGCCATATGACCCGTGGTTGAAGGTTTGCAATTGCAGGATTCACCCCCGCAACCTGCCAGTTCTTTGCTCAAAAGACTAACCCTCCATCAAAAACATTGAGCCAAAAGCACACAGGTGGAAATGACTGTGACATTTCACCCCCTGCCCCTAACTGCACAGTGCATTCCTGAACTGGGAAAGAGTGCTCTGAAAAGCAAAACAAATGTAAAAAACACACAAACGTTTAAAAAAAAAAAAAAAGAAAAAAAAAAAAAAGAAAAAGAAAGAAAAAAGAAAAAAAATCTTAAAAAAGAAGAAGGAAAAAAAAAAAAAGAAAAAAAAATCAATTGACAAAGCTAACTCTGACTTAACAATGGCAGAAGTTTACCACTAGCAGGTACTGTGAAATGATGCCCTTCAGTGTTACAGCGATTTGGTCATAGCAGTTGAATGCCAGCTTGGGCAGACTATGTCATAGATTTCTGCTACCCTTCTCTTTTAATGAATAACATGTGACTGTTAACACAAGTAACTCCTCTTATTTATTGTTCAACTTTTGTTTTTCCTAAGGAACTGACCTGCATTATTATCCCGTGAGCAGCTTTTCAGAGAAGTACCTTGAAAGTTGTACCTATTTAACGTAAAACCCATTAACTGGAGTAATTAGAACTCTTTTATTTTTCCAAGAAATTCACTGAGTTAGATAAGTTGGAGCTGGATTTCTGAACTTTGTGCCTGGACTGCCTGGTTAGCTGAAAAAAAAAAAAGGGGATATCTATTTAAGTCTCTCAGCTAATTAGCTGGCTGGGCCTCTGACCTAAGACAGCAACAAATACCACAAGTTCATAACTTCTGAAGCAGCTGCAAGAGAAACTTAAAAGCTGCACATCTGTACACCATTGCTATCAACATGGCTTTGTCAGTAGCTAATACTTTCTGTGAAGGCACCAGCTTGTGATGTGCCATCTCATTTCACCTTGCATGTGAGACGGCAAACAAAATCCTCAAACAGTGTGAACTAGCTAATATGCCGGCTGTTACCATGCATAAATTATGGTCTTATCACACGGGTTTTTCGTGGGAATATATCTGTGAATAGCCTGTTTTCTTCCACATGTAAATTTGTGCCTTACACCCTCAGTTGTGTATATTTGTGAGCTGTAGTATGTAAAAACCTTTTTCTTTTTCCCCTTTGAGTAATGCAAATATTTATTGATCCTTCCTCCTCCAAGCCCCTTCAAAAACTGGAGTAAAGACATTGAAAGAAGAATGTGGTGGTTATTTTGATAACCCCGCATCCCTAAAGAAATTAGGCTAGCACCATACCCTCCAAATTTGACTTTCTAGCTGTGCCAAGTCCTCTCTCAAAACCACCCGCAGGTGGTGATGCTCCCAAGGCACCATGCTGGGGGTTCTGCCTTCCCCCACCTCCCACTCCCCCTTTACAGCATGTCAACGTGGAGATCGTTCTCAGTGGCAGCAGGAAAATGACTAACACCCTTGTCCATGGAGCTGGAACATCCCCTGGCTGGGGACAGCACTGGGGAGAGGGGCCAAGCCCTGCAGAAAGCCCGGCCACACATCCTGCAGCATGCAGGGCACATGGAGCTAGGACAGGCAGGCAGGCTCCTGCTGTAGCTACCTGCTGCTCCAGAAGGATGCTGCATATACTTCTTTGGGGAAAAACGTGGGTTGTTTGTTTATTTTTTTTTCCTTTGTTTCTTTTGTGTGACTGTGCATGTAGCTAGCGTGGGAGTGTGCGCGCGCACAGGTGTGTGCGTGTGTGTGCGCGCGCAGGTGTGTAAGTTCCTTTCCAGTCTTTCAGTTTATGCAAAAACGTAGCTGTGTTTTTAATCTGTTACAATAACTGTGTCAACATACTGTAGAAAAATGATGGGGATCGCTTCTAAGCTTTTTATATATATATATATATATATATCTACTGAACAGTATGTTTGAGTAAGGTGGTTGTTTCTGTTTCAATTTGTTTTTTAAAATTTTATACTTCTATTTGTTTTTCAGGGTTTTGGTTTTGTTTCGATTTGAATGATTGAAAAGACAGATTTTAAGTCCACTAGCTTATAGATGGTATATACAAGGTCTGGATGGTCTACACCAAAGTGTGTAACAAGGGTGCTTGCATGTTCTTTCATTTCATCATGGCTTCTTTTATGAAACAGTTTTGTTCACCCCTAGTGAACTATGCAGACTGGAGTAGATAGATCTGTATCCAAAGCAATGTCGTTGTTTTAATAAAAACAAACTGAAAACCCTTCGAAAACAGTAGGTAGCGAGGTAATTTTTTTAAAAAGAACCAACTCAACACCTTTTTACCAAGCTCCAACCCCTGAAGCAGGGTTCCCTTGATATTATTCCTCATAACGTTCTCCCAAAACATAGAGATGGATAATCATGGCAACAGCTTGTGCAGCGATCTGCCTTCACAGCGTACACCACAGCTACTGGGTTGACCTTGAAATGTTTATTTTGTATTCGGTGGGTCTTCTGTTTTCATCCTTTCCCAGCCCCAGTTCCCTTCCACCCTCTGTTTCGAGGGGTTCATGAACCTACGTGTGCCTTTGCTTTCCACCCTTGCTATACACTGGTAGATGCAACAAATTCAGACTCTCATTTGTTGTAAAGTTGTAAAGTATTGTGATGTCACCAGTTTCCCTTCATTTCCACATCCCCCTAACATACAATTCACAACTTAATGTCAGTTGTAAAAGAAAAAAAAAAAAAGGCAGGAAAGGAAAAGAAAAAGGAGGAGAGATGGGAAATAAAAGGTCTTGATTACATACGGTAATAAAACCAGACTGTTCTACCTTGTTTCTTGTTTCCTGGTTCTCTTGTTTCTAGAAAATTTATCATTTTCCTTTAAAAAATACAAATAAACGCAATGCTGATCAGGTTACAGTGAGGAAGAAATTCGTTGCTTTTTGCCTCTTACAGAAGATGGACTTTAGTGGAAGGTGCTAGTAATTAATTAAAAATTAAATCACACATTTGCTCTCCCTCTATTCATATTTTGCATTTTGCTTTTATAAGCTTGTTCATCATCAAATATTTATGACAGACTTAATCGTTTAAAAGAGCAAGGCTGGGGTTTCAGAACATGACGTCCACCAAAATAGCTCATCGTACAGATGTGACTTCATCTCCAGATTTTACATACTAATAACAGAGTACCCTGTGTTTTCTTTTAGCAGGCACAAATCTGTTGTGCTTCACAGGCCTGATTTAGAGGATGTTGTCTGACACTTATTCTGCAAGAAAATCGTCATGAACAGATAATAACGGAGTGTAAAAGTAGTGACTTCTTAGTCCTGAGAGTCATTAAAACATACCTGAGTTTTATACTTTGATTTTGTGTAAATGGGATCACTTATGCATAGCCACTAACTATGGTACAAATAAACACTGGTTATGTCCATTGTTTTGTGAGAGGAGTAGGCATTGTGGAATGTGACCCCGTAGATACAAGGGATCTAATCCAGTAGTTTACCCTTGCTCAGATCATATTTGGACCTTTATGCCCTGCCAGTACTCTCTGTTCAGGACCTATTCCCTTTGTGGTATGGGCCACGTATGTGACCCACAAATGCAGAGCATTGCAGACATCATTTTTCAGTGCCTTGCCCACACAGTTGCCTGGTGTTTTCTGAGTGCAGGGTCCCTTCAAGCTGGGCACACTGGCATGCAGATGTGTGGTGTGCACACAGGGAGGGTGTCTGCCAGGACGGGGACATGCCCCTAGCAATACTGAGGGACTCTGCAGCCTGGGGACTGAGGGCACTGCACAGTGACACAGTGCTCCACTCTGCTGCATTTGACCTGCACACTCCCTGAGCTGCAGCAAATGGGAAAGCAAAAGCTCTCCAGGTGCTTAGGGACCTGTGTTGTTTTCAGTCCTGCAGGCAATCCTCTGTGAAATTCCTTTGTATATAGTTGTTTGAAATGCTTTGTATAAGCAGCACCTACAGAGCTATTCAAAGGTTAATATACCTCTATTTTAAACCTAATATAAATGTTCCTTCATAAGCAATGATAAGCCTGGAGAGGAGGGCCAAATGCCCAGAAGTGGTGCTAGATGTCTCACTTTGCACAGCTCCTCCATCTCTTGCCAGTGAAAGGGAAGTCCATTTAAAACATAGGCATGAAGCAGGGAGGGCAAGAAAGTATCCTGACGCACAAGCTGCTTGGGGTCTGTGACTGCTCTGCTCATGCATCCAAAACCTGCTGCTAAAGGGCAGGTTTGTACTTAGCCCTTCAAAGCACTATTCCCTTGCAATACTTTCCCAAGGGTGCACCTCAGGATGGCACGTACAGGTTCTCTGGCAGAGCCCAGCCTAGCCTTCTGCTGGGCAGGAAGGGTGGGGAGAGGAGCTGAGGGAAGCACATTGCCCCGGAGGGGTCTTGGCCCGCCAAGCAGAGGGCAGGCACCCACAGCATTCCCTGCCAAGGAGTGGAGTGTCCCCTGAGAACACACAGCTTCCCAGACACAGGAGGCAGTGACACCGTGGTGGCTTTTGACAGGGGAGGAGACCACCGAGCTACTCAGTGTCTGTTTGAATCATGGGATCTGTCCCCTACAGGGGCTGCTGGTGCCACCCAGTAGAAGCTCCCTGGGGCTAAACAGAACAAACAAAAAAGCCAAGAGAAAGCAAGGATGCTTTGAGCACTTCACTCAAGTGAGTGTCATCTTATTCATCGCATTAATGGTACTCACGTTGACCTCATTTAGCGTGTCACTGAGGATGCATTGGAGTTCCCTTCCAGTCAGCATTAATTTGCATACATATTTTTGCACAAAATGGCACCCAGCTGAACGACTCAAACAATAGGTCTCTGTAAATAAATCCTGGTCCCCTGCTTAGTTTTTCCCCTCTCCCTCCAAGACATACATTTCAAACTGCATGACAGTGTTGTTTCAAAGATAGCTGCAAGTCCTGCCCTACTGTAGGTTCTATATTAGGGAATATTTTGACCCTGAAAGCTCCCCATGTGAAAAAAGGTGAGGCAATCAGGTCAAGTGTGTGCAGTTCAGTGCAGTTTGCTGCCAGCAGGATGGCCATGCACAAAGCTGGTTTGCATGGAAAGGGTTGCCAGAATAAAGTGCCATAACAGTAATGCTTCAGCACCAACAGTAACACATGGTCCAGATGATGGCCAGACTAATTTCAGGGATGCAGTTCCGATAATTCTTCTGCCACAGAATTAGCAGGATGTTCTCTTCCTGGATTAGGCATGGATTTTTGCTCCTAAAGCTTGTTTATTAAGCTTGTTTATTAAGCTTGTTTATAAAGCTTGTTTAAAGCAATGTGGAGGACCTCAAGTGGTAATCTTATCCACCCCACTGCACTGAGGCAGGATAAAGCAAACCTAACCCATTCTTGATGACTGATTGTCTTACCCTCTCCTTGTAAACGTATTTTACTCTGAGCAGTGGAAGCCACCCAAGGGATCAACACCAAGCATTTCAGAGTGTCTAAAGAAAATAATAAGCAAAGAAAGTAAGTTGGACTGGCTTAGTTAAGGCCAGTTTTCTATTTATCCAATTAAAGTTAATTTCCCAGAAGTATGGCACCTGCTCCAATGAACAAGTGTTAGAGACACATTGTGTGTGTAAAATTCATATGCTTCCTGCTGATGCATGTATCTGCTAATGAGTCTCTAAGTAGCCTTTTTATTACTTTTTTCCCTTTTAAAAAGTGGAGATACTTTTCAAAATAAGTACTAAGTCCATCTTCACATGCCTTGTGCAGAACAATGATGTGTTAGACATCTTTGTATGAATAGAAACAGGTAAATAGTCATATATCCCCTGACAGTAATTTAAACAGTGTAAGTCAGTAGGGAAAGGCTATAATTGGAGTCAGAGTAAGTGAGGTGAAAATTGCTAGGTGGCAGTACCATCTGCATCTTGTTTTAATTAGCCAAGTTTATTGTCAGAATATAAAACTTTCTGCTATTCAAGTCCCTGGCTTATTTCAGCCATCAGTCCAAAGTGATTGCCACATGTCTGGGTAAGCACAATTACTGATCAGCAAAGGAGAATTATCCTCCCCACTGATCTGGCTAGCAGTAACCATGTCCAGGAGTAGGGACAAAAAATATGACTGACCAAGATCATTGTCACATCTGCTTAGTGTTTCATGACAAACTCTATTAAGGCTAACAGAACCACTGTTAATTCAATTAGATCAGTGTTTTTCTTTGCTGGCCATGATGCATTTGGAAGACCAGCAACTGTATGTAGAGCGTGGCAGGCAGTCCGCTGCAAGGAGTAATAGCATCATAAATAATATATTAAGACGAAGACAAATCTAGCATGCTGCAGTCAGAGCACATCAGCCTTATAGATGAATCCTGCAATATCACAAGGAGGTGGGGGAGGGAAAAAAGCAGCTATGACAGGAAATTATTGCAACTGTAAATGACAGGGACTACAGGAGGGAACAAAACTCATTAGGTCAGCTCTTTAAGCAAAGTGCTGGGGAAGCACAGGACAGCCTGCTGGCAGCCATGGAGGTCCTGTGAGCACTCACATTTATCCTCCTTAAAATGAAATAGCAGATGTCGAGTGCTGGATTTAAAGGAAGATCATAAATAACAGAAGATATCTGGCAAAGACTTCAGTGGAAATCTGCCTCTTTCTCTGGACTGCAAGCCCTGCCCTCGCACTGAGGGCTTTCAGCCTCTCTGCAGAGCAGGACTGGGATGGTTGCACCCTCCAGGAGAGCAGGACTGGGATGGGTGCACCCTCCAGAGCAGGACTGGGATAGTTACACCCTCTAGAGCAGGACTGGGATGGTTGCACTCTCCAGAGCAGGACTGGGATGGTTACACCCTCTAGAGCAGGACTGGGATGGTTGCACTCTCCAGAGCAGGACTGGGATGGTTGCACCCTCCAGAGCAGGACTGGGATGGTTGCACCCTCCAGGAGAGCAGGCTGCCCCTGCTGCACACAAACCCCAGCATCAGCTGAGACACTGCCCTGTTTGGGAAGCACCTTGCCCAGCCTGCAGGAGGCAGGCTGAGGGGGCTCGGGGATGGCAGATGAGCCCTTTGTTCCTGCTGGGTCTGGGCTAGCAGGTGGCTCACAGCAGCCACACATCCTGCCCAAGCCTATGAACTGCTCAAACTAAAGGAAACCAAAACACTTCTGCTTCAGTGAACATGCCAGTAAAAAGGTGCTGATAAGAACCTCCTAAAGCAATTTCTGCCTTTTGGGGAGTTTTCTTTAAGTTTTTTTTTGTTTGATTTTTAAATATATCTATACAGCCTTGCTGCTAGAGAAAGGCACTCCATGTCAGGAAAAAAATAAAAAAAGACAACTAGAATATTTTGTTTCCCTGACTCCTGAAAATTATTACATAATCTTATCAATTCTCAACAAATACAATCTAGAGCATTCAGACTGCTGATAGAAATATTGCCTCTGATGGTGCAGCAAATTGCAGATTGAGCTTTTATTAAATGCTGCATAAATTTTCTGTGAAGCAACCTTTTATGAGATATGGTGGTTCAAACAATTTTACAAAGAGCAGGAGACAAAGAGTTTCTTTTACACTAAAATGGTTTCCTAGGAAACACTGCAAAATGTAACATGATACCTCTTTGTGGAAGTTCAAGGACTTGTGTGTGCTAGTGTGTGTTTCTCCTGACTTTTTTTTTTTTTTTCTTTTTTTTTCCTTTTCTTGCTGTGGTGTATGGTATTGCTGGCCAATTTTACCTTTTGATGGTAGCACAAGAACAGAAAAGGCCTGTACCACAGCAACCCACAATCTGAAGGACATTTTCCTCTTTGATAATCAAATCTCTTCTCTAAACAGAAAAGAAAAATGTTGATAGAAACCAAGTCTTTTCATCTGTAGCACTGTGGTTTCACAGTGAGGAAAAAACAAAGACTGAAAATGCCCAGAGTCAGATTTCAGGTTTCAGATAGTCCTCATGGCTGACCCAGTGTATTTTCTCATCTGTGTGGATCCTACAGTACACAACACAAACTTATGGGATTAAAGCAGATATCAACAGCCTGCAAAGCTTTCCAAAGCTATTCGGAGATCTGGACATGTGTCTGATCTTCCTTAATTAAAGGCTAAATAATCCACCCATCTGAGACAAGCACTTTGCTCTTCCCTATGTGCTAGGAGTGTGTCCCCAGAAATGCAAAGCTCCTAACTGGGACAACACAGCTGTTTATCCAAACAAGAGGTAACTGGATTTACCTGGCTGTTACCCTCTCAGCTGCAGCCTGGGCACTCGGATCCATGCAATTCTGCCCACAACTATGTCCAGTTTCAAAAGCATATGGGCCCAAGTGCAGATACATACAAGGCAGCAGACACACAGGGCCAGAGCTCCAACATGGCTCAAAGCAAAAACACCCCATTTCTTGCATGATATTTTACAAGCAGCTGCTTTGTAACAGACTATCACTAAATAAATTTTTTGAGCAGGGCTGGGGATACGATTTAGGTCCTAGGACTCCTTTTGCCTAGTTTGGAGAAAGGGCAAGCACATATTTCAGAAATATTTGCGCTCATTTTAAGCAGCATCATTCATAGGTGCCAGGGGCAGCACTGGTTGTCCCTGTCAGCCTCAGTCACCAAGCCTCCCTGAGTTAACCAGACTTCCTCTTTGGAAAGCACATACCCAGTGCACTGATCCTTACTGCTGCCTCCACACTCCAGTTGCTCAATTTTACGACCTTGTTGCAGAGGATGGTCCTTTGTTCCTCAAGCAGAGTCAGGACAGTGGCAATATGTAGTGTGCATGGTGATGGATTTGTCTCTGGTCCTGGGAAAGGTCCCTGGAGAATTTCTGTTCTGCAGGTAACTAGCTAATGGGGGAAAACTCACAGAACAGAGTCCAGAGAGTTTAGTTCTGTTTATAAGCACAGGATAATACAAGAAGCAGGAGAGCTGAGAGCTGACATTTACTGTTGGTGCAGGAATGTGAACTTTGCTGAGCTACTGAATTTGTCAGGTAGTGGAGAGAGCAGCGTTGGGATCCAGATGTGCACTCTGGAAGAGTTGGAGTGCGTTTCTGCTGGCAACACAGATGCAGACCCAGGGAAACACTTGACTTGAAACACAATTTCACCCAATGACTGATTTTCTGGGCAGGTCCACAGGGCCCCTCCTGAAGAAACCACATTGCCAACCACATTAAGAATGGTGCTAAGCTCCTTCCAAACTAACCCAGACCGGTCAACCATTGGTACTCCATAGGAACAACTGCCCTCCAAGCCAGTAAATCTAAAGGAGTTACCTGACAGAGCTGAACAGGCAGGAGGCCATGCCACGCCTATGAAGGTAAATTGCACTCAGGACCTGCTTGCACTCTCCTTGTTCATGTCCCACTAACTGTGTGGATGGATTGTTTACTCCATGTGGCACACAGAAGCATACTGGAAACATCAAGGACAAAGGAATAGGGCTTGGCTGATGCAGCCTGGAACACTATTTTGTTCATCCTCTGCTGTACTGGCTCTCTTGTGTTAATAGGATTAAAATGCATTTAACTGAGATCTCATGTTTGAGATCAGCAGGTAATTAAGCCCACACTGATGCACTGCAGTTATAAACACTTTTGGAATAGAAATGCATCCCACTTACTTACTGTCCCAAACACTTTACCCAGAGTGCCCAGTTACTAAAGATTTAAATAATTCACATCTGCATTTGAATAGCTCTCCTTTAGTGTAACTTGTGTGTTTAAATATCTCCTAACTGTAGTACACCTGTATTTAGAGTTTAAAACTATGTAGACAAACACACTTATTGATGTAAGTTGTATCAAATATTGGTCAGTGAAGGGAAATCTGTTTTTCAGGAAGGGGCTTTCTGAAATGGAGGGGTCTTGAGTTGAACAGGTTGCAGTTTTGGTTCTATTCCCATTGTAACCAGCTCACCATAGACACTGTTAAGATAGTCTCACCCATAATTACAGCTGATACTAGATCTCACTTGACATACAGAATATGAAATGCATTAGGCAGACTGACAGAAAACTAAATAGTCTCCAGAGTATTTGTTTTTAAATGCACATGCCATTTTGTATAACAAATGCAACTCACTAGTAGTTTTTTGTTCATCTTAATTTTTTAATGAAAGTACAGAAAACAAGTCTACCTGAAGATTGAACTACTAGCTCTAGTGCTGGAAAGGGCTTTACTTAGAATTGGTCTAAAAGCAATAAAAACTAATTTTTCATCTTTGGATTCTGTCACGTAAGAGAAAGGACAGACTCCCCTGACCTCGGTAGAGATGTATATGGCTTTTCCCCATTGCTTTAATGGTGGAAATGAAAATACCCTATTAGCTCAGATCATCTAGGCAGTTCTTCAGATGGATTTGGTGTGACTTTCACCACATGAGAAGGGGAGCACCTGAGAGTCCCTGCCATTCCTGTGGCTGGCACTGCAGGAAGGGGTATGGCTTACAAGTACCAGCCTCTGGCAAGGATGCTCCCAGGCATCTGTGGTGTCTCCACAAAACTGGTCTTTGCTCCCTTCCAGCCCAGAAGTCTGCCTGCATCCACAGATCATTCAACCTGATTTGGAGAACACGAGGAACCTTCATGTATTTCAACAAGGGTTTGATTCAGGCTGTTCCTTTTTACATCCTTCTTTTTTCTCTCCTTTCCCTCTTATCTTGCTACCTGCCCTACTGGGACTTTGATGCAGGAAAATAGGCTGGATGACACATTTTGTGAGCAGGCAAAGTGAGGACTGAGGCCATTTTTTCCCAGGCTACCTGCAAACCAGCAGCAGGGGCAAGGGCAGTCACAAGGTCCCAGGTCACTGTCACAGACATTCTCCTCTGAATTGCCCAGCATAACTGGCAGGCTTGAGGAAAGGCACAACTCCAAAAGCCTGGAGAGTCTGGTAGCAGAAACAGAGAATCAAAGGAAAGGGGGTTGAATGGAAAAGAATTCTCTTTTGTGAAGAAATGGATATTCCTGTTTCAAGCAAAAAGAACCAGGAACAAAACTGAACCTTCCCATTGCATGAAAGGAGAATAAGAATAAGAAGAGGAGCTGCTGCTGTGAGAGGAGGAAGAAAAGCAGACTGCTGCCCCAGGGGGTGAGGGCCACAGGTCATCTGTTTCCAGGGAGGTGTTCACAGAGTCCCCCAAAGCCTTCTCTGGTGAGGTGTGTTTCCACCTGCAGCTACACACTGGGCACAGGATAAACCACCACTTTACACCAGCCCCACTGACCCCACGCTCCTGCCCTGCCCTTGGCACTGTCTGGATGCTCACAGGACATCCTGCTGCCAAGGCACAGGCAGGAAAATGGGATGCTCCAGCATCAGACAACTTCTGCTGTCAGAAAGCCTCCTGTGGCAAATTGATCATAAAACTCCAACTTTACTAGTTGATTTATATATATAAATACATGCAAAAAATATAGATATAAATATTCACGTGGTTCACAAATATGATAGATAAGATACGTTGAAGTTGTATTACATGTATTTTATGTCTATTAAAAAGAATACTCTTGAGATTACCAAATTAACTGCTAATATTCAGTTCTTGGTACAGTAACTTGTAACTTATTCAGTGCAGTGGGGGCTTGCAAAGCTATGGCTTTTGCATACTTGCAAAGTATGGCACGTCCTGGCTGCAGTGGATGCAAGGAGGGAACTCCCTGCCCAAGGAGAAGCACTGCTGTTGGGGTGAGGCACAGCAAGGTGCCCAGTTGTGTCAGAGACCTCACCTGTCCCTCAAAAATGAAATGTGAAGGGCACAGTCATGGGAGGAAGCAATGTCAGGGGTTGGAGGACTTGGCTCTTCAATGAGTAGGGTAGGAATAGATGATGTTAGAAAATCTGCTACCTTCCCACCAAAAAAACCAAAAAGAAAACAAAAAAAAAACCCCACAGTTTATGAGATTAAATTTAAGTAATTTAAGAGAGAAGGTGTGGTTTCACTCATGCAGCTAATTAAAGGTTACCTCACTTAAAGGGAAAATAATAGTGTAATATTTAGAGCTATAAAAATGATGACTGATTTGTTTCCAAATTGTGCCAAAGACAAACAATCCACAGAGCCAGAAAAGTTTTTTTTTTCCATAGTCCTCTAGGGAATGAGGACTGCAGGCAACCAGCTGCCTCCTGCCCAGGGGGCTGATGCTGGCCAGAAGCAATTAAACACTCAAATGTAATTGGGCCTTGGTGAAGATACATCTCTAATCATTCATCAGCTGTACTGGGGCTGTCAAAGCAGCTCCATGTTCTTCACTTAGCCTTCCTCTCCTTTACTTGTGGAGGGTTTGTATGTGTTTATTTTTATTTTAAGTGGAAGCTGGTGCCAGGGCTACTACCTACAGCTTTTTCAGCTGCTGTCACTTTCCCAGGTCTGTTCTGTTCTTGTGGCTAGAGAGAGGAGGGAAGGTCCAGCAGAACGGGACCCTGAAGTGTACAGCACGACTGGCATGATGCACATGGCAATGCCTTTGTTTTCCTGCTCTCTTTTCCTGTCGTGTGAGCTGCTCTGCACAGGGTAGGGGGGATGTTTGCCATCCCTGACCAGCAGCTCTGCCAAGGAGGCCTGGAAAGTCTTCAATCCCAGCAACTTGGAGTTGAACCACATCCTTTTCCTCCTTCCTCTTGTCTCAGGATGTTTTCAGTCCCTTCTGTGACCATGGCTGTGCCAGAGAGGAAGCACTGGAGAGCTGAAATATCCTCAAACATAGGTTAGCCAAACCCTTCTGAGCAGCAGCATGGACTGCCGGAGATAGACTCAGGCCACATAATGAATTCTTCCTTTTTTTCATATATATTTGTGCATGTTACAGAAACCAGATGTATTCACAGGGTTACAGGACACCTGAGGATGGAGGGAACCTGCAGATGCCATCCCACCCAACTGCCCTGCTCAAGCAGTGTCAGCTAGAGCTTGCTACCCAGGACCACATCCACCAGTGTTTTAAGTATTTCCATGGTGGAGACACCACAGACTGTTTCAGCAACCTATTCCAGCATTAGATTGCCTATGCAGTAAAAATAGTTTTTCTTATGTTTAAGTTGAATTTCTTGTATTTCAGTGTGTGCTTATCCTGCCACTGCATACCATTGAAAAGAGCCTGGCTCCCTACCATCAGGTATTTGTATATTTTTATGTGGTTTTTTCAATACCCTATGTGTTTAAAGGAAAAATGAAGCAGAACTTCTGTAACTGAAGCAAGAATTGAGCCAAATAATACATAAAGCAAGAGAGGCAAAGTGCCCGGAAAGCAAAAGTGGAATGCAAAACAACATGGCAAAATACACACTAAGCTAGTCTGTCTACATATAAAAGCATCAAGGTATGTTATCAGATGCTACAAAACTTACTTGGATCACATATTTGCATGTGTGTGTGTTTCAGTAAGGTGAAAAGGATTTTTGTTGGCCTAACACCACCTTAATCCCTCACTACATTCCAAAACCATGCACTGCTGCAAAGCACAGCTGAAACTTCAAAATGGGAAGGTGTTAGAGGCTTTCAGGTGGGGCAGAGAGGAGCTGCCTCACCGTGGCTGCACAGCCTCCTGCTCGTGGCACATGCACAGCAGCATCATCTCAGAACACCCACCTGGCTAAGGCCACTGTGCTCCTGCTGGACAGAGCCTGGTGACACATAAACAGCAGCAAACAGCCTCTTGCAGTGGAAATATTGGGCAGCCCTAGGCACAAGTGCACATCTACCCACATCCTACCATGCCATTAAAGCAGGTAATGTTACTGAAATTAAAACCCATGCATTTTTCAAGAAACCACAGTTAACCCGACTGTTTAGAATAGCATATCAGAATAACATCTATGTGGTAAGTACTGGTGAATAACAGTGTTTTTAATGGTAAGTACTTCATGCAGCAGTCTATGCTGAAAGGCTTTGTACATTAAGCAATTTTCCTTCTGAATAGTTCCATTTAATTTCTTAGTTTTCATTTAATTCAATGTGAAGTAGTAGGATGCACAATCCAGAATTAGGTACTTTTATTATCCTCTGGGTAAAGGATTACAGTAAAATAATCACAAAATCTCACTGAATGCCATTTGGAATGTTTTGGACCTTTTTTGAACCCACCTTCATAGCTACATCCACCACACTACCACCTGATGAACTTCTGGGGTATTTACCATCATCTAAAGGACATTTCTACAGGATACAGCAACATCAGGTGTGACTAGTCCTTCTGAGTGGTGGACACTGCTGGACACTACCATGCTCTGAGTCTCAGACTTTTCCCCTCAGTGATTCTTTATGCCTCATTAAAGCCTAAACTGTTGTAAGTTGAAAGGGCTTCTGGAAATTTTAGCTGCCATACCTCATACACTTACCTCTCATAATCTAATATGTCTGTGTATACTTTGGATGATGGAGAGAAATAATGTAATCTATAAAACAAAATAAAACTCCAGGGGAGACTGAGGTTATGGTGGCTCTGATTTTCATGGTCATCCATTACTTGTGTTAGATTTAGGGGGGAAAGGCTTTAAAGACAATTTCTTATTTATTGGTAACATACAAAAGAAAAATATTTGCAGGTGAGCCTAATCACAGAAGTTTTGGGTTTCTGCCTTATACAGAAGTAAAACCCCTTCAGCTGGCAGGGTACTGAGCAGGAGGGCAAATATCCACCATGTGTGGGAGGCCTTAAAAGTACTGTGGATAATAAATGCCAGTCAAGCAGGTATTTTTTTAGAAGTATAAAATAATTATTGTGCCGAAAGCTTTCTATTTCCTAAAGAAGTTTTCAAGGAAGAGATGGAAACTAAGATTTCTACTTTTATGTCCCACTTTCTTACAGACATTCTTTTTTTGGTTATAGATAAAACAATTCATTCTTTTAGGAATGCAGTTTCTGGCTCTTTATAACCATGCAAAATGGCTTTATTATAATAAGACATTATTCTGTTTGTATCATCTATTGACATCTCTGAAGTCTTTTAAGAACCATGGATGAAAGATGCTATGCAAGTGCCAAGTACATCATAAATTATTAAATATTTCTTCAAAATCTGCTTGCTCAGTCTGCATTTCATCTGCTGATACCAGATTTCAGAGTGAGTTATACAGAAGGCCTTTATGAAACCTTGCCCTCCTCAGCATCCTGCCTATACAGAACAGGCAGAATCAGAATTAATCAGAATATGTGCTGTTTTCTGCAAGGAATTGCGGAGAGGAGGAGGAGAGGGAGAGGAGAGGAGAGGGAGAGGGAGGGAGGGAGAGAGGAGGGAGAGGAGAGGGAGAGGAGAGGAGAGGAGAGGGAGAGGAGAGGGAGAGGAGAGGGAGAGGAGAGGGAGAGAGAGAGGGAGAGGGAGAGGGAGGGAGGAGAGAGAGGGAGGGGGGGAGGGGAGGGAGGGAGGGAGGAGAGGGAGAGGGAGGGAGAGGAGAGGGAGAGGGGAGAGGGAGAGGGAGAGGGAGAGGAGAGGGAGGGGAGAGAGAGGAGAGGAGAGGGAGAGGGAGGAGAGGAGAGGAGAGAGGGAGAGGAGAGGAGAGGAGGAGAGAGAGGAGAGGAGAGAGAGGAGAGGAGAGGAGAGAGAGAGGAGAGGGAGAGAGGAGAGGAGGAGAGAGGGAGAGGAGGAGGAGGAGAGGAGAGGATTATTTGCAGCTACTCCATTTGAGTCTGTGTCTCTCCCTGCAGGACAGGGCTCCTGAAGGCAGTGAGGGTAAGAGCAAGCACCAGCCGTGCGCAGCCCTGCCAGTCTGAACAGCCGTGCCTGGTAATGCAAATTATGCTGCTGGGCATCTAAGATCTATATGAACAAGCTGTCAGTCCGAGATCTAAAACTTATTCAGTTATTCAAACTAATTCAATTTCATCACCCAGCTCTGCCACCCCCGGCGCTTGCTGCAGACCATTTTAATGGGAAGTGATATGTAAGTGCAAACACCTGGAAGGCAGACGGCAGGGGGATTTTTCTGATACAACAGTCATCACCATGGTTGTTAACAGCAGTGGCATTTATGTGATCCTAATTATGCTGTAAGTATAAGACAGACAAGGAGGGCTCACACTGCTCTCACACCGTCTGCAGGCTCCCGGTGCAGACCATTGTGACTTTTAGCAGACCCAATACAGCCACTTGCCACATTTCTCTTCACGTGTCTTTCTGAGAGCCTTAAGAGCATGGAAAGAAGTCTTGCCTTGAGATCAAGTTGTGGTTTATGCTAAGGCTCCTACCTTTAAGTTTCTTCCAACCCAGGCCATTCTACCATTCAATGATTTTCAAACACCAGTAAATTCTAGACCCAGATGTTTTGGTTACAAAACAATATTACATTAATTGTGCATGAAGACAAATTACCAACAGGATCTCTGGTAGATCCTAAAGCATGCTTAATAAATGAGGCTAGATCCAGCAGGGTTCTGAATCTTGGGCCAACCTTGTTTAATATGTGTTCAATCAATATTCCAAAAGATGATATAAATTCTTCAATAACAAGCCTGAAGATGTACTGGTCACCCAGCACTGAACAGTGAGCAGAACAGGCTTGTGGCTTCCAAATGAATTGAGCTGAATGCCACATCTCAGCAATTTTTTGGGTTTGCAGGGACCTAGCAGTCTAACTGGGTAATTTAGGTTTTTGGGTGGTGCAGGGAAGGTTGGCTCCCACATGGCTTACAGGCTCAGTCTGCACCACACCTTGAGGGGAGACAGTGACAGCTGTGTCTGTAGAAAAACACAGAGCTGGTGGTCATGGTCAGTGCATGCAGAAGAGGAAGTGGGGTGGTTTTTGACCTTGTTGGATGTCACAGTCCAGCAACCAGGGATGTCACAGCAGTGTCCCAATGTCCCTGCATGCTGGGCTGCTCTTTGGCTGCCAGGATGTCTTTTTAGGGGTGTGAAGGGGCTCAGCCTCCCTAGCACCATCCTTTATCTGCAGCATGAGCAGGGAGGCCACCAGACAACAGCCTGTGATTTACCAGGGGCCATGCTGAGATCACCTAACAATCAAGAATTAAAAGGTGCAGGGCTCTGCTGAGATGCTGTAGCTTATATAAAAGCTGCACCCACCAAGGTCAGAAATCCGAGGAGGTGGAAGGCAAAACAGAGATAAGTGATTTAGTTCAATGCCATTCCATTAGCAGCCAAGTCAAAAGCAGCACCTGCTTTTGCCACCAGCCTTGCCCCCAAGCTGAGTCTTTGCAGCTGTGGCACCGAGCAGAAAAACAGCTTTTAATGAAGTTTATGCAATTAAGTTGTTTTTTTTTTAAATACAGTGGTAGTTTTCAGCAACTTGTAAAGCAATTCTTCATAATTACCTTTGTCATTAAAAGGTTTGTTTTTGATATTTTTTTATTTTATTATTATTATTTATTTAGAGAAAACTTTACATTTGAAGTTTCTTCAACGACACAGGTTAATTGTATCAGCTCATGTAAAACAAGGCAGAGACTCAGCCTTCTTGTTTGGACAGGAGAGCTCCCCAAAAATCAGAAAGCTTCAGCTCCAGTCTCCAGTCCTCAGCTGCGGCAGCAGTGGCTGCCAGAAGGGCTGGGAGTGGACCAGGTAACTTCAGACCCAAAGGAATCATGTTATTCATACTCCCTATTCCCAAAACATGCAGCTGGGAGAAAAAAAGAATAAATAAATAAATAAATAAAACAAAAATCATCCTTTAAAAGGCTTTTTTGACAGCACTGATTAACAGGTCTACCTTGGATTTGTTTCATGACAAGAAAACAAAGCATTAATGGCACACTAATGCAAAAACTAGTTTGCCCTGCTTTCATCACACAGAAAAATTGTTTCCTCCACAGTAAACCATGCCAAGAGGATCCCAGAGTAGGACAGACATGCCCTTCAGAAACACCAAACATTTTGTGGGGTGGACAAGCACTGGTATATGTCAGAACAGTAAGAAAAAGTGCCCTTGACTTTATCTTGTAACAGGCATGAGTACAAGGAGTGATTATGTTGAAAAGAATAAGTACTGCAGATCTCTCAACAGGAATTTTCCTCATGAAAAATCACCTTCTTTTGACATTTATTGTGCATCTCAAATAAACCAGTTATCAGAACAGAAAAAACATTCCTATTTGTTCTCAAATCAACAGTATTTTCACTTACCACTAACATCTTGTAGATATGCAAAAAAAATAAAAATCAAGCTATAAACTTGACTGTGGGCCTTGTTCCTTTTATTTTTGAGAGGTAAAAACCATAAATATCTAAAATATACTTTTATTCCTTTTCCAGACTCACTGAAAACACTACAATTGATGTCAATTCTTATATAATTTTCTCACATTAAAGGACTTTGTTTGCTTAGGTCTTTTTGAATGATTGTGTTCATGCTGTGCTGGTTGTGGCTGGGGTAGAGGTAATTTTCTTCACAAGTGGCTGGTACGGGCCCATGTTTTGGGTTGTGCTGAACACAGGGTTGATAATACAGAGATGTTTTTTGTTATTGTTGAGCCAAGGCCTTTTCTGCTTTTGTATTTCCATACTGGTGAGGGAGCTGTGTGTGCCTGGGAGGAGACACAGCCAGGACAGGTGACCCCAGCTGACCAAAGGGATATTCCAGACCATCTGACATCCTGCTCTGTACATAAAGAGGAGGGGGTAGAAGGAGGAAGGGGGAGAACATTTGAAGTGATGGTGTTTGTCTTCCCATGCCACTGTTACTCTGATGGAGCATTGCTGTCCTGGAGCTGGCTGAACATTTCCCTGCCCTTTGGGAAACACTCCCTTAATTCCTTGCTTTGCTTTGTCTTTGTGCACAGATTTTGCTTTCCCTATTTAACTGTTTTTATCTCAACCCACAAGTTTTCTAAGCTTTTAGCCTTCTGATTCTCTTCCTGATCCTGCTGGTGGGGGAGTGAATGACCAGCTGTGTGAGGCTTGGCTGCTGGCTGGGGTTAAACCTCAACACATGTAATAGGAAGAGTAAGCACCACGAAATAATTATTCTATTATTACTTAACATGTAAATTGCAGTAGGGCATGAAGGACCTTGTATCACAAACCTCAGCCCTTAAGAAATGCAAAGCAAATGGATGATTTCCAGCACATGAACCCTAGGGAATGCCACAGTGAGGTGGAGGCTACCCAGGAAGAGGAGGATGGGGCCCTAGCAATCTTCTAGCTGGTTCTTTTTTTTTTTTCTTTCCATGCCTTTGCACATTGGGAGCAAATACTTATAATCTGATTATTTCAGGGACAGATATGAGGACCATAAGGCCCTATGGCTTTTGCCCCCAGCCAGCCCAAAGACATTGTCTTGAATTTAGACAGTGGTATACAAGGCAAATTAAGCACAGTAGGACCAATTTGCCAACAATAATCTCTCTTTTTCAGTATGTCTATTGTTGAGGAGAAAAATCCAAGGTTTGGGTTTTATTCTATTTTGGGGAAAGAACATAAAAAACAAGTTGTGAACACAAGATCTGGTTTTGCCTGCTCTCTCAGTAAAGGAGGAATATGGGTGGGAATAGCTGGTAACAGCCAAGCCCCACCTGCAAAGGCAGCAGGTCACACGATACTTTATGGAGAGAGCAAGGTCTGGTGCTGGTGGTAAATGGGGAGAGCAGCGTGTGGGAAGCAATTCAATTGACAGGCAAGGACCCGAAATGTCATGTAATAGGGCTCAAAGTCTGTTTAATCATGCACAGCTCTAAAGCTGAGGCAGGTGAGGTGCAGCTGTCTGCATCAAATCCTCTGCATGGGCTAAACCACAGGAAAAGCAAAGCTCTGCTCACAGCAGCCGTGTTGTTATTGGGTGCACCCCTGCACTGCCCCCCACCATCCATCCCACATCCCCCCATCTCCATCTCAAGGCCCAGGGGAGGCAGAGAGCAGGCACAGGCAGCTGTGACCAGACTGACAAGGAAATGGGGATTTTCACGGCTCTTGTGACCAGGTCTCTGGTCCCCAGAGGCCCAGATGCATTTTGCTGTGTGCATTTTGCCACCTGCCCAGACAGGTCTGGAGCCTGTGTTCTCCTTGCAGGAGGGAAACACTTTGTCTGGCTGCTCACTGAGAGCACTGGGGGGATGGCAGAAGCCAGGGGGCTGCAGAGCAGCTGGGGCCATGGGGAAGCCCATGGTGTGAGGAGGAGGAACAAAGCAAAAGATGGTCAGGGACAGGATGTCCAAACACATGGGTGGCAGGGCTCAAAGCCCCTTGGCATCAGCAGCAGCTCCTACAAAGTGCCAGGATGCCATCCTATCCTTGGGAACCCAAGAACAGGGCACAGGTCAAGAGAACACCACTGTGCCTAAATCCCACCAGACAATCTCACCCACCCTGCTGGCTGGGAAGTTACAAGGCATTTTTCATCCATTCAGAGGGATTATTTAAAGCATAAAATACCTGAGGGACTCCAGGCTCTCTTTTGGGAGAACAGAAAGCATTTGTCCAAGCTTATTTCAGGGAAAATCATACATTTCCTGCACAGTTAAATGTGAATGCAGAAGGTTTTAACCTATAAAAGCACATAAACAAACCACACCACAAGAGCAGTTCAAAGATTTCTCATTTCCTTAGAAGTAGAAAGGCATAACAGCAAAAACCTAGGGGATGGAGAGCTTTAAAAAGGTACATTTTAAACAATGTTTAACCTAGTCCCGAAATATTTCAGCCCACAGTCAGCTAAAAGTTCAAGAAAGAAAAAAGCACTAATCCTTTGAAAACTTCTATGAAACAGCCCTACTTGTATTCACAAATATCTTGAATTAGCTCTTTGTTAAACTGAGCTAAACAGTCCTTCCTGTTAGACCAATATTATGCATCAGAGAGGAATTATCCACCCTTTTGTTTTACAAAACAGGCTGTTTGCCAAATGCTGTTCCATTTAGCAGGCTTAATTTTATTTCGTCATGTGATTTTATTTGTTCTTTAAGATTGGTTCAAATAAGTCTTGGGTAACCTAGATATTTTTTAGAAATAGAATAGTCACTATTTGAACTGCAGAAATTGCTTTCTTGGGTATTTTACAGTTCCATATATGGTTCAGAACTCACGTACATGATTTATGTGCATACATAGCTGCTCCTAACACTGGCTTGAGTGTTCCCCTGTCTTTGCAACTTGAGCTGCTGCAGTCAGTCACCTGATAAGCTGTTAGAAACCAGAGCAAAGAGCCAGAGTAAGCAATGTCCTCTTGCAAACCACTACCAGCAATGAGACTGCATCTTGGAGGAAGGAGAGACAGCAGGGGAAGGTTTTCTCCCCCACATTGCACCTTTTTTACATCCTGCTCTGCACTGAAGTCTCCTCTGCTCCTTCCCCTGGATGGAGGGTGGTGTGGGTTGACTGCTTGCAACCTGGCTGCAGCCCAGGACTCCAGGCAGTTTTGAACCTCTGTGGCCTAAAGGAGAAGCCCCTAGTAACTGGCTAAATCCTACTGCAGCACAAGCTCCTTTATGAAGATTAAATACATTTACATGCCTGATTGACTCCTCATTCTCTTCTCAAATCTGAACTGAATACAAGTGTTCTCACTCACCCAGATGTTATTTACTGATGTGCTTTACAACTGCACTGCTGGACCATACAGAAATCTGTAATTGTAGTTTGCACAGAAGATTATACATAAAATAAATTAGAAATATATAAATCACCCTGGGGGACTACATTAAAGATGAGCACATAAAATACAGTCCCAAATGTACTAAACTGCCACTCTGCTGGGGTGTCCTTGATCCTTGTCAGGAGCAACAACTTGGGCTCTGGAGTATTTGTGGGCTTGGTGAGCACATCACAGGGGCTCAGGCTTGAGGGGTAACACCAGCTATGACCTCCCTGCAGGTCGAAGGACCATCCTCTGGTTTTCCACCAGAAGGAGTCTGCTGGGACCATGCTCCCCATTCATCCTTATGCAGGATTGACCACAGCTAAGCATGAACAATGTGCTATGCAGTTAAAGAGCAGCTGAATTAGATCTTCAGCAAGCCCAGGAGGTGAAAAATGATTTGGGAAAAAAAGTGAGTTTTAATTAAATAAAGAAGTGGAGTGGCTAAATATCCAGATACCATGCTTCCCTTAGGGTTTTACTTCATGGATATTCCAGTCTCACTCAGGAGCTACTGGAGCATTCTCCAGTAATTCAGGAGCTATGTTTATGAAACTTCTATAAGCATTTATTATATGCCAGAAACAATATCTTCACAATTCAGCTTAGAAGTTCAGATATAACTAACTCTCTGATTCCAGCTAGCCAGCTTCCAGTAGCCTAGCATTAGATAATTAAAGGGTTTCTCTCCTTGTGACACCCAGTCACTTCAAGAGCCTTTCAACAGGCTGACTCATAACAACAGCTTTTGAGCTAGGGAGATGCTACCCCATTACAGGGCCAGGGACAGAGCCAGGAAGAAACTGAAAGGCAGGGTGGTGGTGGAGGGGGAGCTGGAGGCAGGGCACAGCCAAGACCTGCTGATGACAAAACCTGCTGAGCTCTCAGAGGCTGGAGGGGCCCAGCAGGATGTGCTGCTCTGAGTGTGCATTAGCTAATTCAGACAGCGAAATTTGGCACACCTCTGCTGCCCTCAGCAGCGCTCTGTCAGCCTACACCCACTGAGCCTCTTGGACCTGAGTCTAAAAAGTATATATTTCACCCACCTTTGATAGTTCTGGTAACAAAATACTGTAAAGTGCATTGCTGGAACCAAATCTGCCCCAGCAGGACACTGGAGTGGAAAGCCTAAGATTTCTTTCTGTCTCTCTGATAGCTACTCTCCCTCAAACATACCAGCAAATGCTTTTTGCATACCTATGCATTTCTCTGAAGGACAGAAACGTTTTGCAATTCATTTCTATTGCTACTATTCATTATGCTGCTCAATTACATTAAGTGCCCTAATTACTTATTTACAAAGGGTTAGTAACGCTGTACTTTTTACCTGACCTATATACTAAGCCTGGAGGCAACAGACACTTTTCTGCATTCATCTCTTGCTAGAAGCAGCTTTCAATAGCCCTTTGTTTCCCACAAAGCATCAGGTCGGCAGGGTTTGAGAGGGAAGCACGGCTCTCAGTAGACACCGAGCCCAGAGCCTGGGAGGCCGGCTGCTTTCCTGACTGATCCCACTGTGGTCTGTGCATTTCTGCCAGTGCAGACAGGAAACCCTGCCCTGTGCTCCCGTGCACAGACTGGGAATGTGACCTCCTCAAGGCATCCACAGAGGAGCAGGCTGTGAGGGGTGCAGTGTGCCAGGGCCACCTCTGGTACCTGCCTGATGACACCAGCACCAGGGCACTGGAGACCCCCAGCCCTGTGAGCTGGCAGCTGGCCCCACAGCCTGTTCCTCTGTGGATGCCAATAAAGGCAGGGGCCTCTTTTTGAAATGGAGAATGCAAACCCCCTCCCTCCAAATTATTATAATTTTGAAATTAAGGGGCTCTCTGGTAAAGATGTGGGAATAGGAATAACAGTTCTTTACTAGGAAAATTAAAACAGAAGTACAGTGTTACAAAGAACAAGCCCAAAAACACTGACAGAGTCGGAATTCAACCTGACACCCTGCCAGTCAGTCAGGGTGTTGGTAGCAGTCCCATTAAATGGTGGCTACAGTCCTCGTGCAGTGGCAGATGTGGTTCAGTTGATGCAGTGCTCCTGTAGAAGGGTGCAGTTTTCCTCTGAAGGTCCAGGCATGATGTGGAAAGGTCCGGTTTTCCTCTGGAATCCAGTGGAAAAAAGGCTACTTTGGTGTTCCAAACTCAGTTTTTATCTAGGTAGGAAAGGCTTGGTTCCTCCCCCTGGCTGGATCATCTCCCAATGGGATGATGTAATTTTATCAGTCATAGAGTGGGACTCAATGGCCCATTAGCAGATGATGCCTTCCTGGAGGGAGGATGGTTTATGGAAAAGATAAAGATGATTGCCCCACCTGGTTTTAATCGAGCTGTAGAGCCTTGACCAACTTAGCAGCCCTCTGCTGGACCTGCTCCAGATCTCTCTTGGCACCAACCAAGGATTTGTTGCCTGTCCAAGAACATCACATGCAAATAGCCCCTTTACCACAACTTGTTTTGGATTCAAGGTCATCCTATCTCCAGCTGGAATTTTCTTCTCTGGCTAAAGAAGCAATTTGTCAATTTTTTTTTTTCATGTTTTCTAATCCACTGTACTACTCTCACTGTTCTCTTGGCTTTAATCAAGCAAGATACCCTCTTTTTGAGATGCAGTGTCCAAAAAAAGACCCAGTAGTTTCAGGAGCTTTTTTTTTGTGTGAAGCAGAAAATGTGTATCATGTCTTCTTGCCACCTTACAGTCCCATTCATGTGCTGTAGACAGCTGGACTGTCACTGTGCACTGTGTCTGTGCACTGCTGTCCATTTCCATGTAAATCTATAATCTCACCCACCTTAGATTCACCTCAATTGAGTTATATCTTTTTTTTTTTTTTTTTTTTGGTCTGTATCTCTGCTGTCAACATTATGTGGAATGTTAATCCAGACTTTCAACCTCCTTGCAGTAGCACTGATAAGCATGATCCCTACCAATATTCAGGTAATCAGTGAATTACTGAATAATCCCAGTGCTCAGAGCTGCTGAAGAGATGACGTGACAGATGTGAGGCTGCTGCTGCTGCTGCTCTGTGTCCCAGGTTCCACCCAGCAGCGAGGCTGAGCTTCTATTCCCAAAACACATGGGGTGCTCATCCAAATGGGAGGCATGCATGTGGCCTGGCAGTGGTTCCCCTCTCCCTGCAGTAAGTGGCCTTAGGCAGTCTCCCCCAGCCTCCCTGGCTGCTTTAATAGCCCCAGCCTTCCTCCAGCTCCTGTTCAGACCTTCTTGTGCACAAACACAGACAAACACAAATCCCCAAGGAAATCTGCACGCAGTGTGTTCTTGCCAGGTGCCAGGACCCTGGCTGGGCAGGTGACCCCTTGTCCAGGGCTGACTCCCACAGCTGGCATGGCAAGCACACACATGCACACACAGGCAGAAGGGTCAATCAACTGTGAAAAGTACACTTGCCACTCCTATCCTCGCAGACACCCTATGAACCTCCCAGAGCAGGTGTTGTACAGTCTCTAGATGCCATCTCCCAGCACTCTATCAGCTCTGGGCAGGGACTCTTAGAGGCTGTTGAGTGCTGCAGGGATCTTCTTCCACCTACTCCACAGGGTCTCACCTTGTAGCCTTGTTCCACCACTTGTTTTTATGACTATCGTTTCACCCACTCCACAGCAGACCACAATTTTAGCTGGCCAATGACCGCTGCTAGGTGCACTAGCAGATAACATATGCACTGAGAGAGTCTTCTGGAAGCAAAATGATACAGATGCCTTCCTCAGATCAAACTATGAGCACCACTCTGCCAAAGCCTGTGCCATTTTGATCTTTACCTCATGATAAACAAAATCTGCTCATCAGCTGCTCATACTGACTGGAGCCTCATGTGAGCCCACACACATTCCCAGGGACAGCCAAATAAGAGGGCAGACATTCCTACAGCAAGGGTCTCCTGTGCAGGAGTTGGTACAAGGCACAGGCATAGCATCCAGACACAAGCAGAGATTATCGCCAGGCTTGGTTTTTCTGAGGCTGTTCACCCAGGAAACTCACTGTTTTCACCTTGGGGAGAGCTCCTGTGGTCAAACAATGCCATGACAGGGCATGCATCCTCACACACACACACACACAGACACACCCCAGGAGCTGCCAAAGCCTTGCTGGGTACCACACTCAGGGAGAGACATTCCTCCCTCCTGAAAGCTGATCATGTTGAGGGCAGCAAGCAAAGTCACAGAGAGAGGAGATGGACACTTGCTGCAGCATCACAGTATGGATTTGGCAGCACTTTGCTGGAAGAGAGCTGTCCAATTGCTTTCACACCATCCTTAAATCAAGTTGCATGAGTAGAGAAATATTCGATCACAACCTTCAGAATAGATGGGATAACTTCTTATTTTGAAGACATAGGTAAAGACACAAAGGAAAACCATGCTTAAGATTCAGCTAGTAAAAAATGTAAGGTCTCTGTTTCTCCCTCTCTTCTGGCCTTTCTCCAGAGCTGGCTGGAGAGCACCCAAGCTTGGTAAAACACAGGAACCCCCACAATCTCTTCCAAGGGAGTATAACCTTCCCTTTGACATGACTATGCCTCTTTGCCTCCTCCCTGTGATGAGGCAGTCCTGCCACCCTCTAATCAAAACAAATACTTTTCATCTCCTCAGAGGAACAGTCCAGGTTTTGCAAGGCCAAACCCTGTCTTGTGGACTTGATCAGTTAATCAGCTACTCATTTAGTTAAAGAAGAGGGCACGTCCTGACCCCCAAATCATCCACCCCTCCAAATGCAGTGCCTCTCCCCACTTGTACCTAAAATTTGGAACTAGTCCATATGTCCACTGATGCACCCAAACTTCAGTATCTGTGTGGGATAGACAGATATAACCCTGTTGGCTTGTAGCCACCCACAGTGGCTGCTGGCCACTGACAGTGTGAGCTTACCTTCCCACAGCAGTTTTCTCTGCAGCACAGCACAAACATGCACTGGGCTCAAAGAGCTGGAAAGCCCCTTTCTTGCAGCTTCACTGGGCAAAACTTGGAGGACAGAGCCAAAACTGCTGGAGGGGAGGAACTAGAGGCAGCAGAAAGATCATCTTTCACACGCATGGTGAGAGCGCTGGCTGCGATTCTCACATCCCTGTAAATATTGCTCCAAACAGAAAGTTGGTTTACTTCCACAAGACTACTCTGTTTTGATTTTATTACTCAGCATGTGGCAGGTGAACTGAGAGTACAGATCCTCCTGTGATGTGTTTGTAGCATTCTCTAGTACAGTAGCACATGTTATTGGGATGGTAGAAGTGGAAGTGTGGGAAAAAGGGCATGAAGTGTGACACCTAGAAAATCACAAAAATATTAAGATACGTTAGAAATTACGGTGCTAATTTTAACATAAATTTACTGAAACTGACATTATTTCATTATGTGGCTTTGTGCTGCAAAGAGGATTTGATTGACAAAAGAATTACTAAGAGCTGTATTTACACCCTGTAAACTGAATGAAGCAAATTAAGACCTATCCAAAGGGTAATACATTTAAATGAAAAGACACCTTCTTCATTATCCATCCATGCATACCAAAGTGAACCTCACTAACTAGCAAAATCCTTTAAACTGCATACATTTTACGTGTTGAAGGTGAATCCTGCTAACGGACACCATGGCATACACCTAATGCATCACATAACCAGCTTAGTATAAAAAAAAGTATCAAGAGAATTCTAATTCATCCATGATGCTACAGAAATTCTAATTTGAAAAATGTCTGATACCAGATTACAACATACTTAAATGTTTTTGCTCCAGCACGCACTACAGATGTGGAAAATTCAGAGCAAACTGGCAATGTTTGATTTATTTTTCAGAAATCTCTAGAACTCTGTCATGTTATTACAATGAATTCCAAATTCAGAAAGAGATTGATATGGTGTGTGAGGAAAGAGTTGGATGCCATGTCTGACTGCCATGTGACACGAGAGAGACTATTTCATATATCCATTTGAGGTATTCCAGTTTCATTCCTCTGTTGTGACAGGGGAGCACAGAAAAAGTATCATGGGTTGGTGGGTTGTCTTGTTTTATACCACCAGTAAAGTGAAAAATAAATTGGAAATATTTTTGCCTTCACATCATCAACAGTGACAGATCAAGGAAAAGAGGAGTAACTTCTCCAAAAGCTCTGTACACCATTACTCCATCATGTTGGTAGACTCACATATGCACAGTTTCAGAGCTCATTCATGCTGCATGAAACACTCTTATATCCTTAACTAAATTAGAAAAATTTAGGCACATTTGCTTTTCTCTGTGACCATTCAGTGTTTATGTTATCCCTCCCAGAAATCTCAGAAATGTTGGCAATGCATACTGGGAGTTCAGGTGATGCAGAAATATTTTAACAAAGGAATTGGTCCAAAGAAGTCGTTCATACTTTCTTTATACAAATTGCCTGCATCCTTTGTGGGTGGATAACACCCTGGGTATGTATAATAAAGCAGCCAACAGATTTAGCTGGCCTGACTGGCACTGAAAGTGCAAATCACTGCAGGTCTTGACAGTACAACAGAGGTCATTAACAAATTGAAGAAACAGAAAGGAAACTATTTTCCACCATGAGCAACCACTTTTCTCTGAGCAGGCAGGTAGATCATCCTTTCCTGCTTTCATTTTCATTGAGGAAACAGACCAAAAGCACAGTAGCAAGAATTTCTGGTCGCTGGAGCACTGGGAGGAGAAGCTGGGCAACAAGCAAGTGCAGGGCATTGTTTCTGTCTCTCTTGAATATCCTGTACTCTAATGTTACAGGCTGTGCTTCATGTACTGTGCAGCTGCTGTGGGAAGGATTGCTATTGATCATCTCCAGCTCACATGCAAAAATCCATATCATTATTTTGTTGGGTGTCTCCAGGGAGGGAACTGGCACCAGAAGCAGATGGTAAGGGGGTTGCAGCTTTCTGAAAATCAAAGGTGACAGTTTTGCATGACTAAAATGCTCAGTTAGATTTCTAGCCTGCACTCTCCCACAGATGCAGACTATTCCAATTGCTGGACTGGAGTCTTGTGGGCAAAGTGATCCCAGAGATGTGTCAGTGACAGCCTCTGGCTCCTGCCTGAGTGAGGGAAACAAAGCAAGCCTGTGGCCTCCATCAGCTCTCTGCACTGAAACGATTTGAGGAAATTCCTCCCCTAGGGGCAATTGTGCACAATTGCTTGGAATCTCTGGGATTTGTTCCAGTGGAATTGATTCCCAAGAGGCCCCACCACTCATCAGTGCTGGGCAGTGCATGCAGAGGGAGTCCTGCCAATAATGCAGGCGCAGGGATCTCTCCATACGCGCTCATCCCCTTCCTGTACACACCTTGCTAAGAATTGTGTACATTTGAAATCAGCTCTGCTGCAGGCTGAGCAGCACAAGGGGCTGAAGCATTTCCTTTCCATTCAAGGGCAGTAACAAATTCATATGGCCTGTTGATCACCAACTGTGCCTGAAGGAGTCCCTCACTGCAGAACAACTCAACAAGGATGCTCCAAAACTCCACCTGACCACCCCCCTGCTCCATCCAGGCTTGGCCATGATGTAGGATGATTCCTGGCCCTGCTCCATCCCCACCTCCCATGTGGACATCACCACTTCCACCAGCTAAGATGGTTGAGGGTTGCCACCTTCCTCCAGCTGGCCAGCCCTGTTTCTGAGCACTGCATCACCTGCAGCATTGCCCTGTGCCCCTCCAGATGGGAAACTCTGGACACAGAGGGGTCTCTCCACCTCTGCCTCAGCTGCTGCACTCATAGAGAGCTAATGACCCCACGTTTTTTTCCAGAAAACTGACAGTGGAAACATAATCCTGAAAAGGTGTCCCTCAGCAGCAGAAATGTGCCTACTTTTGCTTTGCTGCCTGCCTGCTTATATATCCTCCCACTTCATAAAATATGGAACTGTGACTGCAACCACTGGTGTCTGTCAAGATTATGTGATTACACTAACTACCTAATAAGTGTATTTCTTTACATAACAGCTAAGCAGATGCTTCACACTCCAGCGAGCATTCAGCAGAGAAGAGGATCTTAACATCAACACAGATTAAAACCAGAGTACCACAGAAAAACATCTCACAATTTGTGCAACTCAGCCAGTTTCAATAGAAATTATCTCAGGCCCAAAGGATAGAGAGAATTTGTGAAATTATTAGCAGAGACAAGGGAGAGGAGGGACAAACAGAGAAAGAGGAGCAAACACCGGTGCTGACTAAACTGGGCAGGAGAGCTGAGACAGAGCACAGATGTGTTTTCAAGGGCGCTGAGTGTGCTTCAGCAGCAGTCCTTGCCTTTTCCCACAATGAGCTGCTATCTGCAGGGAAAAACACAGCACAACAAAGCAGGCATAAGTGTACAGCTCCTATTCAGTGCCAAAGCTGGTTATCAGCAACGAGGCCCCATATCCCACAGAGTACTTGTAAATTTACTGTCGGCTTTTTGTGATGTGCAGATAGGTTCATTGTGTGGTTATCTCTGTGGTAAAGACTGCCAGGGATTTGGGGGCTTTATGGTGTTGACTAAGGCCACGAAAATAAAATAAAAATAAAGGGCCTGGGGAACTGAAAATATTAACCCTTTATGAACCAGGGGGACCACTTTTTCTTCCTGAGTAGGTTCTAATGCAGAAGAAAAACAACCTGATCCATTAAGGGGAATTAATTTACATAATGCAGCCAAAGGCCTGAGCCTGGGACACGGTGGGGACCTAGCTGCTTCCCAGCCAGGATGGTGAGATGTGTTAACACTGCCATTGGGGGTGGCTGTGCAATGAATTGGATCAGTGACCCAAACCTGCTGCAGATGTGGCTTCCCCACTGTCTGAGCTTGCCAGCTCCTTAGTCTGAAAGCACCAGAGCTAATAAATGAGAGACAGAAGCATTAAATGCTACAAAGCTCATCCTAAAGCCCCAGTGGTTCATAAGAGACCCACCACTTTCTCTGAGCTCCCCTCGTTCAGGAGCACTGAGGGAGCCAGCAGTGGGGTGAAGCTCCAAACCCCCTGCACCACGCCAGGTCTGGGCAGACCCCGAGCCCCTGAGCCTCCTCCAGGGTGCCCAGCCAGCCTGGCAGCTGCTCCTGCCTCCCTCCACCTCACTGCATGGGGAAATGCTAAAACAGGATCATGGGGAACTTGTGGAAGAGGTGACATGCAGGCAGGGGCCCCACAGCGTTATCTTCAAAATGGAAAATGGACTTTGCTTAGCTTCAGAGGGAGTGTTTGCATGTAATTTAGCAGGAAAGAGGAAAAAACATTGAAATAAAGTCTTCCAACAAGCAAACCCCAGGCTATCAACAGTCTCTGGAAAATCAAAACGTCCACAGTTTTTCCCCTCACAGAATAGTAATTTTAATTAATTAGGTAGATCACATCCTAATAAAAATATGTATGTTAAAATACAGTGGAAAATATCACATGACATGGACATCTACACATGGTATGACCCCACAGGCCTCATCAGGAGGATATGCACTAAAGCTGAGGGAGGATTGTAAAAACAGGATCTTTGTAGAAACGTTCCTTTATGTCCATATTCTTTCCTAAGAAAAGAAGCGCAATTTGAAAGAGGAAAGCTTGAAGAAATCTACCTCAGTTATTAAGGAAGTCGCGTTTAATGTCTAGATTTGCATTTCATTTCAGCATTTTCATAGTACCAACAGAAGTTCTCTGATAATGCAATTTTGTGTTAGAAGAATGACAGCTCTCTCTGAAAACACCTCCCTGAGAAGCATCTGGACACTGGGGAAAGAAAAAAAAAAGGCAGGGAAAAAAGTGATTTTCCTATTGATCTGAAATTAATGATGTGCCACAGGGGGTTACAACTTTTCAGGTGCCTACAGTCACATACAGCAGCTCTACCTTTGTGAGCCTGGATACTTAATCAGTTGGGAAAATGTTATCTGCCAGCCACAGAAAATGAATGTAAAATTTCTACAGAGCAGCCCATGTACAAAATCTAGCTGCTAATAAAATAAAGATGCCTAGCAGAAGAAACTGAAGATTTGTGTGAATTGGAAGAATGACATCTCAGAATTCCAAAGCACTGTACAGGGCATGTGGGGTGAGGGCTGTGCTTTAGCATGTGGGAGCAGGATTGTTTGGGCAGTGGGGCAGGGGTATCCACAGCTCAGTAACAGGCTGTGGGGGGCACCTACAGAAACTCTGGCCATGCCAAACCCTCCGGTCTTCAAACAGGGAATGAACACTTCCAGCTCTCACCAGGGAAATCTGATGCAGATACCTCTTTGGGGACTGTCTCCCTGAAAGCAAAAAACTCTCAGCCCTGCCAGTCCAGTGGAAGGCTTACAACTCATTTACAAACCTTTTTCTGCTCTAAGGAAGGAAAAGAGCACATAAAGGCCAACTTGCTAAAACAATCCTTATCAGTGGTGTAGAAAGTGATAAATACAGGCAAGTGGAATCTAACTGCCCAAGGCTGGGACAAGCAAGATATTTTCCTATTCTTTTTCCAAAATTCCAAAGAGGAGACATTTGCCAGCAGGCCACAGCTCCCTGCAAGGCAGCCTGCAGGAAAATGGAGCAGCCACATCTTCCCCAGCAGTGCCAGAATCAGTGCAGATCCCCAGAGATCACTCTCCAGCATGTTCACAGTTTGATCCCACTTAAGCAAAAATCAGAATATTTTGTTGCTAAACAGAACACTGAAGGCTGTTATGCAAATCATTGTTATACTAATGCACAGGCAAATGACTGAATTAGAGCAATAGGATTAGATGCTAAATTGTCAATACAATAGCTCAATTTAGAATATAGTACAAATAAAATAAAAAAGCTGACAGTGGAGTTTTTGGTCTACCAGTCAAACATTTCAAGGAGTGACATCTTCTCTTTCTGTGGAAAATTCCCCTAGAGGAGGATAATGGACTAATTAAGGCAATTAAGGGTGAAGGCATCAGGAGCTTCCTACAAATCACAGGAAAAAAGTGTCCAAGGCACCGAGCCCTCTGCTTCCCTGAGCCCACGTTGCCTGCAGCGTGATGGGGGCCACACTCAGGCCTTCTCCCCCTGTTGGGTCTCATCTTCCCCCCGCTGGGTGGATGGAGCTGTCACCTCCTGTCTTGCAAGGAGCTGGCCAGCCCCAGGCTCCATGCCATGCCATGCCATGCCATGCCATGCCATGCCATGCCATGCCATGCCATGCCATGCCATGCCATGCCATGCCAGGAGGGAGCCAGGGCAGGAGGCATCTGTGGCACTTGGTCTGCAGGTCCAGAGAGGAGCCCTCTCTCACTCTTCTAGCCCTACAGAGAAAACAGCAATGCTTTTCAGTGGTGGTACAATCTCAGGACTGTAAAACCTGTGCTTCTCCCCAGCTCATCACGTAGTCCTTTCTTTCCCTTTCTGTTCTCCCTGGCTGCAGAGCAAGCCCAGCCTGCCTGTTTCACCTTCATGCAAAAACAGATCACTGGAAGTGTCTGATTGTCAAAGTACAGTACAAGTAGCACTAAGCTCTGATATAGCAATTTCTGTCTGAGACAATTTAGCTTTTGATCTCTGGATGCAGTTAATTGCTCACTATGCAGACATTTGGGGAGGAAAAAACAATCAGAAGCAATTTCAGAAGTGAGATGCTTGATGCTTAATCTTGCACCTGTCCTAAGAACCGATATGGGTTTTTCTTAGTCTGGATCATGCTGCACAGAGCTGCAGATCAGCCAAAGGCAGAACATTTCAAATGTCAAATAGATGCAAATCCACTGCTCTCCCACATGATAAAAAGAGAAAGTCGCCTGATAAAGACAATAAGGTGTTCCATTCAATATATTCACATTAATAGCATTCTTCGTGTCTTGAAAATAAAGCAGTAAATCATACAGAATAACTGGGAAAAAACAGCCACATTCGTTTTTCATTTTGGTCTTTATTTTTTCTTCTTGTGGGCAATTCTAGGACAGCAAAGAGCCAAGTCCTATTTCTCCAGGGAAAAAACAATGTTACTTTCACACAGGGAAGTGAGTAAGATAAGACAGGACAACTTTGAGTAGACTACTCAAGGTTGAAAAACAAGTCCTGGCAAAAAAATCCTCTGACTAGCAACTGGCTAGGTGTGTCTCAACCACAATGCCCAGCCACAAACATAAACTGTGACAGACATCCTGCTACCCCCCACCAACTTTCTTCTGTTGTCACAGAATAACTCAACTCAAACCCTTGAAAGCGCTGGAATTGCCTTGAGAAATGTCATAGCAAAGTCCCATTTACCCAAAAAACAGAGCCATCCAAGGCTTGCAGCCAGGGTTTCAGAGGGGCTGTGTGAAACAGGGCAAGTGTCTCTGCCTTGCTCCTGTGCAGCTGCCAGTCTGGGACACAGCTGTGCCAGAAGGTGAAGCCATGCTGCCCAGTTTAACTTGCTCCCCACAGTTCTCTTCATCCAGTTTTCTCGCCCCCCCACCCCACTGGTACTCTGGCTCCCCCAATATGCAGAAGCAAAAGTGCAATTCTGCACCATAGGAAAAGGCACTTCTCTTCCTCAGTTCCAAATCCAACAGCCAGCTTGCCCACTGAGCAGTGCTTGGATGCTTTTAGCAAACATGACTCAAGCTGTCTTTCACTTTTTCCTGAGCTAAAAGATCATGATTTTATAAGTAGTCACTTTTCTCCTGACAGCCGTAACATAGAATTTTCTTTTAGTGCAGTGAACTATTTCAGCAGTTTTTCAGAGTCAAGACTAGTTTTGGTTAGTTTTTGATGAATAATATTTCATCATTTGTAAACATTGCAAACATCACTATTTGCTTGTACCACCTTCTCCAGGCCTCTTAGGAAGATGCTGAACACCAGACTCAGATCTGGTGTCTTAGGACCTCCTCCTGATGTATGAGGCACCTGTTTCTTCCAACCCTCACTTTTCTGGGGTTTAGTCCATAAGTAACTTCTCCTGTTCCATAGTAAGCATCATTTGTTATGAGGCATTCTTGCTTCCCTAAGGTTCTGTTGAAGGCTGCATGGCCTGAGCAAGCACAATAGGCATGCCCATGTATCCTTCCCAGAGTTCTTGTGGCTTTCAAGCCTGACCTTCCTCTCCACACCTGTGTTTCTTCCCAAACCTCAAACCAAATCTGACTGCTGCAAAGAAAATCTGTGACTGACCATTACTTCCCAGGATCACTCCTGAAGCCCTGTTCTAAACATGGCATCACATTCCCACTTCATCCTTCTAAACCCAGAGCTGATAGTAGTGCCAGATTACACATAGTTAGCAATTCAGAAAATTCTTATTTGTGATGTGTGTTTTTTCAGGACTCCTGTGTAAACACCATCTGGTGCTGAGAATTTGTTAATGTTTAGTTTATCAATTTGTCCTAACATGCCTTTTCCCAACACCTCCATTTGAGGTGGTTCCCCAGACTCCCTCCCCATTCACAGCATCTCCATCACAGTGAATGCCAATGCATACAAAGAATTTGTTCAGCTTTTTGACAATGCCATTGCTGTCTGCCAGTGGATCTTTGCACACAGGGGCCATTTATTGGCCACAGTAGCTCCTCATCATGTCTTTGAACCATGTACAGGTGCTGCACAGACAAACTGGTGATATTAATATTTATACATCAGATAAACTTTAAATGCATCTATAATTCAAATACATGCTGCTAAGTTTACTATGAAATTTTCAGATGGAAAACACCAAATGTGATCTTGGTACACATCCAAATACAAATGTGAATTCTTTTGAGTATTTCCCAAACAGGAACAATTTTTATCTTAGGGATCTACCAAAACTAACTGCTACACAAGCACACTGTGTAGCCCCCAGTCATGTCAAACATTTGTCATCGACAGAGATGAATGAAGCCTGGAACAACACCTTTCTTTGTGTTAAATGTTCCATTGAATCCCTGAAAGCACTCTACTGGAGAGAGAGAAACCAAATACAAGATGACCCTTGCCTGGCCAGCACAGTGCTTTTGAAGCCCCTGTTCATGTGGAGAGTTGTTAAGAAGATTTATGTGAAGCTGCTCATGAAAATTCATAACTAGTGTTTCAGTAGTGGAAGGTAAAATATTTATGAAAAACAGTGGATTGAAGACAAAAGCCCTGTGATCAGTTTACCACACATAAAAAGAGCAATAAAGGTGACTGTCTAACATTTACTTACAATCCCAGCTGAAGCACTTACAAAAAGTGAAGCTGTCGATAAGGGGTACAGCTTCTACAGCACTGAAAGACAAGACAGCACCTTCAGTGCAAATGAAAGGGAGATGAGGAGAATGATTTATAAGGGCAATGATTAATCTTTCACTGTATGTGGGAACAGACTTGGGCATTTGATTAAATATTCAAAGTAGAAGAACAACGTCTAATAACACAAAATCTTGTTTTGCCACAGCTTCCAAGCTCTCACTTTTTCTTCTGTGAAAGTGGTTTGAGATTTAAATCACTGAGGCTTTGATTTTGAGTTGGTTTTTTCTTTGTTTTTTTCTTTGTCTTTTTCTTTGTTTTTCTTGGTTTTTTATTTTTATTTTTATTTTTCCTGAATTAAAGATGACGTAAATGCATACATGTAAAGTGTAGGCGTGGAAAGGACAGAAAGAGTTTTTTTGCTTACTAGCGCTGTTTTTTCATCTTCTGCTCTTCACCTGATCCAGGAGGTAAGGAAAGCAATTAAAACAATGAGGAACATGGTCTTGGTCCCACAGCAAATTTGCCTCTTGTAGCAGGTAAATTAACTGTGATGCCACTCAGAGCTGAAATACATCACTGTGTATTTATCAGCACTGGGCACAGCAACACATAAAGAACATTACTCACATAGACACAGTAAGGATAATAAACCAGCAACACATGTCTGGGAGCAAAAAGCAACACTTTCAAGCTCATCTGTCAGACTTCTCATGTACTTGAGGTGAGGAGATGGGGGAAGGCAACCAGAGGAACCTGAAATAGCATAGTGTCATGTGGGAAGGTAATATCATCACAGAGCTCTGAGCAGCAGAGACAGATATTTAAAATTCTTTTTCATTAAAGAACATTTTTAGGTGCTTGGCTATTGCCCTTCTTCTTTCTGTTTTCTGGGTATCATTTTAATGAATATGTATATTCCTGAATATTTTATTTGTGTATGTTCCCTCCTTCTTCATCGTAATTCTACGTTGTTACTAAGTGACAAGGCTGTGCTGTTGCTATGCTTTTTTCCTCAATAATCCTGCTCATTTGATGCTGCCATTCTTCTCCCTGTGCAAACAGGCCTCAGCCAACAAGAGGGAGAAACAGCTGGCTCTGTTTCAGGGGCCCAGATTTCACTGCTGTTGGTAATGCCACAAGTTGCGCTGACCTCACAGATGAGTGGCCCTCTGAGACTGCAAACTGCAGAGCTGCAGCCTCCTGGACTTGCACTCTGCCAAAGGCAACCAAACCAAACCAAACCAGAGAGCTGAGCGACCTGCCGCACTTTGTTCACAAGTAAATCCATCTGCAGGCACTCCGCTTGAGCCAGGACACCCTGCTTGGGTTCAGGCATCCCACCCGAGCACGTCTCAGGTCTCACACAGAGAATTTAAATGAGCAAAGAGATTACTCACTCACAAACACCCCAGCCACAGGTATCTATTGTGCTGGAAAAACAAGTGCATGTTGATGGGGGCGTTTGCCCCAGGTGCAGCTGCAGCAGGAGCTGTAATGCCAGCTGGGCAGCACTCCATGCTGATCCCACCTCACTGCCCAGCCCAGGGCGTGCTCGGGGAAAGACAGGGATAGATACCAACACTAGTGACAGGGACCTCCTGGGGGGCATGTCCAGCCCCTTTGGTGCCCAGGGGTGCTGGGCTGGCAGAGCCCAGGCAGAGGCATCAGTGCAGGTGCAGCCCAGGGCTGGGCACCGGCACACGGGCACCGGGAGCTGGCTGCTCCAGGACCAGCCCTGCTCCAGCCCCTGTCCCCTGCAGGATGCTGCAGGAGCAGGGCAGCCCTGTGCCTGGCTGAGGCTCAGAGAGGCTCCTGATGCACATGCTGTGGGTTCAGCATCCCCAGCAGGGCAGGGAGAGCGGCTCTGCATGGCATGTCTCTCTGCCACAGACCCAGCCAG
This sequence comes from Muscicapa striata striata, assembly GCA_030060385.1. Taxonomy (NCBI): domain Eukaryota; kingdom Metazoa; phylum Chordata; class Aves; order Passeriformes; family Muscicapidae; genus Muscicapa; species Muscicapa striata. The sequence continues at coordinate 852,445 of JAREIS010000326.1, forward strand.
CCCTCTGGGGCTGCAAGGGAAGGCAGACTGCAGAGAATGTGCATTTTAAGGCCAGAGAGACCATCATTAAATATAGCACAATCTTCCAAATACTCTGGGAGTACTGCTTCACCCACCAATTCCTGCTCCAAATCTATTTGGATGTTTTCAAATTATGTTGATCTTGATACTATATTGCAATCTGGCTACAACATCAAAATATAGCTCCGCATTTATAAAAGCTTACACTGTAGTATCAATCAGTTTATTTTTTACTAAATACATTCACACTTCTTTCTCGCACATCTCAAATTTTAGTTAACAACAACCAATAGTTTAATTTAAAATATAAAAAATATCCTGTGTTATGCAACCACAACCTAGGGAAATAAAAAAAAACCCTAACAGAAAATAGGCCCATTTGTTTGCTCTCCTGCTGTGATTTGAAAAGCAGATGATCTGGTTTTTTTTTTTTTAAATTGCTTTAAGACCATAGCTTTGTCAGCCAGGCTCCTGATCTGAGCCAATTTTTCCAGTTGATTTGCAGACCCCTTAAAGTGGGTGTTTCTAGTGGTGCTGTAAACACAGACATGACAGATACGGTCCTGGCAGATCCCTCTCGAGCAGCAGCGTCCGTCGCAGCTGCGAGAGACGTGCTGGGGCAAGCCTCGTCTCCCTCGTCCCACTGCACAATCCCAGGTTTTCACACAGTGAACTTTTGTATCTGAGCCCAACAGCCTGTGCACTAAAAGACCAGACCTCATTTTCCCAAGCTCTCTTGCATTCCTGTTATTTTTCTGCCCCGATAAAGGCCGGTTTACCGCTAGTTACCCTTCCACTCCCCAGTTCCCTCACCAAGAACCACTGCATCAGAGCTTTCAGGCCCTAATTGCTCTATTTTAGCATGGGTAGCAATTAATTCAAGTAGGAAAAATAGGGAGCCAGAATTCACTGATGCAGACATAGAGATTTCCAGTGTGGAAACAACAAACTCGCCTTGTTCCCCTTGAAGACTGATTCTTGGCATGTTTAATTTTAAACAAATATATGTCCTACTGAGTGGATAATCAACTTGAAATCTGAACTGGTATCAAGATTCTCAATAGCAGTAAGTGGTGCACTTTCCTCAGCTTCCTTCAAAAAAATAATTGTTTTTGGTCTGAGAACTCTAAACTTAATTTGGCTGCTCTTCCAATGAGATCTCACTCATGCAAAGGTTTGTTTCTGCTTGAAAACCACATTGAATACAGGTATTTATGAATGAAGCAGCAGTGGAGCATGGTCAATATAATACTATAAATGGTGCAGCCTTTCACTTTTCTATCAAGCTGAAGAATGCTTCAAGTTTTTTAAGTTTTCCTCTCCAACACACCCTATACTCTTATTTCTTCACAAAGTCTGAGTTCAGCTAGCATTGTTTTTAAGAGTACCAACTATTTTCCAGGACAAAGCAACAAATTTACAGTATTTTTTAGCAAAGGAGGAAAAGTATAATTAGCTATTTCTCAGCTTCAGTCTTGTCAATATGTACATGGCCTGTTTATCTCATATTTGCCAGGCTTTCTCACCAGGCTCGTTATCAAGGTAAAATAGCATCTGGCAGTCCCAGGCACACCTACAGGTTGGATGGAGAAGTAAATGAGAGCAGCCCCACACACAAGGGCTTGGGGGTGCTGGTGGATGAAGGGCTGGGGGCAGCCCAGAAAGCCCAGCAAACCAACAGTGTCCTGGGCTGCTCCAAAAGCAGCGTGGCCAGCAGGGCAAGGGAGGGCATTCTGTCCCTCTGCTCTGCTCTGCTCTGCTCTGCTCTGCTCTGCTCTGCTCTGGTGAGACCCCACTGCTGGGCTGTGTCCAGCTCTGGGGTCCCCAGCATGAGAAGGACATGGAACCTTTGGAACAAGTCCAGAGGAGAGCCATGAAGTCAATAAAGGGACTGGAGCACGTCCCCCACAAAGCCAGGCTGAGACAGCTGGGGCTGGTCAGCCTGGAGAAGGGAAGGTTGTGTGGAGACCTCATGGCAACCTTGCAGGATCTGAAGGGGCTGCAGGGAAGCTGCAGAGGGATTCTTCATCAGGAGCTGCAGTGACAGGACAAGGAGCAATGGGTACAAACTAAAAGAGAGGAAATTAAGGTTAGATATTAGGAAGCAATTCTTTACTGTGAGGGTGGTAGGGAACTGGTACAGGTCACCCAGAGAAGCTGGGGATGCCCCATCCCTGAAAGTGTTCAAGACCAGGCTGGATAGAGCTTTGAGTTGCCTGGTCTAATGTGAGGTGCTCCTGTCCATGGCAGAGGGGTTGGAACAAAGTGATCTTTAAGGTCCCTCCCAACCATCCCACAATTCTGTGATTCTATGGATAATGGTAAGAACAAATATAAAGACTGGTCAATTCAGATGTAATATTCAGCACTACAGAGATGCCTTAAATAAGCTACCAGCAAAACTACAAGTAAGTTTTGACACAAGCATTTGCATAGAATAGTTAATTAAAAAATCACTTACTAAACCTTAACATTTTTAATAATGACAAAATTACAATTAAGAAAAACCTAAAATGAATATTTAATTAGGCCTAATAAAATGTAAAGTAAAAACTGATTCCAGTATCTAATTCCAACGACTTACTTATTTTTTGACCACTTTGTTTGGTTGCCAGGGAGAAAAAACCTCACAACTGTTTTACAATTCATTGCTGAAAATAAATTGGAGCTAACTGCCTCTTTTCAGGAAAGCCAGAGTGCCAGATTAGCACACAAAACATATTTTTAAGGATTTTTTTTTCCTGAGGAATAGTAAAATAACCTGGATGACTACAATTACTATCCAAGAGGCAGCATTTTGAGCTACACATACAGGGGAAACAGAACACCTTTTTTTTTTTTTTTTTTTTTTTTTTCCAGTTATCATTGCCAGCAGTCCTACCCAATCCAGCTTTGAAGTCTAATTTGGAAATTTTTCCCAGGGCACCAGCCTGGGATTTCTTTTTTCCCGGAGCATCCCATGGCTCTACGGAAACAAAGACACATTTGTGCTTCCCGGTGACCACCACTGATGCAGAATGGATACAAGCAGGGGAAATGACACCTCAGTTGTGAGTAGGAGAGGGGAGGGCACCCACACTGCTGGAGTCCAGGCTGGGGTGTGGTCCCCGAGGGCTGAATTGGGTGTGAGTGGGTCAGAGGGAAGAGCATGAGCCCAGCACTGGTGTCACATCTCCCCCTCTGCCTGTGGATCACAAGCATTTTGGAGGCAGAGTAACCACTGAGAAACAGAGTTTGCAGTTAAATGTATTGCTGTCTTTTGTTTCAACTTCTGATTCAGGCTAATTGCAACTGCTCTTACCCAAGACTGAACCCTTCCACTCTTCCTGGCTGTCCCAAATTAATAAAGACTATCTTGGACTTCCCCTCTCTGAAAACTGAGGAGTTCCATCATGCAAGCAAATTCATATTTGAGACAAAACGTGCAAGGAAGGTGGAGGGTCTTCTTACTGCTGAGACATGCAGGGATGGGTCACAATGGGAAAGGTGTTGCACCATTCTGGTGGCTTCTCACTTACAGCTTTCAGGGAATGTTCGTGCCAGAGACAAGGTCTGCCCAGACAAGTCTGGGGACTGAGGTCCAGTTTGGGAGGGCTAGCAAGCAGTAAAGGATCCTTACCAAAAAACCAGCAGAGCCCAGCCAGGTCTTGGCAGTTTCCTCCCTGTGTCTGGACAGCTGTTACTCCCGGGGGAGAAAATGCGTGTCTTTGTTCCAAATCGCCATGTGTTCCCATGAGTGAGAAATCATGGTGAAACTCCACACTGAAAACTGACTGCAAATGCAGCACCTTCTCACATAACCAACCTGCTCAGCCTGTGAATTGTCACTTTTGCTGATTTCAGGTGACCGAAATAGATTTTTACTACCTTCTGCTTTCTAGTTGCATGAAACTGACACCACTGAGAGCAAGAGGAAAAAAAAGGTTTTCTCTATTCCACCAGCTTTCACATTTCCTTTACCAGGGACAGTATAGAATGATGCAGAAGACATGGCTTCCCAACCAGTCATGAAAAACAATAAATATAGACCCCTACACTACACTTTTTCCTGGGTTATTTTTTAGAGCAGAGCCACTCTAACACTTTATAAAATTACTTCCTGAAGACTGCATTTTTGCAGCAGCACAGCTATTTTTAGCAACCAAAACAGACTGTTAAGCTAAAAAAAAAAGCTGTGAGGCACATCAATGACCTGACATCCTCAACTTTGACTCTGCACCTACGCTAACAAAGGGTCTTTCAGTTTATCTGATCTTTCAGAAAATATCCCACAATGAATTACTAGTGGAATGGTTTCTCCAACACCATTCAGCAGTCTTGGCACTGAGCTAACAGAAGAAGAGAGCTACAGCAGACAGGTTTTCCTTAAGTGCTTTAGTAAGAGATGAAGGAATGAAGAGCAGGGGAAGGAAGGTCTGACGATGCCTTTGTCATCACACAGCCTTGTCAAGTCACCTACTTGGCCCAAGCAGAGGCTCCAGGCTCTGTGTATAGGCCCTGGCAGCAGAAATGGTGCTGGTTCTGTTTGCTTCTTTTCAGCACAGGGTATTTGTATGGCATTGACAGATCTTCAGGTATTACAAGGAAAGAGCAATCAGACAACAGACGACAATGCTGTGCCATGCAAGGAAACATGGTGAACAAAGACCAGCGAGCACATAAATCCCCACCTGGTCAATTATGAAGTTACATCTTTATCTGTCATTGCTACCCAGAGGAGGGAAATGTCCAAATCTCTGGCAGTTTCGTGCAGCACCAGCTGCAAGACATGCCAATAGCTCTAATTGCCGAAAACCTTGTTGTGGTGATGAAATCAGTGCTTTATCTTCACTCTCAGTAACAGCCAGGGATACTGATCTGAAGCCAAAGTCTTTCCTCATGGAGACACATGCTACTGCAGTAATTGGCTCAATCAGCCCTGTGGTATACACGGTCATGGATTAAGTCCCATCCAGCTCTTTACACACCCAACACCCAAAATGCAGATGCCCATCATTTGAAGGCCTAAAATCATTTTTTGCCAGATACCTCACCTGGGGGAAATTATTTCAAATCCCCAAGACAGGAACCAGAATAGCTGCTGCTGGCACAGTGCTGAACAGTCAATATTCCAAGCCATGGTCACTGCTCTCAGCCTTGTGCCAAACTCTGCAGCAGCTGTGCCTGAGGGGAGTGATGCCAGTCCATCCATTCCCTCCCCAGCATACTTGGAGAGGGGGTGAGGGAGAAAGAGAAATAAATAATTTCCTCTCACTTCTTGTCTTCCCCTCAAAATGGGGTGAGGCACCCTCAAGGGACCTGGAGGAGCTGCTTCTCTGCTCAGGGGCTTCAAGGGAAGCTTCAACAAGTTCATGAGGAGGGAGAGGGATCTTGCCACCCATTTTGGGCTAGGAAGAAATATACAGCTTCCAAAGCTGATGGCTGTCCCCCGTGGTGTTAGGTGGAACAGATTGCACCTCCAGTGCAGGCTGGCCTCGCCACCAGCAGGGTGATGTGTCTCCTGCTCATATCCCAGGCCAGAGCACCCTGGACTTTACCTCCCAAGAGCACTTCCCAAACATTCACTAGCTATGTTTCCGCAGGAGCAAACCCCTGGTTTGGATATTGTGGGATGGACTGAAATCCATGACCAGCCAAGCTGAGGGCTCGGGATTTGAATAAGAACTGTCTCCATACTGTTTCTTCTGCTCAATACCTTGGGGGTTGAATTTTTGCTGGGAAGATTGACTCTTTTACTAAGAGCCAAATACTCTAGGATGTTTGTGGACTAATTTGGGGGTGTTTTGGGATAATGAAGGCCATATTCCAAGGATGGTTTTTAGTATGCTTTCCTTTCATTCATGTGTGGAGATGGGAGGGGTAGGTAAGGTGCAGATCTTAAAGGTAGTGCTTAAAAGGCAGATCTTAAACAGGTAGTGCTGAAGCAACAGTAAAGAAATAACAAGTGGTGATGTCACAAATGAATACTTTAGGGTCACCCAGGGAATCCCCATCAAAGACATCAGCAAAAATGGGTCTAATACGTCTTTATAAAAATGTGCATTAACAAAGTTCAGTGGCAAGGTTCACTCTATTACCTACTACATGGACAAAACATACAAAGGCAAATCAAGTTATAATCCTTTTAGAGTGACAGAGACCAAAGGTGCAACAGGGTGTGGGAGGCTCTCCCCTTGAGTCATGAGGCTCAGAATGAATGCCTTGCTGTCTAAACTCCTGAAGAAGCCTAGCTGCCCCTAGGGCCAATCTTAGTCTCAGACTTGGACAATTTTTGCATTACAGGAATCAATTTGTTTGTAAAGGAATCAATTACATTATTTCATTAGTATTAATTTAGCATGCTAACAGCCACTTACCAAGGATCTGTTGCAAAGAAGGAATCTCTCTGCCTTGGGTAAGGAAGGATGTCTTGATCTCAGGTAAAGAATCTCAAACTTCAAGAGGCATCCCAGCTCCAGGGGAGATCACAGTTATGCAGCCACACTGCCTAGCAGGGAGAGCTCAATTAGGCTGTCATATTTATGGGATAAAGCAGTTGGCTCACAATTCAATTGCACACAGAGGGAAAGGTAAGCACGAGACTCTTTGTAGCCACACATATGAGTCTTGGCAAAACCTCCTGCTCTCCTTGCATTAACAGAGTCCACATGCTCCAAGTCCATGTGCATCGATGCTCCCTGGGTCACTCTGCCCTTTTGTGGCTTACCTGGGGAGATTTTGTCTGGCCTATGGCCCAGGTCTTTACCTTCTTTGGAGTTTGTACCAGACTACTGCCAGTTTGATAGAGGATGTTGAGTGCATCCATCACAGGTGAATGCTCTGAGTCTGTCAATTTGTCAGACCTGTCTAGTGTGTCAATTTGTGCAAATCAACATCAGTGAAACTGAGTAAGCTCCATCCACTGGGGAGCTGACCCTTTACTGCAGACATTTGCTGATTCTTAGCTGCCATGAGGATGAAACAGCAGGCTGGTTCTATACCCATCTGAGTGACAGCATTCAAATATTTCCAAATATTTTTAATGTTCCTTTCTTGCTTGTCAGGGTTACATATCCTTGGATAGGGTTTCTATAACAAGTTGCCAATATCCTTTTACATACCCTTAAAATTGCCTGTAATGTTAGAGAGAGCTCTAATTTTGCATAGTTTAAACGAGTCATAGCTGCAGAGCTGTTATATCCTGTGCATCTTGCCTCGAGGCACAACATAAATGAAAGTGGAGCTAAGAATAGGGCCTTGTGTCTCAGCTGAGGAGAGAAGCATGTGCCTGCCTACATAGGGAGAAGTAGGTTATGTTTCTAATAACAAGCAACTTTTCCTTTTTCTTTTTTTACTGAAAAAAATAAAATGTCAAAAGTATCAACAAATTTGAGCTGATCTATTCTCCTTGCCTCATTCCCAAGCAGATAAACTATATATACAAGAAAAACAGACAGACAGAAAATTCCCAAAGGAGAATCTTGTCTTGTTTAAGATATAATGAATTCAGTCTTCAGAGACCATGAAGTCTGAGAGTTTTTAAGCTCTGCAATGTCAGTCGAATAATTATCTCACAAAATGCATTTGTGTAGGTGAGGTCCCTCTGGTTTAGTTGTTTTCCTGCTATGAAATGGAAAACTGCTAGACCCTTGGAAATAAAAGCACAGGGAAATCAGAGAACATCAAGTTTGTGTAAACACTGCTTTCCACTTGCATTCTTCACCTAAGTCTTGGTGATGAAACACCTTCTCTGTGACACAGACTTCTCTCCCAGTTGCATGTGCAGAAAATCATAGTGAAACATTAAAATAAGGAAAATTAAATGTGTTGCCAAACAGTTGTGTGCTAAACATGTCATTAACTGAAAATCTTACACTGGGTTGAAATACAGAAATTTCAGAAAACCATCCTTATCAAACGCATTTTTTCATTAAGTTCATTAAAAATAGAGTATTACCGGAATTGCAAAGTGACTGTGTCATTAAGTTAATTAGCTTTTTTTCAGATGTAGAATTTTTTATATTTAGGAGATAAAATCTGACTGCATGGCCCTGTGGATATGGAACTGGATTAAGAATTAATCCGTTAATTGGCCGGGCAATTGGGCAAAGTACATAATCCCTCTGCATGATTCATATTTCTTCATCTTTAATACAGAGTTTTCATGCACTTCAACTTTCCTGAAGTGTTTTGATTTACACAGATAAAAGGCTTATATTAATTACTATAGATGAATACTGAAATGCCATAAAAGCATTGCTTAATGAAATATTGATTTAAAAAATATCAAGTAGGGCTAAGTCCTCGCCTTAGATGTTGAGGAAGCACCTGTGAAAGGGGGGTCTCAGATCAGCCTCCTCAGAGATGATTCATGGCTCTGAACAGAGCAGAGAGGATACTCAGAAGTACTGAGTTGCTCAGTGGAAAAGCCAAGCCCTGGGTCTCCTAAATGTCCATCTGGGATTGCCATCAACAGTCCAACAGGCACCTGAGATGCCACCACTGCTCACAGCAAGATCCCTGGTGACTCCAGTGTCTTTGGGCTGCTTTTTTGTTAAGTGGAAATGAAACTTAGGGGAGTTGAGGGTATAATTTTCATCTCTTGCAAAAATCTTCCAATTGTATGCTCTGTCTCTTTTAGTGGAGAGTGGCCTGGACCTGTAGGGGGAGGGGAGCATTTAAAGGTTGGTAACTAATGAGGCTGTGTGGAATCAGAGAGACCAGAGATATGGGAAGGAGGAGGCAGTGGCTTCTGATAACTAAATTAGGGAATCAACAGAGAGCTGTTTAAGCCTATATGTACAGAGACATTTACAGTAACCCACGAACACCTACAGTTTAATGCACTGTGGGTATTTTAGGTGACAGTGAAATGCTGAAGTGTTTCAATAATGCAGTCAGTAAGTTTAACTATAAGGGCAATGTGACAACAGCCTTATAATTGATGTTTTATCATTAGAAGTGCTTGAAAAGAAGTTGAAAAGCAATTTGAAGCACCTGAGAGGTAAAAAATCATGTAAGCAGTATGCAATGGGTTAAAATAAATTACTTCACCTTTTTACTTCCATAGTGATGAACTCTGACATCTTTATTTTCATTTTCCTATACTACTGTTATAGTCCTTCTCTGAATTCTGCCCTTTTTTGTGTTACTACATTTCCCTCTTATGATTCTGCATTTTTGCCCTTCTTTCCTCATTCTATTTCATGTTCTGAATGGCACTGGGATAAAACTGACCACAACTGTGTTTCCTGAAGCTACAGCAAATGCTGCCTAAAAGCTTATCAATCTAACTCACTTTTCTTCCCTGCCAGAGAATCACTGGGAAGGGTGGCAAGGGACAAGCGTGGCTAGCTCAGGTCCCAGCCCTGAGGCTGCCTCTGCCAGCACATCACAGGTCACAGAGCCTGCGACTCTGGCAGTGCTGCTCATCCAGCAGAAAAGGAGAAGAGACACCTGCAAAGGCGTGCTCTCACCTCTGCCTGCTCCTCAGCCCAGCTCTGTGGTTTCTGAAATGAGGTTTGGCTGCAGGGCAGGCCAGTGGCACAGCATGGCCCTCAGCATTTGCACCACACTGGGGCTGTAAGATGAGCCCCTGGAAACCACCCAGGGGTTTGGGCTGCAGACAGCCTGGTGAAGCTCTGAGAAACTCCTTCCTAGACTTCACTGCAGCCAGGCATTTTTTCACAGGTATCACTTTAATTGCATCCATGATCCCACTAAGTCTGTAGGGCTATTCACATGTCTCCATTTAGGCACTTTTTGTAAGCACTTTGCTGAACCTGTCCATGGAAGATACAGGTTATTTTTTTCAACCATGTGTAGACCTCTTACCTCACACAATAGTTTGACAAGTTTAATTAAGAACGTGTGTGCCACCTAAGTGACCCAGAAGCACAGTTTAAAGCACACATGGAAGTCAAGACAGATCAAGTGAAGAAAGATAAAATCTCCAATAGGGTGAAACTCTAATCTTGTATGAAGTGCCTGTGCCACAAGTATCCCAGCCAGCTCCTTGGAGACCCTTGCAGGGGTGAGGAGACATTCACAGGAGCCCGAGGTACTGAGGCTGGGCACATAATAGCAGAGACAGCAGACTGAGACATGAACAGAAATGGAAGAAAACAACAAACATGCAGTGAATGTCTGGTCAGCCTGCCCACAATGGGTTTGAGGGAAGCCTGTGAAAGGCAGGAGCTTGTAGCCCCCTGCACAGGGCACCTGAGCTCTCAGCTCTCTGCAGCTCTGTGCAGGGTACATTAGGAGGAGAGATTCAATACAACAGAAATGACAGAAGCCAACAATAAAATCCTCACTGCATTTACTGGTTTATGGTGTGGGGAGCAGAGAAATCTCTCATTCATCTGATCTGCAGCAAGGCATTTCTGGGTTTTTGTTGATGGCAGTAAGAGAGCTGCAGGCACAGAGGCTCAAAGCACACTAATTCACATATTCTCTCAGGATCATCTGTGCCATGTACAAGAGCCGCTGATAAAAAGGAGTCAAACCCAACAGAGAGCAGCTTAGGGTTCAGTTTTGCCTTTTCTGCTGGTATCCAGAGTGCAATCCTCCATCTCTGTGGCTGCCCAGTGCCAGCTATTTCCTTGGGTTAGCCTAGTCTGTGATCCTACAACTGCAGACAATGCAGAAGCATAAATAAAAAATATCTCCACAGAAATAATTTAAATGGATGATCTAGAAATAGACTGAGTTCTCACCCAGGGCTTCAGTTTTGGTAGTGATGTGGCTTTGATGTGCCTTCTTCAGACTCCATGCTAAATTCATACATCCATCTCATTTTAAAGAGTGGGAGAATTAATCCTGATTTTAGCTCTGTCACTTCAGGGAATGAAGAAGGAAACAGCCCACTAAAATAGATCTGAACTCAAGTAATGAGGTAAAAGTCTAACTCTTTATGAGTATCCATTTAGTATCTAGTAAAAGTACAGAATATTCGAGATTGTATCCATCTGGTTTTATAGTTCTCTGAATAACGGAGAAAAATCTGAAAGCTGGATCTATTAAACTCTTCATATAAAAACAAAAGCTGGGAATCAGCAAAAAAAAAAGGAAAGTGTGAAAAGTTTCACTTAAATTCCCTTTTTTTCCCCCCACTGTAACTTCTCTCCCACTATCACTTCAGTGAATCAAATTCTACTCCACCATCTGTTCTGAGAAGAAACAAATGGAATCTGTCTAATTTCTGGAAATTCTGAAACAACCTGGGTAGTCTCATTCCAACAAAGAATTTTAGTACGAGTCAGCTTTCTGGACCTTTATATTTTACAAGAAAATGCAGCTGAGGCTGATCAAAAGAATGCTTATAGAACAGAAAGCAAATATCCCAACAGAGTAAATTAGGCCAAAAATACATATATACTCCTTCACTGCTCTGCCTAATGTACTCATGACCTCAAGTGACAGGGTAGTGTCTCACTCATGCTGCCAGACTGTGTAACAAGTCTGAAGGATGTTCACAGCAAAGTTACTGAAGAAAGTTCCCTGAAAACTCTGGATTAAAAGTTAAAAGTGAGTATCGAATATGTAATCTAACATGGCAGATTTGAAACATGTTTTTAACCTTGTCAGCTGCCCATGAGTTACACAGCATGAAAAGCATCCCTTCCCTTTGATGGCCAAGGCAACTGTACATCATCTTTTCACTGTGATGCTTGAGGGACATGACAGATTAGCCTCCTTCATGCTCCTGTTCAATGCTGAGAGGTGCAATTTTACTGACAATGCACATCAGCCTCTCTCCAGGAAGAGAGTTTTCAAAAAAAATAGATTGAGAGGGAAAGAAAAGCCTTTTGGAAGAACTCCTGAACTTTTTCACCTTTTTCACCTGTATTCCTAACTTAGCTTCTTTCCACATATTAGATTTATACAGAGGTAACAGGCAAGAATGAGAAGAAAGAGAGCTGTTATTCCTCCCAGTAAAGATAAGCGTGCCAGCACCCTACTAATTGCTGGTTAAATGTACAGTTACTAACCAGACTTTACTTCCAGACATCACATCTGCTGAACATTGCAGATAATACTAATACTAGTCTATAAAAGAGATAACAGCCTTTCAGATTCCCTCTGAGGAAGAGCATGTCCAGGCACCTGGAAATAAAGCCTTTAGGGGACTCCAATCACTGCTGCTGGAGATTTCTCTTTTGCCTTAGAGGCTTCAAATAGGTGTTTTCTAAGTCGCTGTCCAGTGTGGGCAAAATCTGGCATGCAGATATACAAACACAGCAAGTGGAAGGCTGAAACATCTGAAAGTTTTCTTTATTAAGTACATTTTAGAGATATACTTTAAAATCTGCTGACAGCTGACACACACCTTAGTTATTCTTTGCTTTGTATATGGTCATGACAGAAATTATGACAGTGCTACTTTTGGAAATATTTGGCATAGGAGTCACCTTTAAGAGTGAGCTCTGCAGCAGTTCTTAGCATGACATGATCCTGATGAATAGCACCCAGCTGAAGTTTAGCAGTCAGAGCATTTGCCTCTGCCACTTCCTTCCTGGAGCCTGACAAATAAGTAAGCAGTCTCAGTGCAAACCAGAATTATTTCAGTCCACAGGAGAGTAGTACCCACAGGCCCCTTTCAGAATCTGGGCTGCCTTACTGTGTCATTGTACAAGCAATCCTATCCCAAAAGTTAAAGAAAGTATAAAAAGTCAGATACAAATCAGATAAATTTGAGTGCAAATAAAAACTGCTCCACACAGAATCCTGAATGAGTGACCAGTTATGTAAGAAAAGAAAATGGAAATTGTTTTAAAATTACTTACAAAGTACTAAAAGACAAGGCCAATAGAGGAGAGGGAGAATAACACAAATGATTCTTTCAAAGTTTTAAGTGAACCATTTGCCACCACTGGTCTTCAAAAATTTGTGATCTTAAACCATTATTTTAGCTCCTGTCTACATAACTCTGCTGAGAAGCAAAATATATTATCCTGTGTACTGGGTTTATCTTCTGTGGCTACTTCAGCACCCCACCTAGCCCAGGTATCTCTGCATACCACTGCTTTGACCTGCCTGTGTTCCCATTTTTTTATTTTCATTTGCTGTGGAACTGACATTAGATATTTCTTTCTCAAGAAATCCTATGTGGCAGCTCTCCAGGTTCCCTAAAAAGGACAAAAATCAAAGATTCAAAGGACATAACAAACAGTATGAAAAATAGACTCTATATAACAAATCTATATCTCAACTGAATTTAAGGGCCATAATCTTATTATTCATATTGTAACAATGTAAATTTTTACACAATTATTTATTTTTAATATTATCTACATTTATAATATTCAAGGAGGAGTATGATTTTAAAACAGAAGCCTTGGGAAGTAAGTGCTATTCCTTTCAGCAGGCATCCACTCCCCAAAAGCCAGCCTGTTTGGTGGATTTCCCTTGAATAGATTATCTGTATTAAAAGATGTACCAAAACACAAAAACACTTTGTTTCCCTTTCAATTTAGGCTGCATTTTAGCTAATGAGGCAGACACTGAAGCTGTACTTAGAATACCTGGCTTTTATGGATCAAAGAATAAAAACTGCCTGGCATGTGGAATTTATTACTGTCAGAGAATAGATCCTGTCCTTCTCTTTTACTGATATTACTAGACACCACTGTCACATACTGACTTTTTAAGATTCTTACAATGAGTTAAGGTAACTCCAAAGATGAAGGTTGGTGAAATTCAAAACAGCAAATAATTTTTCATCTGCTTTCTGCCTCTGCTGACCATTTCTAGGACCCAACAGGGGATGTGAGTGAGTATTCCCTCTATTTAAGCTGATGTAATGCCTTTAGAATGGATCTTAACAGAGGCAGTAGAAAGGATTCTGTAATATTTTAGCTCCCTGCCCAATTTATTACCTTTCTGTCACCCTTGTAGATATTGCCAGACCCCTGAAGCACTACTGTTCTTTTCACTTCAAATATGTGACACTTGATAAATAATTTGATAGCACTTTGTGGTGAAATGAACTCCACTCAAATAAAATTCTCTATCCTCCCACCTCTGACCCTACTCCCAACTCCAAATCAGCAACAGACCCCAAGGACTAAGGCTGTGAATTCATATCAATTTGCAAAGATATAAAAAACTAGTTAAGTGAGTGCAAGAAACAATCTGCCCTTCAAAAAAAGACAAAAGCACCAAAGAACTTTCAAACACTCCTCAAGTATTAAAAGCTATCCCTCTTGAACATCCCATTAGAGGGATGCTCCTTGGCCATCTTCACACCTCATCAACAAGGCCATATTCTAAAGCTCTGTCTGCAAGTTGTGAGTAAACCTGTGTCTATGAATTCAAGATTCAGGTTCATCCTTTATTTCAGGTCTTTGCAAGGAGAGGCAAAAATCTTTGGGACTGAAATTCCACGTCACTTTGCAGCCTTTGGCCTTTCTTTTATGAGAAACTCCCTACCACTTTATATCTCTGTAAAAGTTTTCACAGCCTGAAGATGTCTCTCAGGAAAAAGGTGAATTAAGAGCTATCTTTATCTTTAGTGGGCAGCACATTTAAAGCAATTCTTCTTTTATGGATTGTCAGTGTAACAGAGCAGTACTAGAGGAATAAGTACAGTCTAACATCTTATACTTGGTACCCTGCAAAAATAGAGCAAACTTCTTAACAATCAGATCAAAGTTCAGAATCTAGATTGTATAAATAGTAACATCAAAAGCTGGTAAAAAAGCCACAAACAAACAAACAAACAAACGGGGGGGAGGGGGGGGGGAATGCCACACAAAGAAACAAGAATCCACACCACAGAACAAAACAAAAACAAAACAGAGAGAAATTAGGATAGGAAAAAGCTCTACTTATGTTGTCTGGATGCTATAAACAACAGATAAGAGAAATAGTTGGGTGAATAAAGTAGGATACACTCACCCACCTCACACTTTCCCAACAAAGAAAGAAATCAGTGCCCAAGAGCTGAGATTAACATGGACCTGAGAAAAAAAATCTGATTAAGTAATGTTATCAAGCATGTCGATCCTTATTTACAACACAGAACTGGGAAACCAGGAAACCTTGGAAGACTACCTAGGCATTTAGTCCCTGGAGATCTGTCACACTATATGATCCTGAAAAATAATTCTGATAGAAAATAAGAACTATCTCTGTAAGTGAGTAATGTGAGAACAAGACAAGGTGAAGACACAGTAAACTCAGGGCTGGCATAAAGAATGTACTAAATGAATTGCCTTGACTGAGAGAAATTAAGTATTAGAAGCTCTCCATGGGGAAGAACAACAACTAGGTGTCAGAGCAATCTGAGAAATGGTGACTTGGAAAGGGAATTTACCTACAAGATAAACAAAGGCTTTTAGTAGGAGTTTAAGCAGGAGTCACAGTACTGCAGTCCATGACAGAATGATGCCAGGAGCTGAGCCCCACCTGCTTGCTCAGTTCTCTCCTTTCCAGGGCCACCAAACCCTAAATCCAGCTCCTGAAGCCACCAACAGCTCATCTGCTGTGCAGAGTGGAGCAGCACTCACCCTTTGAAACTGAAGCAGCCATTACACATATCTATATGGTGAATATGGACATAGGTAACTATGGGTGAAGTCTAGGGGGAAAGAAAAGAAGACAAACTGTGACAAGTGGAGGGGGCAAAGATGGAAAGACTGATAAAGTCAGAGGTGATGGGGTGGGAACAAGCTGCTAAAGTGCCCTTAAAAATGTATTATTAAATGACTCATCCATTTCCAAATGTCAAAATGATATTGTCAAAAAATCTGTTTGTTAAGTGTCAGGTAAACAGAGATGGCTGAACTTTTCCAATATTTCCCTAGGAAAAAAAAAACAACTAAAAACATAAAAGTGCTAAATACTTCTGCAAATGGTTCATTCAATACAGATGTATCCCTCTGCAGCAGGATGATGAACCAAGACACATCTATGTCTGTGGATGTACACAGCCCTGAGTTCACCTGTCTGATATTAAGGAAATGGGGGTAAACAAGGAGTGAACAGACTTTGCCTGGGAAGAATTCATATCCCAAGAACACATTCACTTGAAGCTTTGAGTGGCAGGACAGTACCTGATTTTGTGACCTTAGAATACAACTGCACTCAATACATCAAAAATGAGTTGCATATAACCAGTCTTCTGCCTTTCTGAGCACGGAAATGGGATGTGAGTTGAGAGTTGACATCCTGATGACAGATAAGAGAAGACAAAATTTGAAGTAACTTCTGCAAAACATTCCCTCCAGCCTAGCCACAAAACTAGGCTCAGTTACACTGGAGGGAACCTCTGGGCTCAGTTGCCATTCAGAGGAGAGACTGCTCTGACCAAGGATTTGCTGCAACTGAGAAAGGCAACAGCAGAGCTGGGCTAACTTAGCACACACAAAACTGGAATCAAAGGTCTGAATGGAGGCATTTTAGGACTGAAGTGCTGGGGGTAGTGGCAAAGTATCCCTAGGACATGTTTCCCATTAGAAATTGAAGATGAACTGGATGAAAGACAGTCTTGAGCTTTTGGATTAGCACCTTAATTGACACACATCAAGGGAAATTACTGAAGGATTAAATGTAATTTTGTGCTGTCTGCAGTCACACCAGTAGGTTTGCAAATATGCACAGGGAGCCAGACCAGGATTCAATGATGTTTGCAAGCACAGTGACAAAGTGACAATCCACGTGTGTGGATGTGGGCCTATTTAGATAGTTTTGTTTGGCAGTATTTCCAAGGACCTCCGTATTTTGGAGCTCATCCTTTTTGTTGCCTGTGTTTCTGAGTGCCACTCTTTCTTTCACTTAAAGCGACAAGTATTTTAAATGCAGACCAGGAATATGGCAGTCTGATGAGATGCCATTAGATCCTTTGCAGCATAGCTCATTAGAATATTTCAATTCACTTCCACATGCTTTTGGTAGTCCAGAGGTATTTGTATCAAAAAACTAAAGATATTCTGCATTCTGATCATTTGCTGATAAAAAAACATCAGTCTCACAAGCTGAGCAGCTAGTATTTATGTATGCCTTGGTTTTGATCATGAACCATATCTTTTAGCAGGAAATTAAAATCTCCTGTGGAAGAGTATCAAACCCATGCTTACAAAACCCATCAGTGAAAAACACAGCTGATGTCTCTTCGGAGGATTTAACTTGACCGGGCCACATTAATCACCTCTGAAGTAAAGGAATGACTCATAATTGCTTTCCATTACCTTGTGTTTGCTTTTTCAGCATTGCAAAAATGCATGGACCAGGACCATGGATCATAAATCTCATCAGACCTGTAGACAAGACTCTGAGTGGTTTTTGCCATGCTATGTTTCATGCTGGCCTTTCTCTTCTGATAATAAAAATCTGTTTCAAATATTGGTGTTTCTGAAGCATCAATGTTTTCAACCTTCTGTACTTTTGAACATAATGCTCCCATCATTCCTTATAGATAGTAAAATGAATTTATAAGGCTGTTCCACATTGTCTCAGACATTCTCAGACCTCTTTGCTTTTCAATTAAGTGACTGAAAACCACTGTGTATTCAAACAAACAGACTACTTATAGATAACAGAGGGGTCTTCTTACTAATGCAGCAAAACATCTGTAGAGTTAAAGTTGACACGATCACTTAAAGAAGCAAGGGAAACATTCATTTAGTAGCAGGACTGATTATCTAATAAAGGTGGATTAGATATGTGCCTCATGCGTCCAAAGTTCCAGGGATGTTTTTCCCCTTCCCTTCCCTTATTCCCTTCCCTTCCCTTCCCTTCCCTTCCCTTCCCTTCCCTTCCCTTCCCTTCCCTTCCCTTCCCTTCCCTTCCCTTCCCTTCCTTCCCTTCCTTCCCTTCCCTTCCTTCCCTTCCCTTCCCTTCCCTTCCCTTCCCTTCCTTCCCTTCCCTTCCCTTCCCTTCCCTTCCCTTCCCTTCCCTTCCCTTTCCCTTCCCTTCCCCTTCCCTTCCCTTCCCTTCCCTTCCCTTCCCTTCCCTTCCCTTCCCTTCCCTTCCCTTCCCTTCCCTTCCCTTCCCTTCCTCTTTCTGTATTTTACTGTTTTCTGATCTTCTCAGTTGTTCAGCTGGTTTATTTTGCCACTTGGTCAGATCACCAGTAGTGACCTTGGGTGTCACTGTGATGAATAGTGCAATTTTATACAGTATAATCTATTTGTGAATGACTTTTTTACTGACTTCAAGATTTGTACTGTGTCCTTCAAAAGTGCACACCAACAGAGAACTCCTGACAGAAAAACAGCAACTCCTGACCCTTCTTTTGAAAAGTCAATAGAGTACATATGTAAGAAATAGGGAAAGAATATGGCAAAACATTAATTTCAACTTAAAGAGTATAGGGAAAGTTGTGAGCAAAGCCAGTTAGCTCAGTGAGGTAAGGTAAAATCAGTAAAAGATAAAATTTATCAGCAAAGAGAGCAAAGAAGAAACTGGTAAGTTTGGAGGAAGGTTTTCACAAAATCTAAGGGAGAACCGGAACACCAGTTCATGATTTAGTAGGATGCATAATTTTTATTACTAGGTCTTATAACTGTCCTCAGAGACAATGTTCATTAAATCTGATGGATTAAAGACTAGAGACTACAGATAGGTATCTGCATTTTTCGAATAATGTGCTGTTAGCATGATCCATAACAGCAGGATTTCAGCTAACTTGTACCTGGGGAGAGGCATGGACAGGCATTCCATTTCAAATAAGCTAATCTAAATCTGGGGAAATCAACTCCTGATGAAGCCTCTTACAGGTTGGCACAGTTGTGTTTTCCTGTTCTTTTTCATCCTTATGTCCATATACAAGGGGATTACGGCTGCATCGTATTCCCAGGCTGGGCAAAAAATCAGCTTTTAAATACAGGAGAAATACAGGGAGAAAGGGAGAAACAAGGAGAAAAGATTATGCAAAGAAAGTTGTAGCATCTTTGGTCACCAAGTCATGAGAAGTATTCTGTAAAGATGTGTGCATATATTTGTGTGTGTATATATAAACACACACACACATATATTTATAGTCAAGAGGTAGAGTAGGTCTTCATACAAGTGATAAGAAGATTCCTTGTATCTTTTTATACAAGAGATATGGTTGCTTTATCTGGAAGTTGACAGAACTCTCAAGGGCTGAATTTTCAAGAACTAATACCTCGGATGCAGAAGTGGGCTAATGTGGCAGCTGAAGGCTCTGTGTGATTTGAAACCACAGAAATCACTTGACTGAAGATAGTTATGACAATGGGGCTACTCTGGCAAGTAAAAAGTACAGTCATGTCTGCAGCCTAGGTTTGATTTAGGCAGGGCAATGAAATCAGAATAAGGTACTAGTTCATGCCTTGTGGCCTTGCACATTGGAATAAGATTGATTAATAGGAGATTTCCTTTCTTCCAACATGCTGAAATCATTATGCCACAGGGATACAACCTCTTGCTCATATACTTTTATACATTCATATCCAGGCCGACCTGGAAGGAACTCAAGGGTAGATTTTATTCATCTAACATAGAAGTTAAAGCATGAACTTTGCTCCAGGCACCAGAATAAGCTCCACACACCAGAATAAGCTCCACCTTCAGCTTCTCTTTCACATTGAGTATTTTAACTAAATATTGATTTAAAACTTCTCTGTTCTCAGACACAAGATGGATCTTAAAACTTACCAACTTCAGGGCTGAGAGAGACACTCACCCACCCAAAACCTGGTCTATCAACCCTAGCAAACACAGCCTGTTCAGACAGAAGGACAGTAAAATTACTTGAGATGCTTTGCATTCCCATTCGGGTGCTGTTTGCAGAAGCAGTTAAGAGCAGCACTGCCCAGCTTGAGGTCGTTCAGGACCTTGTGTCTTCTGTCTTGACATGACTGTCCTTCTGACCACAGACCCAAAGGAATCAATCAGTAGGCTGCCAAACAGATGTTAATGGGTAGATGCAGGGGTGACATCTGACAGGATATAAGGAGGTGTAGCTCAGTTGCAGGAGGTCATTAAAAGCACTCCAAATCACTTCCTGGGTACGGCAATGAGGATTGCACACAGTCTGTGCTGCTCCAAGTAAGACCTGAGAAAACTGCTCACATCAGGCATCACCAGTGACATACAATGCTCTCTTGCTTAAAGGAGACTCTGTTTTGCTTATTTGTGTCCTTTTTGGCTCTTAATATGTATTTTAACTAGGGTGGGTTTTTATTATGTTCTAGTATGAGATTACCTAACAATCTGGGATCACTGCCATTCATCCTGTCAGACAGCGAGTGAACACAGCTCCAAAGGTAACAGTTCACACTTACAGGCTTCGTTTCTTCTACATTTATCTGAAGTACTTCACTTCTGTTGCCCTAAATCTAATTCCAAGGATATTTCAGCTTGCTGCAATCCATAAGGATGATGTGGGGAAACAATGATAATTTTATTCATGTAGGCAGTTTGGCTGCAAAGAATAAATTGTATCATCAATTAGCTGAACGGAGAGTTTGGTCCAGAAATGGCCAAATAGTGAATAATACCCCTGAAAAATAATATCCTGAAAGGCTGGTCTTGTTCTGCTTCTCATCTCATACAGATCTTTTCTGTGCCTTTCTTAAAGTGAGTTTCAAACTTGGGGTGATGAGAAAACCCCAACAAAAGCTTGTAGGTAGGGTACTATCTGGAACTGTACTGAACACTAGCCTGAGAGAGGAGAAAGGATCCTCATGGGAGCAGAGAAGAAGCAAGAGAAAAATCCTTTTCTGTTCTTGAGGCCTTTGGTTCCTCTCTCCAGGCTGTGTATGAGCTAGAAGTGGCAAGAATTTGCTAGGAATTAGAGAAGCAGGAGATGATGGAGATCCACCGTGACAAGGCACGACTCCTGACAGAGGTGTCAGGGATTCATCTGATGTGCAAAACACTGCTCTGACCTCGTTCCTTACATGTAGCAGACCTGGGCAGAACTGCAGTTTGCATGAAAAAATATTCTTATCTGTTTGTCACGGGGTGACTTAGGTTTGCCAATTTTAATATATTTAATTTCGCTTGGGGATAGGATTTAGGAGTAAGAGCAAAGCAGGCTTAAAACTTAAAAGGGTATAAGAAGAAATTTATTAATAACACAAAACAATTCAGAATGAGATTTCTAGATTGTTCCCTCCTCCCCCTTTCCTCATAACAGCAACTTACAGAAAAACACTTCAGTCAGTCATCTACTTAAATAATCATTTCAGTTCACTCCAGAGAGAAAAGTCCTTTTTTAATTTTAGGCTTAGGAGTGTCTCACTCTCATAACTTGCATCCGCCCGGAAACTACAAATTATGATTTTTCTTCCTCCCATTCTCACAGTCCTTCCAGAGCTGTGTTATGGGTTGCTGCACACATGGGGTACCATTTTAAAGGCAGGCTGCTGAGAACACAAAAGTCTCTTTATCTCATTCATCATCAAATGTCTCTGTTCAATATTCCAGTCCCAAAAACAGAGAGCTTCATTTCCCCGAGGCAAAAAAGTCTTCATCTCAAGCACTTAACCTCCCCAAGTATATTCCAAGTTTAAAGGAATTTCAGTGAAGTCACAATCCCCTAAAGCCCACAAAAAAAAGGTTTTCAGCTACTCATCAGTGGCGTCTTTTCAATCTCTCCTTCCATGAGGAACTTTGTCTTCATTCCACTGACTTCTGTAATTCTTCTTGCTTTATTCTTTTTGTTCCGGGGAGCTCAGGAAAAAAATCTGGAGTCTCATCCAGGCACTGAGAGTTAAACTTGTATCCAAAAGGTAAGGAGCCAGGCTGAAGCCACGCTGGGAAAAACACGTGGCCACCAGGGGACCATGTGGAGACGGCTGGATCTCCTTCTGCCACATGCTCGGCTGGAGCCTCTCTTCTCAGAGCAGGGGAAAGGAGAGCCTCGGTAGCTCTCCCATCCCCCGCTCGGCCATGCTGCATGGAGAGGGAAAAACCCGGCCGAGCAGGAACCGGGGAGCTGAGCCGCACCGAGCCCTGCGATGCGGGGCCAGGGGCTGAACCGAGCCCCGCCAGGGCCGCACGGGGCTCGGGGGCTGAGCCGAGCTGGGGCTGAGCCGTGCTGGGTTTCCCCCGGTGCCAGGCCAGGCCGGGTCCCCCAGGGACCAGGGCCCACCGGGGCCGGAGCCGGGGCTGTGCCCGGTCCACCCCGGGCCCCATGCCGGGGCCGGAGCCCCCAGAGCGGATCACTTCCCCAACTGGAAGGCTAAAAGACCCATCCAACCCTTCCTCCCTGTGATTTGTGAAAGTGAAACAACCTTCCAATTGGTTTCCTGGGCTGTCAATCACCAACCCAGGTCTCTGATTGGTTCCCGCAGCCTCAGGGGAGGCTCCCAGAGAGGGTCTGTTCTCTTGTTTCAGGCCCTCCTGGTTTTCAAGAGGCTCCCCTGGGGGCTGGGCTCCCCTCACCCTCCCTGCTCCACGTGTCCCCAGCACACCGTTCCAGAGTGAAGAGCTAAGCTAACAACACTTAGTCTGACTTAACTTTTTTCCAATGCAGTCAGCATCTCTGACCTTATCCTGATGGTTTGTTATCCAGGAAAGAGGTAGTGACTGCTCTGCTAACTGGCAACCTCAGGTGCAAGCAAAGGCTCACAGCCTGAGCTGCCCCACAGGGCTCAACATGGAGGAGTACATGAACAGGAGACATGATCCTTTCCTCACGCCCAGGGCTTCACTGACCTCACTGAGATTCATTCTCTGCTGCCTGCAAGGATATTAGCTATGAAAAACATTTTGAAATTAGAAACAAACACAAGAATGCAAACATTATTTATAATGCTTGCTACATACATTAACTGCATAATTTCTTAAATCAAACTGATTTTTTTTTTTTTTTTTTTTTTAATAAAGAAGCATTTCTTAACCCTGGAAGCACAAATACAGACAAGTGAACGACAGCAAAAGCACAGTTGCCCATGAAATGCAATTTATTAAAGAGCTGCCCTACCTACTGAAACCATGGATGGGAACTAAATGAAATAAAGGCAGCTCACCTGTATGTGGAGCTCTTCATGTAAACCCTGGTGGGACGACCCTTCCAACATAGTGAAGATGTGAGGGATCTTGTTAGCGCTGTGCAGGGAGTGCTGCTTCCTCCTCCCTTCCCTTGTCCTGAACGACCAGACAGTGAATTCCAAAGAGCTAATCTGCTATGTCCAACCCCAGAACTAGTACTCTCTGTGGATCTGCACAGCCATCTCAGAGACAGGCACTACATTCATCCACATTATCTTAAATATATGTTTTACGTTACCATAAAAGTGGCAATTAACGTTTAACAACAATAACAAGAAGTTAAAAGTGCTCTAAAAATGCCATCACCTTATTAGAACAGCAGGTCAAGACAGTTACACTTCCAGCATCTGTAGGACTCCAAATTGCCTCTGTATGATTTTAATAATCGGAGGAAACATTGGGTAACCATGAAATATTATTTTGACCTCAACAAAAAAAAAAAGACTAATCCCTCTAAGTGAGAGGGACTAAATGCTTCCTGGATGCATAGATGAACACAGATGAACAGTATCTGATTTGCAACAGACCAGTAGTTTTTATCTCTTCAGAAACAAAATAATGAAGGGATGAAGGGATGTTCTAAACCCTTTATTTCAGTTAAAATCACAGCATATAATTTGGTCTGATGAACAATGAAGGAGGCTGTGGGAAGATCCAACAAAACTGATTAATTTCTATGGAAATTAGAAATCAACTTACGCAATTGCAGATAAAAGCATCTTATTAGTTTATCTTAATGAGACACCCTCAATAGTGTATCAGTCAGCAGCACTGTGGTTCACACACCTACTCAAAATCACTGTTACTCAGGTCAGTTTATCTGCTGCATAGAAAAGGAACTTCCACACAGTAGCTTATAATGTTACTCATTTTCATTAATCAAATAAGCTATAAAAGCTCATAACACAAAATGCTATGATACTTACTGGTCAGCAGATGATTAAGCTTTGTCATTATTATGTCATAATGTGAGAGAATTCATAATCTTTGAAGATATGATATGCCAATACAGCCAAGCAATGAAATGATGTTGGAAACAAGAATATGAGAGTATGAAAAAGTGAAGAAGTGTGAAGGGGAGCTTATACTATTTTGTAACAATAACCACTTTTCTTCCTTTGACCAAGGTAAGAATTAGCATGTCAGTAAATTCTTTATGCTTTGTAAGAACAAGACTTCAGAGTCTTTAAAATCAGACTGTAGAAATTAAAGTGCAGGTCATTACTTAAAATTTATGTGTCAGCAAACCCAAGAATTAAAGGAGAATTTGAAAGCCTCCTCCAGAGAACCAAAACAGTTTTGGCAGTTAATCAAAATTTGAGACAGCAGAGCTATATTTGTCTAACTATACATTTTATTTCAACAAAAATAAAATGCAAAAACTTACAGACATTTCATATTTGTTTAAAAAACAGGAATTACGTGTCCAGTTCTGATCTGGGCAGAGATAATCTAATGCATTTGTTCTCAATAAGCATTAATGCACCATTAGTGTTGTTTTTGCTCAGTGATATACTAGTGGCTGCACTTCACCAGTAATTTGGTGCTTTTGAGGCAGTGCTTACACTGGCTTTTCCTTAGGTCCAGAACTCCAAATCTTCACGTCAAAATATTACTGACGCTTATTACACCTGAATTAAAAGAATTCCTTCTTTTGCCAATGGTCCATTTGAGGCAGATTTTAACATTATAATTTAGTAAGAAGCACAGTCACAGAAAATACTGTATTTAAAGTCTGAACAAAGATGAATCAAATGTTTTTAAAATGCACTGAAAGATCGAAAAGAAGATTTAGTAATTCTTACTCATTCCAATTTCCAGTTTTAGAGTTCAATAAATCTCTGCAAGTATCTTCCTTGAATTTCAAATCTGGATCATGTCCAAGAGATATTACAGGCTAGTATGCTAGGATCCTGAACTGGAAAGAGCATGGGATGCATCCCTTTTGTTTTCTGCAATAAAACCTTCAAAAAACCCCTGAGACTCACTGTTCTGTTTTTTATCAGTACACATACCCAATGCCTGAACACCTTCAGAATGCACACACGTCTAGGCTCCCACACCAGCTTGGTGTGTTCAGTTCTGTATAGGCTACATGCCACCTTTCTCCCAGGAAGGGTTTCTCCTTCTGCCACACCTAAGGCAGTCTAGGCTGTCCTCCTGGCAGATCTACCCAGTCTGTGCCAGTGCTTGTTTTTCCTCTTCTTCACTGACACTTCTGAGACACCAGGACGTTATACAAACCAAGCAGAGGCAGCTTCTCTCAGGGGAAGACTAAGCTTCCCTTTCCAGGTCCACTCAGGCCCCGAGAGAAGCAACCAGGATAAAAGCCTTCTTTTCTGCAAGGCCTAACAAACTCCCCCCAAATTATTCCACTCCTTCTCAGTTAGCCAATTTTCTGTCCTTAGTCAGGAGCACTTAAAATTTAAGTGACAATGTATTTCTCTAAGATGGTACAGGTTATGCCCTTGCTGTGTAACAATGTACAATCCCAAAGCTCCCCATTACATACAGAAAAGTCTTTTTAAACTAAATGTTTATTTCTCAGCAGCCCTTGACTAAAGGTAACCATTGTACTTCTTACAATAAAGCTTTTAACAACAGGAATTCAGTACAGTTAGTAAAAAATAAAAAGCAGTTACTGTAAAGAAATCAAAAATCTTTTCAGTCATCTGCAAACAAGGATAAAAATAAATAAAATTTACAGAATTATTGCAATTGGAGGTTTTCCTTCCCTTTCAACATAATTTTATAATTTTTAAAATATTTCCTATTAAAGCTAGATTTAAAATCTGTTTTTCATTATCCCACACTTTGATCTTGGTCAATTTTGCACCAAGGCTGATACTTCTGGCTTAGTTTGAAATACTAGATAAAATTTTACAACTGGCTAGTTTCCATAGTTAATTCTGATTTACTTTGATTCCCAAATTTTCCTCTCACTCTTCTATAAGGTTTTCTCCCCCTCTGCTTAATATTTTCTTTGTTTATATACTCCTATCATCTTTTCCAGTGTTTCTAGTCTCTTTCTGGTATTTTCCAACATCCAGATTCTATCCTTGGGAATATCCATTTCTCTACCCTCTCCTTCCTTTTTCTTGTGCACCATTTTTTTCCAACTCTTACTTCTTTTTTTTCAGATGTGTCTGCTGATTTGTCCAATGGCTCTTGCTCTCCAAACTAGTCCAGCCTTCACCTCCTTCTCCAGGATTCATCAATCACTGCCTACATTCACAAAGGCAACTTAAACCCCTCACACAACTCCTGTATCCACACAGGAAAGTCTAAATTCACTCCATACCTGACTTCCAGAACATAAGCTCTGGAAACTCAGTGAAAAGGCCCAAGAGCAGTGTTCTTACACAAAGCACACTGTGCCACAGGACTGGTAGAGAAGATATGTCATGCAGAAGGGGATTTCCTCAGCTGCACTGCTGTCAGCAAGCAGCGGAATGGTGGGGGTGTGTCCACCTGCAGACAATCACTAGTCTATGCAGCATGAATGAGATGGCGAGCTGGCAAGCTCTTGTTGAACAGCCAGACCAAGGATGTGACATCTGTGGGTGGGAGCACTGTACCTCCAGAAGATATGGCATGTTTGCCAGGGGCTTATGACAAGATGTGGTTTTGGCAGCCAGCCTCACAAGCTAGAGTGCATGGCTGAGGATATTCTGCTATGCAATGGCAACTCGTTTCTTCTTCCAGGGTAACAGTGTTACTGTACCAGAGTAGTAGAGTATCATTTGGCATTTCCTTTGAGAGCTAAGAAGTATGCTAAATGTGCGTTTTCTCTTCAGTGCCTTTTACTCACACATAAGCTCTTAATGGCTTTATCATCTGAATCTATTAATTTTCAGCTTGGACAACTTGTGCAAACCTCACAGTATTCTAGAGTTGACAGCACAACCCTTAACAACAAAGGCAACAGAAAGGCTCTCCAAAAGCAACAAAGCAGGAAATCTGGCACAGGAGAACCTGAACTATTCAGGAGAACCAGCTATTTAAAACATACGTTTTGATTGCACTTATATCTACAGTCATGAGCAAACAAGCTACAGAAGGAAACAGTCTGGTTGGCATCAGCATGTAGGCATCAGGGTATGGGCATCATGAAGAAAAAAAACTTAAATCTCTGAACAGGCAAATTTCCTCTCACCTTCTATAAGCCCAAAGCTCAGAGTCACAAACTGTGCAGAAATGAAGTTGCCTGTCAACAAACGGCAACAAACAAGAACTAAGATGACTTTTACCTTTCTCCTGCTGCTTATGAATCATCTGGAACTAATGGGTGAAAGTATGACTAACTTGGCCTTTAATAAGTATACTTCAATTTTTCCTGTTCAGTGTGAAAACACTGGTGGTAAAAACAGCATAAGTAAGGATCAACATAGATATCAGAAATCTGTCAGATTATTTTAGTATTTTTTGTTTCATACTCTGAGATTTCTCCCCTCACTTATACACCATACTTCTCAGATTCATTAGTGGGCATGCAGTGCTAAGAAGCTATGTTTATTTTCAGTGCCAAGAGTAAACACTGAAATCAGAGTAATTGTTGATTATCTCAATGAAAAAAAACCACACCAAACTAAAATAGAACAAAGATAACAAAATGAAGTTTGACTAGCCCCAAAATAAGCTTTTAAAATTCTGAATTTATTTTGACAAATCTGCAAGAAGCATTATCAGTTGTGTGAATAATACTGGAAAAGTATAGAGATTTTATTAGCTGTGTATTTTCTTACAATTTCTACATTTATGTCTGGAAAAAGGGTTTTTTTTCCTGGTCTCTCACTAATATGCAAATTTCTACCAGAATCAAGTAACACACATAATAGGATGAAAAAAATATTTCTGAAGCAGAGCAGCATTCTTTTAGGAAGGTATGGTTTGGGCAGGGTGTTTCCCCACTGCAAGCAAAGAACACTTTAGTAAATTTTTCACAACTGCTAAGCAAACAAGAGAAAGTCCATTAGAATCTTCAGACCCTCAACAAAGACTCTTGGCTAATAGCACTGGCCTAAAAAGCAGATAAGCCATATAATTTTACAAGAAGCAACCCACTGAATCCTTCAGGAAACACAGCTTGGTAATCTATCTTCAATTCAAAATAATGAGGTGGCAGGAGCGTGATGGAGAAATAAGTCTTCAAAAACATCACGTAAGGGAATCCAGCTGTGCTTGTATAGTTTCCAGCTATTTAAAGGAAAAAAAAGAGAAAAAAACTCCACTCATAAAATGTTGTTTAGAAACATGCAAACAGAAATATCCAATATCTTCTACTATGCATACCAAATATATTTGCATACCAATATAAAAATCCTGTACTCATGAATATTTGTTTTTACACGAAGCTATTAGAATTCATTGCTGCAGTTTAAATATTCAAATTTTAAAGAAACAGTTGTCTAAATACTACCTCTTTATCATGCACAGATGTTTTCCTGTGAATTTCCAATGCATAATAACAAGGAAAAAAAATAATAGAGTTCATTTTGACTGGATTATGAGCCTAGCATCTTGACTGAAGATGTAACACAAAGATGCTATTTCCAGAGAGAACTCCACTGCCAATCATCAGCGATTCCTCCTGATCAACTGCCAGGTATGCTTTATAGTGACCCAAGCCCTGCCTATTCCAAAGTTGAATGCACAGGCTTTTCTTGAAAATGGTTTACCATCAAAGATCAAAGAAATCCAACAGCCTTAAATTAAGTTGGATCCCTTTTTTCCAGTTTTACTAGATTTAATTAATAAAGGCAACAATTCCTGCTGAGCAACATAAGGTGTTTACAAAGAAACTATAGTATTGTAAAATCTACAGACCTTATTGTAGAACTCAAATAGCTCCTGATGGCTAAATTCTACAAACACTTTCTTCAGGTTCTGTAAACAAAGAAAAAACAAGTTAAAAAAATAAACATACTCCTTTTCTTTTTTTTCTCTCTTCATTTCTCTTTTCTTCATTTCTCTTTTCAACATTAACTCCAGTAAATCAGAATATGAGATTAAGCTATATGAAAGATAATGGTTAGTTTCCTTCCATTCACTACAATGAAGTGAATACAACTACATGTATGTTCCTCATACATGTATGTTTCATTTAAGTGAAGAATTCAAATCTACCAGTATATCTATTCTCCTCCTGTGAAGAATGGTAATAAAATAATCTATGTAAAGAATTTAGTTACCTTATTTTTAAGTCAGATAAAAATGAAAGATTACATTCACCTTTCTCAGCAGTCCATCTAAGATCTGGTAAATACCATTTCACAGTGACAAAGCCAGTAGTGTATTTGATTGAACTGGCACAGCTATTAAAGTACTGCACAAGCACAGAGTTGATACCTCCATTCACTAATCTAACAGTTCCAATCTTAGCATGCTGACACTGCTATAGGCATTCATGCAGATTCAGCCCAAGTTAACAATTAACACAACAGCTTCAAAGCAGCGCTTAAGCACTTAAAAAACCCACAAAATAACACAACTGATGAAAACTACTGTAGATAAAACAGATGGTGGTAATAATCCTCTGAATGCATGTGCTGATGTCTGTGGAGATGGGGGTTAAATTAAAACTTGTCCTGCTTAACTTGCAGCCTGCTACCTTCAATCACAGTGCAGATCTATCCACACAGTTCCTACCCTTATTCCCTCTACTTCACTTTGCGACTTTATTTATTTAAAAGTAAATTTCTTTTTCTGCACATTCTCTTTGTTTTTCTTAGACTTTTCAAGGCTTGGAGGCATTCCTGAGGTTAAAAGCTGCACTTCCATGAACATTAAGGAGGCTCTGTGAAAGCTGAATCTCTGCACACCTCTACTCATAAAATATTATCAGCTGAAATAATGTATACACACTATGTTTCTTTAACTGGTACCAACTTCATGTACCACTTGGGTCAATGGAAAAACACTTGTGTATCCACTCAGCTTAAATGAGTAAGGACACTCTTGCATACAGACAAGGCTGTGGGCCAGATTCTATGTACTCAAAGCAATGTAAGTCTCAAGTTATGCCAAATAATGTCACTGAATTTGGCGCACCAAATGCACAAGACCAGCAGAAGCCCTGGGAATACAGTATAGGTACTGCCTGGTGCCTGCTCCTCAAAAGAAGCTGTAAGAGACACAGGAAAGAGATAAAATAACTGGGGCCAGCCTGTCTGGTGCAATTCCTCCTTCTCGCTCTGCAGAAAGAAGGATCCCTTCCAACAATTTCAGGAGGCTACAAAAGCCTAGAAAAGGACCAGTGATTTGCATGAGAGACCAATCTTCCCCCTCTGGGAAGGAACAATGCAATACTGTGAATCGTATGGTGAATGCAAAATAAAAGTACCAGGACAGCAGTTTTCTTTGCCATGACTCCAGCTGATTCTCCCTCCAAAGAGCATAATGCCATGACAGGGAAGTAAAAGCATTTTTAAAGGCTTTCTAACAGCTAAGAAACTAAAAAAGAAAGCAAACAAGGGTTTTTTTCAGAAGAGAAGGAAAGTTGAAGAAAGAAGAAAGATACACTAATAGCAAAGGGATCAACCATTTTAGCTGGGATGTTTGCTTGGCATTTGCCTTCGCAGGATTTTGGCAACTGAATGAAAGGAATCAGAACTGCAAAGAGGAGGTTCAACTAAAGGAAGATATCAGGTATCTTAAAAGTTTATCAGTCACAATTTATAGCTAGGATCATTTCTTGAATGATTGCTGGAAGGGGAGTCTGCTGGATTTTGATATGACAGTTGTGCAATGTCTCCAGAGAGTGGCAGAGAGAAAGACCTCTGACCAGCAGATCTCCTTTGTCCTATCTCTGTGTCTCATTCAAGATGGGCATCTTCTGGTACTACTTCAGACCAGCAAGCACAATCAATTCTCCCTCTCTCTCCCTCTCACTGCTTGTCTTTCATATTTTCTAACTACCTTAGTTAGTGCTAGTTAGAAGACAGAACATGCAAATGAAAAAAAGTGCAGACCTTTTAATTCAGATTCTCTTTACATGTACTAAAAAAACCACTATGCTTTATGAACAGCATGAGATCTCTCCTCCCATTATTATTTAATAATCACACTCTGAAAACTAGGACAACGTTTATGTTGGATTGTGACAGGCAAATGTCTGTGGAGATCTAAAAGAAAGCATGCCATGCTAAGCTATGTTTCTGGTCTGGGGTGGGAGTAGGAGTGTCAGTGGGAGAGGTGTAACAATCTTCTATGAAATATGTTGTTTATCTCCATTTAATTGTCTGCTAAAACACATTTGTTTGTATGTGTAAAAACCTGGTACATCCACTACACCACTTCAACAGAGAGTAGTGTCACAAAAAAACTCATGCAGAAGAATGGCACAATTAAAAATGTTTTTTTACTGTATTAAATTTCTCACTAGCATGAGTTCATTCAGGAAGGTGACAAATTATCGTTATTTTGTGGTCAGGAGTTCCTATATCAATTACAAAAACATTGTATCATAACTAGATCCCTACCTAATAACCCTGTTTCTCAGGTGGCTGATGGCCCCCCATTTTTAGCTGAGATATCCATTATTTACTTATTTGTTTGATTCTTTGTGAATATAAACAAGTGCAATTAAAACTGTGTGCCACAGGACTAGGTTACCATCCAGTTCTTCAATTACTCAGTAAAATTGTCTTTAAAATTACTGTATAGATAGAATACTGGTAAATCCCCCAGAGCAGGCAAATTCCTAATATACTTAATGGAATTTTACTCAGATAAGCATACAAAATTACAAACCCCAATAATATTTCAACCGTAACTAAAACACAGGGTGAAAAGAATTGCTCTCAGCTTACATACTTAATTAAATGTCACTGTGAGACAAAGCCTTAACCTATTTATGACAAGTAGAGCTAAGCTGACTTCTTTTATCTGCACATACAAGTTTCCAGATGTTGCCTCTGATCTAGTATGTGTTTCCCAGACGCAAATAAGAAAACAGCAATTTGCTGGATGTATAACTTCTTTCTACTTTTTACCAAATGTATCATTCTTTTTTCCTCTTTCCTTATAAATATCTTCCCATCCCTCACCTTCACACTACTCTCTCCCTCATTTTTGGCATCTCATTTTCTCTTTCTTTTTACCATCTTCATGTGAAAGAAAACTAAACTGAGCTACCAGAAAACGGAACTAAATTTATTTCCGTTGTCACACTTCATCACTCCAATACTTTTTCTAATTACATTCCAAATTTTCTTGCTGTGCCAGTGCTAACTCTTAGCTCCTACTTTTAAGAGTTTTAGCCATGAGTGCAACAGTTTCATAGCATCAGAAGAACACAGCTGAACATGATATTCTTATGAAGACAAAGAAATCTCTAAAGTACCAAACACTCATTCTTTGGGCTGCTCTGAGAACACAGAGACAGGCTTTTTGTCTGATACAATATCCATGAAGCGTGGCAGGGACTGCATTGGAGCAATATGTTCAATGAGCACAGCTAAAGAGTATGTGTAGCACATTAGCTAAATAAAGTTGCTGTTAAGTTCAATATGTCAATCTACTGTAAAACATCACAAAGTATTGCATTTACTACAAGAATGGTCTGTGTGAATTGCAGGTGTCACCATGAAAAATCTTTATATCACTCTGAATTCACTGCAAGGAATACGGTAATAAGCTTTCTGAAATGTGTGGTTTAACATGTTTGGCCATGTATCATTAGTGAACGTATTTTATGTGTAAAAATTAGATTTTAGTGTAATTTTGCCTTCATACATCTAGATGAAATCTGATTTCATTCCACTCTCACCCCAGGGTTGTATCAATTTACAACTTACCGCCTCCTGAGAATTGTGGAATTCTAATAAATTTAACTGACTAGAGTTGTTTTCTTCCCTTAAGTATCTTCTCACTTACTGTCTGCTATTATTTTAAAAAACATAACATCTTCATCAGTCTCCAAAATCAAATTTCCTTTGGAGGTGGAAGGGGGCAGGGAAGAGGAAAGAGAAATGAGAGGAAAATGAAGATAAAACCTTTGTATTCAAAATCAATATGTTTTCCTAACCAAAACAACCATTCTGAATGTCTGGCTAAGTCTAAAAAATAGCCACAGTCTCTTAATATACACTTAGCTTATAACCACCACCAAACAGTTAAACAAATTTGTAGCTGAATGTGATCATCAGCATAAAATTATACAAGAAGATACAAGTACACAAGATATGTAAGAGTCTCCAATTTCCCCTTATCTTGGCTAACTATTTTAAACACTAATACCTTCTCACTGCAAAATGTTTCTGTGGAAACCAAGCAAAAATTGTCTCCTTAAAATACATCAGAAAGCAGAGGCAAATTTCTGGTTATAACCAAAGGATTGGCTTTTGCTTTTAGTGAGCTGGTTGGTTGTACAGTGGGAATGCTTATGTGTTTGTAGGGGTTTGTTGGGTTTTTTAAATACAGTGCTCTAGATAGTCTCATTTTAATGTTCCACTGCAAAAAGCCTTATTACTAATGACAGAGTTTTGCAACCTTACATACCACACAGCTCTTCCACACATTTAAGTTCCCAACCCCATGCGTAAGCACAGAGTAATGCACTAGAAGTTATAAATAAGAGCTAAACTTCTGGTTTAAAGCTAACTTGAACACAAAAAACTGATACTGCTGTTCTCAACTGCAAAGCTATAACTACTTCAAAAAAGTTGAAAAATAAATGTCAAGTATTTTGAAGCAAATGGAGGGATAAGCTGAATTATATATTTATAAGCTAAATGTCTACTGATAATCATAATGTTCTGTGACTGAGCACATGTAAAAAATATGGTATATTCATCAAAGCTTTTTAATAGCAACTAAGGGAATAATATAAATCCCAGTCTCCATATTCTAATATTACCTTTAATATTATCTTGAGCTACATTTCCATTAGGCTTGAGAGAAGAATATTTTCACATTTGCTACCCATTCTCCAATTTATTCCTATTAAACATCCTTAAATTCTCAGATATACCAGAATAATATGGATAACTAAGATAATCAATTTATGGACAAATTAAGATCCATTCCTAAACAGACCCCAGTTGATTCTTACTAGCCTACATTTCCCTCTGGACCTATCAATTTTTGTGCTACATTAATTCAGACTTCCTTTAAATTTGCTTGGACCCTGGAGAACTGTGCATTCATCTAGGCACTTACAACTTACAGCCCTTTTTCTATTTGTATCTCACAGAATTTATCAACAATTTTGAGTTGCTTGGTCAGGCAGATCAATTTTAAGAAGAACATATGCATTAAAACTGACCAGCATCTCTTAGAAGCACACCTGTTTCTTAACTCTCTGCACATAAGATACAGTAATTAAAACTTCTTCATATTCTTACAGCTGTAGATGGATGTAATTCAGCTCAGAGATCCAGTAAAACACAGGGAGTTTAATATAGACTAATAGATTCCTAATTAAACTTTTTTTCACATCATCAAAAAATGTGACCTTCAAACTTCTTTTTCCAAGCTTATCTCCATTTGAAATTCCAAATTATTATTTTTATAGAGAAAAAAATTGTGTTTTATGACTGAATTACATGCATTTCAAGTTTCAGTGTGTAACAATTATAGAATATAAGACATTAACCCACTCTGTTCCTGACCAACATATTAACATCTAGTTTGTAAATATACTGCATTCTACCTTTCAAAGTTGCAGTTCTTTTTCATATAAATTTAAGAAATTCAAATTCCTTGTGGATTCAGGTAGATCAAGATCTGCATCATACTAAAGATGTCTTTCCCTCTCTTGGAAACCCATATGCAAGCATCCTAACAAGAGGTCTGTGTTGATTCCTAAGATCTCACCAATGTGTTACTGGAATTTATGGAGATACATATAGATAAATCTTGAATCTCAATCCAGCAGATTCAAGATCATTTAAACATGTTTGCATGGAAAATAAAAAAAAATAATTTATTGCTCAGTCTGGTAATATGGCAACAGATTCTGCAGGCATTTGGAGACCAACAGAAGACCTGACATAATCCCAAACTGCAATAAGAAATGTCAGTTACTACCATTATCATAACTCCTGTTCCTCTCCACCTTCACAAAAATATCTATTACTGGCTGAATGAACTGATGCAAAACAGTAGGAGATGGGACACAACTATTAAAAAGACCACATAGGTTGGGAAGACCACAGAGCATTAGAGGTAGATAGGACCTGTTTTTCACAGTAGGTAATAAAAATGCTTTTAAAACTGAGAGAATTATCTTGAAAAAAAATCCCAAAACTACAGTTTTCACCTCAGTATAGAGTAAATACCATCTTGTTAAAGAAAAGAAAGATAGAAAAGCCTTTTTTTTCCAATAACTTTATCCAAGCAAAGTGTTCCAAGGAATTTACACTCCAAGTACCATCATTATATTGGTTGGCCTTTTAATAATACTTTTGCATGGAAAAATCTCTCAAAACTAGAAATCTAGAGATGAGGGTTAACATTTCTGTGCAGACTATGTTAAATACATTTTTAGAAAAACATCTGTCCCAGGTTGGTGTTATGTGTACTGCTCTCCCTGCCCCCTGGCCGTCTGTGCGAGCTGCCGCCGCGGCTGCTGCCCCTCACCCCGGGGCTTTTTGCTCGCTTTGCTTAGCGCGCTGCTAGCTTGCCCCCTTAGTTGCTGGCTTGCTCGCCCTTAGTTGCTTGCTAGCTTGCCCCCTTAGTTGCTTGCTTTCTCGCTTTTTGGCTTGTTTTTCCTTCCCTTCTTCCCTTTTTCCTCCCGAAGATCATCAGCACCGGCTTCGGACGGAAATTCACCAGGAATTTCCCTACAGAGCCTGCCAAAGCTTTTTGCCCTTCCCAGCAGAGACCGTCTGAGCTTGTCATCCTCGCTCTCTTGGTGAAAACATTTTTTGTCATCTGGGACTTTGCTGGGGAGTGTTTCTCTTGTGTTTGTTAATAAATAGGTTTTTTCCACTTTTCCCCTGAGGAAAATTCTTTCCGAGCCTGGTGGAGGAAGGAATTGTGGGGGGGGTTTATTCTCTGGGGGGGGCTTCTTTGGAGGTCTTTCCCCAAATTTGTCCTAAACTTGGACAAAACATTTTGGTGGCCCGTATGGGGAACGAGAAAAAGTAGAAAAAACATTATTCTAATAATATTTTGTTTTCAATTGTTGGTATTGGTATGTCTTTCAAACCCATAATGTCTTTTGGAGTGGGAGCCTGCGTGTATGTTTGGTCTTTAGGTTTCTTTGAAGTGTTAATACCCCTGTGGTCCTTGGGTTTGTTCTCTTATCTGGACATAGCCCCGATGTCATCTCTAATATGTAGTTTTTGTATTAAAGGGGAATTAACCAAAATAATAGGGCTAGGCTTGGTGGTGATGGTTTGCAGGAGGTTTATAAGAAGGTTAGAATCTGCTTCAGGAATGTATAATTCATGGTTTGTGTTGTGCACTCAATTTATTAGAGAAGAAGCAGGCAAAGATGATTTCTTGCCTTTATTTCCCTTCCTCTCCTCTGAATCATTTACATCTTTATTAGAAAACATTCAGTTCTTCCTGAG
This sequence comes from Muscicapa striata striata, assembly GCA_030060385.1. Taxonomy (NCBI): domain Eukaryota; kingdom Metazoa; phylum Chordata; class Aves; order Passeriformes; family Muscicapidae; genus Muscicapa; species Muscicapa striata. The sequence goes on from JAREIS010000326.1 coordinate 888,936, forward strand.
TCTTAAGGAAACTATCTTTCTGGCATTTAATTTAGTAAGTTTTTGCTATACTGTCTGCAGTTTATATAGAATGAAGGCCGAGATTTCTAGAGGGGCTGGTGAGACTCCTGATTTAGAAGTCAAGCCAAGCAGGAGGAATCCTGAGTGGAGTGGCAAATGGGAGAACATGGGCCAGATTTTAAAGGAATTTTATGACCCCATAATCTGGGACTTCCCATCTAAACAGATTCAGGACCCAGTCGAGGTTGCAAGGTACCTGAAAGAGAAGTGTCAGGATGATTCTAAGGAGAAAAGGATTATTACAGTGAGCTGGGCCCTGGCACATGCCTATGGCACTCTGCTAGACACTATAGAGCAGCAGACAGAGGAGAGGGAACAGGGAGATAAATTAGCTACTATCCCAGTCACTCAGGTTGCTGCCAACCCCCTAGGCCTGAAACCAGCAGCTAAACCAGACAGTAAGCCTCAACCAATGGCTGTTGCTACAAGAAGTGGAAAGTGCACAAAGAAGACTGATCGGCCAGTGGATGATGATGCTGGAGAGGGACCCTTAACTCCTCCTGATATAAAATCAGGAGCCAAAGCAACTGGTGTGAGATCAGAGACCAATAATGAGTCCCTTTCCCTAAAGGACCTCCGTGGTTTAAGAAAGGATTACACTCGACGACCTGATGAGTCTATAATCAGTTGGTTGGTTCGTCTCTGGGATGCTGCAGGTGAAGCTACAATTCTGGATGGCACTGAAGCGAGGCATTTGGGGTCTCTGTCTCATGATCCTGTCATCGACCAAGGTGTGATGGGGGGCTAACCCTCAAAGCCTCTGGGCACGGGTCCTGGACAGCGTGGCACAAAGATATCTGTGTGCAGATGACCTGTATATGCAGCAGACCCAGTGGAAAACCACAGAGCAAGGTATCCAATGCCTGAGGGAAATGGCAGTGGCAGAAATCATTTTCTCAGATGACATAACAACTAGGAATCCAGCCCTGGTACCATGCACACCGGTGATGTGGAGGAAACTTGTGTGGCTCGGGCCATCTGAGTACACCTCTGCCTTAGCAATAATGAAGTGGGAAGAGATGTATGAGACTGTGCTCAACATGGTGAAGAAGCTCCGAATACTCCAAATACTGCAGAAAGCTCTCTGAAAAAGCAATCTTACTAAATTTTTTTTTTTAAAAAACCAAACACTCTTCATGCTAAATTTCACTGTATCAAGTTTGGAAAAAAGAATTCACAGGAAATCGCATACACTCTAATTGTTGCATGCTGCTTATACTGCCTGTAACTATCAAAATACAGCTTTCTTGTTTTATCAGAGCTATACCATGGTAACTGGTTTTAATCCTCAGAAGAAATTAAATTCTTATGTTTCACATTTTGGTCATTTGTCACAGAACTTATGATACTAAAAAAATTAAGTTCAGGAACGCTGCAAGGAAAACCAGGCTGTTGTGTGTTTCTTTTATTTCCACTGGGGCTAGCATGTATAAGTCTTCAAAGCCATGAAGACCAGTGAGTTCACATTTCCATTCTAAAGACAGCTCACTTTAAAACTGACACAACAGTCTTACATTCACCTCTAATGATAAGGAATTCACTTTTCTCCTTGTTATTGTGTTCACAGATAACCTCTGCTGAAGAAACAGAAAGCCTAGGCATGCTGGCACCAGAAATGCTTTCAAGCTTTTCTGACCTCACATGTGCACCAGATTTGATCACAGCTGATTCCATTTGATTTGAAGACACATTAAATTTTACTAACTACATATCAAAAAGATGTCACATAGCCACAGTTGTGAAATATTTTCATTATTGCTATCAGAAATTAATCAGATTCTAGGAAACCAACAGAACTGAGTGTAAATACTAAGTGCAACATTAGCCTAGTATTGTCATCCACCAACTCAAGATTGTGAGCTTAAATGGCAAACAATGCACCTTGGGTAAGTATCTTGGAACAGCAAAGCTCAGTCTACAGCATCAAAGGCACACTGAGAACTCTTTGCATCTAGACATACAATGGTCAAAACCTCCTATTAGCAAGAAGAGCAGATCAACATCATGCACTGAGTGTTTCAAAAAGCTTCTGGCACAGCTTGCTTGCAGCTGATATAATGAACCTGGAGTTACAAATACTTTATGTTCTAGTCAGTTACACATCTAATATTGGGTCTGAAGCTGGGTTTAGAGGAAGCCCAAATTGTCATCCAAACCACTCAGGAAGCCACCCCTTTATTCTTGTCTAAAAGACAGATAAAACCTCCTTTGTCCAAAGAAACCTGGGTTGTTATCATCTGCATCCACGTCTAAAGCTACAGATCTGACAGAAATATTATATGGTGAAGTCATGCAGATGACTAACATTTTAAGAAGGATTTGTATCTCCGTTTAAGAATGGAGGAAGCTGGCATCTTTTTGATTTACTATCTTCTGACCCTACCTGCTTCAGTAAGAAACTCCATTGCTGTACTGTTTTACCACAAAGAGCCATTCTTTCTTCATCACTGGAATACCTGAAAATATTGTTTCTACTGAGGCACAAGAAAAGCAGCAGGATAAAAGATGCCAGCAGTGAGAGGAAAGATCTAAGGAAGCTGAGATCCACATGAAATCAATGTGGATGTGAAAACACCCTTTCAAAAATCTGCTTAAATATTTACAAAATGTCAAGATTAGATTATTTGTGAATTAGTTACTTTTGTTTGAAATGGGTCACTCAGAGTACCACAAATTTGGATTTTGTTAGGCAGATCAGCAAAGATTTTTTTTCTGTGCTAAAGGGATGCTAGTGGCTGTCAACAAGTACATTTTTGATCTCCAGTGGGCAAATCATTCCAGCAGCTAGCAACTGGGGGCTTGCACACAAATCTGAGCTGCTGAAAGACACGGAAGTCATGCAGGAATCAGGGATGTTAACTAGCAGTCTAGTCCCCTGCAGGATCAAAGAAAGAACTCTTAGGGAATAAGGTTGTTTGTAAAGTAATGGATATTTTTTCAATTTTTAAAATTTACTTATTTTTATGATGAAGTCACACACTTACTATTTTTACTGCATTCTAAGGGCTGTAATATATCTACAGCTTCTGCTACAATGCTCCCAATCTACAAATAAGTGGTAGTATCTCTTCCTTGCCATAAGCAACCCAGCAAAGCCTTGAACCAGTTACCTGTTCGTATCAAGGACACGCTGATGTCAGAGTGTGAACAAAATTACATTGCATCACTAGCTTGACCAAGTAAACACCAACATTTCTCAGGCAACAGGCCACAGTGCAAAACTGGAAGAGATCATTAAAACCAAAGTTTCTCAAATTAGACAAAATGCTTCACCTTTTTACAGGAATTACAAATATACTGTCTTCTCTCATTATCACTCCACAAAATTAATAAGAATGTGGAAACAACCACTTTCCACAAAGCAGTCAATCAACAACTTTTTAATTTGTCACTGAAGGTAGCACACATTCTAATGACAGAAAATTAGCTAGTTTGGTTTTAAGACAATGGAATTTCAGTGATTTTGCTTTACTACTTTTGATGACGCTATTTAAAGCTTGATGCAGTGGAGTGGTGTGAATTCTCACTGCTTACTGAAAACTGGACAAAGTGCTAAGGACAGAAAGTACAAGTTCTGTGTGTTTTCACATATACCAAAGATGAAATGAGATTTCTCACCCACAGTTTCCTTCAAAGCCAGACTATGAACATAAGTGTGTAAGTAATATCCTCTCAGGAAAGGAAAAAAAAAATTTTTTGGCTAACATAAGCAACTCGAAAGAGGGTATCAAATCCTTTTTTATTTTCTTCAAGTCTGTGCGCTATTGAATTACAGTTCATACAAGTTGCTTTAAAAGACAGTAAGCAACATGAAGGAATATAGTACAGATTATTTTATGGATGCCAGGAGCACAATCCAGTACTCAGGCTGGCTGCAATGGTTTCAATAATTATCAAAACCAAGATGCTTTTTATGCTTCTCTCTCAAAATTAATCCATTTAGCTTCCAATTAATTACATTTTTCTCTTTCAAGACAGTACTGCATGATGCAAAACTAAAATGGTAGAGCAAGCAACAAAAAGTGTATGTGGTGTAGTCTTTTCACAAAAATAGACACGAAGTTAATATTTAAACTAAACTTAATGCCTTTTTTATCTTTTTAACATATGAGTTCTTCAGAGGAAAAATGGAATAGTAAGTAAGACATTACAAGTCAGTTTGCAAATACTCTTTTCCTAGAATCACACATCATTAAGATTGGAAAAGACCCCGCAAGATCAATAAGCCCATCCAAACTTTGACCAAACACCACCATGCCAACTAAACCACAGCACTGAATGCCACACCCAGTCATTTCTTGAACACTCCCTCTATCACCTTCCTGGGCAGTCCATTCCAATGTTTAGCAACCCATTCCAGGAAGAATTTCTACCTGATGTCCAACATGAACCCTACCTGGAGCAGCTGGAGGCCATTTCCTCTTGTCTTGCTGCTAGTTCCCAACCCTTCTACAACCTCCTTTGAGGCAGCTGTTAGTACCAAGGCAGTGACCAGTTGCATTTGACGTGTAAATCTGGTCACTGAGCGGCAGAAAAAAGAACTAGAGGAATGAATGGGTGACAGCTGAACTGGTGAACCAGAAAGACACCCTAGTCAGGATCAGGGTGACAGCAGTCTTTATAAAAGAGCATATTATGAGTATCTATGTTTTCTTATTGGTGTGACAGAATTAATAGTTGAACACACACTAAAGGGAGATGTCACTGGATGCCAGGCATGAGAAATGTTTTGTATCTGTTGAAGAAAGTAATTCCAAAACCCTGCACAGAAGACTGAATTGTCCAAATTACAAACCAGTTTCTTCAATGAGAGCAAAAGTCTAACATACATGGGAGCATTGTTTTTAAAGGATTAAAACACTGTTTGGAAAGAGAAGTAATGCTATTTGGATAGTTTTGTTTATTTTGGAGATAAATGGTTTGACTGGATTACAACCATAAACTAGGCAGGACTCTATGGTCAGGCAATGGCTCTGTGGGACTAGGGGCTACCTAAGGAATACATAGATCCAACAGTTGATTTGCCAGCTGGCAATCTACTTCTCAATCTGATAAACACAGTGCTTGGAGTTTTGTGGCATTGATAATATCTTCTAAATCCTTTTTATAATATCATTCTAAAACTGAAGCCTACAGAGTCATGAAATTCTAGAATGCAGTAACAAAGCCTAATACTACCAGAGAAAGGGGCCAGCTGAATAAGCTGCATCAGCAAGATGCAGCAAGAATTCTGATAAATATCTAAAATGAGGTTTGGTATTTAAACTAAAATGATTCTTCAGTAGTTGTTCATATTTTCTGTGTGTTGAAAATATTGAAAGAGGAAAATAAACATATCTGAGGGCAAAAGCTACAAGCCATTTAACAATAGCTATTCTTGGTACAACAGATGAAGATCCAGAAAACTAAAGATCCAAAAAGATTTTCCATTCCTTTTTTCTTCTGGGAACTAAAACTTTCCTTTCTGAAATACGCCCTTCAGGGAATGACAAGAGATTCCTACCTTAAAATGCATTCCATTGTAAGTAGAAGAGAAGAGAGCATTTACCTCCCCAAGCAAAATCACAACCACCAGCCTCACTGCAGTGATTCTCCTCCGTTCAGCACTTTTAAGGCTTCATCTGAGACACTGCATCCAGTCCTGCACAGCTCCAGTACAAAAGATGTTTGGAAACTGGGGGAGTTGATCTGAAGGGTTATCATCTGGATATACCAGATGTGACAAGATACTAGATTAAGGTTTGCTGAGTTTGTAACAGGGTTAAGAATGGGAATCTACTTGCAGTCCTATTGTCCTGGGGTAATCCTTAATGTTTTTGTAGTCCATATCTATCTGTGCTCAAAAGTTCTCACTGTATCTTCAAAATCCTACACAGAAGAACCCTGGTGGGGAATGAGCTATCGCAGGGGCTTTTACAATCACCTCTTGCAGGCGGTTTCCAGGCTTTTGCCTCCTGGTATTTGCTTAACTGGCTCTTTGGTCTTTGCTTAAGCAGAGATTTTCTCCTTTTTGAATTCTCCTCTCATTTTGTTTCTTTTCCCCTCATCTCGGAGAGGCTGCAGTAGGGGTTTTGGGCTGCCTTGGGGAAGATTCCGCGGGTGCCTGTCCACAGCCAAGGCACTGGCCAGCAGCAGCGCGGTGGCCCTGGCAGTGACTGGCCAGGGCCAGCAGCACCGAGTGTTACCTTCTTTATTCGTGCCTGTTGCCATTTTGTTACTAAATTGATAATTTTTTTCACTACTACCTGTTGGAATCTCATTCATTAGTGGGAAGGGATTAGCTGGAACCAAAGAGGACATTACTCATTTCAGACTGCCCACCTCTTTAAACTGTCTCAAATCTATACACCTATACATAACAATTGTAGCATTAAAATGTATCTCTGTGACAGGTGATTTTAGTTTATTCTGTTAAATATTAGAGATCTTATGTGTTTCGGGAGTTCATCTCATAACAAAGAATCATTTTGGCAACAAATAATAACCATTCCTTAGCTGAAGAATTGGCAAGAAATACAACAATTTCAATCCATCCATGACCATTCAATTTCTCCAAATAATTCTCACAGGCAGCTGATCCAAAAAAAATCCCTAAAAATTGTCAACAACACCTTTTACATGGCCACTGTTCTTCACTCTTAAAAGACCTAGATCTGGATGCACCAGTAATTTCAATAGATATTGACTGATAAGCAGTAAGAGTAGACAGAAAGATGATCTAGGTAACTTAATAACAAGCTCATGAAGTTCACAAGAGGCAACGCTGTTTGTTGGGGGTTGGGGTTTTGTTCCTTTAATGTATGAGTTTGGAGAATTTTTTCCCATTGTAATGCTAACAGAACCCGCCGGCTGTGCCCAGGGTTTGTGATGGCCCTGGACGGGCGGGTGGGTGGGACTGGAGCTGCTCGGAGGACCGGGGGGGCTTCTGGGCAGGGCTACCCAGAGGAGCGTGCGGGCCGGGGCAGGGGCACTGCTGTTTCCAGCGAGAGAGGAGAGAGGAGGCACCCCCTGGGCCCACACCGCACGTGGGGGAGAGGCAGACAGCCAGACCCTGCTGCCATCAGCTGTCCTGCTACCTCGGAGGCACTGCTGACCACCAAAGACCAAACGCCTCCTGCCTTTTGGGAATACAGCTGATCTCCAGACACTACAGTGAGTGAGGAGCTGCTCCCACCTGAGCCCAGCCCGGCCCCGGCTGCTCCCCTCCACCTCCCTCGCTCCCGCCTGCCCTGCGGCACGTGTCACAGCCTCGGGAACGGACACAGACCGAGTGTGTCCGCGGCTAAAGAAAGGACTAGAACCGGGTTATTTTCTTCTGTTCTTTTTGTCGGTAATTTTTAATAGTTGTTGTTGTTTTCTACTTGTGCTTTGAGTTAGAGTAGTAAAGAGCTGTTACTTTTACCTCCTTATCTCTGCCTTGAGTCCTTGATTTGAAACAATTATAACACTCGGAGGGGGGTGAAATTGATTTCTCTATTTCAAAGGGAAACTTCTGCAGTTTATTGGCAGAACCCTGTCCTAAAACCAGGACAGATTTTGGCGCCCAACGTGGGGCTGAGGGCATTAAAAGGCGAGTTAAGAGAGGAGTAGCAGCTCTTACGCAGCAACATGTTGTCTAGTTTAATGTGGTTTGGGCTCCACGTGGTCACAGATATTTCTCTCCCATTTGCAAGCCCTTTTTTGAATATGGGCCCCCTCACCAAACTTATTGTAGCTATGATCCAATTTGTGTTTTGGATTGATTATGTCAGGAATTCATGGTTTTTTTAATTTTTTCTGGAAATTTGCCACATGGATCCAGAGCTATCGTATTCTAACTGTGTGTTTCTGGGATTATTTCAACAATGGTACTTTCTGTGAGGCAATGAATGCAAGGGAAATTTTCTCCCAACCTGTCACCCAGTTTTTTGAGGCTACCCCACCAGTTTTCAAGGATTTCAGATTTGCTTTAATTGCTAGTATTATTATTCCGTGGCTGGTGTTGCTGATGGGCCTGCTTTACTTAGCATTCAGAAACAAGGGAATACTGGCTTGGATAACAACCCTGAAACATGCTGCCCCAGAGCCTGCCCCTGTCCCAGAGACTAGAGATGCTGCCCCAGAGCCTGCCCCTGTCCCAGGGACTAGAGATGCTGCCCCAGAGCCTGCCCCTGTCCCAGAGACTAGAGATGCTGCCCCAGACCCTGGTGTTGCCCCACAGCCCACTGCAGAAATAAACCAGCCAGAGTGGGTGGGGGTTCTAGTGAAGGAGATACGGGACATGGGCCAGGTGTTGAAGGAGCAGGGCCAGGTGTTGAAGGAGCACCTTTCCCCAGCTAGTGAGAAACCCTCCCCCTGCCCTAAAGAGGGAGAGTCTGATGGTGCTGCAGTGGAACCCATAGATGTTACATCTGTCCAGGTTCCAGCTGGATCACAGGGCAGCCACAGCCAGCAGCAGTTGCCCCTGTGGAAACTAGAAATCGAAGATTAAAACAAGGCACCTAGATAATGGGGATCAGCCAGGAGGGTCCTCACAGTCAGCAAGGGAGCCAGAGGTTGAGATTGTCACCGGAGTCTCTCTCATATGACACTCTCCGTAACCTGCGAAAAAGACATTGTGCGATGGGGCCGTGAGCCTTACAACCTGGTTACTTTGTGTCTGGGACCTTATGGGGAGAGGTGTACAACTGGATGGCACTGAGGCCAGGAATTTGGGATCCTTGTCCCAGGACTCAGGTGTGGACCAGACATTCGTAAGGGAGCAAGGCCTCTTTTCCCTTTGGGAACGGCTTCTAATGAGTGTGAGAGAGAAGTTTATCCACAAAGAGAGAATGCAGGAGTACCACCATAGAATGTGCTGGAAGACCATTGATGAAGGGATCCAGCAGCTGAGGGAGGTGGCAGTATTAGAGGTACTCTTTGGGAGGGATGGACAGCATGACAATGACCCTGACAAGGTCAGGTGCACAGGGCAGATGTTGTGGGATCTGGCAACCCTGGGGCCATCTGAATTTACTACCTACATTGCACTGATTAAGGCTGATGACCACCGAGAGACAGTGGGTTCTGTTGCCAGCAAGCTCAGAAATTTTGACAGTATGATTAATGGCCCAATGCAGGCCAAGGTCTCTGCTGTGTCCAGGGACCTCCAACAGGTCCAAGAGGAGATGAAGAGGATGAGAGGGTTGAAAGGAGAGGTGAGGGAGATTATAAGGGAGGAGATAAGGAAGATCAATGCAGCACCAGTACAGTCACAGGCCCCAAATCCACACCCAACGCCTCCCAGCTAGGGACAGAGGATACCCCTCACGAACTGACCTGTGGTTCTTCCTGCGAGACCATGGGGAAGACATGGAAAATGGGATGGGGAAGCCCACTTCTGTCCTGGCAGCACGGGTGCGTTAGCTCAGGGAGGAAATGCCAACCAAGGGAACAGCGCTAAAATGAAGGTAGCCTCGACCTCCCACAACCAAGGTGCAGGGTACTACAGAAGGGAGGATGATCTGTCAGATCCCTGGAAGGGACCTCCACTATGTATGCCCAGGAAGGAAATAATAACCAGCGCTAGAGGGCCCTGCCTCTCAGCCAGGAGAGGCATGGGATAACAGGATCTACTGGGTGGTGTGGGTGCATGGGGATCAAAGCCACAGAAACATAGAATGTTAGTTGATACTGGTTCAGAATGCACCCCTGATACCATCAGAACATGTGGGAAGGTACCTGTTTCCATTGTTGGGGTGACAGGGGATCACAGGAATTTACTTTGCTGGAAGCTGAGATTAGCCTGACAGGGAAGGGGTGGCAGAAACATCCGATTGTGACTGGCCCAGGGCACCGTGCATTCTAGGCATAGACTTCCTCAGGAATGGCTACTACAAAGATCCAAAGGGACTCAGGTGGGCTTTTTGGAATAGCTGCTGTAGCAGCAGAGAGTATTAAGCAGTTGAACACCTTGCCTGGACTGTCAGAAAATCCATCTGCAGTGGGACTCCTGAAAGTGACAGAGCAACAGGTGCCAATTGCCACCATGACAGTGCACTGCCGGCAGTACGGACAAATCGAGATGCTGTGATCCCCATCCACAAGATGATCTGTGAGCTGAAGAGCCAAGGGGTGGTGAGCAAAACCCACTCACCTTCAACAGCCCCATCTGGCCTGTGTGCAAGTCTGATGGAGAATGGAGATTGACTGTGGACTATCGTGCATTGAATGAAGTGACTCCACCGCTGAGCGCAGCCATTGCCGGACATGCTGGAACTGCAGTACGAGCTGGAGTCCAGGCAGCAGGTGGTATGCCACCATTGACATTGCCAATGCATTTTTCTCCATTCTCTGGCAGCAGAGTGCAGGCTTCAGTTTGCTTTCACCTGGAGGGTGTGCAGTACACCTGGAACCGACTGCCCCAGGGGTGAAACACAGCCCTACCATCTGCCACGGGCTGATCCAGGCTGCACTGGAAAAGGTGAGGCCCCAGAACATTGCAATACATTGATGACATCATTGTGTGGGGAACACGGCAACAGAGGTATTTGAGAAGGGAGAGAAGATCATCCACATTTTGATGGGAGCTGGCTTCGCCATTAAAAGAAACAAAGTCAAAGGACCTGCCCGAGAGATCCAGTTCCTGGGAGTGAAGACGGTGCCAGATCCTCTTTGAGGTCATCAGTAAGATCACTGCAATGTCTCCACCAACAAGCAAGAAGGAAACACAAGCTTTCCTAGGAGCCTTAGGCTTTTGGAGAATGCATATCCCTGAGTACAGCCAGATTGTGAGCCTTCTCTACCTGGTCACCCGCAAGAAGAACGATTTCCACTGGGGCCCTGAACAACAGCAGGCCTTTGCCCAGATCAAACAGGAGATCGCTCATGCTGTAGCCCTTGGCCCAGTCAGGACAGGACCAGAGGTAAAGAATGTTCTCTACTCTGCAGCCGGGAGCCATGGTCTGTCCTGGAGCCTTTGGCAGAAGGTGCCTGCTGAGACTTGGAGTAAACCCCTGGGATTCTGGAGCTGAAGTTACAGAGGGTCTGAAGCCAATTACACTCCCACAGAGGAGGAAATCTTGGCTGCCTACGAAGGAGTTCAAGCTGCCTCAGAGGTGATTGGCATGGAAGCACAACTCCTCCTGGCACCCCGACTGCCAGTGCTGGAGTGGATGTTCAAAGGAAAGGTTCCCTCTACCCACCATGCCACAGACGCCACATGGAGCAAGTGGATTGCCCTCATCACGCAGCGCGCCCGCATTGGTAACCCAAATAGCCCTAGGGTCTTGGAGATAATTACAAACTGGCCAGAAGGTGAAGATTTTAGTCTCGCTGAGGAGGAGGAGCAGAAGCAAGTGACCCGAGCTGAAGAAGCTCCACTGTACCACCAGCTGCCAGCAGATGAAACGTGCTACGCTCTTTTCACCGACGGCTCCTGTCACATCGTGGGAATGAATCGGAAGTGGAAAGCAGCCGTATGGAGCCCCACACGACAGGTTGCACAAGCTACCGAAGGAGAAGGTGGATCAAGTCAACTTGCTGAACTCAAAGCTGTTCAGCTGGCCTTGGACATTGCTGAGAGAGAGAAATGGCCAAAGCTCTACCTTTACACTGATTCATGGATGCTCTGTGGCATCTGTGTGCCAATGCTCTGTGGGGTTGGCTGGAAAGGTGGAAAAAGGCTGACTGGCAACGTAGAGGAAAACCAATCTGGGCTGCTGATGAGTGGAAAGACATTGCCACTTGGATAGAGAAGCTACCCGTGAAAGTCCGCCATGTGGATGCCCATGTTCCCAAGAGTTGGGCTAATGAAGAACACCGCACAACGAGCAGGTAGATCAGGCTGCACAGATAGAGGTGTCAAAGATAGACTTAGATGGGGAACACAAGGGAGAATTGTTCCTGGCTCGATGGGCCCATGATGCCTCAGGTCATCAGGGCAGAGACGCCACCTATAAGTAGGCACGAGACCGAGGGTGGATTTAACCATGGACAGTATTTCCCAGGTTATCCATGACTGTAGAGACATGTGCTGCCATCTGCCTCAAGCCAAGCGGTTGAAGCCCTTTGGTATGGTGGGAGCATGGTACCCTGAGAATTGAGTCAGACAATGGGACTCATTTCAAGAATAGTCTTAAGTGCATCTGGGCTGGAGAACATGGCATTGAGTGGGTGTACCATATTCCCTACCATGCACCAGCGGCTGGGAAAGTCGAACGGTGCAATGGCCTGCTTAAAACCACCTTAAAAGCACTTGGTGGGGGGACTTTTAAGAACTGGGAGATTAATTTACCAAAGGCCACATGGTTAGTGAATACCCGAGGTTCCACTAACCGAGCAGGCCCTGCTCAGTCTGAGCTCTTGGGAACACCAGATGGAGATAGGGTCCCAGTGGTACACCTCAGAGGCATGTTAGGGAAAACTGTTTGGGTGAACTCTGCCTCCAGCAAAGACAATCCTGTTCGTGGGGTGGTTTTCGCTCAAGGACCAGGTTGCACTTGGTGGGTGATGCAGAAGGATGGAGAGACCCGATGCATACCCCAAGGAGACCTTATTCTAGGGTGAATTATCCATGATACTGTGCCTGTAACTGCCTGTATGTACATGATTTAAAGGTTTTTTAATTTACTGTAGCATGTTGGCATGGGAAAAAATTCGGGGTGGATAATGTTGGGGGTTGGGGTTTTGCTCCTTTAATGTATGAGTTTGGAGAATTTTTTCCCATTGTAATGCTAACAGAACCCGCCGGCTGTGCCCAGGGTTTGTGATGGCCCTGGACGGGCGGGTGGGTGGGACCGGAGCTGCTCGGAGGACCGCGGGGGCTGCCGGGCGGGGCTACCCAGAGGAGCGTGCGGGCTGGGGCAGGGGCACTGCGGTTTCCGGCGAGAGAAAGGAGAGGAGGGATCCCCTGGGCCGCACTGCACGTGGGAGAGAGGCAGACAGCCAGACCCTGCTGCAATCAGCTGTCCTGCTACCTTGGAGGCACTGCTGACCATCAAAGACCAAACGCCTCCTGCCTTTTGGGAATACAGCTGATCTCCAGACACTACAGTGAGTGAGGAGCTGCTCCCACCTGAGCCCAGCCCGGCCCCGGCTGCTCCCCTCCACCTCCCTCGCTCCCGCCTGCTCTGCGGCACGTGTCACAGCCCCGGGGACGGACACAGACCGAGTGTGTCCGCGGCTAAAGAAAGGACTAGAACCGGGTTATTTTCTTCTGTTCTTTTTGTCAGTAATTTTAATAACTGTTGTTGTTTTCTACTTGTGCTGTGAGTTAGAGTAGTAAAGAGCTGTTACTTTTACCTCCTTATCTCTGCCTTGAGTCCTTGATTTGAAACAATTATAACACTCGGAGGGGGGTGAAATTGATTTCTCTATTTCAAAGGGAAACTTCTGCCGTTTATTGGCAGAACCCTGTCCTAAAACCAGGACACTGTTGAACAGTCAGGTCTTGGGATCGTAAGACTTACTGGTCTCCTGTTTGTATAACTCTGAAACTTTAAAAGGAGTATAAAACATCCATAAAGAGCAAGTGTAAGAGTGAATACCCAAAGGGCCGGGAGCTCTTGGATAAAAAATTGCCACTATTAGTCAGCTTCACCTCTAGACACTACCATTCAGAGCATCAGTGAGCCACAGGGCTCTTGGTGCAGAGGCAAAATGCTATGGTCAGATAATACAAGGAGCTAGATTACCTTCAACCACTAAAATGTGCTTAATGGAAAGTCAATATGTTGATTTTGCATTAGTGCTTGCATAGCCCATTCTCTCAGAGTCTAAGCATAAAAACAGAAGGCTGGCATAAACTCTGCATTAGCTGCATATATTCTAGTTAATGTGACAGAATGGCTACCTTGTACCCAACATTACAATTCTTCTGTGAGCTACCAGCAGTGCAGAAATATATTGAGATATTAATGATTGTGAAATCATGCCTTGACTCCATGGCGTTAACCTAATTGTGAAATTAGACTTCGTTTATTTCACAGCTGGGTACTGACTGGCTATGAATTGAACTGAAAATGCTATTTACAGGCCAGTATGTGGCAATACTTCCCAGCAAACAAGAGACTGAAGAGGTGAAGATAGATATCAAAAATGGGGCTGTAAATTACCTTGCTGAATGCTCTTACTCAAAAGCTGCCTGGAATATTTCCCTACTCTGAAGTCATACCAGAATGAATCTCACAGACCATTATTCATACGATAATAATAACAATGGTTACTAGAAAATGCTGTACTTTTTACACTACTCTTTAATGCAACATGGCATCATTTCCCTAGTCTTGCAGTTTCCTGTATAATACGTTTTTCTAACACTGTCTTATGGAAACCAAGAAAATTGACAGAGACTCACAATCAAAACCTACACAAATCAATGAAATTTTAAGGCAATTTACTTTACTTACTTCATATAATCCCAGAATCCCACTGCTTCTAGTTGCTGACTACAAAAAGCTCCAAAATCTTCTCTAGTTGAACAACTATAGTTGAAAGCACAAAATAATGTAAAGATATTAAAACTAAATATAATTTTGTCACTAATAATGTTTTGAACCCCAACTATAGTTGAAAGCACAAAATAATGTAAAGATATTAAAACTAAATATAATTTTGTCACTAATAATGTTTTCCACCCTGACCACAGTGGTTTTAAATAGCTTCACAATCAAGAAAATGTGTGAAATCAATTGTAACAGGAGATGACAAAGAAAGTAATTATTTCATGCAGATCTATCTAGAAGTCAACAGAGACCTTGGAAAAGACAGACCTCAGGATCAAGAGTCTGCAAGAGTGGCCTCTGTCCAGCCTTGCCATCACTGTGTTCTAGGAGCAAGGAGGAAGACAGGCCTTTTTTTACCATCCCCATAGTACCCAATTAGATGATACTTGGGCTTCAGTAACAGTAATTCTGTCCCTGAATTTCCTCAGCAAAAAGAAATTTCAATGGACCACAGTTACAGACCAATATAAAGTCTACCTATTGAAAAAAAAAGGGCCTAGAATCAACTTGTTCCTATTGAATAAGGATTAGCTGGAATAAGAGTGTCTCACTAGTAATGGAGAACTTTTTAAAAATATATATAGTTTTTAGAAGTCAAGTAAAAATGTTAGGTTTTGCAGTGATAAAAACATTTGCTCCATCAGTGCAATAAATTTTAAATGCCTTTAATTAAGTAAGCAAATTTTAAGAATTTCTCATTCATTTTATGTTAAAGGCTCAAAGTATGCCTAATATTTTTGCTAGTATAGCTACTTCTCAGTGAACTGTAGTAAATGCTGTGTTATTTAATTTGTTTGTTTGTGTTTTGGTTTTTTCTAGCTACTTTCCAGTGAACTGCAGTGAATATGTTATTTGGGCTTTCTAATTTTTTTGGGGAGAGGCCCCCTATCACAAAACCTATCCATGCTAGATCAGAAATGGTTCTTCTGCACCACCATTACCTAGTATAAAAATCTTGCCCTAAAACCTGTGGGTAAGTATTAGGTGCATATATGCAGCATTCATTACATAAAATCTTGCACTCTCTTCTGTAGAACTTTTTTTTTCACTTGGAGCTTTTTTGAATAACAGGGAGAAAAAATGTGTCTGAAATAAATAAACTCATTTTAGAGATAATTTCTAACAAAAATGAAATATGCTCAAGGGCATCCACATTTTATGTAAATGCTTAGCATGAAATAATTTTATTATGATTAAGATAAATATCTGTGGACGAAAGTGAGGAATGGAACAGGGTAAAAGTACTGGCTTTTATTGTATTCATTGATTAATACTACAACAGTGTAGACTAAAAGAACTGCAACGGGGTACACAAGTGTATGAAAATGTACACAAGTGTATAAAAATGTACACAAGTGAGCTTTCCAGCATCCCTGAGAACTTGCCAAAGATATACTACATTTGTTCACAGGTTTCTGTGTCATCTGCAGCACACTTGAGATTAGACTGGCTATATAGCCTAATGCTTTCTTGATACATTTACCTAGCCACAGCTCTAATGTTCAGTTCTCCCTTTTGCAGAAAGATTAGATGCCTTGCAAATGCATCTGCTGACTTCATTTTCCTCTTGATGCTCAACACTAACACCTGAAGTTTTAAAAGTGGCACTTCTGAAAAAGCTTAGGAGACTCTAAGAGTGGTAACTTGCCTCATACAAAATTTCATACTAGCAGTTTATATTTTTTACTAAGAGTAAAGTGCATATCTGTAAAAATCAGTAAATTCAGTTTCCTCATGTTGTAATGAAGAACTGTAACACCTTGATTCCTGAGTTATTTTCATTTACTTTCAATCTTTTGCATGACAGATGATGTGAACTCCTATACTACCTAGATTCTACTTTCATAGTCCAATAGAAAATGTTACATCACACAATGTACTTCTTAGAAAAACCCTCATGCCTACAATACAAAAAAGTGTCTACCAAAAAATTGAGACTGAAAACTCATTTGAAAATTACTTGCTTTTCAAAAACTTCAATTAATTAACAACCAGGTTTTAGGCAAAGCCATCTGTCCATTTCAAGAGACTATTAATATCCTTGCCCAGAACATTAAATCTTACATGGCCATAGAAATACCAACACTTAATTCAATACTGAACTATCTTGCTAGAGGGAAAATGTAGAATAGCTCTTTTGTAAACTCTGTTAAAAATGTATGAGATATTTTTTGTTTTGGAAAATTTAATTTTTTTAATACATAACCCCTAAATGTCACACAGACTAAAAACCCACACGCATTCTAAGCAAAGCAGATCAGAAGCAGGCAGCATATATTAATAACAATGGGCCTATTAGCATGGAATCAGAATACCAGTCTTAACATGAGCAGGTCACATGTCTGTACAGCAAGCAGACTGACAATACAAATTTTCTCAATATGCAAACCTTTTGTCACAAACTACTTTTTTTGAAAATTGTGATTACATGCATTTTATACAATCAGGATAAAATAAGTAAGTGTCATTATTTTTAAAACGCATAGCTGTATTTGGTTTTGCCCAAGTAGAACAGGCAGAGAACAAAAAAAAATAAAGGGAATGGGGGAAAAATTGCCATTAAACTAAGACAGAAAAAACTAAAAACTAAGATAGAAAATGCATTTTTTTCCTGTGTTAGAAATAATTTCAACATGAGATTTTGAAGCATGTTACAGGAATATCTAGTAATACTATGGAAGCCAGAGATACAATCTTGGAGAAGGAAGCTATTTTCATCGTAGAAGCACAGACTGGCTTGTGTTGGAAGAGGCATTAAGGATCGTCTGGTTCCAACCTCTCTGCAGTGGACTATTCACTACATCAGGAATCCAGGAACCCATCCAACCTGGCCTTGAACACTTCCAGGGATGGAAAGTGCAACAGATTTTATTTTGCGATATCAGAAAAGCAAAGAATTCTAAAAAACAAAGGCATATTTGACACTTGATTCCATTCCTAATCCATGTTTATCCTAAAGCCCTCTACAAACATTTCAAACTTGAAATCAACTCAATGGTCCAGAAAGAAACACCTTTTGTCACGCTCTGCTAACCAGAACTGCAACGCCATTTAAATTCCACCAATTTCAGTTGGTAAACGCTCTTCAGACTTTCTCTTCTCCCTTCATGCATTTGCAGGATAAGTATTTAAAACATTTTGGTATTGATGTCAAAGGTCCTTGAAACAACCTTTTGAAACAATGTATCCGGCCCTCAAAAGTAATCAAATGCTAATTTATTTTCCACAAATCTACTTACATTATCAAAAGAACCCTTCTGTGCATGTGTTTAATTGACAAAATAAACTTGTAAGTACACTCTTGGTCATATGTTTGGTGTTGTTATACAATTAGACCAAACCGGCACTTCAGTTTAATTCTACCTGAGAACACAAAGCCTGACAAATTCTCAAGCAAGTCACTCCACGTATCAAAATGCCAGAAATTATAGAACAAAGTTTTGGAATGAAAAAGGTAAAGGAAATGTGCAGGCAAAGCTTCCCTTAAAAAATAAACAGCTTCCCAGATTAAAAAATATATTTTCAGATTTCTTCTGTTTCACTGTGCACACTCTGAAATCAATGGCTTTAAAGGCAGTATCTGTGCATTCCCATCAGACATCCTTTCAGAATTCAGAATCCATGTGGATTTCTTGACTTTCATGTGAATTAATTTGTCTAATAAGCTTCAACAGACCTCTATTCGTAGGCTTGTCCCATCCTCCCTTAAATTCACATAAAAAGTTTGCAACCACATTTTTGAGCACAGCTTTCCAAAGGATTATTACTTCCATGACGATACCAACACTTTAGTTTCAACTAAAAACACTTCCTGATATATCAGCTCAGTTTATAAATTTAGTATGAGTCAATGACAGTTGTATTGCTTATCTCAGTAAATGCCCTTCCTCCATCTGTTAATTGTCATGCCATTGTCAAATTGAGGGGAATATATTAGGTTGCTGCTTAAAGGTTATATTGCATTTTATCCACTCAGCTTTAGAAATATGTATTTTATAATGCAATAAGGAAGAATTTGCTTTAACCCCCAAAGCACCTGAACTCCCAGTTCCATTTTTTTCCACCTTTATTTCTTTCTCCTGAAGGATCTATTTTTCTCTCTATACACAGAACTCACAGTTTGTGAGGTCTTCACTTCCTTTCAGGAAAAGAAAAATCATGCTTAACTCCAGTAATAGGCCAAATATGACTTTGAAATGTGAATGAACTTTAGAAAAGCATTATGTCCTGTTTTTAGTTCTATGTTTAAAAATAAGAATCCATGTGTATTCTGAATATTATTATTATTATTATTATTATTATTATTATTATTATTGTTATTTATTACTTTACCTTGATAATGAAATAGAAATATTGTTCACCATCAACCCTCTTGCAAACATGTATTTTTTTGCACAATATTTTTTTCAACACCTGGATAATTCCTTCAATGTTGCATCCTCATTCCTAAAGCCCCCTTTTTTAGAAAATGGATGTTTTCCTTTAGAATTAGGAATTCAGAATATTATCTTATTTTTAAGTAAACACAAAGTACAGCAATTGATTTAATTGTTGTTTATGCAGATTTAGTCTACACTTACACTTTTCAAATTTATGAACCATTTTTCTATCAAATATTGGATAAAAACAGATGTGTTAAGTATTAATGAATATTAAATTTACAGTAAAAATATTTAAAATCTTATTCAGACTACAGAAAGTATATAATTGATTAATTTTTTTGCTGCCAAAGCACCTACTGCTTCTCTGGATGATAAAATATTTTTCCTTCCTTGTGCAACCCGTCTGTGTAAGGTTAACACTTATCTACTCACTCCCTTTATTTCATTAAAATGTAGTCTGCTGCTCTACTGTAGAAATTCCCAGCCTGCTGCTAAACACTAGACTCTGCCTAAACATGTCTAAACACGCTTCAAGATTTCATACAGCTTTAGGTGACAGCATATTAACGTAAAAAAGGATTTCCACCCAGACAAATCTGATAATCACTTGCCATAGTTGTCAACTGTTTATCAGCTTATGTTAAAAGACAGCTGCTTTCTATGCATATGCAGCTGGTTGAAGCAGCACAGTTCAGGAGAGTTCAGCTGACATTCAGCTAAACACGAATAATATTGCAGCATTCACGTATGTCAACATTGAAACAATTAATTTACTTTCTAAGGCTGTATCTTCCCCCCATCCATACCGGTATGACATTTTCCACCAAGACTTCTTCTTATCATGTAAAACTTCTAATTAGAACAAAGAAATATTTATTACCATCTTTAGCAGAATTTGATGATTTTTGTAGGCAATTGTATTAACATAACTCTAATTAACACTAAGGTTTTTAATAGACACATATACTTATGTCCACTGCTTTTTTACCAGAATAAACAAAACCTATTATTCTCCTAATACAGGAAAAAAAATTACTTGATGAATCTTGAGTCATAAAATTACACTCAGTGTTTAGTGTTCTGCAGGAAAGCAGAGAAATGAGACACAAAAGAGGAAAAAAAGTCTACAAGACATACTCTACATATAGGGAGATATTTAAAGATACTGAAAGTTATTTTCTCTTCCTGAGTATGTGCCACAGCATTTTTCAGGAACAGTATTTACACCTAAGCAATTGTTAGCATAAAGTTATTTAGATTCATTTCTGCTCAAGCCTGTTGTGCTTATAAAATTCAGCACAACAGCAGTACAGTTCTAGCTGAAGATCATGCTGTGTCTCCTCAGCTCCCTTTGTAAGAATCTTAAACGCAGGCTGCAGACAATCTTTGTTCTTCATTTACCCAGTTTTCCTTGTTGACAACTTGGTTTTTTGATTTTTCTCTTTACAGAAGAAAACAAAGGACATGTTGAATCCACATTACTGCCTTGGTCCTTCTGTACAGAAGTAGTTTAGTATTTGATCACTCTGCAAATTTTCTGGCACTTGTGAAACAAAAAGCAGCTCAAGATTTGGGCAGCTTATGATTTCACAGTGTATCGTCACACACAATAGACACTTACCTGAGGTCCGCCCAAATAAAAGCAATATTATTCAAAACTGAATAAAAGCAATCTGTGCTGATGACATTGACGTAATCATAGCTGGAAAATGCTGCATTAGAATATAATGTCAAAATTACATTGCAATAGATAGTTTGAATATTTAGAATGTCCAGCAAATCTAGTGCCAATATATGCAGGACGTATTATACATAGTATTCTACATCATCAAGCATGAAGTATACAGGGCTAGAAAGAGAGAGAGAAAGGGAATACAGATCCTAAGGAGTAAGGAAAACTTTGCATTTAACACTGTGTCAGTGGTATAATGCTATTCCTCTAAATGTAAGGAGTGACCACTATAAAGGCAGAGAGAAAATCAGAAGCAATTAATTCTTGAGCTGCTCAAAGAGGTTTACCTCAGTTCACCCAAATTCTTTCACAATACAGGATTCCTTAATTTTATTACAGAGCATAAATACAAGAGGAGCTTAACTATGACTGAGACAGAAAGAATGAAAACAAACAGGCATAAATTAGCCAAATATTCACTTCAAACTGACAGAGAAGCCTGGAAGAGTCTTGTCATAAAAGCAATGGGGAAAAAGAATCTGAATTGATTTTATAATGCAAATCAGAGAACTTACAAAGGTGCTATATGACAGAGCAATCTAATGAAAGCAAGGAAATAATAGCAGACTTTTAGCTCCAGATTCTTAAATTCTCATGTAAAGAGTGATGCACCCTAAATCAGAAGGTATCTCTGAGTGCTGTATCACTAAATATATTAGAACAAAGTAGATTCAGAGGTATTAGCGAATACTAGTTTTTCAAAGCATGCTAAATATTAAGCCACATTAAAAATAAACAAAAAATCCACTGGATATTGACAGCAAAGATCAGCTAGTGCCACAAGCCTCCACTGAACCTAAAATGATGAAGCTCAAACAAACAAGCAGCCACCCACATACCATACCCTCTGCCCATTGATTGCAATGTTGTTGCTAATGCGACCCAACATGACATAAAGCCTTCAGTTCCACATCCAACACATCATCAATAGCAACATGTAATTTAACTTTATCACATCTACAAAATCTCAGAAGCAAGCTTTCTACTGCTGTGAAATGACAGAATAGTATATCAGACTGTCAGTCCATTTGTTTATTTTGCTTCAGTATATGTGACAGCTTGTAAGATAAGAATCCACGTTGCCAGTACCCTCAGATTTGTGTACCATCCCTGAGATACTGGGTACTGTAACCAGCAACTCTCCCACAACTAATTTTTCCTCAAACATCCTGAACCATGTTAGACTTAGTGATGTCAGAAACAGCTTCAGGGAATATTGTGTATTGTCACTGTGAAACACACGCAGCAGGTTACTTCAGAGAATAATCTCTTTCATTAAAATTTTAAGAAGTGAAATATCATTAGATGATTCATTCCCTGCAATCTGTATTGTTTTGTAAAATAATTGAGAAAGGAGTTCATTGATCGATGTTTTACTTCTTTTTCCCTTTAATTGTCTTGGGCACCGAGGAAAGAAAGTCTTCAAAACTCTCAGAAGTAGTTTATTTTATTCCTGCATTTGAGAGAAGCCCCAAAAGGGCCAAACTGTAGCTAAATGAACACACGCAGAATATTTAATTTTGCTACCATCATAGCACTGATTTCCACACAACAAAAAAACACTCTCAGTCAGCTCTTGTCCAAATTGAAAATCTCCAATCTTCCTATTTCCATATCATCTCATCTCCTACAGCCTATTGCTTCTGCACCAAAAAAAACCCCTGAAGCTTTCTTTATTCAAATTTGTCTTTAAATGCAGTCTTCTGATGCTGTTTTCAGATACACAACAGAAACTAATTTTAATTTTCTTCTTGTGCTTTTGTTCAGCTAATGGATATAAAAAGAACATTTAAACTGCAAAGCCAAATTTAGGAGATTTTGTAGAAAGATCCTATCATACTTCAGTAATTGTATATAACTAAACAATCTGCACTTGAGTGAGAACAAATTTGATGTATTTAATGAAAGTTCCCTCAAATAGTAAGGGAAGTTTCCCATTTCCAAGGACCTGTGTGATGCACATTCTGATTTCTAAAAGCAAATTTGTAAAAAAAGTAACATGTAGTAGTATCTTTTGCATCTTTAGGGTTTTTTCTTATTTAGAAGAAAGAAGAGCTATAAACAAAACAATTACATAGCAAGCAAATTCATTGTCAGGCACATGTTCTGTATGAACATACATGGAGTAAAGAGTAAATTCACACATCAGAGACCATGAGCACTAAGAACATTTAATAAAAGATTACGCAAATTCAAGCTAAGTGGTTCATAGAAGCCATAGTGTAGGATCATATCTGAATAACTTACTTTATGATGGTGAAAAAGAAAAGGGACATTATGGTTTTCATTTGAAATGTTTGAAAAAGAACAGTGTCACTCAGTGCAAGTCAAAAGCTACCACAATATAAAGCCACTAAACAC
This sequence comes from Muscicapa striata striata, assembly GCA_030060385.1. Classification (NCBI taxonomy): domain Eukaryota; kingdom Metazoa; phylum Chordata; class Aves; order Passeriformes; family Muscicapidae; genus Muscicapa; species Muscicapa striata. The sequence continues at coordinate 911,933 of JAREIS010000326.1, forward strand.
AATGCCTATCTTTACATGCTACTTTCAAGGATCTCTCTGCTAAGAACAGGAGATAAAAAAGAGGCAATATGTGAAAAATATACATTATAGATTTGATACAGAAGAAAAGAGCAGTTCCAGTATGTGAGAATAACACAGAGTTTAAAAAATCTGAACATGTCTTGAAACGGTCAGTCATTACAAGCAGTTGGTGGTGAAGGATTTACAAGATTTTATTCTGTTATTATTTTTACTTTTCTATAACTGATATTTCAGCACAGTCCTTCATTCTAAATCAAAATTTACCCTATTGCTAAATGTGGTTGTGTGCATAACTACCATAACCCCAGGACAATGGATGACGTAGTGTTACAATCTCAGTATTAAAGTACTGGGTTTGCACAGACATACACAAGAATGAAGCACAACAGAAAAGGGGCCTCTGGCCATCTGCTTTTCTTGTCTCCTCTCAGCCACCTTTCCTTCTCTAAATGACAAATCTGCTCTACCACATTAACAGCAGTAACTTTCCAAAATATCCACTTTAAGATCTAGCAATTCCAAATAGAAATATCAATAGAGAAAGAAGAGAAGAGAAGAGAAGAGAAGAGAAGAGAAGAGAAGAGAAGAGAAGAGAAGAGAAGAGAAGAGAAGAGAAGAGAAGAGAAGAGAAGAGAAGAGAAGAGAAGAGAGAAGAGAAGAGAAGAGAAGAGAGAAGAGAAGAGAAGAGAAGAGAAGAGAAGAGAAGAGAAGAGAAGAGAAGAGAAGAGAAGAGAAGAGAAGAGAAAGAAGAGAAGAGAAGAGAAGAGAAGAGAAGAGAAGAGAAAGAGAAGAGAAGAGAAGAGAAAAGAGAAGAGAAGAGAAGAGAAGAGAAGAGAAGAGAAGAGAAGAGAAGAGAAGAGAAGAGAAGAGGAGAGGAGAGAAGAGGAGAGGAGAGGAGAGAGAAGAGAAGAGAGAAGAGAAGAGAAGAGAAGAGAAGAGAAGAGAAGAGAAGAGAAGAGAAGAGAAGAGAAGAGAAGAGAAGAGAAGAGAAGAGAAGAGAAGAGAAGAGAAGAGAAGAGAAGAGAAGAGAAGAGAAGAGAAGAGAAGAGAAGAGAAGAGAAGAGAAGAGAAGAGAAGAGAAGAGAAGAGAAGAGAAGAGAAGAGAAGAGAAGAGAAGAGAAGAGAAAGAAGAGAAGAGAAGAGAGAAGAGAAGAGAAGAGAAGAGAAGAGAAAAGAGAAGAGAAAAGAGAAGAGAAGAGAGAAGAGAAGAGAAGAGAAGAGAAGAGAAGAGAAGAGAAGAGAAGAGAAGAGAAGAGAAGAGAAGAGAAGAGAAGAGAAGAGAAGAGAAGAGAAGAGAAGAGAAGAGAAGAGAAGAGAAGAGAAGAGAAGAGAAGAGAAGAGAAGAGAAGAGAAGAGGAAGATAATCTAATGAGAGTAGCAATCCACCTGGGTTTTTATTTGTTCACTCTTGATGTGCTTTGGGATATATTGTTTAATTAATATTACACAAAGATAACAATTGTGCTCAAGGTAATCTCCGTAAAAATTCAGTCAGGAACACACACACCAATCATGCTCTGATTGTCAGTAAGTGTCATCAAGCTTTACAATGCACTTGGAAACAGGACAAACAGTTCTCCCCTTCTCTAATATGCCAGTAATTAAAATTTAAAAGAAAAAAAAAATTGAGATCAAATGTTTTCTATAAAGCTCTGCAGTTTAAAAAAAACTAAGCCAGGACCTTAGAAGTTGAACAAATATTCAAGAATAGAAATACAAGCATAAAAATATTTTGAGGTTTTAACTATTAAATATAGGAAAATTTGGGTGGCATATCGCCTTGCAAACTATTGATTGTGATCTGTCACAGGGTTAATCAGGACTAAAATGTGTGAATAAGAAATTATTTACAATCTCTTTCTTATGCTCAATATCTTTCTTCTCAATCAAATTTAAAAAAATTCTAAATGAACTACAGAACATTTTATACTGTTTCAAGCTCCCTATTGGAAACCAATCCTCCAAATCCTTATTTCTTCTGGATATTTTTATTTTCTGACCTGACTTCATAAACAGTATTGTAGACACAGAGATACCAAGATATCGCCAACTTCCTACCTTCTAATTTTTTTCTTTTTCAAGTTGAAAGAATTTAAGGTTTCAATACAGGCAGTTAAGAATGTTTTAGTACACTAACTTTCAAGTAGAAAATGCTGAATTTTATGTGTCCCTGAAAAAGATTTTAATTCTAACAAAAAGAATAGCTAGAAACATGCCTGCTCTTCTGTCTGCTTCTGTGCCTGGGCCTGAAGGCTGTCAAGGACACAAGGGCTCCCACCATTTTCCACCAATCAGGCCAGAGGTCTGCTGCTGAGCAAAAAATACTGAGACACCCACAGGGTTGGGGTTTCCAAACCAGTGCCAACTCTGACTTGTGGACGAGGAAGATACTGGGGGTTCTGAGCTCCAGACATGAAAGCAGCACCTCTGGGCCTGCTGGAAGCTCTGGCCAACAGGCTGTCTGGTGGCCACCAGGCCACCTCAAGGCTACCACTGCTCCTGGGTGGCAGCTGGCCAAACACCTGCTAGTCTGACATCCTGGGTAGCCTACAAAGTCATCTGGGTTATCTCGGCATCTGACGAGTGCCTTTGTAAGAAACCAGGATCCCTATCTGTATGTGACTTTCCCACACCTACTCATAGGTGTTGGGAAGGCTTTGTAGTTATTACAGCCTCAGCCTGCTTGGTAAAGCAATGGCCTTTTGTTGCAAAGGACAAAACACTAAGATACAGGTTTTCATTTGTGTTGCTGGTGGGGTTTCGAATGATATAAAAACAGTATTAAAGAAAATGCAATAAATTAATCTTTTCCTTCCCTTGCCCCTTCACTGGGACTTGATTTTGCACTCTGCAAAGCTACTGATTTAACCACATTTGTAGTATCATCCAAGAGAACCAGTCTGCCCCTTAAAATTTGGATATAAAATTCAGGCTGGTTTTATATTTCAGCTAAAACATTTGAATAGCAGAAGACTACATATACTATGACATCTTGGATCCTGACCCATTCTCTGTGAAATATCTACCAACCAAATTTGAAGGGTAAAAGCTAATAAACAACTGTTCATTAAATAACACATTACTTTACACATTATCACATAAATTGGTCCAAATATGCATGAAAAAAAAGTCTTACAGTCAAGCATTGTATCTGTTGCAATGTGAGCAACACATAAACATTTTAAGTTTCTGAGAACAGCCAGTAAATCAGGAAAAATAGAGTGGTTTCTTAAGCAAAATAAGCTTTGAAATGAAGTAGAAGTACACTGTGCAGAAAATGGATGAGAAGCTGGTGAGGTGTCCAGTAATGATGCGTTTAAATAAGCAATTTGGCTAGAATTTGCAGTCATCTGTGAATAATTTATCAAATTGAGTAAAGCAGCTCAATGAGTACACTGGCTAAAAACTACTGAATATTTTTGCAGTGATACAATTCAACTCCTCCCTCAGCTTGAGCTCCTTTACTTCTAAATCCATAAAATCAGCAAGAACATTCCAGTACACTGCCTAGGTGACAGCTGATCACGGACTCCATTTTCCCTTGAAGTATTCCTGAATAAAGACTGTAAAAATGGTAAAAGTCTTTCCTCTTTCTCTAAGAAAACAAAACAAACACAAAATACAACTACTAAAGCATCGCACATTGAGACAGTATGCTCTCCACACATGCTGCAAAACACAATCAGGGCCTGAGGTCAGGGCACTTGCTTATCCCACAACTCGTATCTATATTCTGTCCTCGGCAGTCTATGCACAGCCTGTATCATAACACAATCTTCATGTATTCACCATCCAGAATAAAATAAAACAATCAAACAACAGCAGCAGTGGTCTCTTCTTTCCTTCCCCAACCCCTACCCTACACTCTTTCAGCATCTACACAGATGCTGAAAAGGGTTTCTTTTGGATAAAATTCACATACTGTAGTCAGACTGACTGGGTTTGATGGTTAAATATTTTCAGTTCTAGCCTTACTGATGAGAAGAAACCATAGAATTATGAAATGGTTTGTGTTGGGAGCTTTAAGTGTCCTCTAGTCCAACCCCCTGGAAATGAGCATGGATATCTCCAACTAGATCAGGTTACTCAGAGATCCATCCAGCACTGCAGAAGAACAATAAATTCTAGCTAGTTATAAAAGAACTCACTCAGTAAGACAAGGGTGAATAGCTTTTACACTTTATCACTGTCCTGTGATCAGGAAAAGCACATTTATTGCTATGAACTGTAGAGTCCAAGGCTCCTACTGCATCTCTAATTAAAACACCCTTTTATTTACACACAGGGGTTATTGACCTCAGCAAGCATGCTTACCTGGAACATGATGGCAAAGAACAACTTACTTCAAGCATTTCAAAATTGGGTCACTTCTTTTCAATCTGTCGCTTAGCCCTCATAAATACACTTTCACCCAAATACAAAAAACTCCAATTTCTGGCATCCTTTCTTTAATATGATGCAACCTCTTGCTATCCCTTAGTAATGCAGCTCACCAAAAAGAACTTCCCCCATTCCCAACTTAAGCAGACTTGGCTCAAATTTTTAAAGCTCCCATCTTTCCACTAAATTTCTCAAATGCAGCTTCCAGATAGGGAATACCATCATCCTTTTACTGTTTATCCAGCTCATGTAACAATTCATAAAATAAACCCCAAAATTTAACCCTTGAAATTAGTGCATTTCAAATGCTTAAACCAAAATATTGATGCCCTACACAGCATGGAAAATCTGAAAAAATTGTCTTTGCTTTGTGAAGCCCATGGATGCCACAGTCGCTGAACCTCTCCTCAAAATACAGAACATGAAGGAGAACAAAGCACATACTGACATGTTCAAAATCTTTAGTTTAACAAGCCAAATGATTCCACATAAGAAAGTTCTAGAATATTTCACTTATCAGCAGAACAAAATGGCATTGCTCAGTATGCCGGGGGTGAAACATGTTGTAAGATTAAGACAAAATTAATTTTCTTAATTAAAAAAAACCAATAAAAACCTTCCACTTTACAACTCTGAGGACAGAATACTGAAAAGACCCTAAAGACTATTAATTAAAAGACTTTGATGTGTTTTGCAGAAGAAAGCATTTAGATTGCTGAATCCATGTAAAACTGATATAAGAATATTGACATTAGTAAGATAGAACTCACATTTGCACTAAGAAATAGTTTCCTGATCCAGAAAAAATATATATATCATTAAATACTTTTTCTTCCCAGAAAAAGTTTGAAAAAACTTTTACTGACTTAATCCGGTTTAACAGTAGTGATCACTGCAATGATTTAAAAGTAAATGAAACATATATGCATACATATAAAAACATGCATTCTGAAACACATATATGCTACTATAGATTTTCAGACACTATTTCAAATAAAGTAAGTTCTACTAATGCAATCTATATTGCAGCATATTTGCAGGATAAAACAAGAGGAGCATGATGTAGCACCCATCAACAGCTACTTTTTAAAAGTTGTATTTGAAATACAGCAAATGGATGAAGTGGAAATTAACACAGTCTTAACTCGTGATCAACAGATCATGAGTTAATTCTGTTAAAATGTGACTATTATTGTGCCAAAATGAACAAACTTCCTTCATCATTCTGGTTAAGTGAATTAAACTTTTCTTGATATATTCTCACTGGAGGCTCAAGAATCCATTACAAATGTCTAAACCAAGACTGGATAACATATGTCTTGTGGCTTTTCCATATTATCATTTTAATTTTCAAAATACCTCAAGAGGTAAAAAAAGCAGTGAAGATGAAAGTATTTCTATTAAAGGAAAAAAGAAAGAAACCCTGCACAATTTAATTAGCTGAGAAACCAGAGCTTTGTTAAAAGTTGTAAGTATAATAAAGATTATCGCTCAGCCACAGAAAAAAAAAAAACTCCCAGCATGCCTTTGAAGAAGGATATTTAAATTCACCAAAAGATCAATTACTGTTATAACTACGAAAGTTAATAGAGAGCATTGGCAAGCGTTGTTCTCATAATAAGCCAGCAAAGTACCACGGATAAATTAATACAAAGTGTTAAGGCTTTAGAGACTATGGCTCTCCCAAAACACAGCTCAATCACATACAGAAAATTAACAGAGGAAGGGCATAGCCAAGACTCTGAAAAAACACAGTCCACAAGTTAACATGCAAACCCTTGTTATGTTTTGGCATTACTGAGTACTCAAAACACAAGTTCAACAAAAATATTCTTCCTCAGCTGGCTCCTCTTAAGATCTCCCCTTAAGGCAACTCATGTGCTAAACTCCTCTTCACCTGAATTACAGCCTGTATGGACTTGCTGAGCTGTGCACACAGGAGTGAAGCAAGAGAACCTCAGCAATCTTACACCTGGACCTAAAAGGTGTATTTTAAGATACCTAGTGCTCTCTTCCACATTTCCCTAGGAAAAGTTAAGATAGAAAGAAATATGACAAAAAACACTCTTTACTCCATATATTTTGAATTTTCACAAAGCTTAGTGCAAATGTGACACTGGTGTCTCAGATGTTTTTAGACTGCACTTTAGGCTATGAAAAATAATGTACTTATCACCTCAGCAATGGGATCTTGGTTATAAAGCCAGGGACCTGCCAACAGTCTCTTGGAATGGTTCAGTGACAAGTGTCCATGGACAGGAAACCCTCTGCAATTCGTAGAGGTTGTCCATCTTTTGATTTCTTTGGCGCTCAAAGATGAACTCCTGCAGAAAGCTACTGTCTGAAAAATCCATACAGAAAGGATAGCCAAGAGGCCAGACTAGATGATGGTTCTCAGGGGCCTGAAAATTGCTACAAGATACATGAATAGATATGTGAATGAACTAGAACAATGTGTTATTGTTTATGCTGTATTCACACATTTACATTCCGGCACATATTTGCAAACACTCCTGCATTCAGTATGCTAACACTCAGTGTGGCAACCAGAGGAGTTGTTAGTGAGAGTAGCCTGGAGGAGCTGCATCTTGTGATTTGAAAAGAGTATATATTTATCCCAAGGAATCAAGAATGCCTCCTTTCACAGCTGAACTGAATTGATTGTGTGGGAAAAGTTCCCTAGAGATGAACAAAAATGCCTCCGTGTCATGGAATTACTAATAGCCTACTGGCATATATGACAATGAATCCTGAAAGTATAGCAATGGGTAAATGAAAGGAGCATCTCAGAATGAAACCCCAGGCAAGTTGGGTGTAATTTGTGAAGAGTAACCTCAGTGCTGGGAAAAGCACCTACTTAACATACCTATTTAAAAATCCAAATTTTGCCAGGCAAAGAGCCTAGGTGTTCTGTGCCCAGAGTTTTTAGAGCACCTGCAGAGGCTGTGTAGAGCACGTGAAGATAGAGCAAGGCAAGATTCCAGAAATTCAGAATTAAAATCCTGTAGTGGAAGCTGAACACATTAAATCATGCACTTTCTGGTTTCTAGAGTCTTTGTATAAGCTATTCTCTACATCTTCAAAAACTACAGAGCACCAATGAATAATCTTAACCCCATGTTAGTGAAGCTTTTATTCATTTATTTCCTTGGTCTTCGAAGCAACAGATTTCCTGGCAGACCCTTAATTCAGAGGCCTAATCCCTCTTTCCATTTATGTGAATTCTTTGAGGAGATACTTCTGAATACAGAATGCTCTAATTACCCTTTTCTTTGCCCTTACATCATCCTTCCATTTCTCTGCTGTTCAGCACAGCTTGGTTCACACTCTTGAGGTAGTCTCCAAGAAAGAGAGATCCTAGTAAAGGTATGGAGAACTGAAAAGCAGAGGATGCAAGAATAGCAAAGGCCCAGGTTGCAAAAAGGCTGTATTTAAAAGGTTGTGAAAGAGCAGGGATCAGCAGTGCAAGAGGACAACGGAAAAAGGCAGGGCTTATGCTTTATGAAATTCAGACTTCGCATTCTGCTCTTACAAGTCCATTATGCAGTTTGGGGCCAAATGCTTAAAACTTATCCATGCCTGAAATTATTGCATGCTTTGCCTGTGTTTAAGCTGCTATTGTTACAGTTCACAAAGAACTACAGAAATAGGTCCAAACTACCCTGCACTCCTCAGATTTGGAATGCCTTTATATTGACAAATATAACTCTATCACTGATATCTTCCTTCTTTAAACCATGAATTCCACCAGTAACAATAAAGGATATCATCTGCAGGACCTAAGCTTCTAACAGGCAATGGCTTCAGATGCTCCTCTGTGGATGCAACAGATCCTAACGTGTGCCTAACCACATGTGACTCGGTGTGAGTTGTACGTGAAAACCAGAGGCTGAGTGCACATTTGTAAAATGCTGTCAGCCAAAACACTGAACATCACATGTGAACCTACCTCTCCCTCCTAGTTTGGGGATCACACAACCAGCAAAAGGTAAGCTTTCTGTGTTCAGAAGGAAGGTGCACACTGATGGTGATGGCCTCAGCCTCTGATATTTGTCCCTGCCCTTCAGAGAAATCACAGGCGTGTATGAGGGGAAAAAATGAATCAAGTCTCTTAAGAGCACAAAAGTAAATCCTACCAGATGATTTCCACCAGACTTGTTAATGTCTGTGCAGGAAATCTGGCAGAACGTTGATCACTCTTAGGACGTGACCAGCTAGATGGAACCATCAAATCTCAGCACTTAAAATCTCCTGAGAGGAACCAAACAGGTGCTTTAGGGATCTTTTTGCCTAAAAAGGGGGGAAGTATTTTATACCCATACATATTAGAAGCAGATAACACTGTTCCTGCATTTCACAACTTACTTTAGAAACAAAAATATTGCAGGCATTCTCACCTTAAAAAAAAAAACCCAAAACCCACAGGTAAATATGAACTGCCAACACTATTTCACAACCAAAATTCTATCCAAGTTGTGTATTTTAGCATATTCAGGGTAAGTGAAACAAGAAGTACCCTAATTACAGCAAGTTGGCATTCCATAATATTAATTATTATAATGACATTCAAATAAATAGGTCAAACAATGATAACACAGAGACAAGCAAAATTATTATTTCAGTAATTTGGTATTGTTAGACTTCACCACTTCTGACCTGCACAAATTGTGTGTTCCTACATTTAGAAAAGACATTAAAAAAAAGTATCTCCTCTACTTTTTTTTCCACAGCAGATAATGCTTGCACTTGAACAATAACAAGAAACAGCTGGAATCAGTTGAAGCAGTAGCTTGGGTTGCAAACAGAGAAAATGCAGCTTCTTGTTACATTAAGCAATTCCTGTTGCAATTTTAATAAATACTCTAATTAGGGGAAAAAACCACCACCATCTCAGTTGCTGTATGAGGCTATTACATTCTTCCTGTTTTGTACACTATAAAAGTATTTGGAAATCAATATGACTCAAGCAGCACACAAAGTACTGAAAATAGAAACACCAGTGGCTCAGCAGGATACAGCATCCTTGAACTTTCAAATGAGAATAGTTAAGAAAGAATAATTCCTGTAAAATATAGCATTTTCATCTAAACAGTAACTTCTTTTATGGAGTTTCCAGAAAAAAAATATAATTACCGTTATAAAATGGCACTAGAGAAGGCAGCGTTCCACTTGGTCAGCATAAGGGGCACAATTCCAGAGAAAGATTACACATAATGGTGCCTAGTGAACCTCATCTCCAGTGAAGATTACTGTCCCCATGAAAGTCACACGAGACATTATAAAAATGCAAAATCTTCCTTCAAAATGCAATTCATTAAGGAAATGTTCATTATTTTTCTTACTCTCTTATTCTTTCATTCAATTTGGGGAAATTTTTCTGCTCCCAGAGTACTTTTCTTTTACTTCACAATACCAACTGCTTAAGTAGTCTTTTTAGGGCTCTCCCTGCTGTCCTGGCTACATTTCTGTTACACTCAATATTATCCGATTCTCAGATTTGGTCACTGCATTTTAGCATGTCAGTAATAGTCTAAAATTCATCTTTATTAAAAAGTTTCCATCAGGAAGATTTGATTCATGCTTACAGCACCATAAAGCAACATTTGCCTTGGAGGAAGATGACAATCCCAGAGCCTGAATTTGCTCAGTGGAGGCTTGAGAGCTGCTGGGTGGCTAAGAAGGAGTAAAGAATCACACAGAAGGGGATACTCAGGCATGCTGAGGCAGGAATAGCACTGTATTTATGAAATACTGCTCCTACTGCTTTATCCCATGAACTTGGATGCTTTCCTTGGCAGCTAGATTGCAGCCAAAGGCTGCTGCAATCAGCCATGCACCTCTCCAGCTACTTGGGGGAACCACAATGGGGATTCCAAAGGAATTCAGAAACAGAAACTTTTTCATACTTTGGCAAGAGACACTAAAAGCAGGATTTCTTGGCTCTCCATTTTCCTTTTATCACTTCATTTTATTACTTATAGCCCTTCTCATAAAACATTCTTAGAAAGGTGGTCAGTGTCCAAGGAAAAGTTAAATTATAACAGACACCAATTATTCAGTCCACACAGGTAAATTTCTTTGTATTTGCACCCTGTTGATCTTTTATCTTCAAAATGGAAAAGGTAACCTTTTCAAGACCAAGTAGCAATAGTACTTCATCTACTCAGTCTGCTTCAGCTTCACCCTATAAAGTTAAATTATAGTTTTGCCCTCTAGCCTCAGTTGAGATTTAAATAAAACAAAATATGTCATGAGAATCACAGGACTTACAACATGCTGAAGTGCACAGTGAAAGCTAATTTAAGTGCTAGAAAGTAGGTGAAAAAGTGATCTTGAGTTTTATGGATATTAAAGAAAGGCTTTATTTCTGAACATAACAGCTTCATAAATGTAGATTTGTGTTTCTTAACAATCCAGCTCTTAATATCCATAATAACAATATACAAAATGCCAAGAATAAAAGAATACAAAGACATGCTAAGAATAAAAAAGGAAACCATCCAGAGGACACTGGATATATTTTTAAAACTAAAATAACTGGGCTACATTTGTCATCCACTTTCCTCTCAGTAAGATGGTAGGGCAAATCTGAAACACTGATTGTATACTTATGCTTAAGCATTTCCTAAACATTATGATATCCATGAAATACATATGTGCTAACATGTCTTTATCGTGTAAGAGGAGCTCTTGTAACACTATTGTTCACAAATGTCACTTCTGTAAAATTGCCAGCCTCTCATACTTAGGTTTTCCTAAGACCAAAAATAACTTCTTTTGTCTATACTTGAAGTAAACAGTTTCAATCACATTTCAGTTAAATAGCTTGACTTCTTTATTTAGGCTGATTTTTCAATATATTTTGAGTGGAATTCACATACTTATCCATTTACTAAAGATGAAAAAAACCTAAACAACAACAGTCACCTATTACTGTGCATTTATTCAGTAATTTCAGAGAGAAGAACTGAGTCTCTCTGTGTCTCTGATGAGTCAAAACAGGCTCACTCACAGAATTTTATCATGAGAGAAGTTACTCAAAGGCAATTTTTTCCTGAAAATATAGCAAATCCATAGTTTCAGAAGATCATCTTAAAAGGTGACAAAAAGTGCAAGAACAGATGTGCATCAACAGATGCAGTTTCTGTTGCTGCAATACTATTGTATATTATTTAGAGACTTCAGTACTCCAACACTTCTAACAGCTAATAAACCATTTTTATCAAAGTATGTATATATTTAATATCATCATTTGTTTAAATTAATGATTCAAGTGACCCTAGAGTGCTTTGAAGTATATGCATTTAGCTTCCAAGACTCCCTTGCTTTCAGGCATGGAAGTAATCTCACATCCAACAAGATGAACCAACAAGAGTACAAAAAAAAAAAAAGAACCAACCAACAAAACAAAACAAAACAAAACAAAACCACAAGCAAAACAAAACAACCCAGAGAGCATAAGTCATTCTTCTCAATGCTCCACTGAAGTGATGAATGGATGAACTTTGTTTAAGAAAATATGAACATAAATATGAACATGCTGAGGCAGATGCAGGAATTTTTATCTTCTGACCCTAGTTGTTCCAACTCAACAGAATATAAAAATCCAATCATTTTCAAATATCTGAGTAGTCCCACGAAAGAAAACAGAAGTATCACAGGTGCAACTTGTACCATATGTAAATGTTCTGTTGGATTAGAGCTCCCACACCATGTAAGAATAACAGTGAAGTCTTAGTGAACAGTTTAGGACTAGAAAGACCAGACCTTGACCTTTGTTTAAAACACAGCAGGAAAAAAACCAAAAATCTGAGAACTTGTATGGCAATCAAAGGAAACAGATCTTTCTTATTGCTGAGTGAGTATGTAATTTTCTTGGAGAAGTAAAGAAAACAAAACAAAACTTGGAAAGCGAATGAACTGATAACATTTAAGTACAGCCCTTAATAGGCTATGCACCTGTGTGCACACACTTGTGTGGTCCAGGTAAGATAAGGCATTTATAACTCCTCTTTCTTGTGTGGACTCTCTTGGCCAGATGGTATGTAAACTCATCCTGTAGCTTTTCATCTAGCGAAGGATTTACAGAATGCTTTACATCCTGCTCTCAAGATTAGCCGGGAAGAAATTATCTTTGATACCTCTGTTCTTTTTTCCAAAGTTGGAAGTAAACAAATAAGAGTTCAGATTGCTAGGGGATGAGAACACAAACACTGACTACACAGATGACACAAGGTTTACTATCTTGTAAAGTACAGGACAAGAGCAGGAACCAAGCCATTAAATTGCTGGAACACTCTGCAAACCACAGTACAGGGTACCAGTAAGACCTCATCAGAACTGAGACAGGCAAATCCGGTGATCTATTTGCAAAAAATATGATTCAAGTTGGCAGAAGAACAGGAAAAGGATGCTAGGAATTTCTGGGAATGAAAAGCCTATTTACATTAGCAACAAAAGTAGCCTGGCTTGCATAGGATTGCAATACAATGGCAATTAGGGAATAAAATTGGTCTTTAAATGTCAGAGGAAGTATTACAGAAAAGTCTTAGGATGAAAGATAACTCTTACACACACACAAAAAAATAAGGAGGGAAGACTTTGAAAAGAGAACAAATTAAAAAAATTCACTGTTCTCAGAGCACAGATACCAGTCAAGAACTTATTTGCAATAATTGGGAGGTAAACCACTCAAGTACAAAAAAGCTGCATATAACAATCACACAACTCAAGACGTCTTTCAGTTCCACTCTATACCTATTAATTTTTCCCCTTGATGACACTTTGTTTTCAATATCAAATCCTAAAATGGTATGGCATGGAAGGGACCCTAAAGATTATCTGATTCCAAGTCCCCTTCCATGGAAAGGAACCCCCCACTAGCCCAGGCTGCTCAAAGCCCCATGCAATCTGACCCTGAAAATTTCCAGAGATGGGGCATCCACCCGTCCCAGTGCCTCATCACCCTCACAATAAAGAATTTATTGATAATATCTTATATAAATCTACCCTCATTCCATTTAAAACCATCCCCACTTCTCCTCTCACTACATGCCTTTGTCAAAAGTTCTTCTCTGGCTTTCCAATAGGCCTTGTTTGGGTACTGGAAGGCTGCAATGAAGTCTCCCTGCAGCCTGCTCTCTTCCAGGCTGAACAGCCCCAGCTTTCTCAGCCCCTCTTCATAGGAAAAGTGCTCCAATCCTATGACAATTTTTGTGACCCTCCTTGGCACTCACTCCAGCAGGTCCATGTCCTTCCTGTGCTGGGGACCCCAGAGCTGGACACAGCCCTGCAGTGGGGTCTCACAGAGCAGAGCAGAGGGGCAGAATCCCCTCCCTCACCCTGCTGGCCACGCAGCCTTGGACGCAGCCCAGGACTGGTTTTCTAGACTGCATCCAGCATCTCATCCACCAGCACTCCCAAATCCTTCATCTCTGGGCTGCTTTCAAACCATCCTCTGCTGAGCCTGTATTTGTGGTGAGGTATTTATATGTCAAAGTATTTATATGCCAAAATTGATTCATGTAATCAGCATAAACATTCAAACACACAGCCACACCAGCTGCAGCAGTATGTATGCTAAAGCACCATGGCCTTAAATATTACAGTATATTATTTTGCTATGAAAATAACTAAGTGTTATGCTAGTAGTCTCCAAGATGAAAATAATTTATTTCACTATATGATTTACTAACTCTTGAATCTGATTACAAAACCAGAATAACAGCAACAAAAACTACAGGTCTTGAATAACTGGGGACAGGAGGGAAAAATGAGACTTTGGTAATGAATTTTAAATGTGAGTTGTTAATATTTTAAACATGGAAAATGGGATAAGATTATAGAGATCAACTAAGTAACCCCTAAATATATGCCAAAGTCTCCAGAATATTTCCTTTCAGACAGATGTCAGGACAGATATCCATTAAAAATGAGAAGTGTTATTCCCACATCTGAACCATTTTAGATCTAATGAATCAGCAGGAGAAATACACACAGTGTTGATATACCAGCCAACACTTCTCTTCTGGGAATGGCACAGTTCATACAAAAAGCTGAGTAACTCCTTAAATATCCACTGTTGAGTAAAACTTTCAGAACTAAAATATAAAGTATTGTTCAAAATAGCAAGGCTTCACAAGTGTAGCAGCTGTCATAATGGAAACTCATATGAAATCTCTTTGCTGTCAATTTCTGTCAAGAAATACAAACTTTCAAGACCAAAATTTGGATAATAACCTTGTGGGCCCTCTTAGCCATTCCTGTCTCACCAGTTCCTGCGTATATTTCCCTACTCTGTAACAATGGTATTACTCTTTCTCTCACACTTGTGCCCATAGTAGCTGGTAATGCAAATAATTTCCACAAACCAAAGGTTTGAGCCATCACTGAATTATTCCATTATCAGGACTATCATACATGCTCTAAATTGTAAAATTTGGCAATTCTAAAAAGGAGCATTTTTCAACTTGCTTCTGAAAGAGGTAAAAAAATCTTTCCAACATAATTAATAATAAACAATGGAAGTCCATGCAGCTTCTGTGGGAGTTTATTACTGGTAGAGTACTTAACCTATGTGCGGCTGCTGGAAGATATGCAAAGGACTGTGACAGCAACCTCTGTAGACGAGAGCAAGTATTCCTGCTTGCCCACAGAAGCTAACTCCTCTTCCAGCAGCAGCATTCAGCTGGCTGGCCTTGGCACAGTATGCAGCAAGGTCATGATAACCCTCATGCCTGCAGCACCAGGCAGCAGCACCAGGTGTGACAGCCCCTCTCCAGGCACCAGGCTGGAGAGTTCTGTGTTTTCAGAAACAGTAATAAAAGCTCTTGTGACAGCAGAATCACAGTTTAAGATCTGACAATGTACTCAGCTCGAAAAAGAGGAATTCAGAAAAATGCTGCTCTTCAGTCATTTTGAAGACATATATGTAGAATTCCAAGACTTATGGAAAACAGAATTTTAAAAAAAGCCAAAAACAATTAAGCACTGATTACTCCAAAAGTGAAAATTCCAGTCTGCTTCAGAATTAGCCTACACTGTTAATTAAGATCGGTCCATAAGTATTTACCATTAAGTATACTTAAGTAAAGATAGTATTTATCTTCAGCTTGTAAGGAGAGTGTCTTAACTCCATCCTAATGGGATGCCCAACAACAATGTGTAACAAAAGAGAGTCAAGAACTAAAAAGACAAAGATCTAATTTTTCAAACAGATATTGCTCTGAGAGATAGACTAGTGAGACCCCATTTTGCAAATTAAACACGCAAAATAGTAGCATGAGGATAAGTCTGTTCACCTTGTTTTAAATGTTTCATTTAGCCTTTCAGGCTAGTTTTCATTGCCTACAATGAAAGAATATGAAGATTGAAGAGAGTAACACCTCTTATTAACCTTCACAAAACCAGAATTGCACCATTCACAGCATTTAGGGTTTATAAACATTCTGAACCTAGCAGCTGTTACAAATGATAAATTTTAAGTTAGAAACTAGCATACCTAGGTATTTTCTGGGAAAGAAATTCAATCTCAAATTTCAGAACGCATTTGAAACTAAAAATGTGTCAGTTTGTTTGCTGCTTTATATTATAATTCGTTTACTTACATAAAATCTATTTTGCATGTCAACAAAGCTTGAGGGGTGGGGGAAGAATTTCCAGTAACTGAGTGTATTTTTGCAATAAATACCATCCTTATTCTTAACACAATTTTACTCATACAACAATGCCATTGTTTCTTTATCATCCCCTCCATATTAGTCTCTAAAGTGATTATAGTTAGATAATGAGCTTTAAAGGATAGGAAATTCAAAGAGTTTGTAAGAGGGGAAGAAAAAGAAGGCTATTTGGCTTTTCAGTAAAAGGGTGCTATTTAGAGATTTTTTCCATGTAAAAAAATGAGCAATTTTTTATCCTTACACAATCCTGTGCTCATGGCCACAGACAAGGCAACAAGATAGCTATAAGGCAGTGTACCTTCTTACTGGAACTGCAACAAAAACTGGATCCAAATACAATTATGTTTTGTTTTTATCCAGACTAAGTCAACCCGTACTTAACAGTGTGCCTCACCTACCCACACAGGTTGCTGAAGTGATCTTTTTCAACAGAAGTTTCTGATGAGGACTCAGACAGAATAATATTTACACTGACATCTCAGACATTTGACTGGTACAAACATGAGTGGCTAAAAATGGCATGTGCCTTTTAACCACTGTTTCATGAATATCACTTTTCCATGGAAAAATATCTTGTACTGTTAATACAATGCTGCACACAAGTGAAGTCAATTGCATATTAATTTTACCATGACTAACAAATTCGTATCGCTGTTTTTGCTTTACAATATATTTGAAGTGCAATCCACATAAGCTATTTCACAAGTAATTTCCACTCTCCCCGCTTTCTCACTCCTTCATGCAGTATCCATATAATGCAAACATTTCATCACTTTTATTTTTCCAAGGTTTCCTGTCATAGAGCATCACTTATTCACAGTAGGCAAGATGCAGAAAATACTAGATGCTCTGGAAATTGTTGGGTTGACTCTGCTTATTAATTCTAATGACAAGAATGTTACAAGAATGGTAGATTTACATGTAGATGTATTCATCCTTTTTCATGTTTCTTTGGGAACTGGGATCTGAAACAGAACCCAAGAAACAGATTCAAATGTTTGTAGGAAAAAAAAAAAAAAAAGTTGTATTCTTCTCCATAAGCTCTGGCCCCAAGACTAAAGAGCCATCCTTGCTCCCATAAAAATGAATGAAGAATTCTCTGATCTTCCTAAGCCAGCTTTTGTTCTTTTCAGAGACTCTCCAATGGAAAGATTTGCATTACAGCCTTCTTTCCTCAAACTTTTTAGTTTTCTCCTTGGGAAAAAAAAAAAACTTAGATTTTTTTTCTCTATAGAAGAGTGACCTCTGCAGTCAGACTCTGCAGAGTCTTTAATGCTGTTCTTTAATCTCTTTTTCAGTGTCACAGATTTTAGGAGGTAGGGGTGAGGGGGATGGAGAAGAGCGGAAACAGGAAGAAAAACATAAGAAAAGCAATGAACTGCTCAGAACTCTGATATCAAGCGTTTCAAATGCAGATAGCTCCCCTTCCTTTTCTTCTGCTACAGAATGAAAAATGGTTCCAGATTTGGAGGAAACAAAAAACAAAGCCATTGCCAACAAAGGAACCATGCCACCAGTACTGAAAGAAATTTAAAGCTGAAATGTTCAGAGGTGACCCCTTTCTGTAGAAAAGGATCCTGAACCTACTTCAGACCACAAACTGAATCAACAGTGGGATGATGCTGCCCTCTCTAGTGCAATAACAGAAGTGTTACATTCAAGACACAGAAGTTTTTTTGTTTAGGGTTTTTTCTTTGTAGAAGAAAAAGCATCAGCTGCTTCCATTTTCAGTTACTTCAGTTCAAATGTACACAAACTGAAAGAAATTCACAGAAAAGCATCAGCATGAAGTAACATTCAGAGAACATGAACTAAAAAACTGAAAAAATAATCTGTTTCTAATAAAATAATTGATCAAGGGCATGTATTTCACAATTTGATACGTTCAGAAGACTGCTACAAGACAGCTCTGTGCTCTTTAGCCTTTTTCATGATAAAACTACTAAACAGACCAAACTTGCAGTCAGAGAGATTTAGTGTTAATATCCACATAGTTGGAAAGAAATTTTGGCACAGTAGAATGTATGAAGGAACTTTAGAATCTCTGCCATTTGGAAATGCAAACAAGAGTTAAGAATTATTTCCCGAAAAAGGCTTAAACATGAATTTCCATTAATTTGCTTTCACTCTCCAGCTCATCACTTCCACCCTAAATTCAAAAAGACAAACACAGATAGTGAGGCCAGTGATTACTTCCTACTTGCCACTTTATCTATTTCACTGAGAGACATGTGCAAATGTAGGGTAAATTCCAGAACAACTGGGACAGTTACCATATTTTTACATGCAGACCAAAGGCTCTGTCTTGTTGCTTTGCATCACTTCGCGCCAGAGCACTACATGTTGCACCCAAAACATGTGCAGCCTGCTACTCCTGTATCTAAAGAAACAATTATCAGTAAACTTTCTGCAGTAATACAGAATTAATGCAAAGGTTGCAACATTGTGCAGCATCTTTTCCATTTAAGCAGGCAATACAAGAAGCCTTTCCAGGTTCAGAGAGTGGGTGAAGATAAAAGGAATTGTGGAGAACATACAGTTCAAATTCCCTGCTCAAAGTTTTACACTGTCAAAAATGGCTTGATCAGGGAGCTCAACAAGTGGATCACTCCCAACCTGATTGAAAGTCTGGATCTGCCATAACAGAACAGTAAATAAAAGTTTGCTGAATAAATTAAGGATTTAGTTATTTAATTGGAAATTATTTATTAATATGCCTTATGAAGAATTGAGTCATTACAAGAAATTTATCTACCACAAATCAGTATGCATTTTCATATGTTCCATAATTTGAGGCTCCATTTCGTTAAATGAATGACCAGTAGCTAGAAGAAAGAAAAACAAACTATACTGTTGTAACTACTGGTTACAACTGAATAAGGCTAAAGACAGCTTTTTTTAAAGACAGTTTTGTAAATCTACTCAGGACCAAGATTCTGCAAGCACAATGGACTGTATCAATCAGAACTTAGAGACCAAAAATATAATTTAGATTTCTATCAAATCACCACACAATTTGCAACAGAGTTGAGCTGTTTCTTTATTCACTTAGCTTCTATTTTTTGCTCTCCTGTAATACTCCTCTACCTAGAGATGTCCCTACGTATTTTACTGTCTCTCCTATAACATGTCTTTCTGCATCTCAGTGTCTAGCTGCTGAAATTATGAAATTTTTAGTCTAAATTACCATGGAATTACACATTCTGTTGTAAGTAATTTAAACATCTAAACAGTGCCTCTAGACATGTAAGAGCTCTCCAGTCACATCAATGAGACCACAGCACTCAGGAATCATCAGAAATTCCATTAGACATTTAAGAAAGTCTGGGGAGTTTTTTATCCAACAATATAAACTTATATTGTATTTGGTTAGCCAACTTATATTTTAGGTACCTCTATCAGTGCAATATAATTGAAAAATTATAATAAGTAATATTATGCAATTTAAGTTTAAGCACAGGTCTCAAATCCAAAATAAAGACAGGACAATGTCAGAAAATGCCAATGCACAGATTATAAAGGAATCGCTAATTCTGTTCTATATAAAATTTTATCTATAATTTATTTGGGTTTTCAATTCTGCAGGGAGAAACTTTAATTTTTTATTAAAATTTTTATTTTTCAAAATAAAGTAACAAATGGTGCAGTCAAAAAAGTATTTCAAAATGCACATGACAAGAACAAAGATTAAATTACCTCAAAATGTGCAGAGAGAGTTTTAGAGGAAGATTTGCCTTCAGTGATAAACTTTTTGCAATTTATTGTCCCATAAAAGTCATAAAAATGAATGATGTAATAGTTATGAAATAAAAAATGAAAGGCAACTGTATTTATAGGTGCATATCTATTAAGAAGTGTCTATTAAGAAGATTTTAATAACAGGCAGTATTTTATCACTATCAGCTTCAAATCCATTCTAGACTTGTATCTAAAATGCTTAGTCCCCAACCAGCACATTAAAATCCCAGATTCCATAAATCACAATGCAAAATAAAATCTACTAAGTCAAATTTACAAAACCTGAGACTCTGTTTAGAGCTTAGCACTCTTTGTGCAGGCAAAAAAAAATCCAATTAGATTTTTTTTTAAATCCTGGCTTCTCAAAAATAAGGTAAAATAAAACATGATCACAGTTTCAAACTAAGTATCTTGTGCCTTTTTTAAAAGCATGTCTATAGTAATAAAAACAGGATATAAGTATTTCTGAAACTTTTTGTGAACAAATTTTTTAGTGCCTTAAATTTAGTCACTAGGTACAAAGGACCAAAAGTCAGCAGAATATGATGTTTTGTCTCCAACAAGTTTCTCTCTCCAAAATGGCATATTTTGTCAAATCTCAGTAAACCTTGGAGAAGTATCCAAAAAGTTCTGCAAGAAAGCTTTTGCCACGTGGTGTACACAAATCAGTATCAGTTACGGAGCAGGAAGCTTGCTGAGTTCACACTGAGAACAGAGAAAGTTAATTTAATTTTTCATATTTCTCTGCCTTTATTCTTAGGGTTTGGGGGTTCAAAAATTTGATTCATTGTCTAGAAATGATGTGTATTAGAAGATTTATATATTTAAGATAGAGAGAAAAATTAGTTTGATTTTCAGATAACCACTTACTTCCATCTATGCAGAGATAAATCCTACAGAAGATGTATTGAGATATTAACTGACACAAAAAATGATCAGAGTAACACATACACATGCAACAGTAAACTTAGGAGAAGTGGACCAGCATGTAAGATATTTTCATTTTAACAAAGATTTAACGTCTTACAAAATAAACTCCCAAGGTATGAGGAATTAATTAAAAATTACTACAGATCTACTGACCTTTGAAAAAAATAAGTCAAATGTCTTTATATATACATACATTCAAGCTATCTAATGTCTTCATATACACTACACCACTTCATCCAATCCCAGTTTTCATAGCAATACACATAGAATTTTGCGTTTTTTTAAGGAGAGTTTTGGCAACATTGCCAAAACAATTCTTGGGCTAAAATTTTCCATGCAGTTGTTCTGCTTCAGACTTTGCTTTTAAATTAATTAATTTTTGACAAATAATGATTTAGCTTTTCCAAGAATTCTTAAGTAATATCCCAATTTCTTTGTCTCATGACTGTTATTCTTCTTCCTCATATCTTTGCCTACATCATAATACACGTTCTACAACAGAGAGAAACACTAGGAAAAAAAAGCACATTGTCCTGTAGTCAAAGAATGTTACACAGACGTACCCTCTACCGTCTGTGACTGAATCTGCAGCTTTAAACTCCAAAATGCTATACAAGTAATTAACACAGGTACATTTATGAAACATGCTTCAATTCTACAGACTGCTCCCTCATCAATCCACAATTAGATATTCAATGAAATGACAGCTCAATCTTCCTTCTCACAAACAGCAACACTTCAAACAAGTGCACTGACTCTCCAGGCTGAGCATCTGTGGTGAAAAACTGCAGTCACTGTTATCTGCAGCAGTTTTTCATGTATGTGCATCTTGCATGTGGCATTTTACTTTGTCATTTGTTCTGGTGACATTTACAGAAGATCAAATTAGCATGGTGAAAAAGGACCTTGAGTTTCATAAGTGATTCTGGCCAAGCACAATGTCTGGTTCCTAGTGGTTTGCAAATAATTATGAATCTGAATTATAACACAACCAAGCTTTACTTCTTCTGTGTATGTGATGTGGATGAAGGTACAGCAGCAAAGAAATTCAATATCACAAAACTAAAAGTTGATTTTTCTGAACTGAAAACTGGTAGCAGGGAGCCACAGATCAGGTTACTCAATATTTGGTGTTATGCTATAAAAAATATACAAAGCACTGTGACAAATGTCACAGACAAAACCACAAAATACAGGACAAATTGGTGTATGCTCTTTCACTTAAAAACCATTGGACCAGTCACACCTTCTGCTGATAGTCAGTCTACTATCATTAAACCTTGACTCCATTTTGGCTGTACATCTATTTATCAAGAATAAAAGCCTGCTGAGATAGTTTGCTAATATTTTTGTACTGAGAAGTGAAAAAAAAAATGAAAGAAAACTAAATTATAGCCATAAATTTCCCTACTGTTCTCTTCTTCCAATGTCAAACACAGGCATTGAACAAAGTTATTTGGCTAATTCATGAGTAACACAGAGACAACTTTTACAATTTGGAAGCAGTTTTTAAAGCCTTGAAGGTTTAAAGCAAATCCTTTGCATTGATTTTTTTAAAGGAATATTTTAAAAAGCTATGCAGCAAGACTGAAGCAGTACTTCTGTCTTCTGCAAATCATGGGTTAGGTAACACAAGCTTCATGAGGAAACCACATCATTGTGGTCAGATTCAAGTAACTAACACAGAAATTTTCAATTTAAAACATTAAAATGAACTGTTAAAAATATTTTTTCTCAGCCATAATGAGAAAAAAACACCTTCAATTAAAGTAAGTAGTCCGATTCCATGACACAAAGATGAAATTACATCACTAGCAACTCCAACCTAATGGCAGGCAGTAATCATGACACGTACTTTACAGTACAATGCAAGATCAGCAAGAAGCACATAGCTAAATTAATATCAATAATTTAGTGAGCAACTTGGAAGCTAGTATTTTTTTTCCATCTACATTTACACAAAGGATGTTTATATAGGAATGTTTAACAGTGCCTACAAGTACGAAGTGTTTAAATATATAAAATACTAATGAATACTTTAACCATATGGTCAGCCCAGAATGCATACACAAGTATACCTGTAACACTTATCTGAAAATGAATATATTGCTGCTAGATTAATTAAATTTTCTGTATAAGTAAGGACGTATTTTATCTGCATATTAGATTTACAATGCATTACATTTAGATTAAGCCAAAACCAAACAAATCTCCAATTATAAGCTATTTTTACATCTTTTTAATTCTAAATGTTATACTTCTGCAATTTCACTGAAATGTATTTTTAGTTCCCAAATATTTCTGAAAAGAATACCCTAAATACCAACTTCAAGGATGACTGGACACCAAGACCAAGGACAATACTGATCCTGGGACCTACCAAAAGAGGAATAAAAATATAAGTACATGCTGTATTGCTTTTAAATGTGGATTTTATGAATACAGATATGTATTTTAAATGCTGTACTCTGCTATGTGTATAGGATTAGACAGAAACATAATTCTACCTTCCCTACATACATGAAGAGTGACAACACTTCAGAGTTCCTAACCAGCCCTTCATTTCACAGACATACAATTGGCCTCTTCTGAGCTGCAGCCATCTCACAACAGTAACTCTAATATGTTATATGTATTCTACAATGAGAAGATTTTGGGAAATATACATACTTTTCACATTTCTTAGATGTCCACACTAACTTCCTGAATTTTGCAGTCTACCCTCATTGAGGTAAGTCTCGTCCAAAGCACATGGGCTCTGAGAAGTAAATCTTGGAGTTCTGGCACACCTATTTCCTTCCTAGTAATCATACTTGTCCTCTATACATCCACCTCTTTCATTCCTGAGCTCTCTTTTTTTGGAATTTCCTTTTTTCTTCATTATGTGTGATTCTCACAAGTTTCATTTTATGACCTAGATATAATGCAGAATAATTCAAGATGCTACTGTATTAAACAGTAAAGGATATACAGTCATTTCTGGTTTTAACTGCAGACAGTGGTAATTGTGAAATGGGATGAACTAAGCTTTAGTTGGTCAAGCATATCTAAATAATAACAGCAGTAATTATTAATAATAAAAATAATAGCCTTCAAACACATCGCAACACAAAAGAAAGACTTCCTTAATATAAGAGATCTTTGAGCAATTAGGTTGAAGATTACTTTTTTCCAGGTGGAAAAAAAAGTAAAGAGACAAACATCAAGTTTCACATTTTAAGAAAAATCCCAAGCCCAGAAGCCAAAAATAAATTTAAAAATAAACAGAACGCCATATTTATCTTTGTGCATCAACTTCCTATGCCTTCTGAAATCCTTTTACAAAAAAGTCCTCTAATTTATACAAGACAGAGTGAGACAACTCACTGCTAATATGGCTTCAAAAAATTATCTTTTTTTATCTTGTGTTTCTGACAATACAGGGATATTTCTATAGGGCAGGACTACCTTATTATTTAAATGTCTACAACAGTCTGAAACCTAGATATACAGGGCTTAAATACATCACTTTCAGAGGGTTATTAAGCTCCAGCATTTGCAAAGATTTATCAGAATAAATATTTTCAGCCACATTATAGTTCTGCATATTTCTGTTAGATGAAGTTTCAGGTTGAGTAGGTTTCCAAATTAATTTATTAACATTCAATTCCATTGGCTAAACCAAACTTGCCTGAAGAGAAAGTTGGCCATGCTCCCTGCCTGCTACACTTGGGAGTATTTTAACAGAAGCAGGGTTACTAGAGGAGATAAATTGAGCTTGAATGCTCCAGAAGTTTGTTTGGCATCACTGAAATGCCTCTTCCATTGTACCCTGGGTCCTGCCTCCCATGAGAAAATGTACCAAGTTCTTTTCTTTTATCTTCTCTTTCTTTGGCCTGCATTTCATAATTGCCCTCACAGTACTGAAGGATCACAACCTCCCCTGGGTAGGATAATTTTTAACACAGAGATGTAGCAATACACAGCTACTTAAAGGCTCTCTGTTGGCAAAAGAAAAAAAAAGCATATTTGGTTGAAGGAGGGGATGAATATCTATAGATTGTATTTCTATACATACAATGAAGTAACACATACACATTTTCTTAGTGTTCCTTTTTCATAATTGACTTGTTTTCAAACACTGACCCCCACGTCCTCCAAGCTGCACAAAAACCCCAGACTCACTGTAGTGCACTGGAACTCATCTGATTCTATCAAGGTGAAAACACATATTCTTAAACAGCTTCAGTTACCAAAAATACAAAACCCTGAACTACATTTTCGCAATATAAAGAACTTAAAATATATAAACGAGGTTTATCTATAAATTTATCTGTTTTTTCTCTTTGTTCATAAGCTACTACTCATACTATGTAAATAACAAGACTCTGCTAGCACAAAATCATGGAATCATAAAAAACGTGAATAGTGTCAAGGAATTACAATAATGTTGACTAGAGCCAGACAGAGAGTAATAAGAAGTGTCACTTCCAGTATTACAATAATTTTACGGAATCATGAGAAAGAACTAAGCACACACTTCATTTTCTTTGGATAGGATGTATACAGTACATGCCCCTAAGGAAGTTCCATTCCTTTTCCCCTTAAACAGTATTCAGTCCTAACACTGTCTCTTTACCTAACACAAAGTCCATCCCATCAATTTCTATTGTATAGCCACTGAAACAGTGGCTATACATAGATTACACAGATACATAGATTTTCATAGATGCATATACAGTAAAGTTTTCTTTGATGCTGCTTAGCATCACGCATTGTTGATGGTGTCAGTGTCACTAAACACTAAGATAAAAATAGAAGAAAAATCACTCACAGTCATTGATAGACAGCAACCTTTCAGTCCATAATTGGCCATGACAGAGAAAAAACGAACTGTACCACATATACCTGACCTCCACCTTGAATTATTTAAATCATCGTGGTGAAAAAACACTGCAAGCACATTAACAGAAATACAGTTCACATAAAATGAGTTTAGAAAGCCTAAATGACAGGAAGGTGAGCATCCATTGCTCTTGTGCAGCTTTTGCTGTGTTCTGAGCACAGTCCTAAGCATCTCCCAATGTTTCTTATGGCTCTGGCTGCAGAAAGGTTGAGTTCCCTCTCCATTCCCTACTCTGTCAGCACAACAGCCATAATCTTCCACACCAGCACAAATTATAAACAATAGAAAGCACTGAAATGAAGACTTTCATGTGACTGTGTCAAAAGACAAGACGGCAGCAATTGCTCCTGGAAGAACAATGCATCTTAACCACACACAGAATGGGAGCCTCAACCCTTCAATTTAGCTTTTCTCTCACGTGTCTCACACTTTCAACTATGAACTAATCAAACTAAAAAGGCAGAGGGAGAGAAATTGTCATTTCTATTTTTAAATACAAAGGAGACAGTCAGGTACTATCAAGATGAAGGCTAGCAAGATTGACACAGTTAGGATCTAACAATCATGTCTAACAGTCATGTTGGTTAAGGTAGATATATACACCAATATAGGTCTTCTCCAGCAGATTTGCATAGTATGTTTCTGTTCAAGAAAGACAGTGTGAATAGTGTATTTCATTAAGATGTTCTGTAATATTGTGGCTAGCCTGCTAGTGGAATATTGCCAGATTTTTAATATTCTTGGTATTCTTTTTCATCATAAAAAAGAAAACTTAGTATCTTACAAAAATTTTTGCAAAATGTTCTGTCTCCTTCTCACAGCATGAAGCAAGCAGGAACTCAATGTTTCTGAGTCTACATATTAATTTTATAATTAAAAAATGAAGGGTGTCACCAGGGTTACCAATTACCTAATACACTTATGAAAAGTATGACTAGACAGGCCTATAAATAAAGGTCTCATAAAAACGCATAGACTTATTATAAATAAGCACATTTTGCATTCAGAAAACTTCATTAAAAAATCAGAGAAGAGTGCTAAGAGTCACTAGTGGTTCTGACACTGAAGAATCTCATTTTCTTCATCTGGCATTTTCATCAACTTCATATTGCATTTTAATGAACAGAGTCTCACCCAAACAAAAATGGCTGGACTTAGTTATGTTCACATAAAGAAGCACAATAGCCCAGGATAATTTGTTGTTGTGGACGTAACTAATACTTTAGACAACTGAAATCAATGTGTCTTGCAAAAACAGGTATTTCACTAAGTCTTTACAATACCAAAGTGTAGGGACACTAGTAAGTAAGATACAAAAAACCAAACTGAATGCAAAGGATTTTACTAAAAAAAGTGACGCTATAATGTGAAAGGAAACTATGGAACTAAAAATGAGATAAAGAGTGGAGTTCTTTGAAAAAAATTGTGAGAAATTACCTTGTAGCAAAAATAAACAAAAAGCCCTGGTTCATAAATATGCTACTTGATGATGGTTTAAAAAATAATTAAATCATAACTAGTATCAATACAGAGTAAAATCAGAATATCATATTGCAAGAACTGAATAGCCTTCGAGGACCAAAGGATAGTAATGCAATAGCACAAAGACAAGGTCAAGCATTCTGGGAACAGGACAAATTTTGACTGTAATTCTACTAGAGAATCATCAAGTCAAAATAATAGAGCAGGAGAATGTGACCTGGATGTATTAATCAATTGGAATGAATACAACCTGTCAAAGAGCTACAGCGGACAAAAAGGCATATGCAATCTGGCTATATCAAGGGATGAATTTTCAGTAGAGATGGGGCTGTTTTACAAGAAACTGGTAAAATTTTGTTTGGAGCTCAGTGAATAGTCCTGTTCACCTGTCATAGAAAATTCATTGTGGAATTTAAGCTCCAGCATGTGCAGGGGAAAGCTACAAGAATAATGACAGAAGTGAGGAGAAGACAGTACAAAGAGGATACCAACACAGGCTTGTTTAATTAGACTAATAAAATGAAAGCTGAGAGGCAGTAACCACTGTCTGTAAACAAACCACAGATGTAAGAAAAAAGGAGAAAAACTCTTGAGCTTAGGCAACAGTGGCACACAAGAATTGGTATTAACAAGCAGTGCTGGGAACTAGAAGCCTTCATCATCAGGTAAACAATATGCTGAATGGTTTTTGCCTGCAGTAATCAAGGCAAGGAACATCACAGGAGCAAAATGCTTTTTTTGTTTGGTTATAAAAAATACTGCTGTTGCAGAAATCCAAAAGACATCACTAGTCCTCTTTTTTTCTATAGGCCTGTGCCTTACTCATATTCCAAGCTCACACACCACTTTTCTGTCATTTCTTTCACATCTTCTCTTTTGTACATATTGTGGGGAAAACCATTTGCACATGCTTCCCTACAAAATCTCCTCACTCTGAGGTATTCCTCAGTTTGAAGTCTCTAGCTGAAAGGCTAAAACACCAATCTTATCTGACATAACCACTATTGCATCTAAAGGTGCAGAGGTGGTTTGGTCAGGTTCTCCTGTAAACAAAAACTTAGGGTATTTTTGATGTCTGCAAGACATTCCAATGCAGCAGCACCAGACAACAACTTTATAGCTCATGCTGTTTTGCATAATTAACCAGTTTGCCAATTCCAGCTTCTTCCCCTATCCTTATATTGTAATCCCAGAGAAAGCCAGCAATAAACTAACAGCTGTTCCGTATTGCAATGTAAAACAAACTAAATCAACCAGCCAGGCACTTTGATCACACTATTTAATACAAGCAAGCTCCTGGCATTGTGAGCACCTTATATAAGGATTTCAATCTTTCTAGAAACACAACTTTGTCATGCAATTTGTCATTACATACAAAGACTGTATTATACTGATAATAAATTTAATTCTTTAAATGCTAAAATTTTTAGCATTTGCAAAATAAGGTCCCAATTTAAAGCTAAATAAATAAATGAGGGCGCATAAAAGTTGAAAACAGTGTACTAGCTGTTTAGTAACTTTTCACAAATAGAAGCAGCTGAGATCATGCAACCCAACAACTACAGGTACCTGAGAAAAGCTTGATTTGCGCTGTTGCTATCTGTATCATGCCTAAGTATGTTCAATTTAGTCCATATACTAGATCTGTAACACTTATTCGAACCTACACATAGCAACCCAGCAAGGCACCTATTATTTTCAAACAGGAGGGCAGAAGACTGTAAAAACACTGCTTGTTCTACCTAAAAGTTGCACATTATTCTAATAAAGAGTATTCCCTATGAAAAGACACGTCCAGAAATCCAAGCAGATGAGCAATGGTCTTCCTCTAATATGACCCTTGATTCATCTAGCACATGAGTTATTTGCATTAGTCTGGCTAGCTTATGAATGTGCATCCAGCAAGACAGATGCACAGGGAAATCTCAAATCCCTGGTGTTCAGACTCTTCAAAATTCTCTACCCAGTCAGCTGTAGAAAAGCAATATATCCTAGAACAGTGAAGACACAGGTGGAAGACTATACTACTTAAAAGACTGCACCACCAAATTGGCATGTATTTTTGCATTTTAGAAGTGGATGGCAATAGAACTGAATATACCTAAACAGAGAAGTGTATGCTTAGTTACAAAAGTGAACTACACAAACCACTGATACAAACACAATCTTTATGTGCTGTTCAGGGCTGGCAGAAAAGGCGATGAGCTCTTTACCTAGGGATGGGGAGGTATTTTCATTCAGTATGAAAATAGGACAGACTACTTAATGCCTAATCCTGTATTAGACCTAAATGTCACTTAAATTGTGCGACTTGTTTGCCTAAGTCCCACCAGTGTTATATTACTCATATGAACAGTTACTTTTCCTTCCAGTTCACTAGTGCTTGTGCTTGTAGATAATGCACTAACACACTAATCTTAATTACTACTGTTATTGAAAGCCCACTGCCAGTTTCTGTAGGCACTTGAAGACAAATTTAGCTTGGGCAATTATGGTTTCTTATAACCATATAACCTGGAATAACATTATTCCACTGTTAGCTTGGTTTACTCCCTTTCAGCTAAATTCAGTCTCTGTGTCACCATACTTCTTCTAATGAAAAAATCCTAACCAGCGTATACATCATTCATTTCTAGTAAAGCATACCCATCTCCATCTACCATGTGGTTAAGTCTGATGCATGCATACAACAAAAAGAAAATCATATTAAGGAATGTAGCATGCTGATCAGGGAGGGAAAACCAAATGTAAATACCTAGTCACCACAACCAAGAAGGTAACTTGGAAGGGAAGGTGCTCCTTGCTGCTTCAAGAGCTACATTCCTGGGGAAAAATAGCAAGCTGCTGCTCTTTCAGGATTAGGTATACACTTGGAAGCCTCTCTGCATGGATGATATTGATTTGGAGGCATTCCCTATGGAATGGCCATCTGAAACATTATAATTAGACTGAGCAGCATACATGCTGGATTCCTTTTCAACTCTGCCAGCATGCAGCCCTTCATCTATAACCAGAATGTTAGGTATCTTTGGCAATGAATGACCTTTCACTGTGAGATTTGTCCTTTCAGGCTAAAACGCATTCTCTGCCTAAACGTATTTCATCTTCTTTGGAAGTACACAATAATCTCAGAAGACACCAGCATTTCCACTGATTCTCTTAAAATCACTCATTTGACAAGAAATACTTGATTACTGAAGTTACTTAATTCATTAACATTATGAAGGATTCCATGACAACAAACAAGATATTGGGATTCATGGATTCCATGACAACAAAGAACATAAAATAATAATTTAAATGAAAATGTTATTCTTA
Organism: Muscicapa striata striata; assembly: GCA_030060385.1. Classification (NCBI taxonomy): domain Eukaryota; kingdom Metazoa; phylum Chordata; class Aves; order Passeriformes; family Muscicapidae; genus Muscicapa; species Muscicapa striata. The sequence goes on from JAREIS010000326.1 coordinate 942,365, forward strand.
GAAATGGTCACTTTTAAGTTACGTTTCAAAAGTAATACCATCACTAATTTTCTGTTTCATTGTCATTTTTCCTTCAGCTGCAAACCTGAGGAAGACATTCCTGTTAGTGGAAGAGCTACAAAAAGACAACATGTGATTTTCCTATTGCATAGTTTGTCCATCAGTTTTGAAAACTACCAAGAAGAGGGACTTTATTTTAATGGTACAGTCTTTGAAAAGACAGGAAGATTGAGGGAAATGTCAAAAAATAATACAGCAAACTTCTAAATTAAACGTGACATTGAAAATCTAGTAATTATTTCTGTAGCTTTTTCCCTAAATTCCTAAAGGACATCACAAATTTGTGGACAGAAAACATGAAAATACCAATATGAGAGAAAACAACTAAAAAAATTAGTATTTACACAAGACCAAGAGCCACAAGGTTAAAAACACAAGCCATACATGTGCTCTGCCCTATGGAAATCCAACTAAGCACTTACAGTTATTTAAATCACAGTATGGATCTGTAGGGTATCAGGAGCTGCAACATTCACCCTCTGGTGGTTTCTTCCATTTGCTTCAATTTCTCGGTGACATAAGAACTGTGTAATACAACTTCAAGACAGCTTTATCTGACTGCAGCATCTGTTAAAATTGTCCAAGTTATTAATATCCACTAGCTACTTGTGGCTACATATAGGACAATCTCAAACCAGCTGCCTAAAAATATGTATCTGCACCCCAAGATGACAGCCTTATAACAGATTGCTTTTTTTTGTTCTCCTTTCTAAGTGTAATTTGTTCCATCCAAAAATCATACTTGAAATACTCCAGCAAAATGTTCTGAGAAACTGTCTACATCTCCATTACAATTTTCAAGTTCCACTGCTTTCCTCAAGGTACCTGAGTATGTATCACCTTATGTATACCACTTCAATACTCAGCTTAAATAAAATCTATTACTTTCAGATGAACTTACGGCACAGATAAAATGACAATTTATTACAAACAATAGAAACCCACAGGAAAGTTCTCTGGTTTACTGCTATTCTACCCAATAACTTAGCACAAGCCCATGACCAGAAAAAATTCATAATGTCCTTCTTCTGCAAGACCAACATGACTACCTGTGGTAGAGTTCAAATCACAATTACTAAATAGATCATGGTTCAATATTTAGCCTGAAGTAAAACATGTATTAATTTCACTTTTCCTTTGCAATACTCCTTTTCTTCAAGCTGGAATATAAAAGGAAAAATCTCATTTCAGAAGTAGGAAGGCTGCTCCAAACAGAGCTGGGTTAAAGCACAGAAAACCACAAGGCAGAGTAGGTCTGCAAGACGTCACCTGGCAGCACAGGAAGCACAACTCCCTCACTGGGATGAGGCAGTTGTGTAAACAGTGTAAACACTACCTACAATGACTGACCAGGACTATCCCTCTGATGTAAAGACTGGCGTGACACTTCTGAGACAGAAGAGAAGGGAGATGAAAAATATGCTGCAAACAGCATCCAGACCAGTAACCTTAAATCACAGCCCTTGATCTAGATTACACTGTGTGATAACAAATAAAGGTATACTGCACAATACAAATCAAGTGCATTCAATACCTCCTGCTTTGTGGATGCTTCTAAGGAACGCTTCCCTCCTAGGATTCTTTTTTTGAAAACATAAGCATCATAAAGATTTTTCTTCCCTACAGTTCGTATGAAATTTAACTTGGAAGCCATGAAATTTGAGTAGGAGCACCATACCGTTCCTTAGAGAGAAAGAAAAACTAACTAAACAAAAAAACTCTAAAATCAAAAGCTTGTTTCCTAATAAAATATACCATGGTATTAAATTCCAACAAATACTTCATTAATAAGAAGCTAAGCTGGAATAAGATGCATAAGAACACAACGCAATTAAAATTAGTATTGTACTGAACATTGGATGTCCTTGGTGTATTTTAATAGATTATAAATTTTAAATAGAAATCTACTTTATAGTTAATTGTACACTCTTAATAACACTGTTAGTAGCAGCATTGTGAAAGTTAAAGATATAATTCTAAAATGTCCACATGAAACTGAAAGTAACTCCCAGAAAAAGTCCCTTTTCCTATGATTATCAGGCTTATGAAGTATTTTTAATATTTTATTCTCGTTGCAAAATTTCATGAAGTATTTCCTTTCCCACTCTCTATAGGCACTGTGAAAGCTTCAAAGAATGCAAAAGCTTCAATGGATATTGAAGCTGTGTTCTTTCAAACAGAGTTCTGAAACTAATTAAGCTGAAATACTGTAAAAGATGCTACAATAGGAAAAAGCTGATGAATCCATAAGTGCATTTCAACTGGGTTTGCTGTGGGGGAATATTTTTTCCAACATAGCAGCCACTGCTTACAGGCATTTAGAAATTTGTTAAAATAATTGGAAGAACTAAGTAGGCCACTGTATGCATTTGTGAAAGGCAGATACCAAGATAAGAAGCTTAGGTGTATGTTGCTAAACCTGCTTGAAAGTGGCATTGCTTCATATACTGCTGCTTTGCTTCTGGAGTCAGTGCAGGCGCTGAAGTCTCACACTTTGATAAGAAACCAAATTCTAATTCTGCTTTACATATCTTAAACAGGAGCATTTTAAACACATCATTCTCTCTCTTTCCTTTATTTTGTGGGTCTAGATGATAAAAGTTCACTTTCTACTGCTTTACCACCTGTGGTGTAGTGACAGTAATGGCTAAAACAAGGAGAAAAAACATTTGTCTGAAACAGGCAGTTCTTCATTGCACAGAGGTGAAAACATGAATACCAGTTTTCCAGACTAAAACTGCCCCTTTTATCTGCAAATAATTAGGTGCACTAAAGTAAATGGGTTGTACATGCAGTTTTCTTTATGTATTGTTCAGTACTTCCCACGTAAAATTCAAAATTATAGTATGTAAGAAGTCACTCATACCTAAACCAGTTTTTACACTTCACAAGGTTAAACACAATTAAATGCAAATACAAGAAAGTCAAAGAAATCAGACAATAGATGCTTGTTGGGTTTATGAAGGCCACACGTGCCATGAATACCCACTTTGATGTGAACCTGAGCATTGTTTAAGATTTGTTTTTAAAAAATGGTAATACTGAATGGTTTATTATTTATTTTTCAAGGAAGGTAGCTGAGGTCTATTTTCTCAATATTGTCTTGATACAATACTACAAATTTATTTATTTTTAAAAGACTATATTATTCCACAAGAACAGATTTTTACATGTAGGTTATTTGCACTTAAAAATGCCATCACTTATAATTGTAAATAAAAATGGAAGAATGCTTGCATAGCTATCCAGCTATGTTTCAGTATTTTATCCAACTTCCAGGCATTATGATGCTCAACTGATCAAACGTTTCTTAACAGATTTTATAAACACATTATTTCTTTCTTGAACCAAGTCAGAGATAACATACAAACAGAATCTCTGATCTGAAAGTTTGAACTTTTTAAAAAGCTGGAATAAATCCTCATCTGAATTTTACCATTTTTTACCCATCATTTTCTTCATAAAAGAAAAGTCCTGTATTTTCCAGAAAATAATTATTCCTTATGAGTAACCTAGTTATAGCTACATGGATGTCAACATTAAAAGAAATACTGCAAACAAATATGCAGGTTGTCGTCTTTCTACCTGGCAACCATGGTAAAGAACAAGAAAAGGCACTTAGGTTTCAGTTCAAAAAGAGCTCATCCCTTTTCAGAGGAAATGAAATCTAAGATTCTCGCATTAAACCTTTGAGAATAAAGGCAAATTGAAAAATTAATGTTAAAAATACCAAAGCTTGCAGCACTATAAGCACTTGATGTAAGTGTTGTGTGGTCTCCCAAAATCATGTCTTCTCACACTGAGCTGTACAGAGCAAGCACTGAACAAATATTAAATTAGGGCAAAACATTCCAGGATTCTCAGGTACGGTGTTTTTCAGAAATGTCCCCAAGCCCAAATGTAGTGAAAGAAGCAGAAGACCAGTGATGCAAACACTACTTTAGTCCTCAATGCCCAATGACCTTTCTTAGGATTGGGTTGTTTTTTCATAAAAGTACTTCAATAATGCAATATTCCAGCAAATGTGGAAAAAAAACCCCACTTTTATTTTGTAAAAACATGAAATACTTCAAGCTCAATTTAACAAATTCATAACAAACACCAAGTCTAAGCATGAAGACACCCTTTCTGTCTTCATTTTTAGGCTTTGCTTTAAAATCATTCTGTGAGTTTATACAAAAACAAGTTTTATCACTTAGAGAAAAACTTGGCAACTGTGAGGAACCACGTGTATACTTGTTCCTCTTACCGTTCTTTCCACCCTACAGGCTGAGTTAATCAAAGTCAAGACACTTCTAAATGTGCACAGGGGACACACTTGAATTTTATGACAAAGGAAACTAATTCGTAGTGTGTTTATAATACCCTATGATCTACTAAGTTTGTCTTCAATAATGAATGGGGGTCCACAACTTCAGCTTGGTGCTACCAGACTTGCCAACCACTACAGTAACACTAATAAGGTAAAAGCTCATACTGTTTCTTTAAAACCTCTAGTGGTAATTAAAACAACTCCTGATTTAGAGTCTAATTAAGAAACAAGATAATGGGATAACAAAAGTTCTATTTAAAAAGCTTAACGTCTTCAGTCTGAACTCTCATGTCACTTAACAGACTGCACTGCCAAGCCTCATTATTGGCTCCTGCATACTTGTTTTTATATGTTCCTTTCCTGTTGCAGAAGGAGGAGTAGCTGATTTTTTTTAACCTCCTGAAGCAAGAAAATAAAAATAATCCAGAAGCTCAGTGGTAGGTGTTCTGGTTTGGCATCTTTTAGCTTTCTTCAGAAGCATGACTGAGTATTTTGCAGTGGAATAAGTCACACACAGGCAAATGACACCCAGTATTTTTACAGGAGAAGCTTTGTAGGTCATGCGTTCAAAGAATTCAAACTTGCTCCCTTTTGCTCTCCATTGTTTTTGTCTTTTTCCACTCTATCCACCACAGCTCTGGGACATTGCATGAGTACTCCAAGTTATTATCACTGGGCCAGTCAGCACACATCATAGACATACCTGTACGCTTTATAGAGTATCATCCTAATGAGGATTTGGCATCTGTAATGCCTATATTATAGTAACAGAAATGAGTTTTTGCACTTAGACTTATTTTCTTTCAAATCACATTAAAAAAATCTCCTGGTTTTGCTTGCTGCAGCAGGGGGACACAATCAGTATTGTAACTCTTTGCAGTTTCATTGGTTTAAACACAGAAGGCAAATTTATGTCTACTCAACTAATTACATTAACCCATTACTCGACAAAGTGATCTCTGTGGATTCCTTACAGAAAATCATGCAGGGAAAATCCTAAAATATAGCAGAAGAGAATTCCCCGTGGTTTCCTCCACAATTAATTCAATGCAGAATTAGCAAAATTGATTACATATCAAGTCATGGCTCACCTCGCTGCACAAAGCCCAATTTTAACATTTTCAATCAAAACAATTCAGTACTTTTATTATTTCAGGTTTGTGTTGGAAAAACAAGCTGAAATGGCCAGAGGTTCAGGGTAAAATTTATGAAGCCAGAACAAGTAACAGAATCTCAGACAAGGAAATAACAAATTTTCAGAGCTAAAATTATTTTATCAAAAGGCCATAATTGAACCTGACAGCCTTGACACGGCTTTAGAAATCGTCACCTAAATTTAAAGTGATAAGCAGGTTAAAATAATAAATACAAATAAAGAAATAGCGGAAATTTTTGGGAAAAAAATTCAATATTGCTTTCTGTAAGATTTAGTTCTCCTATTTTTGCCTCTGTCCTGCTATGTATGAAGGACAGAAACCATCAGAATTGTAGAGCTCTAATTTTCAAGTGCAAGATTAATTCAGGGTGTTCTATCCCATAGCAGTGTGTTCTGGAGTATTTTCAGGTAGTGTTATCAAAATAATCTGCATGCCACTGATTTAACCCTGAAGGCAGCTGACAGGAGGTTCCATCAATATGTAAATTATGGTTTTCTACCAATGAAAAATTACAAAGCTCCAGAACCTACTCTTTGCTGTAACAATCTATCTATCCTATCTATCCTCAATGCAATGTAAAAGCATTTAACAACAGCAGGGTATCTCCCAGCCCTCCCCAAGTGCTGTCCACATTTTGTCACACTGTAGGCCTATTGAAGTGGCAATTTTTCTTATGTATATGCATCATCACAATGATTGCTCAATTTCCAGTGAAATTTGAACTCAGAAGCAAAGTAAGTTCTCAGCAAGATACAAGCTCAGTTAACACCACCACCACCACAGTCTAGCTAATAATTGTGATCTATGCCCATCCACAACAGAAAAAACACTTTCAAAACACATATATGTACTAACAATTTGCTATCACATACTGTGGAGATCAAACTTTATTCTAACTGACTTGCAGGCTTCCCCCAAGGCCACAGAAGTATTTTCCATGGATACAGTGGTCTGCACACAGAACACTTTTTTACTGTCCACTCTTCACCTTTTCTTCTTGAACATTTTGTCTGATCTGCTGCTTCAAGAAAAAAAAAAAAAAAGCCCTGAAGATAGGCTAACACAAGCACTGAGTCTATTTGCCTTTTAACAAACAAAACAAATGTGCCAAAACCACTATTACAGATGAATGGAGGGGCCAGTTTTTTGTTGTTGGAAAGAAGGCAGGGAGAAAGAAGAAAATATGTTTTCTTTTTTTTTTTTTTATTATAGCTCTTGAAAATCAAAAACATATATGAAATCACAAACTCCATTATCACAAGCAAGCAATTTATACTGCAAGCCATTTTGGTATCTGAAGAGGATCAGACAGTTATTAAGGAACTTTCAATGCAGTCATGTTCTTTGCAAAACAGCACACAGATTATTTTAGCTGTCATTACAGTTCAAGTGTTGCCACTAGGGAAAGCAGAAACATTTTGCTTCATTTTGTTCCTTTAGTGTGGTTTTGCTGGAAAAAAAAGGAAGTTTAAATTTTATCTCTAATATAATATACAACGATAAGAATAGCTTAAGCTTTTCTCACCATTTTCAACTCATGTTTCACTCATTTGAAAAAGCTCAATTTTCTTAACCTGGGTCTCTGCATTTTTTCTCCCTTTAGACCTATTTGGAGTTGTGAAGAGGTCCATCTCCCATTTAAGTCTTTTATTTTATGGTACTGCTCTATTTTTAAGACTTAAATGTTTCAGTCAAATGAGACATTATGGTAGAAAATAATTGTTGTGATCTGTTTCTCTGTGTTGCTTAATGAAGTAAAAAGGAAAGTTGCATAGTAGTTTGGCAGCCTTGCTGGCCGTGAAATGTCATTAAGTAGGAGATGGCAAGTTTTATCCATGCACCTCTGACTACTAAATTCACAAAACAAACAGAAGGTTTACCATGGGAGGTAGAGAGAAACCAGGCAATATCCTCAAGTCACTCTTCCAGTTAAACAGCACGTGGTTACTAAAATTGCTATGGGAACATGGGAGTTCATCAGAAACACAATTTTAGATGTAAAATGTTCCTTAAGCTTTTACATTATACTACTACTACAAAAAATGAAAACAAAACCAAGGAGTAGGGTCCTGCGCGAATATAATAAAAAAAACTAAAACATCCGAAACAGTGTAATCATAAAATCTTTTATGTAACTCTTGTTGCTAAGCTGTAGCATTTGATTAAGGAAAGAAAGTCTCCACATGTCCCCGACAGTGCCCTACTTTATTTGATTTTAACACATTCTCTAATTGCTACTGAAAAAAAGAGGCCACAGCAAAAGGATAAACAAAAGAGAACTGTTTTGAGTCACTGTGGCATACAATTATTCTGTTCAATGGACTACCCCTATGATTTTGGACAGCAGTAATATAATATTCGGGTATCTCCACAGTGCACAAAAATTCTGCTCCAACTTCTATCCATGTTTTATGATTCATTGATTATCACACTGTATAAATAAATAAATAAATAAATAAACAAACAAACAAATAAATAAATAAAAGCCCCTTTAATTTAAATTACTGCCTGCCACATTATTCACAGTTCCACTAAACCACAATGTCCTGTTTACAAATATTGAAACTTGGGAAACAAGGGCTTATGCCTTCAAAACACCAACTAAAAAGCATTTTCAGGACAAAGTAGAACAGTGTTTCTCAACAGACAGCTATAACACCACCTCCACAAATGTATTTAGATTATGTACCACACTCATAGTAACTGTTGCACTGAGGAAATCATGGTTCTCTGATTCCTGCAAAAAGGCCAAAATGTGGCCCAGAAATCAATATAAATGTCAATTATTAAAACTGATGTTCCAAATGCAGAATTCAGGTTACTTAGGTTATTTGGATTACATAAATCTGGTTCCTGAAAATAAAAATTAAGTGTCCCAACCTAAATATGGAAGCAAGAAAGAAAAAGGTATTTGTTTTCTATGTAGCATGTTTCTTTCTGCTTGCTGCCATTTACCCTATTAGGACTGTCCTTTAAAGGGATATGGGTGAACGGAGCGGTCATCTGAAATTTTTATGGCTTTTCCAAGGTCATGGGTATTATGGACACAGTGTAATAAACTAGATCAGTTGGATTGATAAAGCACAAGGAATTAATTAATCCCTTGCCCATAAAAAAATTAATCAAGAAAAAGTAAATAACATACAGAAGCTTTTTACTGTCAACAAGAAAGCCATTCATCAAATGATGATGTAAAAAAAATACTAGAATAATACATAATACATCCTGATCTGTAATAAATTATTCAAATAATTATGAATATGTCTACAATCCAAAGACCTGAAAGACAGGACTACTAGTTTAAATCTAGTCTAAAAACTTTGCCTAGTCTTCACTTTTATCAGAAGTTACCACAACTCACATGCCACAAGAAGCTGTAAAAAAGTTCCTGCTCTGACATAGGCACAAACAGCCACTGTAAATGCAAATATTATAGAAAGCAAGGCAACACATGGCAGGCATTTTAAGATTTCTTCAGATTATCCATCTTCTATAAAACCTTACTTACAACATATAGCCCCAGTGAGATTCAAATCTAAAGTTCCATTTACACCGTTTTAACTGTGCCATAAACATCATGACTGTCAAAATCCAGTTCTTTACTTGCCCACCATGTTGTTCTGCATGTCCTATTTGCATTGCTGAAAGTAAAACAAAGGAATAAGCTCCAATAATACTGTCCAGAATGGTTAGAGCACAGGATTAAAGACAATAAAAGCATGTGTGATTTTTTTTTATTTTAAATGGCCATGTCTCAGACATATTACTTCTGAGAATCGGACCGTGTAAGAACCGTTCAGAGTCCATCAACTGCTACAAAACACATCACAAATATCCTTGTTCCCTTCTGTTCACAAGAAGCAGAATTAAGATACCCTGCTTCCCAGGAGACAGTGCTACTCCTGAACTTACCACCAATGTGCAGCACGACCTTTTGCTAATATTTTACCTCTGTGAGCATTAGTCTATTTCAGATTACAGAATTCAGGTTGGTTGTTCTGGTTTGGGTTTTATTGTTTTGTTGTTTTGGGGTTTTTTTAACTTTTAAGAATTTAAAAATAGGAATAACATAGAAAATTTAACATCAGAATCTATTACTTTATACAAAAATATATTCTCAGAAAAAAGTGGTCCCATCTCTAAATCACAAGAGCATTAAGAGAGAAAAAAAATAATACTTCAATTCCTCCTTCTGAAGGAACATTTTCCAATTGTGGCAAAAATCTGCTATCATGGCTGCAAGGAATTTACAAATGCTTCTCTTATTTACACACAAAGTTAAAAGAAACCTACCACTAATTTAAGACCTTCCAAGGGAAATTAATCATATATATAAGTTACCTATTACAACAATGTATTTTCTCCACACAGGACACTGCAGAGTTTGGAAAGGAATATGCAGTAAAATTAAGATCAACATTTCAAATGTTGAAGCTTTGCAGAGATAGAAAATTAATTAATTTTAACATTTAACCTTCAGGCCTCCCTCACCAAATCATACATTGCAAAATGCAGAATCAGATTACTGGCTCACAGAAGAAACATAAAAAAGTTTCCTTAAAATACTACTCTGCTTATTGGTACTAAACAAACTTAAATCTCTAGTATTACTCAAGTAAAAATAAACTAAGTCAATAATCATAAAGAGTCACAAGAGATCAGGATCCAGGTTTCAAACTGTTTGTTTTTTAAACTACAAACTACATGCCCAGAGTAACTGCAACCAAAAATACAGACCCAAATGCTATTGTCATGTAACATTAAATATAGGATACCACAGAATTTGCACTCTAGGCACAGAACAAGTATTGCCTTTGGTCCTTTATCCTGTAAATAGCTTTTACCTCATTTTGGTGCTCGCTCCTGTCAAACTGTCCCCTACTGTGCATGTTTCACATAATTACCATAATGCCAGGCTATGCTAACTATCATACTACTGATTAATGTTTGACATAGGTCCCAAATCTGCCAGGTTATGAGCTACTTGTTATTTTCCACTATCTAATAGAGACTGAGTGATTTTTAATGAGAATCAATTTCATTGAAGAACTCATCTGTAATGCTATAGGTTTTTGGTTTTTTTTACATCTCCCATTAAGCAGCATTCCTAATGAAAATTCAGTTGGACATCTTAACATAAAACTCAAAATGGAAAATGTGACCAACTGACTAGAACAGTATGGCTTTTAGAAAGAGTCAAAACACATTAGGAACCTTCCGCAAAAGGTTCGTCTTTGGAACTCACGCAATGTATCTCACTTTTCCTGTTTATGCAAAACAGAGCAGATTAAATATGTTAATCTCTTCAGCGTCTTTTTCAGAGCTCTTTAGAAAAGTCTATTTTCATTTTCATAAATGAAATCTCTGCATTACTGTGGAATAATTTACCTTGAAAATAGGCCTCAGGAGGCCATCTGGCCCAACCATCCCCAGATTCTCTGCTCAAAGCAGGGATACCTCCGCAAGTCCAAGTATTTTGCTTTACAGAGAATTTTCAACATATACCCAACAAATGTCTACTTCTCACATCTTATGTGAGGACAGCACTTTCACAGTGTGAAAATTTCTAACTTCTCAAAGCTTGAAACCATTTCTTCCAAACCATATTTAGCCATTTCCAGTAATGTTCTCAGTTTTTCCCCTCCTTGAAAATGTTACTTTAAGTACTAAATACATTGAAATCCTTTTGACAACAATCACGATAACCATAGACAAGAATCTCAGCATTTCAGTTGCAGCTGTCCTGATCACTGCAACCCTTTTTTGTCTTTTCTTAGACACTTCTATAATTTCTTTCTCGTTTTTTTTATCACTGGATATATTACAAGCAATATCGCTCTCATCCATTATTTCCTTAGCTCCCTTAGATACACATCAATTATTAGATGTGAAAACTAAGTGGTAGGTTAATTCCTGCAGCTCAAAGAGGAGTTTGATTCTCAGCTATTTATTTCCTGCCTTGATCAATTTAATACATTTCATGTCACTCTTGATCCATTAACCAAAAGTATTTTGGCTTCATTTTATCTATTACTAATTTGCCCAATATTTACTCTAACTGTGGTCCACATTGACATTTCCGTAATTCCCGTTCTTCTTCCTCTCCTGTTTTCTCCTTCATAATACATGCTGAGTACAGCCTCGTAAGCTTTTCTTTCTTATCATTGCTATTTCAAAGCTGTACCTTTTAGTTCTATGTACTTCACTTAAATATCAGGTTCTTCTTATTGTACTCTTGTATTGGCTTACGTTTGGACACAATGGAAAATTATTTTAAAACAGCTATGGTAGCACAGGATATGTTAATCTCTAAAATTTGATATAAAAACTTTATACAGACAGCTCTTTTAAACTGAATTGTTTGAGATAAAAATTATGTCATTTTAAAGTTGAGCATATGAACAATACTACTAATAACAGAAGAACAATCTAATCAAATAACACTTCAGAGAAATAAGGACAAACATGATTACCAAAAAAAAGTACTAAACAACTTCCTGCTTTTTTCATTATTTAAATATTTAGTTTTCTCTCCATGTTACTGATTTCATTAGAAAGAAAAGCCAATGCATCAACTTCAACAAATTCCATGCAAGCAATTTATCTTTCCTGCCTCTGAAAAGAATAAATTTTAATCATCCTTATCTTTGCATTAGTGGCAATACTAAAGAGACAAGCATACATATTTAAGAGCCTCACTTTTATCTACATCTGTAAAACAGAATGAGTCTTTAAACGCCTGCTAAAATCTGGGAGATGACTCTTATTTTGTGAAAAAGAAATGTTAATAGTTAAAAACAGGGCATGGCTTAAAGTTTCGTTTTCTTTGCTATATCACACCCCTCATCATGCCAATAACTCACAACCACCTGCAAATCAGCTTATTCCTTCCAATGCCAGTACAATTTTCCTTTAGATTCCACCAGAAACATAAGATCTCATAATTTCTAAAAATTTTCAGGCCATCAGTTTTGTTTTATTTTCTAATTCATTTCAGCACTTCATTTTGCAGCACAGCTTTACAAACATACAGGCACAACTGTGAGAATGTGAACTTCATTCACCCTCCACAGAAGAAAACACACACTTGGGGGTTTGATGTATTTAGAGGGAGAATCAACACAATTCTCAACTGCTAGAAGGAAAAAGGGGGTTGGCTGTGTTTTTATTTCCAAGGTTTCTATCTACAATCGTAGTTTGCTCTACTGCTTTTGCGTTAGCCTTGAAGGATACTTGACAACTGCTGACAAAGGTATCTACTTTTGCACACAAAAAAATACAACTTAAATTAAGCATCATTAAGGATTAAAAACGTCTTCAACATTCTAACAAGAACAGTCAAGGAAACTGAACCCCCCACAGTGGCTATTGTCCTTGATGCCTGTTCCAGAGGTAATCATCTCCTCTTTGGTCTAGAATTTCCTGCCCCATTTTGAACTAGTTTCCAGGCACACTAGTTTCCAGGAAGAGAACTGAGAGCAACACAGATTTTTATTGTCATATACAAACACGCGCGCACACACACACACACACACACACACATATATATATATATATATATATATATATATATATGTATATGTATATATATATATATATATATATATATATATATATATATATATATATACACACATATATATATATATATATATGTATATGTATATATATATGTATATATATATATGTATATATATATATGTATATATATGTATATATATATATAAAACTTTTGTTAAGAAATTATTTTATTACAATCAAAAAAATTACTAGGAAAACCCTTTTGGTCATCTTACCCACCTTTCTGCTAGTATGAATGTGTCCTATTTTATACTCCCTGGAAACGTTGGGGTTTTTTATTTTCTGTAGAGCATTCACCCACCTGTGGGAATATCATCTTCTACACTATTTTATCCAGCAACTTCAGCAAGTGGAGAGAATGTAGCTGATTCCCTGTATGAAGATTCAGGGCAGGAAGGAAGCAGTGCCAAGCCGTCTTCTGCTGCAAGGTGCATTATTTTCAGCACCTGGACTATGTACTCCCCATAGTGCCCAAGAGTGCAATGTTTAATGACATCAAAGCCTGACTTTATCTCAGAATGCTCATAATGACCTAGTGTTTGGGCAAAAATCCAGGAGTTGCATGAGAAACCACTGGCAGAAATGGAACTGTAATTTTTTTACAGTTTAGGTCAATTCAACTTGAAAGGCATTTTGTGGCACAAAGTATAAGACACTTTTCTAGCTACAAAGGCTTTCTTCTCTTCACTTTTACATTCAGTAAAGATACCAGTACTCTCTAACAAAAAAAACCAAAACACAAACCCAAACGCCCCCCACAAAAAAAGTTCTAAAAACAAACAACTACAAATTTATGAAACTCCAAAAATACACACAAACTAAAAACCTCAAGCCCATAACTGAAGATAGTATTCTACCAGAAACTTAGATGCAAATAAGGAAACAGTGATTATTACTAGTTATATGTGGCAGCAGTCAAGAGCTTGTATTGAATTTATCAGACATAGCATCAAACTGAGGAATTCTATCCTACTTGAATGGCAACTCTGATGTTTGAAGAATTTAAAAAATGTTTTGGAATCTGTTGCATTTCTTTAATAGGAGAACCATGCATCTGTTCCTATGAAGATGAGATAACAAAAAGTAAGAAGGAATGGGAATGTGAAGAGGCAAAGTGATCTAGAAATGGACAACAAGGAAAAAAACATCTCAGGAATTGTTTCTCTGTAGTCAAACGGACTTTCCCGAATCTACAGAAGGCTTTCTTCCTGCCTCTAACTGCATCTTCAAATAAACCTTCTCCTCCTGATTATTCTTAAGATCTTCTAATAAAAGCAGTAAGTTCCTAGCAGTAAGTTCAGGTATTTTCAGGCAGTGTTTGCCTGAAAATGCAGTTGCTCCTGAACAAAAGACGTATTTGGTTTCACATGTGTATGGTTAGATTTTGAAATTTCTTTATTTAGGATTCAGAACAGAGGAGTAAAGATGACATGAATTCGAACTCCTCTGTGCAGTTACTGAATCCTATACTCACTTCCAGGCTGCAAAACTTCCACAACTACTAGGTATGATAGCACATCTAAATTACCATCTAAATTACGCAGCCCCCTAAGGTACAGTGTCCACCTTCCAGAAAGCTTAAGCCTGTGACTCTCGTAAAAATATCAGGAAAAATGTCTTCACTGACATGATCAGACACTGGAATGGGCTGCCTGCAGAAACAGTGGAACCACCATCCCCTAAGTGTTCAAACAGCATGTGGAACACCACATGGATGTGGCATGGGGGATAAGGGTTAGCAATGCTATCACGGTTGATTTTGATGATTATGAAAGTCTTTTCCTGCCTTAAGGATTCTATTATTCTTTAATACATTTCTCCAACTCATGAAGAAGACAAGTCAACCCTTTAGTGCTGAAGTACCTAATCAAAGAACTGTACACCAGGAGTAGAGTAGTACTAGCAGTAGAGATCCACAGTAATCTAGCTATTGGCAACCTGTTTTGCTGTCAAATTCCCAGTCTCATAACATGACCTATTTCCAAGCTCAAACATCTCCCAAATTCTTGTTTCTATTGACATTGCAAAAGAGGATAGAGAAATAATCTAGTATTTTTAACCTTTTTTAAAATCTACTGCCTGCCTCTATGCACCAGAGGTAATATAAAAAGTTGAAAATCAGGCATTACTAAAAAAGAGAGAAAGAGAGACAAGCATTTGCAGTAGCTTTGGTTCTCTTTTGCCTTTTGTATTGTCATTTCATTACTTCAAGGCTTCAAAATGTATTCTTAGTAACTGGATTTGTCTCAATATGGAAAAAATGTTTTTTCCTCTCTCCCTTGAAATCTCTTTCTATTACTGTTTTGCCACTGAATATGCATTTCTAGAAATGTGTTTTATTTAATTAGTAGTGATTTTATACAATCATACTGAACACGATTTTCTCAGAGGCTGTAGGCCATGTTGTGGGTTGTGGTTTTCCTGCACAACAGGTCATATTTCATGTATTTTAACCAGTGAAAAAGGCCACTTGTCATAGCAACTTTTAAAGTTTGTTAAACATTCATACAAAGCCAAGTGGCACAAACAGAGATGCCACACAGTTTCAAATACCAGACTCCAGTCATTGGTAAACAACAGGAAATAAGTGAAAATTGTCTCCTCTGCGTATGATTGAAGTGATAACCCACCTTATTCCACCTGAAGAGGGACTGGAAAGGGTGTCACAACATTGTTAGGCACCTGTTCAACATCAAATGCTCAGCATTGATACTGTTTGACAGCATGTACTGCGCTTTTATTGCCTCAAGCAGGACAGATGTTAGCAACACAGGAGATGCTAACTTCCTACTCTTTTAAGAACAGACAAAACTATTTCTCCAGTAAGCCAGATTTGGCAATTACATCAGTTGCAAACTGACCAAAAAATTAGCAAAAGTAACAGGAAACCAAGTCCAGCAATTCCACAAGGTGGGCGATCAAATTGCTTTTAAATTCAAAACCATGCTATTAACCCCTGAAGATGCTTGGTTTGAAACTCATTACCACAAGATTACTTTCCCTTGACAGTACCATTTTGTATCAAAATACACAAAACAATGAATTTAAAGAAAAACTAAAGCACAGGAGAGAATTGCAATGGTAAACACAAATGTAAACTGAATGCAAACGAAGAAGTGTAGGAATGCAAATGAAGAAGTGTGGGCTCCTTCTACACTGCTCTGAGCAGACCTGGTGAGATGCCTGTCACATTAAACACCTAATTAGTCTGTAATAGCCTAAGCAATACAGAACTGCTGGCAAGGTATGAACCAACAGAGTAATTGGAAATGGTCCTTCTCACCATAGTGGTTTTGAAAGGTATTTAACAAAAAGCAATGTGTGATCTGAATGGTATTGAATTGGTTTGGCAGCCACTCCTTGTCACCCATTCTCAACTGTTTTCACAGCCTCTTCTGATATGAGTATTGACATTATCAGGAAGAAAAGATAAGCACATACCTTTCCACAAGACATGTGACAGATTGTGTATGGAGGAGCAAACATGACTAGGTACACGATGCACAGCCTCAAAGTGGTCCCAAAGTGAGCTGTGGGGCCTGACCCTGGCAAGATGCAAAGGCTCTGACAGAGACCAGTTTTCCTCCTTTGGGCTGCACAGTATTTTTGATTTATTTATTTTATACAGTAATAGAATATGTAATTTCTTAACCTGAATTAACCAGTTTCATATGCAATGCCTGACTACCCTTTAAGTCAAGGTACTTTTCCTAAAATCCAGTCTAAACCTCCCCTGGTGCAAACTGAGACCATTTCTTCTTGTCCTATCACTTGCTGCCTGGGAGAAGAGACCCCCATCTGGCTATGACCCTCCTTCACACAGTTGTAAGGAGCCATCAGGTCTCCCCTTGGCTTCCTTTTTCCAAGCTGAACATCCCTAGATCCCTCAGTCCCTCCTCATCACACTCCAGACCCTTCACCAGTTCTGTCACCCTTCTTTTTGTTATATCTTGTCCACTTCTGCCTCCGTCTCCAATCCTCAAAGGCAGCAGTCAAATCAGTGTGACAGAGGAAAAGGCAGAAGAGTAATACTGGTAACCTGAGACTTGCTTTTAGAGCAAGTCCAAGTTTCACATTGATCTCTCCCTAAACTCACGCATTTCTTAGGCTACCTTATCTTTCTACCACAGAGTTAGTAAGAACAGACATGGGAGAGATGTTTTTAACGTATTTGTGAAGGTACCACAGAGCTTATTGCCTCAGTAAAAGCAGAGGGAAAAATAATGTCCAGAACTTCTGCAAAAGCATAGCAAAAGTACTGAACAAATAGGGTTATCTTCCATTGCTACACACAAATAAAAACAACAGTTAATCTGTTAAGGTACTTCATAGTTTCTGAGAATAACAGGCAAGAAAGAATATAAATGCTTGAAAATTTGCTGTGACTCTCAGGGATGTGTCTTCTTTATCTGAAAAGACTGAAGTACCAAGCCCACAAAACCAGTTCGGGGCAAACAGGAAACAAGTTTTCTAAGAGAAAAGATGTCATGAAAAACTGCATTAAATAAGAAAATCCCACCAGATCTTTCTGTTTTTCAGATTCCCAAAGGCCCTGAAGTTTAACTCTGCCTGGCAATGAAGTGGGTCACCAAGCTTAAACTTAAGTATGTGAACTATTTTTCTTCTGTTTATTGGGAGTGACAATAGTACAGTTACACATTTCAACTACATATTACAGACAAATTTACTTCTGTATAAAACAAGAGTTTAATTTCTAACTGTAGGCTCAGGTTGCCCAAGGCTGCAACCAAGTATAAATGGTCAACTGGCACTATCTTCTTCTTTAGTTCCAAGACACAGAGATAGGGAGAGAGTCCTAAGAACGTTCTGCCATGAACAGAGCATTTGATAACCAGTTAGAGGGTTTGTAAATTTATGTGATATAGTCTGTATTCATAAATTGTGAATATAGCCAGATGAAAGAAATGTAAGCATACTGTAAAGAGATTCTTACTACAATCTGGAATTAAATAATGTAAAGACACAAATTAAGTCAGATAATTAAGTACACACTGCAGTACAATTGCCAAAGATGATGGAGCCACACCACTCGGTAAATGGTTACTAAGAAAAACGTCAAACTTCTTCCAGCTTACATAACACAGGTTACACAGGCATCCATTACTGGTAAGAAAACAAAAAAGTCCTCTCAGCATTTTAAAAATTCTGGACCCCAGCTTCATTTTTTCCTTTAATTAAATGGACTTAATCAGAGGTAATAGCTATGATAGATCAAAACCAAACAGTCTAATGCAAGATTTGCTCTTCATTATAAGTGCAGAATTTCCGTCACTCATGGAAGAGCAATTAAATTTCTGTCATCTTTCCATAGTGATGTTACTACTGGAATCAAGTTATAAATTTCAGGCTCATTTTTCTGACTTGTTCCATATACTCAAAATTATACTGTCATTTTTATTACCACTCCTACAAATATAAGGAGCTTTCTCATATTCTGAAACCTCCTCTTAGGGAACTTTCCTTTTCTTAACAGCAGCACTATTTATTAGGGTTTAATTCTCAGAACAGAATTCATTTCATGATGTACACCTTGCCAAAAGCAGCAACATTGCTTATTCAGAAGCACAGAAAAACCTTGAAGCAGGACTGTGCTGTCTGAGGCTATCCAGGTCTCCAATTAACACCTCCAAATAGGAATGAAGAAACCCTTTTCTCTGAATCTAATCCTTAAACATTTTTGCATTCATCCAAAGCCTGTCCTACCTTTATTTTTCACAATTGTTAGAGACTTACAAATAAGCTTGTGAGAAAACTAAGCTCAGTTCCAGGGTGTACATACAAGGTTGGTTGTGCTCTGAGAAGGAAAAGGGTGATGGCTTCATCAGAAAAGAATGCACTTGAGAAGGAGCTGATGAATGTGGGAAGCAATCTACAATTGTTTCATCTTTGGACCTCATCAGAGCTCTTTCAGCATTATTACTTTCAAGTGTCCCCTTTTGGAAGGCCCTACAGATAAAAATAACTCCTCTATTAAAAAAAAAAAAAAAAAAAAAGCCATATAAATGCATCATTCCCAAAGGCAAGGATTGAAATGACAAATGGAAGGAGTATATGCTCAATTCCGCCACCTCCTACATCTCAGAAGTGGGGTCATACTACTAGCATCCACCAGCTCTCACTGTTGTGCCACTCCACAAATACAAATTCTTTTCAGAGAAAAACAAAGGGCAAAATTGAGGTGGAAGGGGAAGTATCACCATATTTACTTAAACACTGATCAATGTGCAGGTCCTGCTTGCATGCCATACAGGCTGCAGTGAAACTATAGGGTAAATTAAGTAACTGATAGCTCTGATATACGACTTCTCATTTACTTTGCTATGGTATTTTTTGTAAAATATGGGAAAACTAATCGCAATGGCAAACTCAGAAAGCAGAATGGTGTACTTATTGAAGTAAACAAAAGAAAAAGGTATAAATTTTGTTCACTGTCCAGAAATATACAGAAAGTCTGTAAAAATCAGGAGGGGAAAAAAAAAAGCAAGCCCAACACATACGCTGTTATTTTAACAAGTAAAATTCCAGATTTCTAGATTCCTATTTACTCTGTAGAATGATGAATATGTAGTGTCAACTCAGTTTCAAATGCAATCAGACCGCAGTCCGATTTTCATGGAATCAGAATACCCTGAGCTGGAAGTGACCAACAAGGATCATCAAAATCCAACTCCAACTCCTGGCCCTTCAGAGCCCCAAGAGTCAAACCATGTGCCTGAGAACATTGTGCAAATGCTTCTTGAGCTCTGTCAGGCTTGATGCTGTGACCACTTCCCTGGGGAGCCTGCCTCAGTGCCCAACCACCTCCTGGGTGAACAGTCTTTCACTAATATCCAACCAAAAGCTCCCTGGACACAGCTTTATGATGTTCCCTGAGGCTGTGTCACTGAAGACCACAGAGAAGAGATCCCTGTCTGTCCCTCTTCTTCCCCTCACAAGGAAGCTCTGGACTGCTATGACATGTCTCCTCAGTCTCTTCTCCAGGCTGAACAGACCAAGTGCCTTCAGCTGCAGCTCATGCCACTTCACCTCTAGACCCTTCACCATCTTCATGGCCCTCCAGTGGACACTGTCCAATAACTTAGTATCCATTTTATGTTGTGGCTCCCAAAACTGCCCCTAGCACTCAAGGTGAACTCCCCCAGAGCAGAACAGAGCAGAGCAGGAGAATCCCCTCCCTTGCCTGGCTGGTGATGCCCCCAGGACACGGCTGGCTTTCCTGGCTGCCAGGGCACTGCCGGCTCATGCTCAACTTGCCATCAACCCCCATATCACTCTTCACAGCACTGCTATCCAGCATATCATTCCCAGTCTGTTCATATATCCAAGGCTGCCCCATCCCAGGTGCTGAATCTGGCATTTGTTCTGATTTAAATTCATTTGGTTAGCGATTGCCCATCTCTCTTAATTTGCTGCAGTCTCTCATGTGTTACATGCCCCTGTTAAAGCACCTTAATGTTAGGGGAAATTATTTAAAAGGAAATAAAAGTAAATCAGGATAATAGAATTCTAATATTATCTGGTTTTTTGCCAAAAGTATTACACTAGCAGGTTCAACAAAACAGCATAACTATCAGTTACTTTTTGTCTTGCATTAGCATAAAAAAATCCTGTAAAAATTCTTCAAATACATCTACAAAGAAGGAAAAAAAGAGGCAAAATATGAATTTTTTTTCCCAGGGAATTTCTAAATAGTATTTATACTGAAAAATAGAGTTCCCCCAAGAAGTTCATTATGGTTAAGAACAAATTCACAGATTAAATAAGGAGAAGAAAAACCAAGAAAAGAGCAAAGCCTTCCACAGGACAAACTGCAATTAGATAACTGAATCTAATAAATTCTGTGGAGTGGATTTACAGAAGAAAATTGGATAACTATCGAGAGACAACACTGGGCAAGAATAATTTATTTATCCTAACGATTTTCAAGCATAAATGGTAACTACAGATCATGTGTGAAAATACACAGTAACAAATACCTTATATAGTAATGTGCCTTACTGGATCTTCTTAATGATGAGTAATAGCAACAACTCTTTAAGAACACACTCCTACTTCTCACATTCCTCTGTGAAAATATTCAGCACCAATTGTGTGACATTTCTGAAGCCCTTCAACCTTTCTACAAACTTTGACATTATTTATTTATTTATTTATATGGCTCCTCCTGTGGTTACTGAAAATTATCACAGTTCTTTTAAAAAGGCTGGATTAGATAGCCTAAGGAATTACTGCTATTAACAGTGGGAAGGAATGTGAGAGTATGTATCTATGTGTACAGTTATCAAAAAGATTACTGGAGGAAAGAAATATTTAATAAACATTGCACTTTCAGGGATCAGTCTTTGTTTGCAAAACAAAAATCTAAATTAGCAACACAGATTGTTAGGATTGTTAATTTGTGCTCCTTCTACTGGCCAATTAAACCTATAGCCATAAAAATACTGATACTCTGTACAGAATCTCCAGATTGTCATGTTGCAATCAACAGCCCAAAAATCTGAAACTAAATTTGCTATTTAAAAAAAACCTTATACAGAGCTGATATGTTACACATCAGTTCTCAAATGTCACCTAAACTCATCAAAATGTCATAAGGGAAGCTAAGGGATCTTGCAAATCAAAAACGTTTCATATTATACCAGTTTGTTTTGTGCGCCTAGTTCACAGTAATTTCACTTTCCTTTGATTCTGAGATACAATTACACATTTGAAAAAGTTAATCATTGTAATAAAACACTGCTAATTGGATTTTTAATTGAAAGCTCCTTTTTTCTCTTTTTCATACAAAACATCAGCAGCAACCAAAGCAGCCTAAATCACAGGATAACTTTGGCGGGAGGGTCATGTCTGGCAGCCCACCTGATCCACCCCCCTGTTCACACTGGGGCTAATATAAGCATAATTCCACATCTGAGTATAAGCAAACAGCAAATCTGTAACAAAACCCAGTAAAAAACAGTTAACAATAATGATGGGCTCTGATCACAAATTCTTGCTAGTCACAAGCAGTGTATTTCCTGGGAAATGCAAATGTCACTAGCAGCTTGAACCACCTGAAAGAATTAAAGAATACCTTACTTTCGCATTTCGATGGATTTATTTCTCTGGGACTCTGCATTTCACCTGAAGCTGACAAAATGTAGTCTATAAATATTTATACAGCATATAGCAGATTTCTTTTTATTTCTCAACACATAAGTAACATCCATATAGCCACAGGTTTTATGATTACCTCTTCTGAAGAGATAATTTAAATACTAATTTTAAATGTCATCTTGTGAATAAGAACTGTTTAAATGTTATTTAAGTAGTGTGATTTGTAGTAAACACTAATGTATTAGTATAATTAATTTTAGTTAGCAAATGTAAAAATAATATCCCATTTCATTTACCTTGCTCAGTATGGTTTCCATAATAATAGGCTTTATTTTTTATATACATAAGTGAAACTTCTATTGTCATATACAGATTAGAAATGAAAACACTTAAACACTTCCCACAATGACTGACTTCAGAATTGATTCTGAGTATTATCTCAAAAATAAGCAAATAACCATGGTGACAAAGAGCACTACTGCCCCCTAATGAGCCACACCATAAAAGCTCCTCTGTAACAGCATTTTATGTGTTCCCTGAAAAAAAATCAAGTAATTATAGCCATGTACTATGAAAAAAGTGAAAAAATAATACAATCATTAAGAATATATACTTTAAATTCACGCCACATTTCTGAACAAAAGGCACATACTTGATTTTGTAGAGCAAAAGTAGCTATGATTTTCAGATACAATACTTAATCCACGAAGAAATCACAAAGACACAAGATACACCAGAAGAATCATCCACATGAAGCAAATATTAGTAATCTTATGTGCTAGGATGCAATCCTAGTAGTGATCTTCACACTAACCCAGATTTTTAAATTTTAATGTCTGTACTGTGAGAACATTAGTTTCCAAATGCCCATCACAAGTCTATGTCTAGGCTTGTAATTATCACAAAGTAATTCTGATCTCGGTATCTAAACATATACACAAAAAGAAGTAAGAGAGGAACAATAGAAAAAGTCCACTATCTGAATTCTGTTTGTACAAGGAACAGAAGAACTTTCTGTCTTACATGAAACTGACATTTTTCCCTCTATATTTTTTTAATAGTTTTGCCATAAGAACTGAATCTGTATTCAATGCTCACCAATTCATCTTGGGCATAAAATTTTGTCCAGTTCCCGTATCTGCAGCAATGAAATGCTGAAAAATATACAACTGCTGCAAGTCATAGTGAGTAGCACAAACATAAGCTGTGTATTCTCTATTATTTCACCATCAATCAGAAATTCCACTCACATTAGTAAAATTATTGTGAATTAAATGCAGTGATAAAGCAGCACTGAGTTCTGATTTCTCCTCTCAAACTCCTTACACTGAAGTTTTCATAGGTAAACATTCTGACAGACACCACAGAACTAAAGACTCCAACTACCATTAGCAAGATAAAGTTAAAAGCAAATCATGTGTCTAATTTGAAACATACTGTCTAACAAAAGACATAGATTTTATGAATAAGAAATTATGTTATTTAGTGAGTTTCAGTTCTGATATGCTAGCAAGTCACTAAAATCCTTGAAGTTAAGACTCTGCCTTAAAACCTCCAAATACTGGGTTTCTGTGGCCTTACACAGTGTCATTATTCATTAGCACAGAAAAGCTGCTAGTGATGAGCAATATCTTACATAACTACACACATGGTAGAAGGCTGCAACCTACTATGTATTAAAAGTGTAAGAACTACAATCATATGCTATGTGATAAAAATAAACTATCTACAAAAACATTTTAGAGACCTAAAATAACCATATTCCCTACTTCTCCTGTTACAGCCCAAAGAGCCGGTAACACAGCTCTCAGTATACTGAATGTTTTTGCTATTGTATCAGTACTTCACAATTTAAAGTGTTTACTATAACCTTTATGAAATATAAAATGAAAATAATGACAAAAATAGCAACAATTAAGAGTTGCAATGGATGCCCTTAACAGAACTTTACCATAAGGCCATCACCACAAGTCATTCGAACTCTGCTGACTTACATTTCTTACCTTTGAATCTTCATTGCTCACTCCCAGCTCGAGCACAGCTTGAGGAGACTTCAGCTTTGCTTGCATGGACTCTGCCATTTGAAGATTTAGTTGCCATCCAATTGTTTCAAGCTATAAAACACAAGTTTAGATGACAATCAGATGGTATAAAAGCACCGAAGTCAACTTTCAAAACTGCCAGTGGTCTGTGTTCAGTGTCACACTCTACAGATGTTAAGCATCTCTATATAATGCATTTCTCTCAAATTATCCAAGAAAAATTTGTTTTTCATTCAAACTTTCTACAACCACGAAAATAAAGCAACTTCCTATGTCTTGGATCTGATGGATCCAATCCATAGAAGAAAAAAACGGATCCAGAATATGGAAGCTTCCTCTTCTTGTGGAAGTTTGCTAGCAAAATTGCAGATTCAACTTCATTTCGTATCTATTTTACTTTTAGGAAAAAAGGAAAAAAATCCAATAAATAGTAAATCTCCTAAAAAACAGTGATTTCTTAATCCACAGATCTACTCATGTGTGTTGTACCACATGTAGATATTAACCACAAAAATAATCCTGCTCTTTTAACCATTAATGCTGAAAGGATAAAACCCAGGTAAGCATGTGAGCAACAGAATTTCTAATAGAAAATTACAGAAAAATACATTTTCAAATTCTTTTTTTATCATTAATCTGAAGTTATATTCAAACATTATTAAGGTACAGCTCATGCACAAATTAAGTACACGAAAGAACTGCATGGCCTCCTGGCCCTAGTAAATAAAAAGAAGTGGAAATACAAAGTCTTACTGTCTGACAAGATAATTTACACATCAATTCTTTTTAATATAGTGTCTCCCCTCTTCCAGTAAATATTGTGGCTGACTTGGTAAAAGCAAAAGCATGCCACATCTTGGTTATTCTCTTACTAATCTAAGAACTATATTCAGCTAAAATCATTAACAGAATAAAGCCACACCTAAGGCCTTGTATTGTGAATAGCAATACATATCCTGCATCCTACAGTGACAGTAATCTCTAGGTGAAAGATAGGAAAAGACAGTTCAAAGACAGAACTTCCAAATTTCTTGTGATTTACACCTACATACATACTGCATTTATCTGTACACCGGATCAATCGCAGAACTATGCAACAAACACTGGCCACCAGATAACTAAGCATACCAGAAGCAAAACTATGTATCATGATACATCTTAACCACCAAGACCAGTACAAGATGGTTAGGGAGTTTAGTCAAGACCACATTTAAGGAGAAGACACCATCTCAGATTGACTTTGTGTGCAGCTATAGGAACAGGACAGCAGGAAGAACTTCAGCAGGTCAGCCTGCAGTCTGTCAGCTGCTCTGTAATCAATGCACCATTTAAACTTAAATTTGTAAAATAAGAAAGTTAAAAATTAGAAAAATAAAGAAATTTACATTTAATCAAATCCGTGAAAGCATGCAGTCCCCGCAAAGGGACACAGTGAAGATGTTTCAAGTCTGGTCCACCTCATTTTGAGCATAAGAGTAGGCCCACAGCCTATGAACTAGAATATGCTTTAAAGAAAAGTTATATAACTTATAAAAGCAGATGAATTTTTAATCATAATTCTGTTTTTATTTTCTCTGACTTGATTACATCTTGATTAGTGAAAATAATAGTGCATAGCCTATCCCACTCAAAGCACAGAACAATCTACAGTGGATTCTGTCTACATGCTCAAGTCAATCATACCAATGAATAACTCTGCTAAGTCCCTGTGCTAGCCAGTATTTTCCACAAAATTATACCAGAATGATACAACTAGAAAACATTTTTGTCTCCACAAATTTCAATGAAATTAAGAAATTAACTCTGATTCTCACAAGAACATAAAAAAGCACCTAAAAAAAAAAAAAAAAAAAACAACACAACAAAAGAGAGAAACTTCAGGGTTTTTAATCAAGAAAAAAAGTATAGTTCACTTAAGAAAATTTATAATGGTCAAGAAAAGGACTCAGATCCTAAGTTATGGGTTATAGTGGTGAAAGCAGCACAAAGTAGGCAACTAGCAACAGTACCACCTATTGATAAAACACCTAACCACTAAGGATAAACACAGAGACATTGAGCTCTGGAATGTGACAGCTCCTCATACTGCAGACACTATGGTTCAAGCCCTCTGCTCCTCAGTTTAGAAAGGACTTTCTATCAGCTACTTAAACAGTTTATTACTGCAGTATGGAAACCAAGCCTTAGACAGGATAGCAGCTTACCCAGGATCATAAAACAATGCCACTAGAGACAAAAACAATACCCAAGGAAGCCTGACTTTTAAGACTTTTCTGAAGCTGTTAAATACTGTACTCTGTAGCATGAAGAACAAACCACCAAAAGTAAAGAAGTTCAAATTTGTGGTTTTATTTTACTTGTAATACACATCTATCCCAGAATACTGTACAGGGCTCAGAACAAATACAATACATGTTGCAGCACACTGGCTTAAGTTTATAGCTGAAGAGCAGCTCTTGTTTTATATGGCCTTACGTTAAAAATTACTTTGTTTTCCGGTGCAACTCACATCTGGTTTTTGTTTCAAACACAGTTGTATGAGAATAAGTTTTAATTAATAAATAGCACGCTGCTCAAGACATCAAAATGGTCCATTTTCTTGAAAGAAAAATGCAACATGAATCTGGCAATGGTTGTGTTTGTTTACTTAGAAGACATTCAGCATCCTGCAATGTCAATTAACCTTTTGAGAGTAGTGACACATTTCTGCATGGCATTTGTGTCCAAGCAAAGAATTTGTTAGTCACAAAGGGGTACATACTTTAGGGCAATTTTTTTCAAATATGAAAGGACTATAAAATTATTTTTACTTCTGGTATAAAAGTTGCTACAGAAAAAGGAATGATGGAAGAACAGTGCCAGAATCTGTGATATACTAACTGAAAACCACTTAATGGGGCAGAAGAGAAGTATTTCTCCACATCTGGCATGAAAACAAAGCTGTGTATTTAGCTACTGTAGACCTTTAGCTTCTTTTCACAATTTCTTATCAGCAGGTTAGAAATGTGGAAGCTACCTTGTCACTGCAACACTAAACACTGTTGAAAATACACAGTTTATTGCTGTAAATTCACACTGATATCTCTGGCACTTCTTTAACTTCAAGTTTATTTTTAGAAAAAAATACAACAAAAAGTAAACAAGTGCAAACTGGAAAAAAGGAAGGGAAATAAACATAGGTACTAAACAAAACCAATAGTATGAACATATGAAAATGCTTCAGATCTGTTCCATGAACCCTCTGGCAAATAAGTCAGGGCAACAAAGATATGAGGAAGCTTTCAATAACCCCTGTAAACCTTCAGTTCCTGCATCCATTTTGTTTCATTCAGGCTCCTGAAGAGATTATCATGGCACTCAGGACTAACAGGCATGGAAGAACTTGAGCAGCTCCCCCTTCCAGCATTCACTCAGTACCAGCTGTGGAAGAGGTAAGGTGTCAATGCCTGCTGTACCAGCTCTGCACTCTCTCACCTACAGTGCTTCTCAGTGGCCACCCACAGCTGATCCAGCCAGGGCAGATCCACACTAGAAAGCAGCTAGCTCCCCTACTACAAGAAGACCTGACCCTCCAATTGAAGATGAGTACCACCTTTACAGATACACAAAAATACCACCTCTGGTCTGTGATGGCCACAGTTATTTTCTTCCAGTGTAAAACACTGGATTTTCCAACTCAAGCCCTGTTGAAAACAGTGAAACAGACTATTTTCCATGCTAAATAGTAGAGTGTAGTATTTTACACAGTAAAAGAAAATCATCACCAATCTAACATAACTATAAGAAAATATCTGGGTGAAAGTCACTCTCTTGAAAAAGCCCAGAGCATTAAATGTGAAGGCAGCCTTTACAGCTGATATAAAACTCAAGCACAATCGCCAGCTAAATCAAAGGTCACACAGTCAAAATCAACACCCACAGAATCCACCACTCCTCTTATAGTCCATTGTGGTTTTACACACTCTCTTGTCTCTTTCTGGCATATCTCCAACACAGTTCCTTACTTCCACTTTTTGCTGCCCATAAACATTATAATAAATTAAACCTAAGTTGAGAAGGAATTCAGGAAGTCTGTCAAATAGGACAAGTTTCTATATTAGTTGTCAAAAAATACTTCTCTCAACTACACAGATACATTTATTTTACACTTTTCAATAAAAAATAAAATAAATGTTCTTTGGCAAAGAAATTCAGGTTAAGAATCTTAACTATACAAGAACCAGGCAGTCAGACGCAAAATGAAGGACTACAGCCCTGAGAAGGAAAGCAGAACAAATGCCAATTATAGGCACATTGCAGGGCTCCAACCTGAAAAAGCAAGGACAGAGTCCAAGTGAACAAGAAACTAACACTAAAAAAATGGTTAGCAAGGACCTAAATTGAAGAAACAAAATAAGGGGAAGTATTGTGAATCAGGGACAATAAAGTGGAATAGAATTTCAGAAAATATGCATTCATCTAAAATTTCTTACCTAATACCTCCAACTTCAGCCAAACTTCTGGAGCAGGGTCCAGTACTTTTAAAGGATGACAGAAAAAAAGGGGCTTAAATACTCAGTACCAGAGGAGACAAAGAGGATATTCCTTGGTCTTGGCTGATAAACTGAGATCTCCTGTCTGTCTCTAAACCCATAAAGAATGGAAGTTTGTTTTAATTTTAAAGTAGAAAACTGGAATTTTCACATAAATTACCTGATTCTAGAAGGGTAATAACAAATCATGGCAGAAACTACAGAAGACCAGTATTGTATGGCTCTCAGAACTCACTTCTTACAGCTTACTTGTTACCACAGTGCCAGCAGGATGCCAAAATACCATGCAAACCACTGTCTCTTATCCATTAATTGGCACCTGTTTGTTCCTTAGAAAGTGCTTTAAGCATAGACTCACGAAAAGTAAGAGCAACAATGAGTTGCTCAACACAGGAATGAACCTGCAAGAATTACACTATAGAAATACTGCTCAGACATATAAAATCAACAGCACTGAGGTTTTTATAATGACCAGGCATTTAGACAATTATGAAACACCCAATTACTTTACAGATCAAGTTTAACCTGTTATGAAGATCTAATTATTTTGTTCAGGTTCTTGCTCTCCATTTTCTTGGCAAGATTTGATGCTTTCAGAACACCTAGCTTTCACAAAATAGAATAAAATGTTATATTCAGAAAACATACTTGATCCAAAATATGTGGACAATTAATCAGCATTGCAGGTTAAATGCTACTTAACAATCAACTACAGATAACCTGGCTACAGCAAAGAGTATGAAGATCCTGTCATATCCAGTATTAGCCTCACTGGCAAGCAAATGACCATGAGCATTTCTACATGCAGAGCAATAAATGCTGATTAGCAAAGAGCAGGAAAAATGCTCAAAACCAGTATTTCATCTTAAAATCTAAAAAAGGAGAAAAACACAATTCTGGGCTGAGCTGGTTAACAAGCCTGGCAGGCAGAGAACACAGAAGCAATTCTAAACTGGCAGCAAGTGTCCTGTTGTTTTATGCTTATGAAGGAAAAAAGGTTATGAAAGCCCTGGATGGGAAAGGAACATATAACACAGGAAAATTAACATATCCAATTTGTAGAAATCTACTCCTAGTACAACAAATGTTTTCAGTATAGACTAAAGGCAGTTGGTAAATAAAAGTGATAATATTACCATATAATCGTAATCTTTGAAAATCAGCTGTATAACACTATTTTTCAATGGCATTCAACACTATACTTTTCTATAGTATTATTTCAATTCGGTATCTCTTCCACTGTTGATGGGCTATGGTTTAGTTTGTCAGCTTGAACTTATTTAAAGCAACAAAAGTCCCCAGCCACAAAGTTGCTGAGGAACTGCTAATATGGCTGAGGAGAATTTTAAAGCAAACTGAGCTTGTGGCCCACAGTCAGAATTAAAAGCCAGTAACATGAGCACAAATGAAAATAAATCCTACCATTCCTCTTGCAAATTTAAATCTTGGCAGAAAACCAAGTGCTTCTAATCATAGAATGATTTGTGTTGGAAGGAATCTTAACAGTCATCTAGTTCCAACTCCCCTCTCCTCCACACACATGGATACGTCCCACTAGACCAGGTTATGCAGAGCCACATCCAGCCTGGCCTAGAACACTTCCAGGGATGGGGCACCCACAGCTCCTTTGGGTCACATGTTGCTGTGCCTTACAGTAAAGAATTTCCTCCTAACATCTAAACTAAATCTACTCTTTCTCAGTTTTCAGACATTTCCCTTCATTCTATCACTACATGCCCTTGTAAAAAGTTCTCCAGCTCTCTTGTAGGCTCCTTTGAGGATTCAACCCCTCCTGGCACTGGTGGCTGCTGAAAGGTTTGATTAACATGGACACCCCTGCTCTTGGTAGCCAGCAGCTTCCTCTGGCACAGAACGCTTCTGCAGACTTGCATAGCTAGGAAGTAACATCCAGGTCTCCTGACTTTACATCCATACTCAAAGACTGACTTCAGGATAGTTTAAGTGCATCTACAGCAACTTCCATTCTCAGGCAGCCTGATTAATTAGAGGACGTGCTGAAGTACTGATATGGACTTCATTTTTTCTGAGGTTTTCAAAAACTGCATAAAGGAAACAGAATGCCAATAACTTCTTACTGGCTCATTTTTTTACAGGTACCACAGAAAACAATCTTCCATAAGGCTGAAGCCTAAAAAACCATTGCAGATAAAGTAGATCAGTTACAGCAGTACAGAAATTAATGTCATGCTCCACTGGTACACAGATCCACCCATTTGATTTTAAAATAATTTAATCCTTACTTTAAGAGACCATCTAGTTCAAACTGATCTGGTGTTTGTGATAACTTCGGTGTTACTGAACATCAGACTATGCTTTTCATAGTCTGAGAAAGAAACTGACATCCTTGAAGCTCTTTCTATTAAAAACACCATAATAATGCACAAGTGCACCAGCACTATTTTTCAAAGTTACAGCCTCCACATCTATTTCTACTAAATGTGGTGTATCTGTAAGAGCATGCATCAGTTCACACCCAGCAGCTACACTTGGAAGTAAATTCAGTTTCAGTACATCAAGGCTGGAGTGGTCCCTATTTAATAGGCTACCTTAATTCATAGTTAAAAGTAAATATTGATATCTTAAGACATCTTAAGATTGCAAAGTCTAAACGTCTACTATTTTACTGTTAAGAATGAGTAACTAACACTACGGAAGAGTGCATAAAAGGGGGACGAAAACCCAATGTCACTGTCTGTGGGGCCTCCTGAGCCTGAGATCCCCACAGCAGGACATGTAGGTGGTTTAAAGTTCAGGTTTTCCCAGCTGGTCACCGAAGAAGATTCAGGAGGCAGTGTTCTGAGGTCTCCAAGGTTGTTTATTGTTTCTTATCTAAGAAATTCTCTCTATAACAGCGGTCTGTTCAGCTAGACAATTCAAAGGCACACTGCCTGCTCTGGGGCAGGACTTATCTTTTATACTATAAATTATGTACCTAATATTTACAATTACTTTTCAATACATGACAATTTTATTACACTGTCCAACTCTGTCTTAGGCCAATCCAGTAATGCCAGTCTGGCACTAACTAATGGGTGGCAGGAAGAAGAAGAAGAAAAACATACCACGCCCAAAATCCTCCCTCTTAGCTTCAAACCCCCTAATATAAACATTTCTAAAAATTCACTTTTCTACCTTCTAGCAATCTGATTTACACTCTACTTATTTTTTGTGACTTGTAATTCTTCCTGCAATGTTGGCAAATCTCTCCAGGGACTTAAGTCCAGTCCCCAGGACCCCTGGGCACCATGCCAAGGCCTCTGAGACCCTTGGCAGGGGGGTCTCGAGGCATCCAGGGAAGCCAGAGAAACACCCTGGACTCCCACAACCCAACCTTCAGCCTCTTCTTGAGGAAGTAGATTTCTCACAGCTAAAGAAAAAAGGAATTATCCTTGAATAGCCCCAGTGTGAGCAAAAACAATACCTTAAAAACAAAGCCTGACAAAGTGCACTACATAATGTACAGTAATGGGAAAATTACTGGGAAATACTGAGAATTGCAGTAATGGGGGAAATTAAAAACTCAATGTCTCTGCACACATGTACCTTAGCAAGGTACCTCTAATGTCTCAAATAGAACAATAACAGAAGGAGAGAAATTACACCTTAACAAATTAAATCAGAATTTTGTCATTTTATCTCAGATATTAACTCATTCATTTATTTTTCCCTCTAATTTCAAAGGAACAGTCCAACTTTAAAAATTAAACATTTTGTGGAATAATTAAAATAGCTGTTTATGTAATTTAAGCCATCCATTCTATCCTAACTGAAACTGTTATGAACAGTGAAGAGATAATGGGATATGAAAGACACCTTCAGGAAATCTTTTTCTCATATTATTACAATAGTATACATTACACTGACAACAAAACATTTAAAAATTTCCACTCAACAAGGTATTTCAAGAAAATAAATAATCCACAGCATAAGAAATTTTCTAGTGCAGTTCTTTCACATATATTTTTTCAGTTGTTCTAAGCAAATAACCTAGAGGAAAATGAGTATAGTCATAATTTCACTCAGTTTAATTCTTGAAAGAGAAACTGCCATACTTAATTCCTGCACTGAAGACAACATATTCCACAATTCATCATAGAAAACAAAAATCAAAATACTCCTCTTTAAAGTTTGGGGATCTCTTGCCCTCATCTTTCAATAACTAATTAGACAAAATTAATTAATAATTAGACAAAATATACTAAGTCACAGTAAATAAATGAATAATTTTCATTTGAAGAAAACTAGAGGAAAACACTAATTATTCTCTCTAAAATTTACAACCAATTCCACTTTTCATCAGCAAACTCAGCACTCCAGAATCAAAAATCAAAATTAGAAACGAAAACATCAATTTTGCCTGTTGTGGTGATAAAAATAATTCAGAAACCATTTAATGGTGACAAAGCATTCCTGACTATGAACTCCTCCAAAAACTCTCTCCATCTCAAGAAAAGAGTATTACTGCAGAGGACACAGCAGCAGGATGTAGCCAAAAGTGTACTCAATATAACAAATAAATACTAAAACAGAAAAAAAGGGGCACATTTTTAAAAGAAGGCAATGACTGACAGGCAAAATTTGCCAATTGCCACAGGTAGGGTCTTCATTACAGATATAATCTGTAATCAGGAAGAGAGTGTTTCCTGTAAGATAAGACCGAGATCTTCTCCTGATAGGAAACTTAAGCATTCTTAGCATGGGAGATGACTGCACAAACACACTGATTTCTATTCTCCATTCTTGCTACTGACTTCAGCTGAACTCAGGTGGCATGAATATCTTTGAAGGAAGTTCTGGGTGGTGCAGCTCCTTTTCAGCAGATCTCGCTACATAGGGGAGCAATCTTGTAGTGAAACAGCTGGATTTTCATATGGTTGCACGAAATTTCTGACAGCAGTCCTTTATCACATTTTTAATAGCAGTGGAAAAACATTTCTATTTTTTAATAGAAAACAGAAAATAAAGTATACAGTAGTTAAAAATCTCTCTTTGTCCCTCTACTGGACAAACACATTCAACTTCAATGCAATTTAGTATCTCCATTCCATAAATGGGTTACTGAGGCACTTTGCAGTTTCAGTGGCAAGTACCCTTTAATGGTAGGTTTGAAATTTATAACATTCATATTTCACCTGTGTATATGAATTACAAAATGAGCGACTAGCATCTTCAGCTGACAGCATTACGCAAATCTTCAAATTAAACACAAGATTTGGAGCAGTCTCCATAAAAAAGGGTATGTAACTATCAACAAAGCCGTAGGTACAACCATGCACTCACATAACAAATTCAGTACAATAGGTTGAAGATTTTTATGAACTACAAGTCTGTAGTTACAGTCAGTCATAACACATATGCACCACCAAGTTTAGCAGATGTGGCATAGTCAACTACAGTGACTCGCACGAAATTCTTAAGAGTGGACTTTGAAATTTCAATAATATTTTTGCAATGTTTCTCAGTCATGAAGGCAAAAAGAAGTAAGAATCAGTGGATGAATCCTGTCTACCTAGGCATAATACTAAGAATGCAGTGTCAAACCAGTTTCTGCCTTAATCTCATAGATAATGTAAGACCATCAGCAAACAAGCAAACAAAAAAGGAAGGAGGAACTGTATTTTTCACCAGTAGACAAGAATAACTAGAAACAAAAGTAGCTGCAGTATAAAGGCAAGGAAGGAGTTGGATTGGGCTAGGCAGACAGACAGTGAATTTACAGAATCATGTAAAATAGTGATGAAACGCAGCACAATTCCCAGGAGAGGGGGAGGAGAAAAGTATCTTAGCCTCAAAAGAAGGCACTGTTATGATCAGGACACTGAAAATAGGTTAGGTTAAAGATTTGTCAAGTGATTAAAGCAAGCGTGATAGAGGCACTGAATGTGAAGAATCTTCACTAATGTGAACAAACACATCACGTTCGCTGTGCAACTCTTGGACCCATTAGCATAACCTTCCCAAATAACATCAATAATTTAAGAAGGCAGCAAAAAAATTAGAATGAAGAGCAGTAAGTTTTTTAACTCTGTTAATTGTTATTTTCAGCTTGCAATTAATGATAGAAAAAGCAACAGGAGCAAAACAAAGAACCAGTACCTTGCTTACCTGTCAGATATTAAAAGCATATTAAAAATAGAAGAGACTAGGATTTAACTCTAAAAGTAAAATATGCACAAATTATGCACCTAAATCCATCTTATTGGTGAATATTTAACTAGATTCTTCATCTAAAACTAGCTGGAGGTTAATTTCTTCTGATGTCCCATCTTTGTCTTCAAGGATAAAATCATTTTTCTCTTCAGCAAATTTTACTTAGCATGTATACCAAGAAAAGTGGTATTTTCAGACTTCTTTGCTCAAATATTCAAATCAAACCCCTTTACCTCTTTAACCCTGGAAATCAGGAAAAAGACACACTACAAAAACAACCAGTATGCTTCAAAAGGAAGGATACAAAAGAAATAATATGACATGAAATTGGTAGAGTAAGACTAGTGCTAGCTACTTCAAAAGACTTTCCCCTAACTGAAGTTACTGCAATTTTTCATCTTTAATTGATTTTTACTGATATACAGCTAGCTTGAAAGCAAACAGAAAGAGACACTATGACAAACATTAGAAACAGCATTGCAGTTTCAAAGACCATAGTATTTAAGGATTCACTTTGTGTAAAAAGTAAATGTGCTGATGTGCTCCACCTATAGCAAATTTGTGGGCACAGAGTTGCAGTAAAAATGCACACCAGTCTATAACCACTTTTATTAAGTCACGGCTGACTTGTGTTTTTATCTAACAGAAAATCTAACAAGATCCAATGGAGGAAAGATTAAGTTGGACACTTTTTAATTAGATATAAGGGAAACATTTTTAGCAACCATAAAAAAAACCAACCCAGAAGTTACCTGTCATTTCAAGCCTTGAAATCACAACCAGACCCCTGTTCAAAAAACTCTTCTACAAATGGAGGAAAAAATATGGTTTGTATTAGACAGGAAGTTGCACAACACAAAGACAGTACTCATTTTTATAACCTTTTAAAATGATATTTTCCATGTAGGAACAAAACAAAGCTTATAGGTCTTTCTAAGCATTCTCAAAATACACCTTCTTCCAACCTTCATAACTTATACTTTCTTGGTAGAAGACAGAAGAGGGCAAGGATAGAAAGCAACTTATTAAAAAATCCTTTAAGAAGTAGTACCTAAAAACCGTAAACAATTAAAATTCCAGTAACAAAGCTAAGAGAGTGAAAGAATAAGACTCACGTATGCTGTAGCAGGTGATTAAAATAATCTCATTAGGTATAAAACTGTGTTTTTACTTTGTATTTAATCATTTGCAGACTCTTTGTCTCCATGAGTGTATTGGCATCACACAATGCAAGCTGGTTCACAATCCACTGTGACAATGCCTGTAGGCACAACACTGGTTTTGTGACCTCAGCTTGTCACTGTAAGAACAATTAGTTGATCAGATACTAACAAGAAACTGTAACTTACAGCTTGAGGTGAATTCCTCCTTATTTTGCATTCTTCTGATATCAGAAAAAAAATTTCTGCCGTGACATACACACAGAGCACACCAATTTTGTTTTTTTTTTTTTTTTTTTTTTTTTTTTTTTTGCGTAACCACAGGATGCATGTGTTTCAGAGTATTTCTGTAGATGTGCCAGCATTTAGCAGGAGGGAATTTAGCATATTAACATTACATATACACCCATTAGCAAGAAGGCCAGTTTCTGAGAAAATCACTTTCAGAGTTTTTCCCATATGGCTTCAAATAGGCACTCAAGATACAGAACTGACAGCTCTGTCAAGAATTTTAGGTATATAACTTCACTAGTTGCATTCCCACGCATCATTATATTAAGCAATGCTGTCTGAAAGCTATAAAAAACTTCTCTTGCTTGGCAACACAGGACTTTTTTCTTTTGCATTATATATATTTTAAGGATACCCTGAATAGTTTTCCAAAACTAGAAGGCTATGAAGCACTTAGCTTGATCTGTCATTAAAACAGAGATTTGCGTAGAATACCAAAAGACATAGAAAGAACATAATATTAGGGGGAGAAGAAGTGGAGAAAAGCAACAAAACTGATGTAAAACTGCCATAAGAATTCAGAGTGAATCCTATCAAAAATATAGCTCTTCTTTGCAGGGAGGGAAAAACACATTTAATCTGATCAGTGTGCCCTCATTTCTAAATTTATACATTACTAAGAAAAGACTAAAAAACTGGATCAGATTGATATCAAACTATTATCATTGGCTTATCATTCTAAAAGGCCAGATTAAAAATGCATTCAAAGGAAAAAATGATAAAAATGCCATCATTTTAATTGACTAGGATTGTATTATCATCAGCAGAAACGATATAATAAAGGCACTGCCATATGAGTAAGGACCAAAGAATCAATTAACAACAACCTATTCTGCATCATCAGAATATATATAATTAATAACTGCGCAGCTGAAGACTGCCAACAATTCAGCAAAGAAAAATGAAGATTAAGAAATAGTATTAAACAGCACAGCTTTGTTTTAACTCCACAGTTTTTATTAATTTCAAGTCAATAACATCCCTATCTACTAAGCAGTCTGCACAAAAAATTTCAAAAACCTATGTTCAAAAAAGGATAGTTTTTCTCAAACAATTAGAAATTTTGTTCAATATGCCACAGAAAACTTCAACTAATCAGTATTCTAGGAAATACTTGTTTTGCTGCTCTAACAAACAAGTTTGACTTGTCATTCTAATGAAGGTATCAACCAGCACATTACCACCTACACCTCTTGCACAGAACTGACAGACCCAGAACTCAGAATACTACTTTTTAACAACTTGTACTTTGCAGGGGAGAAAAGAATCAAGTTTAAGAGAAATAACATGTGAATACAGACAAATTATCTGTAAGAAATTATTTCTCATAATAACTAGTGGTCTTGAGTCCAAACCTGAATACTTCTGCAAGCCAAAAGATGCACTGGCCTACTTTCAAAAATGGCAGAAGTCAAATTTTTTAGCTTTATTATGAAATAACAAACTTAGACACTCAGTTACCCACTAGTTTTGACCAATTAATCCACAGGTTACAATGTTTCCTTCA
This sequence comes from Muscicapa striata striata, assembly GCA_030060385.1. NCBI lineage: Eukaryota > Metazoa > Chordata > Aves > Passeriformes > Muscicapidae > Muscicapa > Muscicapa striata. Next base: position 980,295 of record JAREIS010000326.1, read on the forward strand.
TGCGTAAACTATAACCTGAATTTAAAAAAATGAAATAAAACTATCTCCCATTTTTTATTGTTTTGAAACAGAAATGGAAGGTTACTGCTCAGTCCTTCTTGTGTACATGACAGAAAATACTGTACTGTCAGCATTTCAACACTTTTGAAACAGACAACCTCTAAGTACCACGTGTCAGGAAAGACAGAATTATTTTGCCATACACATTTTAATAAAACACAATATAAAATTCCAAATGGATCTTTCTTAGCTACATCTTAAGCTCTGTCTTTTGAGTGTGTGCAGGGACACTGCGTATGCTTTGAAACCGAACAATCGAGACCTCAGTAATGTTAATGTATTTGGATACGCACAAGCTACCCCTTTACACATCCACTAAAGCTGCTTTAAAGAAAATTCAGAGTTTCTAATGTGCAGGAAGCACATGGTAAACAAAAGCACAAAAGAATCACATATGAACTAAATTTTGAATTCATATGTAGTGCTGCACACCACTCCAACAGGTCAGCAACAGACCCTACCAAATACGCAATGATAACTAAAAAGCCTGTAAGTATTTTTAAAAGAAAATGAAAGAGAAAAGAAAAACCAACCAACAGCTAGCATTCATAGACTCAGAGTGGTTTGGATTGGAAGGACCTCTGAAAACCATCTAGTCCAACTTCCCCACCACAGGCTGGGACCATGTTGATCAATGCCCCATCCAATCTTTTGAACACTTCCAATACTTTTGACAGGGCATCAACAACCTATCTGGGCAACCCACTCCAGTTTCTCACCACCCTCATCAAGAATTTCTTCCTTAAATCCAGTCTTAATCCGTAATTCTTCCATTTAAAACCATCGCCCCTTGTTCTGCCACTACATGCCCCAGCAAAAACTCTCCATCCTTCTTGTAAGACCCCTTTAAGTACTCAATGGCTACAATAACGTTTCTCTGGAGCCTTCTCTTCTGCAGGCTGAACAATACCTACTCTCCCAGTCTGTCTTCATCTTCACAGCAAAGGTGCTCCTGCCCTTGTATTACTTCAAGTGGCCCTCCTGTGGACCCATTTCAACAGATTGAGTCTGTCTTGTGCTGGGAGCCCCTCAGCCCCTCATGCAATACTCCAGGTCATGTCTGACAAGAGCTGAGAGGAGTGGTTGGTACACCAAAAGGTTACGTTGTCATCCAGGGACTTGGACAGGCTGGAAAAATGGTCTGACAGGAGCCTCATGAAATTCAACAAGAGGAAGTGAAATGTCCTGCACTGGAGAGGACAAGCACCAGTAAAAACCGGATGCTGTCCTGCTGGAAAAAAGTCTTTTGAAAAAGAACCTGAGGTTCCTGGCGGACACCAAGTCAATCATGAGCCATCCTGGGCTGCTCTAGGAGGAGTATTGCCCACAGTCTGGGGAAAATGATCCTTGCCCTGCACTCAACAATGGTGAGGCCTCACCTGTAGTAGCATAATCAGTGCTGGGCTTCACAGTCTAAGAGTCATGCAGGTACTGGAAAGAGGACAGCAAAGGCCCCAAGATGATGAAGAGATAGGAACACCTCACACGTGAGAAGAAGCCACAAGAGAGTTTTTTAACTCCTTATGTGAAGGAAAGCTATTAAGACTGATCCAGGCTCTTTACAGTGATCCCCAATAACAGGACAAGTGGCAACAGGCACAAACTAAAACATGGGAGGCTCTCTCTGAACAGAGGAAAACATTTAGGCACTTCAAGGGTGGCCAAGAACTGACAAGGGATGCGTAGGAAAGTTGTGGAACCTGCATCCTCACAGATTATCAGGTGCTGTCTAGACACAGTCCTGAGCTACTGGGTTTAAAGGTAGCTCAAGCTACCTCTGCCTGAGCAGAGAGGGTGGATCAAACACACTCCAGAGGTTCCTCCCAGCTTCAACTATCCTGTGATTATGTTGCTGGAACTTGTGATAATATAAATGTCATTCTTTTTCTGTACAGAATATTGCTTTTGGAAGAGAAGTGAACAATGTAAATAGGGAATTTATACATATGGATATAAACAAACACTGATATAGAGGGCATATTTATAGGATCAATTGTTTAATATGTTACACCCATATTTACATGTTGAAGAAGGTATTAGTAATTCAATAAATTTCTTTTTACAAAGAAGTAAGTTAATATAATCTCTAAATCAATGTAAATACCTAAATTGTATATCTAATCTAAAAAGCAATCACCCTTCTGTAAGTATTTTTCAGGATTATAGCTTTTTTTTAACTTCAATTGAAGAGATGATGATGAACATTTACAGAAAATTGGCTAGTACAGCAATGTACCATAAGTAATAGAATATTTTGCCCATTGTTTTTCAAGGAACAGAAAGGTAATACAGAAAACACAAGAGATATGCAATTACACATAATATTAAAGGAAGCGATGCAGTTTGTTTCCTTTATACTTTACTACTGCACTTGTAAGATATAATCTTCTGAATCTCTTTGTAATAAGGAGAAGGCAAGTGGTTCTTCCAGGAAAACGCAATTTTAAAAATATTTTTTTATTGCTAGCAGAATAAGTTACTTATTCAGTAACTAGTTTTGTGAATTTAATCTTTAAAGAAAAATCTCATGAACTTCAAGTCTACAGGAGTAATATTTCAGAGACTTTCAAACCAAACCGAGAAAGCAAATTCAAGTTCCAACTCAAATTACACTCAAATTGATACTCAACCTGCTATCTAGGCAAAAAGGCAGAGGGGAAAATGATGGCTTAAGCATACATAGGGACACACACATCTGTATTTAAACTGCTTTCCCACTAAAAAACAAATGGCACTACAATATTTTTGCAGTCACTTTCCTGCAAGCTCAATTAAAAACAACAGTTTAAAACTTCTTTATATGGGATGCAATATAGGAGGAAAACACCACTGCAATAGCAGATGGTGCTGAAGTTGGAAAGAACTTCCAAAACCTAACACACATCAGAAATATTGTACGTTGCAGGGCTCACAAAAGCTGAGATAAGTAAAAGAGCAATGTCATTCCCAAACCAAGTCACAGAAGGACCACAGGTATATATGGTACAAGCTGGAAATGAAAGAGGATGAAAGGTGTTTTTGTTAGTTTCTCATATGCTGAGAAGCCAGCAGTAAAATATGCATTACTGTATAGTCTGTCTGAAGCAAATTTTTAAAGACATCTGCTGTCTTCAGAACTGCCTTCCATTTTGCACATATACTCTGTAGGTTGAAAAGTTTACCTTTCATTATTTCACTTAGTTTTCAAATTACTCACATTGTTAAATGAACATGCATCTATACTTACTGTACCACTAACCATTTAAACTTTGGGACTTGCAGACTTGGCTTTAGTAACATTATTTAATAAAAAATATCTTGCTGATTTTTTTTGCATATATACTTATACTATCAGTCATTTACTCTATTAAATTAATGAGTTATTATAATTTTGCATATCAGAATTCTCTAAGATTTGTGTTTAAAATTACCCAGTTTTACAAAGGATCAAGTTTAAACACTTTGAAAAAAATCAACTGTGATGCATTTTCTCAAAATGTGAATTTTACCCCTAAGTGAAATTCTAGATTTATTTAGGAGCAAGCAGGCTGGTAAAAATTACGTTGTTCTAGTTCTCTCTGTGCATCATGTACACTTAATATATACAATTTATTTTCTATGTTTGTCTTGCTCACCAAATCATTAATTAACAAACTGAATCTTATCCAAACAAGATATAAAGCAATGATAAAAATAAAGCAAGAATAATTGAGTTATGTTTCACAATTCTTTTTAAAAATTTGATCCTGGCTGACACTGGTGTGTTCTATATACAATTCCTTATGCATTTGAAGGGTTATTATGAATCAACAGAATTATGTTATTACACCTTGTCATAGATATAGAAGTCTATGTCTAAAGATACAATGAGACTTCCAAAGCATGTAACAAGTCTGAAGTGGCAATAGGCATACTGGAAACAAAACTACTTGCCATCATAGAAAAACCAGAAAAATGTAGTAAGTATCTTCACTATATTCACGTAGTATATTCACTACGCTACCAGCTTACAAAATTAAAGACCGCAGTAGCTCAGATAAAAGTTCAGAGATTGACCAGCCTGATGAGCTCAATCACCACAAATGCTGATGAACACATTGTTCCCTGGCCATGTTGCAAAGCCTGCTCACAAACAGTATGCAGGTTGCTAATAATGCAATATAGCCAGGTTCCAGGACTTACAGCAGCTCAGCTAACATGTAACATGTCGTGAAGACAACAGAATTCAACTGTCTCAATCAAATTTATTTGATTGAGACACATGAATGCTACAGATCACCTGTAAGTGACCTGGCTTGTCACAAACTTTGCACCTTAAACACCTTGCTTTAAACCAAATGGATACAACTTCATTCTCTCTCAGAAGAAAAACCACACACATTACCTTCTGAGGGGTCAAAACCCTCTGCCTGAACTTTTCAATCGTATCTTGACCTGCAGCTGCCCATGCACTAGCAAATGCTTCGGCTTTGTCTTGATCCAGGTGAATGCTCTGCAGCTGCTGTTGCAATGAAGCAGGCTTCAAATTGTGATAGACAGCCTGTTAAAGGAAAAATAACTGCTGTTGCTAAGTGCTGTTCTACAAGTCATAGCAGATATGTTCGAGCACAAATGGCCACCATGTTCACGCAACATCTTTACTAGCAACTCCACTAGGGGAACTATATGCGTCCAGTTCATCTTAACCCTCTTGGTAGACTGGAAACTGTAACTATCTCAAAATACAGTGTTACAAATTACTCTTCTCAAGGTAGACAAACTACCAAAAAAATGTAGACACAACCCATATGTGAGTATATGTACAGGTTCCCACCGTATTTAATGGCAAAGCAGCTAACAGTGAAAAAAAGATAGGCTCTGAAGCCAATTGAGACCATCAAGAAGGGAGAAATTTTCCAAATTCACACTACTCAAGCAAACCTAAACTACAAGGTAATATTCTAAAAAAAACCAAGAACAGTTTGCCTAAACTGATTAAGTTAGATATTACCTCCCCACTAGCATCAATTTTTTTGCAGAAGACACTCTGTATGGTTCTTCACTTTCAAAACAGGACTGTGTTACCTCCAGACCAGGTTAAAAAAAGAAACAATGTATGTGGTAAATACTGTATGGCAGTCTTTATAATGCCTCCATAGACTAAAGGGCTGTTAAAACACTTTATTATCTGACCAAACAAGCAGCTGCTCCAAGAAGCACAGCTATTAGCAGCAAAACAAAGAGCTCTCACACAACATGTAGTCCATCTGCGACTCCTTTTTTTTTTTTTGGCAGATACTAATATTCACCCCTTTTTTTTTTTTTTTTTTAATGTAAAAGAAGCAAGAAGAGAATTACTTGCTTTTTCTGTTCATCTTCAGCAATTATAATATAAATTAAGCACTCTGAGGAAATCAGGACAAGGCAGTAAACAGATAATTCTGCTGCTTTGCTGAGATGAAAATTCAAAATTCCAGTCTGGAGGTGACCTCACTTCATTTTGATTCTTTGGTGGATGGGAGCTATAAGGAAGACTGTTTGTTTTACTCCTAATGCAGTGGAATGTGTTAATTAAGTGAACTGATCATAAACCAACATGTGTAAGAAAGGACCAGGTTTAAAACCACCAAAAGACCATAACTATGCATGCTCTCTGCACAAGATTCCACTTTCTATATTTGCTTGAAATTGATGGATAACATCATGTGCTTAACAATTTTTAAAACAGTTACCATATTCACCGAGTAATTCAACAGCTTCCCAGCTCTAGCAGAGGTAGACCACGGAATCAGAAAAGCTTCTCTGTTTACAAGACGACTGCACCATGCTACACCATGCAGTCAGCCACTCCTCCAAATACTCGAGATACATTAGTTGTCTGCTTACCTCAGTACAGACTGCTTCTGTGCATGAAAATTTTCCATAACTGACTCTTAAAGTAACTTAAGCTGTGCTCAGTAATCTTATCCAGAATTTTCCTCACAGGAACCTTAAAAATGCATGGCTGGCTTGATACAATGAATAAGAGCATATACTGTATCTCACAGTTATCAAGAGTTCCCCTGGAGTCATGCAGACCTCCCCTCTGTTATTAATATTTACATTAGCTGAAAAACCACTGCACTAAGGCATCTAGTGCCATCCAAATCAGAAAGGCACAAAACAAAAAGCACTTAAATCTAACCCCAAAACATACAAAGCACACAAAATATACTACAGATATATTTTCAGTAATTCCTTTTTAACTTCACTGTCCTATTTTTGAAATCTACAGCTCGATAAAAAAAAAATTATCAATGTCTAATGGTGAAAACAAAATACCTGTTCCAAAATGAATGATATAGTTTCAAGAACCAGATGAAGATCCTGCTTTTCCAATGAAAAAGCTATTTGAAGCTTTTCTTCCTCCTCTTCACTGAAGGTACTTTCAGCCTGAAGCACAAAAATGGTTAGTCCTGACATTTCACTTAAGGACCAAGACCATACCTATCAAAATAAAGGACTTTCTCCTCATCATTATAAACACAGCAGCTATCCAGTTGTTTCTAAACAGAAATTACGAAGCAAATGCAATTCCTCTCACTGAAAATCAAAATTAAAAGCCAACACAGTACCACAGGATTGCATACCTCAGAAGAAAAAGCTTTCTCTTTGTACATCATAAACACTACAGAAATATTCTTCTTTTAATTATCAGATCATCTTCAACAACCTTTTATAAATAAAAACGGCAAGTACAAAATGCATTACTTAAATCACACCCCAGAAAATAGAAGACACAACTGTAGTTAAGTTAGTTATGTATGCTTCTTCCATTCTGCATACCCTTCTAAAAAGTACCCATGCTATTACAAAGGAAATAAAGGCCTAATGCTTATTTATTTTGAAAGTCAACTTTGAATCTATAGCCTATTGTGTTACTGAAGACAACTGAGAATGTGCTGTACATTAAAAATACCAGCAGTTGTACTTACTATACTATAGCAAATTTAAAAGTAATTCAAAATGCAGATATTGCCTTATTTGAAAACCCAATTACTAACAAACAACACATTTAGACCACTTAGTAATGCAAAACTGCAAAGCTAGACAAGCAAAACAACTTAGCTGTCCAAATTAAAAAATGAGGCAATTACACAAAACTTTCAATAATCACAATGCTTATAACAAGACTATCAAAATGGAAACATTATTTGAATCGTTAGTTGTTAAAAGGAAACACAGAGCTCCCAGTGTGTGCTTTGTTAAGGCAATGAAGTTCATTTCAAGCATCCAGCAATTTAACTAGTTACTTAGTTAGGTACTTTAAAAAGTAAAACTATTCATGAGATTGAGTGGGCTGAATTACAATAACCACTTTCACTCCTGTAAATGCCAATTAAAACTGTGAAGAGCTACTAAAATGCTAAGGAGTAGTAAAAAAGAACCAAACAAAAAGTTGGTGACACATTCCAGTTACCAAACCGTTCATATCCATGCAAAACAACTGAGAAAACTCTCTACAATAACAGCAACATCCAAGCTAGTGATGGTAATAGAAAACAAACAAACAAACCAACCAGCAGTTGAATCAAATTATTCCTTACATTTTCACACTTATAATCTTTCTCATTGTAATTTTTCCCATGTGTTCAATGTTTTACCATTTAGTCTATAGGTATATGCACACAGAAAACTAATTCCATGCTTCTTTTTATACTTTTTCTAAACACAAAACAACAGAATAAGCAAAATCTGGCAGTGTAAGACAATGAAACTGACAAAATGATTTCTGGTGTAAGATTCATTTTACAGTTTCCCCTGCAATATTTAGTAAAAAATTTAGAGTTAGGCTGCATTTGACATTGGAGCACCGTAAAATGAAACTGACAACTGATTTACTTCTTTTTTTTCTTTTTTTCTTTCTGCAATCTAAAACGTCTTCTGCAAAGACAACAGAAATACTCACTAAAAGTTCTGGATTTAATTTTTATCCTTAATTCCACATGTGTCCAGCTGATGGACACGTACAAATGAAAAAAAAAATTAAACGCCTATTTAGTGTTTCCATTGCATAGTAAAATGTGGAACATGTAACATTTTCTTAAGAAAATATGTTCTTTGATGTTTGATCCTTGTATACTTTCAAGCCTAGTCAATAAGAAAGGTGATTTACTCCATAAAACAGAGAACAGCTAACAAGCTCTAAGTGATGTGTGGGTTTTAGAAAGACAAATTCTGTCTTTGTTGGAAGAATTGCCTTGTTAAGGTTTAGGGCTTGACAAGCATCAGTGACCTCAGACCTAGGGGGAGGTTAACAAAACTTGGGAAGAAAGATGCACCACTGATTGAACACAAAGAATGCAGAATTTATGGGCCTCAAGGACATTTGGCAGGACTCCCAAGATAAGGGAGAAACTGATCAAGCCAGCTCAGCAACTGTGCTGAAATCAGCTCCAACTGGGTGAAAGGTAATTCCTGCAGGGGAATCTGCGACCACCGGCTCACAGAGCACCAACCCAAGAAACCCACCGAGCCAAAAGAAGAGAAAGACTGAGCATGCAGACCAATTAGTATGGAAAGCAAGAGAAGCATCAACCCCTAGAAAACAGAATGTTAACTAATAAGAACTATGTAACTTATTACCAACGAACACTAAAGCATTTGTCTACTAAAATGTATATAAATGGTAAAAAGTTTTGATGGTTGGTGCGCTTGGCTTGGGGAATACCACTGAAAATCGGGCCTGCACAATCCTGAAATAAATAACCAATGTCTCGCTCGAGTGTGTGATTACTGGCTTTTTGCAAAGCGAAAAGCAAATCCGGCGGACAGCATTCGTGAGGGTAGAGAATGAGTTTGTGCAAAAGGCCAAGCAACTCGCGTGTCCCCTGGCAGCACTCCCGGAGGCACCAGCACCTGGAGGCAGCGGGCTGCAACAAACATCACACGGTATCATGCCATTCGTTACGGGCTTTTATTTCATTCCCCCGATATTGTTTTGAAGAGCTAGTGCTGGATGAAATTAAGATCTAAAATCCTTGTGAAGGGGCGCGGGGAGGAGGACAGGCGGGGATGTTGAGGCTCCGCACCCGCACTGCCCAAGCACGGGCCGGGCCGGCCCCGCGCCCTCCCAGCACCGCCGAGCCCCCGCTCCCGCCCCGCCCAGCCCAGCCCGACACGAGCCCCAGCCGGCTCCCCGCCACCCCGCCAACCTTCAGGTGCAGCTTCTGGAGAAGGCGGGACAGGAGCCGCGGAAACCGGCCCGGGTCCACGGCGTTGAGCAGCGACACGGCCCTGCGGATGCTGGAAGGAAGGAGGGAGGGGGGTCAGAGGGGCCCTGGCCCCGCTGCGCCCCGGCACCGTGGCGGGATCTGCTCCGCCCCGCCCAGGCCGGCTCGGCGGGGCAGCGCGGCCCGGCGGGAGCAGCGCCGCCGGAGCGCCGGTACCTGTCGCTCTCCGGCACGACGGGCGCCGCCATGGCTGAGGCCTGGGCCCGCCCCCGACGGCGGCCTGGCGGGGCCAAGCGCTGCCGCGCCGCTCGCAGCGAGAGCAGCGCGAACCCGCGGAGTCTCGGAATGAACTCGGCGGAGAAAGACATCTGGGGTCATGGGGCTCCAGCCCACCATCGGGCACCACCACGTCAGTTAGACTACGGCACTGGAGTGTCACGCCCAGTCTTTCCTTAAACACCCCCAGAGACGGTGGCTATAGCACCTCTCCGGGTAGTCCATTCTAATGTTTAATCACACTTCCTGTGAATAAATTCCTCGTTGCGTCCAGCCCTAACCTGGCTGGGGCAGCTGGAGGCCATGTCCTCTCGCCCCGTGCTGGCAGCCTGGGAGGAGGTGCGGACCCTCGCCCTGACGGCGCGCTGCGAGGGCGGCGGCTGAAGGAGAGCCGGGCCGGGCCGGGCCGGGCCGAGCCGCCCTGGCCCCGCCTGAAGGCAGCGGGACGAGGCCTTGAGCCACATCCCCGAGCCACATCCCCGAGCCCTCACTGTGTGGTAGTCCTCAGCCCCTGAGGCTCCACATTTGCTCCCATATGGGAGAGCACAGTCAGCCCTAACACACCTGCCATCACCGTTCTTGTTTGCAGGCCGTGAACCTGCCAAAGCAAGCCGCCGCCCTCACAGCAACAGCAAATTGTTCTGGAGGCCGTGGAATTTAAAGTGACTAGTTGCATTCCCACCTCCCCCAAACAGCCTGTGCCCAGGTAATGCCCCCAAAGTCCCATCCAGTTCCACACCATTGAACTGCCCTGCATAAGACAGAGAGCACACCCTGCCTTGTTTCAGGCAGAGTGCAAGGTTCTCAAACTACATGAACAGAACCATTCACTTTCAGGCATTGGATTGTGTGTTTCTGCTCCTCTTGAAAGGATGTAGTGTCTGTGAGACCTCTATTTTCCATCAGATTTGGCTGAAACTGAAAAACAGGTTCAAAGACAATGGGATGAGCAAACAGAGGAACAGACAGCATAACTACATATGCCTTGCTTTCCTAGGAAGCCAACTAAAAGACTTCTGAATGTGGCTGCAAAGATTTGTAAAATGTGTCACAGAGGAAATAAATTGTAACAAATTATGGTAAGCTCAAGAGATAGGTGGAAAAAGGTTGGACATTTTTGAGGGTACTGTGAAGAAATGCTTTATACACATGTTCTGAAGTCTTGTCTCTGTTAACTGAAAGGAGTTTAGTCAGTAGGGTCGACTTCAATACAGTCAGCATTGCAGCCAGAACATCTGGAAAAAAAAAAAAGGTGAGAAATGTGGCTATATTCCAACAGGAATTTGAAAATAGAGAATTCCTGCCTGAGACTTTAAAAACATTTGTGCTTTACTTTGTCCTGTGTAACCCATAATATTATTGGATTCCATATCTATCTGTGCCCAAAATTCTTACTAACACTTTAAGGGCCAGCACCAGAAATTGCAGGGCAGGTGGGGGTGGTGCAGATCCCTTTAAAATGTTGGAGCGCCCAAGCCAAGTGTTCTTTTCCCTCGTGGCATTTGCTCAAAGTAGATGCTGATTTGGGTGGGCTTTTCCCAACAGTTGCAACCCAAAAAACTGCATTTTACAACCAAACCCTGTTTCAGAGTGAATTTTGCAGCACCTGCCAGCTGTGCAAAGCTTGAGCAGTCAGGGTCGGGTCACAGTGCTGAGAGACTGTTTCTTCCCTCCTGCTCCAACGGCTCAGGAATAGTAGCACCAATGCCAGCGGTGTCCAGTGGATGACAGGAGACAGAGAGACAGCAACACCAACATCCAACGAGCCAGATCCTGACACCACAGGGCCAGAGTCACACTCCAGCGATGCCCGTGATTTCTGCCTACCGTCAGAACTTTGTCCGCTCCTACCTTCCCAGGAGGGGTTTGTCACCAGCTTCCCTTTGTCTATCAAACAACATTGCCGGCTGTGGGGGGCCAGTCATTCTCGAGGAGCGGGCACTGCACCGCTTTAAGTTTTTGGTTTTTTTCCTGGAGGGCCGGTGAGATTTAGCAATTTTGTATCTTCTGGTTATTCACTGTTATTTTTTGCCTGTTGCTGTTTCTCTTGTTAGTAAACTGTTATATTTTCTAACATGTACTACTTACACCTACTCATATTTGTTTTTTCCTTATGGGGGCAAGTGTGAAAACAAAGTTCACATTTTAGAATTTTAGAAGTTTAAGAAGAGACAAATATCCAGCTCTGGGGTGTTTTTGGGGATTAGCCAAATGTTATAAATAATAAAGAGATCAAGCCGAATTAAGAATAATCAAAAGGAAAGATTTTTATTTTGCGACCGAAATATGGTCTTAGATAGCCACAATCAAAAAGGACAGCATCGAGTCCGGGATCGGCGCTGGGTGAACACACACTGATCCGAACTCTATCACTTCGGATCCCCCTGTGTTCACCAAGCCGCCTTGGTCAGTCCAGTTTTTATACAGTTTTTCCTAGCCTGGAACAGAGGTCTTTGTTTCTTTTCGTTGTTCCACATATTCATGTAGTTTTCTTTCTCTGCGTTCGGCTGGACAAATCCATGTCTGGGAAACGATGAATTCTGATGAGTGCAGATCTTGGTTTATGGGAAGCCGGCATTGAGATGTATCTTTCCCGATGGCTCTGGTTATCTTAATAGTCAATACTTGTCGGGTGTTCATCGCTTGGGTGTTCCCTGGACAGTTTCCGAGAGACCTGTCTCCATTGGGGCTACTATTTAGTTGTTAATCCGAGCTCTTCAGCTTTTGTTGGTGGTCACAATGTCATGATGAAGCAATCTGTATCCCTTCTTTTTTGTTTCTGAGGTTTTTTTATTATTTTATTCATGCAAACATTATTTATTCTACATTAAGTTACAAACTAACATGAATTAAATTGTATCATATATTACACAAAGAACACACCGTCAACTTGAAACATCGTTCTCTATATACAGTTACATTGCTGGGGGTACATGCATATTCATGAGTTTATATATTATTCAAACATTCCTTTGAGTTTTTGATGTTCCAGAATCTCTCTTGTTTGTTTTTTTAACCTCTGACTTGTCTGCAGGACAGTCTTCCTCTAATTCAGTCCTGTTGTTCCACACTCCCTGATAGCGAGGCGTAGATAAATCCTTCCCGGATGCTTATGGTGTGGTTTCTGTCACTATTATCACTTGGAGAGGACAGTCTGCAGATGTGAGAAAAATAATTGCTTTACACCATTCTCTGAGTTGGTTACCTAGAGGCATTTCAGTCTCTATTTTAACATTGTGCTAAAGCTAATACATTTTGCAATGTATTTATCGTTCTACTATTCATATAAATTGTACAGTGCATACATAGACTGATAGATTATACTATACAAAAGCAGTTGAAAGTAAATATAAATTGTACCATATCAAAATACTTGTGATATAAAAAGCTGATCTATGAATGTGAAAGCCAGTATTATATTGTCACCTATAACAAAAGGGACTGGTTAAAACTATGAGGAGAGAAAATTCAGTTCAGAGTGTCCACTTTTTAAATTGTCTTAAACCAAGACAAACTTTTGCCAGAAGTTGGACCCACAGTTACTGTTATGAATGGCCATTACATTTTTCAAGCTATTGTTCTGGAATGAAATACAATTATACTCAACTATTTAATCTGGTTTTCTGTGCTCTTATAAAACATGAGAAAAAAATATTTTTTCCCAGAAATTTTTTTGGTTGGAAAAGAAAAATTAGTGCTTTACTCCACACTGAAAAAACTCCCAGCATATCTTTTTGTTCTAGGAAATCTCCCCCAATAATAGAATTTTAGAAACTTTGTTCAGGCAAAATGAGCAAGGATGGCTACAAGTCTAGACAACTGCTTTATTTCATAAAGTTCCAGTGATACAGGTTGGATGTTCTGCTCAGGTTTGCTGCCAATTCTCTGGTTTTACAACCTGGACCTATTTTAAAGAATTTTCTTTCACACTTTGCTGCATCAAAAGAATATTTAAAAGTAATAATCAGGAGAATGAACATTAAGGACTCAACTGGGCAACCTGCTCAAGGAGAGAACTCCTTCACACAAGAGGTTTGACTTATGGGCCCTGGAGGCTTCTTCTACCCTGTATTATTCTGTGCTGAAGAAACACAGGAAAGAAAGCACCTGATTGGAAGCTATAAATAATAAAGCTAAACTGACAAGGTGCTGTCAAGTGCACCATTACACAGATTTTTATCCTAATACATTTTCTGTTACTAAAAAAAGAATTCTAAAAAGTTGTGACTTCTCAAGCATCCATTCATCTCTTCTTGGTTTGCACTTGCACCTGTGTGATGAAGGAGTGTTTTAAGATTGTTAAAGAATCACTGGCAAAAGTATCAATAAAGGCAGGTGTTGCTGCAATAGAGGTTACAGAGCGGCGAAAGGAAAAACAGCAACAAGGCAACTCCCTTGCTTGGTGCAGGAAAGCAAGAAAGAGCAGTTTATTGAAGAGAGCCATGGCTTTTTATAATACAGATCGTGCACAACAAAATACAGACAGTTCATTGGAGAGAGAGAGAGACACCTCTTGTCTCTGGTTCTCCCATGGATCCAGCAGGTGTTTATCTATTGTTATGATTCTTTCTGTCGTGTTTATAGTAGAGACAGAGGCCCTAGCCTGGGAAAGGTTTCAGCTAGGCCTGAGAGAGTTTCACAGCCTGAGAAAGGAACTCAGACCCTGTGAGAAAGGCCTGGCTGAATCTGCCTGGCCTGCAGCAGTGTCCACAGACAGGTTTAATATAGAAGCTTCTATAGATCCTCTCTACTACTTACTAGACGGTCAAGACACACTGAGGATAGAAAGGGGAAGGATAAAGGGGAATACAGTCTAAAAGCCCAACAGCACTGAATAGCATTTGAAACAGTACTTAACAGCATTTAACTTAACTTATAACTTAACTTATAGCATAACTTAAACAGTTTAAGCAGTTAAAAATCTAGGAGAGCAACGTTTCTCCCAGATCTGGTACAGCACATTCACACTTGTATGCACATAGACATAAAGAGTCAGTGCTCTCCAGGGAGTCGGCCCCCAGCCTGTGCCGGTACTTGGGGTTATTTGTCCCCCGGTGCAACACTTTACACTTGCCCTCATTGAACCTCATTAGGTTTCTCTGTGTCCACATTTCCAGTCTATCAAGGTCCCACTGAATGTCACAGCCTTCTGGGGGATCAGCCACTCTCCCCAGTTTTGTATCATCAGGAAACCTGCTGCGGGTGCATTTGATCCCTTCACCCAGGTCATTGACAAAGAAGCTGAACAAGATTGGACCCAGTACTGATCCCTGGGGAATGCCACTGACTACAGGCCTCCATCTGGATTCTGCTCTGCTGATCATGATCCTCTGAGCTCTGCGATTTAGTCAGTTCCATCTCACTGTCCATATAGTTTAACTAACATTTCCTGAGCTTACCATCCTGGGGTGACTTTGTGACGCTGAATTGTATCCCTATTCGTCTGTTTAGCCCAGAAACAAGTTTTGTATCTTGAAGGTTGGATTTGAGAGTGAAGAGGAGGGGAAGGAGAAGTGGTGGAATGTGTGAGGTGGTTGTTTTCAAAACATAGAGATAGGAGTTTTATCGCCTCTTCTCCTAGATGGTGTCGCAGTGGTGGACAGCAGGAGAGAGCTCCCCTTTGGTTTTAGCTACTTTTGAATAACTGAAGCAAAGAAGTCCCTCGGATAGACTATTTTGTTTTCTTTTTTTTTTTTTTCCTGGAATTATTTGACCCTGCTCTGGATTGCAGACCTAGGGGAAGCACCAGGACCTCACACCTGTGGCCCACCAGGGCCTGGCCTGGGCAGCAACATTTTCCAGCACCAGAGAGACTGAGAACAGACTGAGCTGAGCTATCACCACAGGAGAGAGTCTTTCTGAATTTGTCATCTCTTCAGAGCAGGGAGAGGTTTTTGTTGTTTGGTATTGGTTTTTTGTTTTTGTTTTTGGGGTTTGTTTTTGGTTTTTGGTTTTGGTATTTTTTGGTTGTTTTTTGTTGTTGTTGTTGTCATCTTTTGTTGGACAGTGCTTTGCCTGTGGAATAAACAGGTTTTTTCCACTTCTGTCTGAGGAAATTTCTTCCCAAACTGGTTGGGGGAGGGGACACTTTAGTTTGCTTCCTGGGGGCACCCTTTGGAAGTTTTTTCAAAAGTCTTGCTGAAGCTGAGGTAGATAACATCAACTGCTCTCCCCTCATCATCCCATCCTGCCATGCTAACTCAAAAGAGCTGCAGCAACTGAAATGCATTAATGCATGTAATGTAAATATGTACTTAAGGATATTTGAATATTTATTCAAAAAGCATCAGTCTATATTTTGTTTAGCTGATCTTTAGTTCTTTAGTTCTTTCGGTTTTTGGCCTAAAGTGAGTCAAATCTGTAATCTGTATTCTACCATAATATGGATGGATACAGACAAAGTTCAATTGTGCTCTTATAGGAGGTATTTTAAAGGATAATGAAAATTGTCTGGAAAAGAATTCAAAACTGTATTTATTTTTTTTTAATGCTTTAATGATGCAGTGGGATTGAATGGCACTTTGCCATATGCAGAAGCTCATTTTAAGCCAGGCGGAACAGTTAATCGTCTTGGAACTGAAATATGTAGACTTTCTGGAACCACAGATCTGACTTTTCCCAGGAGTGACTGTTCTTCATTGTTTTTAAAGCACTGAGGGTAAACTGAATACCTTGTGGTTTACTTAAGTTACCTAATGTTAAGTTCCCACTTGAACAGGAATCCCATGCCAATTTTTATATAAAAACAGGAGCTTACTTTGGGAAAGAAGATCTCAATTTTCTGCCTGTTGTTTTACAGTGCTGTAATCTATTGTATTCCTAGTCTGTGTTTCAGAAGTGCTATGTTATACAATTTTTTGCTGTGGAACATTGCATGAAGGATTTGCAAATACTGAACAAGGGAAAATCATCATTGTGTATCCCTTTTAGTAGCAGACAGAGGTAGACAAGAGAGTGGTGGTCCTGCTACAGCTGGCTGGCTAGTCAGCCTTGTGCCCCAATACAGCTTTAGTCTGCCGTATTCAACACTCCCATGTCTTAATTCACCTGTGCGATGGGGACACGTGGAGCAGGGAGGGGGATGGGAGCCCGGCCCCCAGGGGAGCCTCTTGAAAACCAGGAGGTCTTGAAACAAGAGAACAGTCCCCTCTCTGGGAGCCTCCCCTGAGGCTGCAGGGAATAATCAGAGACCTGGGTTGGTGATTGACAGCCCAGAAAACCAATTGGAAGGCTGTTTTGCTTTCACAAATCACAGGGAAAAAGGGGTGGTTGGGGCTTTCGCCTTCCGGTCAGGGAGGTGAGCAGACCGGGGGGCTCCGGCCCTGGTGTGGGGCCTGGCCCCGGAAAGGCCCCGGGGTGGACCCGGCCCAGCCCCAGCCCTGGCTCCAGCCCCAGCAGGCTCTGGCACCGGGTGGCCCCGGGGGGACCCGGCCTGGCCCGGCCCCCGCACGGCAGGGGGCTCGGCTCGGCTCGGCTCGGCTCGGCTCGGGCCTCGGCTCGGCCCGGCTCAGCTCGGCTCGGGCTCGGCCCGGCCCAGCTCGGCTTTCCTGCTCTATCCGGCATGGCCGAGCGTTTTGAGAAGAAGCCCTTCAGATGGCCAGGTGGCTTCCTCACTGTCTGGATACAGGCCCCAGCTGAGCACAGGTCAGCGGGAGATCCAGACATCTCCACGTGGTCCCCTGGTGGCCACGTGTTTCTCCCAGCGTGGCTTCAGCCTGGCTCCTTACCTTTTGGATACAA
This sequence comes from Muscicapa striata striata, assembly GCA_030060385.1. NCBI lineage: Eukaryota > Metazoa > Chordata > Aves > Passeriformes > Muscicapidae > Muscicapa > Muscicapa striata. The sequence goes on from JAREIS010000326.1 coordinate 997,541, forward strand.
GTTTAACTCTCAGTGCCTGGATGAGACTCTAGATCTCCTGCGCTTCCCAGAACGAAAAGAATAAAGCAAGAAGAATTACAGAAGTCAGCAGAATGAAGACAAAGTTTACTCATGGAAGGAGAGGTGGAAAAGTCGCCACTGATAAGTAGCTGAAAACCTTTTTGTGGGCTTTAGGGGATTGTGACTTCACTGAAATTCCTTTAAACTGTGGAATATACTTGGGGAGGCTAAGTGCTTGAGATGAAGACTTTTTTTGCCTCGGGAAATGAAGCTCTCTGTTTTTAGGACTGGAATATTGAACAGAGACATTTGGTGAAGAATGAGATAAAGAGACTTTTGTGTTTCTCAGCAGCCTGCCTTTAAAATGACACCCCATGTGATTCAGCAACCCATAACACAGCTCTGGAAGGACTGTGAGAATGGGAGGAAGAAAAATCATAATTTGTAGGTTTCTGGGTGGACGCAAGTTATGAGAGTGAGACACCCTCTAAGCCTAAACTAAAAGAAGAGACTTTTCTCTCTGGAGTGAACTGAAATGATTATTTAAGTAGATGACTGACTGAAGTGTTCTCTGTATGTTGTTAGTATTATGAAAGGGGGAGGAGAGAATAATCTGGAAATCTCATTCTGAATTGTTTTGTGTTATTAATAAATTTCTGCTTATACCCTTTTAAGTTTTAAGCCTGCTTTGTCTTTACTCCTAAATTCAATCCCCAAGAGAAATTAAATATATTAAAATTGGCAAAACCCAGTCACACTGTGACAACCTGATAAAGCTTCAGGTGTTCATGGTCTTTTGTGTACCTTCACATCTTAAAAGTCATACTTTTTAATGGCTCTTTCCTTTGCTTCTTCTGAGCCACATGGTAATAATTCTGTTAATACTTCCTTTTTTTGGCCTTTGTTATAGGAGCAGTTTTAAGTATCCAATGCAAATTGGCAAAGACAGCTATTGTGGCTGTTTTTCCTCAGAACAGTGACAACCTCAGATGTAGAAAAGTAGACACATTATTAAATAGAGAATGTCTTTGGTGGATAGGTTTCTAGCTTGTTGTCTAACTCTAGATACCGTGCATAGGTCTTCTTTTATTTTCTTAGTTTTCAAGTTTGCAAAAGGCAGGAGATGTACAGTGTAGTCTTTGGAACTAAAACAACTCCAGTAAGACAATGCCCAAGTGCATAGGAGGCTGGAAGGGAAAGAAGCATCTATGCAGAAATTGCATGGGAACACACTATTCGTTTCCCTGAGACTGGCTTCTTTGTAGTAATAACATGTAATAAAGCTGAGGGTGAATACCTCCTTCCAGATAGATAATGATTGTAAGCAAGGGAAATACAGTGGAAGACACAATAATTTCAAATTAAACAAATTGAATCCACTTTCAGACAAGAGATTGAGAGATAGCATCTTAGTTTAGGGTGTAGTTTAATATGTACCTATCTATACTTTTCCCTTTCCTTATCTATCTCTTCCCTTCCCTTTCCACAATGGGATCACTGATAGCCATGAGTAAAGCAGTCACATGGACAAGGAAAAGACAGGAAAAGTAAATTCACAGAGTCACAAGTTGTTTAAACTGCATAATCTGGGGAGGAGTGGTGGGAAGAGAGAGAAGAAGGACACACAGACCTTGAGGAAGAGTTCATTGATCTGCTTTCCCTTGTTTTAAACATCTTTCCAGAGCAAAACAGCTTTCCTTACTCCATAGGGAAAATAATTTTCGAGTTTAAACTGATTTATAAGGTGTAAGATGATCTGATGTCATCTGAAGCATAACCAATCTCACAAGTGACTACAAAATGTTCTCTGCCATTTCTCTTGTGGCATTTAAAACCATAATGTCATGCAGTGTGGTATTATGTAATTGCCTAAGAAAACTATCACATATGGGCACTGTTTCTACTTGTATCTATCTTTCACAATCCATACAAAAATATGTACAACATGTTTTCTTCTTCCCCGTGTACATCTGCCCTAATAGAACTATACTTGTACGCTCTGAACTGCTCATTTGGAATTTAGGGGAAAGTTTGCAGGATCATTGCAATGGTAGAGTCATTTTCAAACCACAGCAGAACTGCATATGCCCTGTTATTTCCTTATCTTGGCTGGCATCTTTCTTCTCGTTTTTTTTTTTTTTTTTTTTTTTTTTTTTTTTTGTTTTGTTTTTGTTTTGTTTTTTTTTTTGTGATGGAGTTCTCTTCAACTTTGCATTTAGCTATGATTGTGACTGAGTCACAATCCATTTTAAAAACCACACAGGAACACAAATGAATTAAACAATGGGATTTTCAGTGGATCCCATCCAGCCCCATGGACTTGCATGTGTCTAAGTGGTGTAACACGTCAGTGGTCATGGCCCCCCTAATATGCAAGCTTCCTTCTGATCCACATCCCTGTTTTCCAGCTCATGAGGCTGGGTACCCAAAGAACAACCTGTCTTGCTATTAAACACAGAGGTAAAGATGGCACTAAGTACCTCTGCTTTTCCTCATCCTTTGTCATAATGCATCCCACACATCCATGAGGTAAGGAGATCATCCTTAGCCCTTCTTTTTTTTATGATCACAGGATCACAGAACATGCTGAGCCAGAAGGGACCTACCAGGCTCATAAAGTCTAACTTTTAGTCCTGCACAGGACATCCCAAGATCCATACTTGAGAACATTGTCCAAACACTTCTCTATGTATTTATGAAAAATTTGATGTATTCATAAAAACTTTATATTGTCTTTTACAGCAGTAGCCAGATTAATTTCTGGGCTTTGTCCCTTTATTTCTTTTCTTGAATAACCTCACAACATCCCTGTAGTCCTCCTAAGTTGCCTTGCCCTTCCTCCAAAGTTGATACATTCTCTTTTTTACCCAGAATTCCAGCCAAAGCTCTCCATTCAGCTAGGATGGCTTTCTTCCACATCATCTTGTCTTTTGGCACATGAGGACAGCCTGCACCCTGAAGATTTCCTTCTTGAAAAACCTGGACTCCTTTGCGTCCCAACAGATTTTGACAACCAGGCCCCTTGACAGACCTTCCTAAATCCAAGATGGTAGTTATGCTGACCCCCTTCCTTTTTTCTCTGAGAATTGAAAACTATCATTTCATGATCACTGTGCTCAAGATTGCCTCATACTATCATACCATCCTCTAGTTCTTTTCTGTTCACAAAGAACAGGTCCAACAGGTACCTCCCCTTGGCTGACTTGCTGAAAATGACTTGCAGAAAATGGCCTTACACATGCTCCAGGAACTTCCTAGACTGTTTTCCTTCTCTGCTACATTGTATTGACAGTAGGTATCTCAAAAGCTGAAGTCCCCTGAGAGAAGAAGGGTAAGCGATTGTGAGACTGCTTATAGAATATTTCATCTGCCTCTCCATGCTGGTTGGTGGTCTACAACCGATTCCAACTGGGATATCTGCCTTGTCCTTCCCTCTGATTCTTGCCCAGAAACACTCAACCCTATTGTCACAATTATTAAGCTTGAGACAACCAAAACTCTCCCTAACACACATGGCTACCTCCCCACTTCTCCTTCCTTGCCCATCCCTTCTGAAAAGTTTACAGCCATCTATCACAGCAATCCAGTTGAGCAAGTTGTCCCACCATGTTTCACTGGTGGTGACTATGTCACAGCATTCCCACTACACAGCGGCTTCCAGCTCCTCCAACTTGTTGCCTGTTGGAGTGTGAAAACAGAAGTCTCTCTGAGTCCCTCAGAGAGACAACAGTATGCAGGAATTGAAGTTCTTAGAAAAATCAAAATATAAAGCCACACAGACATGAAATAGAGGCGTAAGCTTAAGTAAGTAAGTAAGTTTAAGTAAGTAAAAATATATTTTAAGTGCCTTAAATAGCAAAAGTCTTAGAACTGGGGTAAGAAACAAGCTTCAAAAACAAGCTTCAGTGAGAGCTCAGAAACATATTTCTAGACATAATAAAAATATAATAAGAATATTGCTTACATTATTCACATAGATAGGCTATATGCACAAATTATGCATAAACTTTTGTATTCTAGAGCTAGAATTCTAATAGGTTTAGAAGAAATACTTCAGGTTTGTGTTTTTAGCTCATTGGGTAATTTGCAAATAAAAATCTCTGTATTGGAGTGAGAGGTCTTTCACTCCTCTCTCTTCTTCCACCACCATCATCATTACTACCACCCCATGAAAAAGAAGAAGAAGAAGAAAGACCTGTGGACACTGCTGCAGGCCTAGACCTTTTCTCACAAGGTCTGAGTTCCTTTCTCAGGCTGTGAAACTTTCTCAGGCCTGGCTGAAACCTTTCCCATGCTAGGGCCTCTGTCTGTACTGTAAACATAAGAGAAAGAATCATAATAAAGATAACACACCTGCTGGATCTATGGGAGAACGAGAGAGGAGAGGTGTCTCTCTCCAATGAACTATCTGTATTTTGCTTTGAACGAACTGTATTATAAAAAGCAATAGCTTTCTTCAATAAACTGCACTCTTTCTTGCATCAAGTAAGAGAGTTGCCATGTTGCTGTATCCCTTCGCTGCTCCATAACCCTCTCAGGCAGCAACATTTGGAGGGTCCCACCGAGATAACAACATTTGGAGCTCCCACCGAGAAAATGACATTTGGGGGTGTCAGTCGAGATCGTCACTCCAGCGGATCGGGATTGCTTTCAGCGATCTCTGACCAACGAACAGCACCGAAAAAACTCGGAGCTGACAACCTGCAGACCAGGCTGAATCCCGGAAAACCAGGACTGCGAACCTGGGGTCAAGACCGGAGCCAGGAGACGGCCGGAGTCAGAGAGCCATCTGGGACATTGCGGAAAAATCCGCGAAAAGTCGTCGGTTTTTCTGCTCTCCCACCGAGAGCGCACGGAGCCGTGAGGAGCGGAGCGGAGTTCCAGCAGACCACGGAGCGGAGCGGCCCGGAGCAGAGCCGTGCCATCTCTCATCGGCACACCGCAACCCCTGACAGCGGGAACTGCGAGCAGCTCTGCGACCCTTCTTCCCCGTTGAGAGAGGTACTCTGTGTTCCCCCCCACCCCCCCAGCATAGCAGCTAGGTGGGAAATTCCGAATAATGGGGATCCATTTATCTAAACAAGAGGAAACTGATTTGATTGCTTTGTTAACTTGGGCGAGAGAGCATGGTTTTTCAGAAGAGGCAGAAGAAGTTTTTTCTATGGACAAATGGGAAGAATTAGGGGACCTTCTGTGGACAGCCCTCCGGAAGGGGGATGTCTCAGCCGGCCCCCCAATGCTCACCTGGGGGACAATTAATCAAAGTTTTTTGGAAAAGGAGACGGGTTTTGAGCAGAGCGAAACAGAACAGAGCGAGGAAGAATCTGTTTGCTATCCTGGCCACACCACCTTAACGGTGCCGGGCAATAGCTCACAGCAGCCGCCGGCTGGGACCAGCCCCCCCGTGCAGCCCGCGCTGCCTGAGGGGTGCGGGCCCCCCGCTCTGGGGACGCTGCTCGCTCCTGACAGAGAGGTGCCATCGGCCTGCCCCCCCACCGTGCCGGGGCCATCGCTTGATCTGCCTGCTGCTGGGCCAGTGCCACCCCCTGAAAACGTGGGGGTCGTGCTGGCCCCTCCATCCGAGATGCTGGCTGACCCCGACCCGCCTGCAGAGAGGGAGCTGTCGGCACCGGCCACCCCAGAGAAGGAGGTGGTGCCAGCTCCTCCCTCCTCTCTGATGTCGGAGCTCGGCCTGCCTGCCCAGGCAGGATCTCGGCTGCCCTTCTCTGCTTTGGCAGAGGCGGGCTCGCCCTCTCTCCTTTTCCCCTCAGCCTCGTTCGTTCTCCCGGAAGCAGTGCCGACCCCAGGGCTGCCCTCGTCAGCCGGAGGAGCTCTGCCCGCCTGTCCGGTCACGAACGGACCCCTCCCACCGGCATTTCCAGCCGCTTCGCCGCCCCCACCCTGTGCTGACAGCAACGGCGGCTTTGTCTTTACTTTAGAGGGGGGAACAGCAGAGGCTGGTTTCATTCCTGCAGTGGTTAAGGGAGGACGGAAGGCTGGGGCAAATGTCTCTGATACTCAAATCAGAGAGACTCAGAGTTTTGCTGTGCCTGATGCTGTCTCTATGATAGAACAGCGAGATTGGAAAAAGAGAAAGAAAGTATTTAAACGATCGTATTATTGTGAATCACCTTTGCCTCATTTCAGGCTTCAGATGAGACACGCCTAGGTCCTTCCTGCTGACCTGTGAGGTGTCCACCCTGACCTGCAACAGGGGCACAGTGTGAGCACAGCTCAGCCTTCACTTGCTGACCAGCTCACCAAACACCGACCAGATGAAAACACTGAACAGATCATCCCTCTAGAAGCAGGGAATGGACATTCATCTGTTCATGTTGGAACTGTTAATATAGTTTTCATTGTTATATTAGAATAATCACTTAGTGGTTGATTTTTCACTGTTTGATAAGTTGGGTGAATGGTGATGGGTTTTGTTATTGTATTAAAAGTAAGTTTTGCAGAGAAAAAGCACCAAGCTTGAAGATTTCCCTAGGCACTCCAGGTGTCCACATGTCTCCTGAGTGGTGTTTGTTCTCCTTTGCAAATGGATCCTGTAAAGGATTACAAACACTTCTCTTTTTCTTTTAAAACTAAAAGGGGGACATGTGGACACTGCTGCAGGCCTAGACCTTTTCTCACAAGGTCTGAGTTCCTTTCTCAGGCTGTGAAACTTTCTCAGGCCTGGCTGAAACCTTTCCCATGCTAGGGCCTCTGTCTGTACTGTAAACATAAGAGAAAGAATCATAATAAAGATAACACACCTGCTGGATCTATGGGAGAACGAGAGACGAGAGCTGTCTCTCTCCAATGAACTATCTGTATTTTGCTTTGCACGAACTGTATTATAAAAAGCAATAGCTTTCTTCAATAAACTGCACTCTTTCTTGCATCAAGTAAGAGAGTTGCCATGTTGCTGTATCCCTTCGCCGCTCCATAACCCTCTCAGGCAGCAACAAAGACCAGCCTTTGCTCAGGACTCTGTACCAGACTGTAGCCTTTGCCTCTTGAGACTCGGTAGAGGCTGCTGCTCCTGCCTCTGCCCAGGATTTCATACCAGGGAGCTGCTTCTATTCGGGACTGGATGCCAGAAAGTTTTTAGCATGGACTTTAACACTTGGGACTCTGTCTTTTGAGACTGATGTGCCTTTCCAATAAACAACCTTACAGCAACTAACAACTGATCTGCTCTTTTTAAGATATAAACCCATAACAATCTCAACAGTTGCCCATGCTGCCTGCATGATACAAACTTAAGATGTCATTAGTTGAGAGGAACAAAAAATCTTTCCAAGGTAGCAAGTCAGAAGGAGATTTTGGTGTTAAGACATTCTTAGGATCTGTTCTCAAGTTTCTTGTATTGTAAGATATCTTTGTCTTGGAGCAGAAGATCTCTGTCACAGAGAATGGCATGTAGTAAGGGAGAAAACTGGTGCCACATTCGAAGCTGGGAGAGTGTCCTCAAAAACAAACAAGCACTAGGCCAAGATATGAATTCTCCACTAGCAGCATGTTCCTGGAAATCACCTGCAATGATCTGCAGCCTTCTTGCCTTCAAGATCTAGAGAGACACTCACTCCTCAAATAGGCTGTGGATGCCTACCACGAACACCTACCATAAGAAGACTGGATGTAAGTTATTGTATTTTAAGTCTATCATGTCTTACATGAAGAGGAAACTTCTGTAACTAAAGAGACTTTTCTGTACAGAAGGAAAAATATTCACTCTGTCTAGCCATATAATTAATGACCAGTGGATGTTTAATGTGCCACATGATGTAAAAAAATAGTGCTGACTGAACACATTTGTTTCAGTTTTACCTGGGTAGCAAGAAAGAACTGCTGAGAGAGAGTTGTTTCCATTCTCCTTTGCTTAATATACATATGAACATGGAAAGCAATGACCTAGTTTCAAAGAACAGTGTTATTTCAAATGCCTGCTGCCTCACCTATATGAGGAATGAATGCATCAGGATGAAAAGGCTCTTGGACAAGCCAATACAAAAGAAAGAGCAGTGTCACACATCTGAGTAAATGAACAAGCAGAGGAATCTGCAAAAAACCCTCATTACAAGTCATGCAGTTCAGCTTCCCAGGGTAAGAAAATTATCTTCCCATAACAGTTCAGACACCTTCAATTTTAGAAAGTCAAGATTTAGAAAGGATTGACTAGGTGCCTCAGCAAAGCTCACAAGGATGAGCAAGAATGAAATACATACTTTTACTTTATGGAGAATGGTAAAGTTTGCTAGGTAGGCAGCAATAAAAAAGCACAAGCACCACTGTCAGGTGCTTTACTAGAGACAATTCACAAAACCCAGATTAATTTTAATAAAACGAAGAAAAAAGAACAATGTTCAGGCACAAAAAACTAACAGAACATAATCAGTCAGGGACAAAAAATGGTAGCACACTGATCACATCTCCAGCTTCAGTCTCAATCGTATCATAAGTCCATTTTCTATTGCAGCGACATTCTGCTCCACATTTGTTTGAGTTGCATTTGGGGCAAGGATAGAAGCAACCCAGGCAGTCAATTTCCAGGCAATCACATAAGTCTATGCCATTATAAAGCAGCCTGCCATGTTTGTCATACTTCTTTGTAAATCTGTGAAAGAGAACAAAAATTATAATGCTTCAACGCATTCAGAGATTAAACCAAACACATGTGGGAAACATCTGTACAACAAGAATTTAGTCTTTAATAAACTCAAAGAAAAATAAAATACCAGCATTATATCCTAATTGCAACAGTCATTGCTACTAAAAAATAAATGCATGCCATACTACATCAAAATTCCTTTAAAGTCACACAGAAAAATCTTGTTTCCCCAACACGGCTTTCAAGAGTAATAAGAAATCACTCTGCTAAATACAGTGCTTTTATTAATTTCATTTAGATTCATTGAACAGCCTACCAGCTATTTTTTAAACTAAATCAGATAATAAATTAGAGGTCTTACTTGGACTCATTTAAAAAATTTTGTTTCATCTGTGACATGCATGCTTTCTTTTTCTGCTGTCTAGTTTCAGGATTGAAGTCAGCTACCTGAGGTCCTGGATTTTGAAAGGCTAAGCATTTTAATTGTTTCTCAAGTTTTTGCTATAAATAAAGAACAGAAAGTTCATAATTAGTACAATTGGAAAATATAGATGCCAAGTGTCTTCACTGGCTTTTGCATGAAATTAAAATTAATATTCCTGATAACTTATAAGATCTTGTTGATTGTTTAAAATGTTTTCTAACTACTAATCAAGTATTCCTTTTACCGACTGTGCATCCTGACCGGAGATGGAACAATCATGATTCTGAACACATGACTCTGGTACAGCAGCCTGGAGTTTGCAAGTTGCCATGTAAGAGGCAGAATTATGTGTTTTGTTCTTCAGCTTCATCTAAAATGTAAAAACAAGTACTCTGATTTTAAACATCTCAAATGGATTCACTCTTATTTTCACTGTTCCCTCAGATGCCTAGGAATTATCTTTGTCCAAACAATCTAAGGGCAAGAAAAATGTCTGAAGGAGCAACTAACACAGTAAGAAAGCATTTGCACAAGTGAGAAGTATGAGGAAATAACCCCTCACACACAGACAAAATCAAATAAACTCAACTAAGCATGGTTTTCTGAGAAGTAGGAGGATGCATTTTTCTGCCAATTTTATGGAATTCATGTCTGCAGTTAGCTAAAACTGCTGAATACTTTTGGAAGCTAAAGCATTAACTCCATGTATTACCATTCCACATTGTCTGTGTATGTTGACAGATAATTCTAATGTCACTGCAAACAAACATAAGCATCATGTTGAACAATTCCCCTTTGGACCACAACTGTGAACCTTAATCATACTTGTCATTTATTATGTAAAGGCTCAAAAATACATACAAATTTATCTTTTTCTCCTGTTATGTAAATAGAGCTGCCTTGCCATATATTAGCTTTCCTGGAGGGTGTCATTCCTTTCAGAGTCCACAGTGATTTTCCATAAACAATTGAGTGCTTTCACTGTTTCTCAGGGGAAAGCAGTGGCAGTTCAGCCCAACCTGCTGATACAGTGATTCCAAAATATTCATGCACTTGAGAGCACTTTTTAACAAGGTGGTTGTTGCTGTGGATCTTCAGCTGCATACTCCTGAAAACATACAGGGCAATCTCATGTCCTTATTCAGACATGTCTGCTTTGGACTCTGGGGTAGATTTTCAGCATCATAACCGTTCATGATCATAAATAATGCATTTTTAAGTTGTAGAAAAAATAATAAGGTATGGCATAGTCCTTCTTCTAAGACTACTCTTCCATTTCCCTACTTATTTAGAATTGGTCTTAGCCCTCTAAACCACCGTACTGCAAGCTTGATCTGTTTCACTATTGTTGTCACAGATATTTCCCTCTTGACTCCAGCTCTTTATTTTTGTAATGACTGAAGAAATTAAAGGCAATTATAAGTATCTTCATAAAACAATAGTACTGGAGAAGTCGTACCAATTTTTTGCGTCCTATTAAGCAGTCCTTAGCAGGAGACATATTTTTTCTGCAGATGTTTCCTGGGAAGAATAGCTTTTCTTACAGTTTTCTTCCATGAGTTCACTCATTTGACCACCCTTGTGAAATATGCACATATTGGTTAAACATATACAATGGTATAAACATACTTGTAATTTAAAGTTTTAAGGATAAACAGGTGATATCAACACAATATTTTATGTATTCTTAATCATCAGCAAATGCAGAACAAAATGTGGCTCAGCAACAGCCTCAATTTTAAAACTGTATTAAATTAGAATATAAAAATATGTATCTGTATATAAAGCATACATATATACACATAATATATGTATATAAAGAATATATATATGAATATAAAGAATATACAAAAGCTGTATCACCAAAGCCACTGCACGATTGGCTAAGCGCACGTCGGAGAGCCGCTGGTGTTCAAAAGGCACCGGGCTCGGCGGAGCTGTTGCCACGCGTGGCTCCGGTGCGCGGCGCTCGCGCAGTCCCCGCGCCAGCCCGCAGGTGGCGCTGCTGCCCCAGCCGTGAGCGCTGCGCCCGCCGCCAACATTCCCTGCGGATTCACCGGGCTCTTCCCGGAGATTCCAACCAGCCGAGTAAACCTAAGCTGCTTGGCTTTTGAATCTCATTCCTTCGCGAAAGATTTTTAAAATGAAACACAATGTGGACCTTTTACGTTTAATAGAAAAAGGGCATCACTCACTTTTCCAACAAAGTATCCAGGGAGATCTGTGGGTAGTGTGAGTCAATCCTACAAATGCCATCCATCAGCTCTCTGCCATCGACATAGGTTCAGGATGGATATTAGATACCTGTTACCAACCTTGTGCAGTTACTTAGTTAAAAAATTTTATGTGATATATACAGTACAGTGCCTCATACTTTAACCCCAAACAGAACCAGAAATAATTTAAGATTTATGGAGTTCCTCCAACTCTTCCCCATGTGCTGCCCAGTCTCTCCCACCACATCTGAAAGGTAGCACAGTGGCCTCCATCAGTATACCCTGTACTTTAGGACTGTTGCCCCAACCCTGTCCCAGAGAAGATTTTCATTTCACCCCTGCCGAAGGACGAGCACCTCTCTAAAACAAGCAGGAGTCCAAGCCTTAGGTTTCCTCTCTTGCAGCCACTTCCTGCAGGGCGACAGTCCAGGTGAGAATGGGAACCAGAAGGGAGTGGCTGTGTATTACCTGAAGAGGATGTCTTTCAGCGAGGTGAAACAGCCTTTAGCCTGTTTCAGAGGGGTTTTCTGGTTCTCTTCAGTAATCTGAAGAATGTGACTGTTCACAACGAGAGGCTTGACAGCAACAGTTTTAGTTCCGGGACTTAAGTATCATTTTAGGGTTAGAAAAGGAATTCTATTACCAGGCAATTAATATTAGCTGGATGGGGGAGCCTGCTTTCCTACTGGAAATTTGTTAGGGGTCCACAAGCAAATAAAGAATGAAGGGCAGCACTCTACAAAGGGTGAGTATTGCTCTTCATTCACACTCAAGTTGAAGTCCTGGTAAGGATTTGCTTCCTACATTTCCTTCTGAGTCCAACCATACATCTAGCATTGTTAAAGCACTTTATGAGTATGCATGACCATCATCCATGACTTTTTTTCACCATATGCCAGGTTCAGGAGCAGAAAAGCCATCAGCAGCTACCAGTGTAAGATGCAGAGTTTCCACACGTCCTGTTTTGACAGTCAGCAGTCCAGATTTGACTGCTTTGACAACAAAATCCTAACAGTTATCTAGAGCCAAACACACAAAATCAGAGACCTCATTTTAAATATTAACAGAAATGAAACAGGCATCTTGTTCCACAGATGTGTTTAAAATGCCTTGCACCTCAGCAAAAATACCTTATTCAGAGAATGTAGCAGATTTCAGTCTCCACATACAAATACTTTAAGTATATAATGTTAAATTTTAATCTCCAGGAGAGATAACAAAAAAATAAAAGGAAAGTGCACAGGACTCCATGGTGTTAGGAGGAGAGATAGAAATGAGGGAGACAGACATCCACTATGAAGTCTGCAGAACCTAATTATACTAAGCAATGTATTCTTGGTCCTGAAACAGATTTTTTTTCTTCTATTATTTTTAGCTTGACTGTAGTGACAATCCAGGGGCAATCATCTGAACACTGGTCTCTTCCATAAAAATTTCAACTCTGAGGATAAACACCAATTGCACTCCTCCTTCCCCAAAATCTCTGCTCTCCCATGCTTTTTCAATACAGCAAGTACTGTTCTGGAGGTGATCACCCACAGCTGAACATTCCATTGTGGCTACAGTGTATGGCTAAGAACTGGCAATTTCAGCCCAGAGCCTTGAAACATGGACCAGGCTAAAAACAGAGTAAGGGAAAATCAGAGTCTGTGTTATATTGAGAGTCTTCCATGACACAGATGTTTCTGCTCAGAGAACAGTTTTAGGAGTTGTTGGGATTTGGAAGGCATTACATTTGTTTATGATTCTCATAAAATAAATATTTTCCCATATCTGGTTTTTCAAGAATTTAATATTTCTATTTATGATCCCTGCAGATTACACTGCTAAATGTTTCAGCTGGTGTGAAATGTGGTAACCAGCATTCCAGATACTTCAGGCTGTGTGATCTGAGCAGCCTAAAGTTAGTGTCTCTGCAGGGCTTGCCAGAGTGAATCCACATTGTTCTCAAGTTGCATTTGTTTGTGGCATTGGAAAAGTTTTGGCTAAGATATATGAGCATGTTCATCACCTTCACCAGGGCAAGATGAGATGCTGCCCCTATGCTTTAATCCCCCCATGCACACATAGATTAGACAGATCTATTGCAATAGTCCCACACTCCACAGAGCCTAGCTCTGCAGAGATGTCTGTTGGCTCAGGAACCAGCAGCCAGTTTTGTGGCACTTTCCAGTACATATCTTGGATTTTCTATAGGACACCTGATGCCAGACAAGTTAAAAATCGGAATAGATTAATCTTTCTCAGATCAACTATGGACTGAACTGTAAAGCTGTGGAAAGACCACTTGGCATCTATTCTGTGCCTTCTCTCACAGCCACAAATGTGCATGTGTGTTCAGAGGACAGCCTTGAAGGCAGGTAGAGAACACAGACCAGATCAAGAAACAGATCTCCTCTCTTGTAACTCAGCTGGTTTACCAGAACCCTGACACACATAGTGACAGCACAATGGACCATTCTTTAACAGAGGTCTGGAGAAGCAAATACATCCCTCTGCAAGTAAAATAACACAAATCCTCACAAGTTCTCCCTCCGAAACCCAGACATTTTCTGCTGTATCTGGAAGTGAGGGCTCCTGTAGCTGAAGTAAAACAATTATAAAATCATGTGCAACTTCTGGTTGTCCTGCAATAGGCAGAAGAGATCTGCCAGGTACTTACCCAACTTCTGAAAACCTGTAGTTCTGAAGGGTGTATGTTCAGTACAGAGCAGACAGCAAGAGAGCAAGGATGGTCTCTGTAACCTTAAACTGTACTTACCAAAGAGAGGAGGGGAATGGCACAGCACTGGATTTATTGCTGCACAATTCCTCTGATACTCTAAGTATGACATCAGCCCCAGAGAGACTGAAACAGAAGACAAATAATCAAAATAGCGGTCCCCAGAGACACAGACTGAAGACAGTGCCAGGTAACTGTCTTAAAGGACCTCACACTTTCTGTCTCATTAATTATGGCTCTTATACAGTACTTAGCACAAAGACTGGGAATAAAAAAATGGGATAAACTGGGATGAGAGTTCTAATAGTTCTAATTTCTCATTTGCATCTGTGAAAAACAGAGCAAATGTATTTCTTAGAGCTTTTTTTTTTTTCATAAAGGTAAGTAAAGAAGAATATCCTGTAATAAACTGCTGCATTTTTTTAATTAAAAAAACAAACCTAAAAGTTATATATTTTTAGGACATAGATGTAGCAAAGAAATATTTTAGGCAAAATGTTTTTGATTCTGTTAACTGTTTCCAGAAGCCAAAAATAAATATGGTCCCCAGTTACTGAAGTGCAACCTCATGTTTCAGCTTGCTGCCTTTCAAGTTTATTTGTTGCACTATTGCAGACAACTCAGCCTTCTCCTGATGCCTCCAGATGCCAATTTTCAGCATGCTATAATTACTAATGGCCTTCATTATTCTTCTCTAGAACACAGCTAAATCCTAACAAGCATGTGAAACTGTCAAGCCTTATAAATTCTCCTTTTGTGACTTAGACAAATATTCCAACATGTCTTTTTATCTTAATCAGCTGTATCCACCTATTCTCTGAGCTATTTTATAACCTAGACAGAGGCAAGTAGATTTTTTATTTACCATCTTTTTCTTTCCCTCCAAAATATTTTTAAACCCAAAAGCTGATATATCATTCAAGCAGCAGACCTTAGCTGGGTGATGCAAATGCTGCTACACATATCTTCATTTTGCCTCAGAGAGTGGTTTTTGGGGTTTTGTTGTGAAAAATAAACCAGAAATCACTCAAGGGAAAAAAATAATCACAGTCTCCTGGGTATTTATATAACAACAAGCCAAACCCAAAATACTTACAACCTATTTTACTCTCATATTTTTGTCAAGGTTCTTCTTTCTGTATATTCTATTTGATGAAGAAAACAGAAATTAACTCCATTGGTATAAAATTGTAATCAAACCATCTTGTGCTTAATATCTCTTTCCACTTTCATAATTATACTTGTGCATCTGAACTCTTTCTGAATTGCTTGTGCATTAGTTGTATTTGTTTACCATGGCATATGTGACAACACACAGCATGCAAAAAAAACTTACTCAGAAAACTGCTCAGAAAAACTTACACTGGGTGGGTGTTGGGCTACAAGGATGTAAATATAGGAGGATTAAAATCTTGGTGACATTGAGAGAGATTGATTTCAGAGGTGAAACTCCTAGCGGTTCCTACAGGGACAAGTCTTCCCCACCATGAGCACAGGACTGTAAATACACCTGCGTAGACTGACAAATACAAATGTCCCTTCCTGACTGGAAGGAGGTGCAGGGAAACGCATGTGTTACATTTCTCTTGAGCTTTCTGGTCAGGCTGATTGCTCCTCCAACACCCCAACACACTCTGCCTGCAATGTGCTCAGTAACACCTACAGCAAGACAAATGGGGCAGCTGAAGAGGAAAACACCCAAATTTCTCAGTGTAAAGAATTAATCTGTGATGTTCTTGTCCTATTGCAAACAGTTCTTTTGATCTCTATGCTAAAATTTTGACGGGGTGCTGTTCCTCCTATTTTATAATTAACTTACCCCTCCTCTTCTTCCTCCTTCCTTTACCCTCATTTTTTTTTCAATCAGGTTTATCAAGTCTTTCTGCCTCTTCCTACAAGTTCAAATTGGCAACAGTCATTGGGAAGGATGGAGTGGGCTGGAAGGGGTGGAGCAGGCAGAAGGGAATCACACGACTGTCCAGGAGGTGATTTTAGTGGCCGAGTTGGCCAGAAGAGAACGTGCAAGGCTTGTGTGAGGCACAAAGGGGAGAGCCAACTTCCCTTGTCCAGAGAAGGCTGCAAATCCTCCTTGCCGATGAGCCCGGCTGTGCAGCTGCGGACAGACCCCTCATGGCCATGTCTCCCACAGGCAATCCGACCCACGGTTTCTGTGCCCAAAGCACAGGTGTGCCCGCACCGCCTCCACGGCCTGTGCTCTGGGCACTGGGGGCACATTCCCATCTCCCTGAGCCCCACGGCGCGGGGCTGACCCAGGGCCTGCCCCTGCTCCCTCGCGTTCCTTGCCTGCCTCCATCGCGGGAGCGGCCCCGTGTAGGATACGAAGTTATTATAATTGTTACCGTGGTGAGGGCTTGTGCTCACCACAAGGCCCTGTGGGAAACGCACAGCTGCTGGCTGCACGGTTGGGAGTGGCTGCTGGGGGTTCGGTTTTCTTGTTGCCTGTGGAATTTTTCCTATTGACTTGCTATAAGAAGCACTGAATGGCTAAGGACTTGAGATGGAGTAAGGGGAACTACTCTGTTTTTTTGGGAGTTTTTCTCTCGGAGGGACGGACACACCGGACGGCAGCTGGAGCAGCTGCGGATCTTTTTGCTCTCGCTGTTTGGCATCGGAGAAGGACAGCCAGGCTGTCGCTTACTGTGGGAAGAAATCACCGGCACCTGAGGGACCTATCACCATCTGCTCGTGTGCCCCGGAATCCTGAATTTCGCCTCTCCCCACCCTGCTCAGAGCCAGGCCACGGCTGGCCCAACACCGCTGTTGTTCCCTACTGCTCTGCGTTTCTCCACACGGTACCCGCACACTCCTGGCTGCCCAGGACCCTCTGCAGGTACCGCCATCCACCCCGGGATTTCCTGCTCACTCCTGCCGCCTGTGACAGTAACTGCACCAAAGACGAAAGCGCCCACGGCCGAGAAGACTGTGTCCCTGGTTCCGTTATTAATTCCACAGTAGTTGCTTTGTTTGCCTTGTTATACGTACTAGTAAAGAATTATTATTCCTATCCCCATAGCCTTGCCCGAGAGCCCCGTAAATTCAAAATCATAATAATTAGAGGGAGGGGGATTATTCTCCATTCTCCCGCCTTCCCTGGCAAACTCCTGTCCCTCAAACCGAAAGAACGGCTGCGGGCTGAGTGAGGGGAGAGTCAGCTGAGGGACAGCTGGGAGCGAGATTGTGATTGGCTGGAGGAGAGGGTGGACAGCGTAAGAGCGGGAAGCTGATTGGGGGAAGGCCGCGTGGAGAGCAGCGCGGCAGCTGAGCCAGCCAATGGGTGTCCTCCTTCTGTTAAATTCTATTAGGCGTCTGTTTGGTTTCCATTGTGTCAGGTGGAGTTTAAAGTTATAAAAAGGGTGTGATTTCTGCAATAAAGGGATCTCCTTTGGATGCATCGGGGGTCCGTGTGGCTGAGTTCTCTACTGGTGATGGAGAGACAGGGACATTCCGAGTTGTGATCAGAAGCCAAAATTATTGAATATACAGGGGTTTATATATATTTGTATGGCGCTTATATAGGCTTCTGATATTGGTAACAATTTCCCACTTACACATGCTTCATGACATCACATCACCTGGTAACATTATCTTATCTCTTCCTGCCCAGGGAGCACTTACCTTGTGTCCGTCTCTCCCACGGGTTCTGCTCCGTAAGGCCTAAGAGATCAACGGCCCTTTGTACTTTCTGTTTTATTCACCATAGTTTCCCATTGCTACAAATGGCTGGCCCAAATTGGGACCTACAAGGCAGCACAAGGTGTGCAGACTGCTCCGGTAGCGATTCCCACTAGGTCAAGGAACCAGCCAGGAAGAGACGGAGAAAAGGATCCAGGGAATGATCCGGGAAGAGTTCAGGAAGCAAAGAGTTCAGGGGCAAACATGGGAGGTGGAATATCCCTGAAACAAAGCAGGAGCCTGGGCCGGGTGAGGTGGTTCCTATATCAGCAAACTATTAATGTGGCTGATGTGAAACTAAGCACCCTGCTGGACTGGCTATAGATCACTGTACAAGTGAAACAGAGCAAAAACTTTTTCAATTTCCTTATGTGGTTTTGCCACAAACATGCAGCACACTTTTCATTCGGATATTCAGAAGAAAACCTCCAAAGGATTAAAGACTGTATCTATATGTTAGATTATTTTTAGCAATGCATCCCTAAGATCTCATTCAGGAGGAAATTATTTTAGATATAAGATGCAAATATGTTTATAACTTCTTTTCCTAAATCCTTGATTTCTTTGTGAATTATTTTATCCAGAATTTCAGAAGACAACCACAGGACTCATAAAAATATGCTTTACCTTTAATTACAGCTTATAGTGAATACCAATATGACAGCGAATCACATGTAATACACTTGAAATTGTTTTCCAAGTCAGTCATCTACATTTTTCTCTAACCAGCTGGCAACTTTGATTAGTAGTTTTCTCCTTTCAACATTTTCAAGTTTTGCCGATTCCAGTAGCATAGTAATGGCCTCTCTCTCATCCTCTTCCAAAGTAGCATTATAAAAAACCTGCAGCTGAAGAAATAAACACATAAGCATAGTTCACACATCACTTGCAGCAAGCAACTGTGTGCCTGACAGATACTTTAGACAGAAGTGCAGAGACTAAAGAGGGGATGGGGCTAGGTTACTGATTTACACTAACATGGGAAAGCTCCTTACATATCAAGAATGTGCCCTTTTGCTGTTCCTCTAAAAATCCTTTCAAATGCAGCCAACTTCACTGGTACTGGTGGTACCACACTGTCTAGGACTAGTTGGGTAGAAGAATCCTCATGTGCTGTCTGTTCTACAATCACAGAACAAGAAATCTTTCTCATCAGTCTAATAGGCAAAAGACAAGACAGGACTGAAGAATAGTAAATAAATATTTGGGGGAAGCAGTGATTGACCAATATGAGAAATTAAACAGGTGTCAATATGACAACCTAACGGGCCAGCAGCCCAAATGTTAGTACATTTTCAGTAGATATCAAGGCAGAGATTGTCTCTACAGACAGATTTTACAGAGGAAAATGAGACAGTTATGGAAGAATTTGTGGGGACTGTGCTCCAAACATGAAGATTTGGAAGAAATCAACATTATGGTCAATGATTTCTTTAAAGAAGAAAAACTTGTATTTACAAACTGACAATGAAGTTGAGACTAAATGCTTCTCTGGTTTACCTCTTGGATCTGTACATCTGTTTTGACAAATCTTCCCATGACTTTTAGTACATCATGCAATAATTCATGCCCATATCTGTAAAATTGAGATAAAGTTCCTTCAAATAGCACATTAGCAAATATACTAAATTTAATCTCATTTGAAAATACTTACACTATTTAGAGATTATTTACTGTGCTGCAAATACCAACTAAGCTGAAGTTTTCAACTATGGACTGTTTTCGCTCTTTTAAAAAACCACCATCAATATTCAATTTAGACATTTGAGCTGCATGAAATACAGTAATTACCCTCCGTTTTTATTTCCCAGTAGGATCTGGTATTTTGGACTTTGGTAATGTGAATTCTTTGCATGAAACAGATAATCTCTGTGAACCCATACAGCCAAACTGAGCTAAAAAGTCTAACCAGTAATGTGTCTAACAAGCTGGTGTTCCTGTTGCTATCTTTAGGGTGGCATATAAATAAACACTTGCACTATTCTTTTAGTTTGAAAAGAAGGGGGCATTTTTCCAGCTAATTTCTCATCAATTTAGAGCACAGAAAAGCTCTGTAAAGGAACAAGCTGATATGACACAAATGTGCTACAACTTGCCTTTTCTAGTGTTAGCAATAATTTACAGATTTGAATGCTCCTAAATGCCTGATTTTGGTTTTACTGCCAGTAATGGTCTCCTCTGCCATCAAAAGAAGCTGGAATGTACTCTGTCACAGCCCTGTTGCTTTTCAAAATTGCCAAGGAGAGAGGAAGTCTTCAAAAAGACATCAAAATACTTCCTTTACTACACTCACAATTTACACTCACAGCATTTACACCCACTTGTAAAATCCTAGTGGATAAACCCACCTCTAGAGTCAGAATTCCCAGGGGTACTTAAAAACACAGAAACAGTCATGAACAGACTAATTTTTAAAGTCTTCTGTGTTTGATGAGCCATTCTTTAAACCCTGATCAGAATTGAATCCTCTGAAAACTTTGCTCTTTGCATACTTAATTGAATCAATCATTACAAATAGCTATCTCTGGAAGTACCTAACCCTAACCCAAATCTGCACCTGAATTTTACAGCTCAAACACAGAGGAAGAAGCCAAAGAGCCACAGAAATTAAAGGAAGCCAAAACTTGTTGCTTACCCTTGACTTAAAAGTGGCCAATTTTCTGTAACAAATTCCCAGGCTATACGGTGCCCAATATCCTTAGTCATTACATGTGAGATGATGACTGAAGTACAGTTGGAAAAAAATAATGTGTCACTGAGTCCATATTGCAAGTATCTGTTAGAAAAGCAGGAAAGAAATAAACCTGTAATTTGCAGTTCACAAAAATTCCTATTTCAACAAATATCAGCGTGCGTCACTCTGAACCATGTATTCAGCTTGGGTTTTGTCCTTAACGTTTATTCTTGCACACTGACTCTTCACTTAGTAAAGTGAGCATGTAAAATATCAAATGGACATGGATATGTTTCTTATTTTTGTATCAGAAAGACAACTGCTCCTACCAGACTAGCTTGTGGAAGGGCAGACTGCTCCTGTCCTTCAGGCAATTCACTGTGACTCAGATGGAGCCTACAGACTATGCCAGCAGTGAGACACTTTTATACCAAAACAACCTGCTTATAGGGTCCTCTATAACAACTTAATAAAAAGATTTTCATGAGGACTAAGGCAGGATTTCAGAAGTATTTCAGGAAGTGTCTTCTAATGATGTCAGTGGCAGTGAATGCCTGAACATCTTGAAAAGTAATTATTCTCTTTGTTGTCTCAATGTTTTACCTTGCATTTTCCTCCTTCCAAATGAACCCTTTTAGAGTTATTTTCTCATAAGGTCTTGCAAGCAGCTGCTTTATGGGTAGAGTAGTTGAGTTTGGTTTCTCCCCTCTGTGTGCCACCACTATGCTTAACATCATGGACAAAGAATTGTGAGGGCCAGGAAAAGCACATCTTAACGTTCTTCACCCCAAATCACTCCCTGGGTGGCATTTCAAAAAACAGATTAGCTTATCAGCTACTAAAGTACATGGAGGAAGAAGCTCATCACAACTCCCTGATTTACCATGGAATGGTGTTAGCCTGTTCCAAGAAAAAGGTGATAAAGGATCATAGGTTAAGAGGGAAATCAATATAGCTGGTTGCATGTCTGTTTGCAGCATTTCTTGTTGTATTCTCAGTCATATTTTTCCATCTTCCCAAATGACCACCACAGTAGAGCAGGTGGCTGGAAGGACTAAAATACTACTTTTCACACCTTTAGACCCATGGAATTTATGAGAATGTTTGGATGATCATTCTTTAGACCATCAGTGACAGAATTTCATCCCTTAACAAATGCTTTAGGTGATACAAACATGACCCGTTAGAGAATTCAACATCTTTTTACTGAGAAAGATACAAATGCCAGTAAAAGAAAATAAACACAGTGTTCCAAACTATGTTCTGGAAACATTTGGACAAGACTCTTTGATATATGTTTTAACTTTTTGGTTGGCTCACATGGAATCAGGAATTAAGACCTGATGACCCACAAGTTGTGTTTGCAGAAGGATTGTTTATTTGTGTTTGTCCCATTTTTCATACTTGCTCCCTAACAAAACTCTTTAAAACTTTACCAGTGGTTGACAAGACACATACTTCTGTGGAGGCAAACCTTAACCAGCTTGCACAGTAAGGTATCTTTGTTCTTATTCTTTAGTTGTGCATACACAAAGATACACTTTGATTAAGGTCACCTGTGAAGTAACCATGGCTCTTTGGCACAGCTCAAGGCATAGAGCAAAACATCTTCTTCTTCCTCAACAGAGTCAGTATGGTTGTACATTTCCCAGACAAAATTCCATTCTTTATCACTTCCCACTGCAATACCATAGCAGCAGACTGTTCTTCTAATTAAAAAGGGAATTCTGCAAGGCAAAATACAATTTAAAGGTATTGCACTGTTGTAGAGGCAAACCCTGTTGTTAATGCATAACTGATGTTTATTTAAAAAGTTAGTTAAAAGATACACAGCAATGCAAATATAAAATAGTAATGTAAATAAGGATAGGAAATCTGATTGCTTTAGTCATGATTTAAGCATTTTAAAAGCATGCAGTTTAAAGGAAACCAAAAAGCCCAACATTTTTAGAGCAGTTGGACCAGACTATTTTGTGTACATACAGTGTTAATGCCATTGCTCTCCACCACACCCTAGGAAATGGATCACACCATTAAAGAGTATACTAATGCATATATGCATCACCCCAGATGAGCCTTTTCTAAGTTTCTTTTGTGAATGCATCCAGTAGGAAAGGCCACTTGCAACACGGAAGGAAACAGAAGAGACATTTTTC
The DNA here is from genome assembly GCA_030060385.1 of Muscicapa striata striata. Classification (NCBI taxonomy): domain Eukaryota; kingdom Metazoa; phylum Chordata; class Aves; order Passeriformes; family Muscicapidae; genus Muscicapa; species Muscicapa striata. Next base: position 1,020,025 of record JAREIS010000326.1, read on the forward strand.
CATGCAACAGGCAGCCTCCTATTACTCTCACCCCAGGGAAGAGTCCTCAGCATGGCAATGAATTTCATAACAGAAACTAAATGTAAACATTACGGATATAATGTTGCTCCATATGCAAAGGCTGAACAGGAAATGTCTCCTGTAGCAATGATGTGTCCCTGACATTATGACATTGTAAACACTTTCCAGTGATAGCAGTATTTTACTATGTAGGCTGTCTGAAAACAGTTTGAACTAATGGTATTTTGGACTAACTCCCTACAGAAGGATGGGTCCCGTTGCTGCAAGCAAAACATTTGACTTCCCTATATCTTACTGTTAGTCTGCTTATTATTACATTTAGCCAAGATTGTAAGTAGAGGTGTAAAAATTATCATCCATTTGATCAGGAGATACACTTGGAAAAATAGATAAGTCTCTGGTCAGAAAAGCCATTCTTCAGGACCAAAGCTGGAAACAGCAAATTCAAATTCAAATACAATTTGAGAAAAATTCCTGCATTTCAGCAGACTATCCTAGAGAAAATGAGGATGATGCCAACAGAGTTATTCAGTCAGGAGGAAGGTGATATGACATCAGTCTTTAGAGTACCAGGTAGAGGAATGGAAGTTATAAATTTTGGAGACAAAGGACTGGTAGGAAAGAGGAAGAGAGTTGGGTGTTCTACAGGACAGACACCACTTGTTAGTGAAAAGGTAAGATGCAGGGATTTTGGTAGTTCTGTTATAGGTGGAGGGATTTCACTGTCATACTAACAGAAAGCGTGGGCATGTTCTATACTTACTTTAAAAAATAGTTTGGATTCATTTACCTAGATATTTGCTGGGACATAAGGGGTTTGCCATCAAGAATGATGTGTAGAGCAGTTACCTCAGGCTGAAGTATCATCCTGTGAGGAATCCCTCTCTAACAGATCTGAGTTACAGGGTTTGTTTAATAATCTTTTCATAATGCTGCAGTAAGAGGTCATGGTGAGGTGATAACAGGGTAAAGTTATTTTGGTCAAAGTACAGCCATTTATTTTGCTACTGAAACTGTTCCAGTAGTTGCAAGACAATGTTCATTAATAAGTGTAAGGTTGTTGTGTGTGAACAGACAAGTTCTGTGTATCATCTGGCTGCAGCCCTGATGTACAACATTCAAAGCTGGCTGGATGAGCAGCCTACTCTGGGGCAGTGGTTTGCTGGCTAGTAACATCTATGGTGGTCCTGATGTTGTTTATGTTGTGTAGTTCCTAGAGGGTGTCCAGTATAGTCCAGAAGAACTTTGGAGCTTGAGGTAATATTAAGTGAGGAGTGTGACTTATTAATCTTGAAGTTTTTCCTGAGAGTGGCTGTGTGATCTGACCTTATTGGCCTGCCAGGATCCCTCATTTCTGCATCTTGGGAAAGATACAAAAAGCTGCTGGAAAGCAGGGCAGGTTATTTTATATTGTTCTTTTGAAACCAATCCAGAAATGACATGGTCATTTCTTAACTGTTGGGGGTAGCAGCAGCATATGTGAACTTTTAGTAAAAAAGTAAAATGGACAGAAATGCTGTCCCTCCCCCTAGGCTACTTTCCTTCTTTCAAAAGGCAAGCCAGTAACAGCACCTAAGAGAATACATCAATTTAGCAAGCTTCACTACATTCCTATAATGAATAAATAGTAAAACAGGGAAATTGGCTGGGGATTACAGCTGTAGTTATTTCCATGAAACAGATAAAAATGCACTGTATCAAATCCAGTTATGTTCTGCCAGGAACAGTTTGGAAATGTTCAGCTGAAAGTTGATCACCCAATCTGAAACAGAAATCCATTACTTCATTCCACAGATGTGAGAATCCTTCTGGGCTCCACCTGTGGCAAAACAGCTGTAGTGTGCTGTTATGAATTTGCCCTCAGCATGGAGAACATAAGAGCATCTAAAGGGATTGGTCTGTGAAAAACAGGTCAAAAGTGTATTGTGCCTGTTTCCTTTCCTACACAGCACATGCAAAGTTTTTCATTAACTGCATGGGAACAGTGAGCTGTTACTTGAAACCCAAGAAATGTCCTATCTTCTATAGGGTTTTGTCCTTAAAACATGATCATTTTTTCATTCAAACGAATTCTGAGTTTAATTTTTTCCACACATATAGCCCAGTAAAATCCATTTTAACTTTCCTCAGTGCCAAGAGGGACAGCAAAATTAATATTCTTTGTCAAATTCTAAACCAAATCAGCTAACATATTTCACTGACTTTTCAGCTATTCAAGTCAAACAAGGAATTCAAATGTTATTAGTAGGGAAAGATGACTGTTTTGAAAACAGACTGACAATTCAGCACAGCATAATTGCTTTTAGTGTGGAGTTGCAAGAATATTCTCTCTAGAATGCAACAAAATATGTATATGTAGGCTATTTAAACTTTTCAGTCTAATTACAAAACTCAATTTGGCTTTTATGAGGATGATCACTATGAAGCTATTTTAGAAAAATCAAATATAATAGTGCAAGTTCAGTTTCCTTAGCCAACTACATGTATCAACATATATCAAATAAAAAGAAAATATTTATCACAACTACAACAAATAAAAATAAACTTTAAATATTCACTCACCAGAGCCAACACTATTTGATTATTGCATAGAAAGACATCAAAAGAAAGAGGGAGGAAAAAGAATAAGAATTTCAATACATTGTAATTTTTTTTTAAATCATGAAATACTTGAATACAGAAAGCCTCTTCCTGGGGGAGTCCAGAGTCCATTCTCACAGACCAGACCCCTGACCACTGGTCTCCAGTACCAGCATAAGGAATGACTTCTGTTCCCAACACCTCTTTATGTGAACACAGAACATGCAAGGCACTTTGATGGGCTCACTGTGGGCAGATGGATGTATCATGAAAACATCACCCCATATTGTTAAGAAAAGCTTAAAAGCTGAGTTGGTGTGCATGACAACCCCAAGGCTGTACTACAGCAAAGGGACTGGGCTATATGGGATATTAGCTCTAATAGGAGGTTCACCTGTTACATGGCTAACCAGGTTTTGGTCTTCGTGGCAAAATCTGTATCCTTCAGCCTGTAAGGTCTATGTGAAAAGCAGCAATTATGAAATCATCATAAAGCTGGGATTTGGGGAAGAGGAGGAGGTTAGGCAGACAGAGTTGTCTTAAATTCTGTCATTCTGTCAAGAAATAAGGGCAGTGTATGGAGGCATTTCTCATTCTGCCTCTCCCTTGTAACAGCCTTTTAACTTTCCACCTCCCTTAGACATGCACACCTCTAAGAGCAGATCACCACTCTTACTTGTACTCAGGGTTGTCCCTCCACTTAGCAAACAGTTCAGATGACAGGTCCAAACAGTCTTGGAGGCCCAGCCAGCACGCTGTTGCCATGAGTTTTTCCAAATATACTCTTGAAGAGAAGTTAAAACAGTAAGAATAAAACATATGCATACCACGTTCAGAGTACTTGAACTGTGCCTGACCACCACAGTTTCAGAACATGATGCCATTAACCCACAAGAACCTCTACTACAAAGAATTGAGTTTTAATAAAATAATTAAACAAACAATAATGGTCTCCAGACATTAATATTAGTGGATATTAGTGAGGCAACCAATGTACTTTATTTTCTGTAAGTTTTTTGAGTGGTTTATATGTCTCTTTGAAGTTTTAAGATACTGGTTATGTCTAGTCCAAATCACTCTGATATTTAAGCCTATGGCTGCAGTGGCAAAATGAAGTATTTTAAATTTTTAATAATTGGTCCAAAAATCATATCATAAGTTCATTGCTGTCAGGTTTTCTTCATCTAGCAGCCGTCTGTTGGGCCTGTTCTTTGACAAATGAGAGCTACCACTAAGATCCTTAAACTATCATCCCTTGTGCTCCTATCCTGACAGTGCAGTTTCACTAGAGGGGTCATCATAAAGAACACACACTTACAGGACAGTAAAATAACAATTCAGTTACATTCACACTAGGTAGATAATTATTCTTGTATTTAAAGCAACGAGCAAACTGCAATGTATCAGATCCAATTACACCAGAAAAAAACTCTTTAAGAAAAGCATAATACTTACTGAGCAAAATAATCATCTTCCAAAGCATCAACATTTTGACGGATAAAACCTGCATAATAATGGTATATTGGCAACATTCTCTTTAAAAGGTATTTCTTTTAAAAGAAGGGAAAGAAAAATTACTTTCATTTAGATATAAGTTTTTATTTTCCTTATTTACTCAGAATTATCCTGAGAATTTGCCACTATTAATGTCTTGAAAACACAGGACATTAAATAAAAATATAAACTGGGTCCAAAATGCAATATACCTGTACTTCAATTCAAACTGGCACATTACCTTTTCACATCTCTAGAACCTCTGAATTTATTATGGAAGACAACAAATTCACAAAGAAACAGGAAAAATCCTTTTCAATAGGAAATACTTTGCTCTTCTCACTTACTTTAACATACATTTATTTTTTAGATCTTAGAACTAAAACTGTGGAATTGTACTTCAAACATAAGTGAAATCTTCAAATAGAAGTCAAGGAAATAAATGTGCCAGTACTATATCAGGTAAGTCAAATATGGGAAAGAATAATTTCATTAAGTGTATAAACACAATTCCTTCTTTCACTCCATGAAGGTGAATGGAAAGCAGTATGAAGCACAGAGCACAAATATACTATATGCCTTTTATACACAGCAATGTTGGTATTTTCACTTACTACTGACTGACAGGTCTATTTTCCAGATTTGCAGTTTTAAAAAACCAAGGATGAAGCTTAATGTAAAGAATGTGAATGTATTTCTGCTTTTCAATAAGAATCAATTCAAGATTCAATGAGACTTATCATTTACTAATATGTATAATTAAGTACCTCCTCCTATTTAAAACAAAACAACAACTTGATTAAAGTCATGCAAAAGGACTCACAAGCATTCTGATTCATCATAGTCACCACTACATTCTTTTAAATTTAAAAAGCATGACTTTTAGACTAAAGTATTTGCATGGCCTAATATCTTTGGTAACTAATAAAATGGTTATACCTTTAAAAGTGGATATACTTCATGGTTCTTCAGTGTACTTTCCAAATTATCAGGTATTAGATTTAACAATACCACATTCCATATGAAGAGTTCATCTTCTCTGGCAAGGTATTTCGTTAGCTCAAGTGCTGTTTCAATTGGAATATATCCGAAGCTATGTACAAAACAATAAAGCAAAACAAAAAACCCCATATATTTTAGCATACTTATTCATATTAATTGCCTACCCCACATATCTGTTTATTTATGAAATAGGCAATAAAACATCAGGATCCTATGTGGAAAGTAACCTAGAAAAAGCCCTGCAAAAAAATAAAATAAATATAAACGAATGGTGATTTTAGGAGCTGAACTCTCAAAGCACTTATTTAGGAGCACTGTGCCACTATCAAAGCAATAGGCCAGTCATGGCAGTAAGCATGGCAGCATGCACACTGTGTCTGCTGGTGGCTGCAGGATATGGTGCAAACATTGACACCATGTGTCTGTCCCACTGGAACAAAATTAAGAAGAAAAGCACTGTTTCAGTTATAATACAACTTTCTTTTTTATTGTGAAACAAATTATTTTCATTACACGTTCTCTTCGGACTATAAAAATCAAACAATTTAATTCATGTGCACACTATTTGTGGAATTGACAACTTCAGCATGGCATTTCTGTCCCTCAGTGTGGAATAAGCATGGAATTAATTTTTTCACAACAAAATTCCAATTCAAGCCCCTCTCCTCCAGAAAAAAAACATTTTGGTGTACTTACATAGCAGCACAATTGTGAACTTCACAGTTATATTTCTTGTTAGCTACTAATTTTGAGCTCTCTTATGAGAAAGGACATTTTTATGGGAGACAAAATAGGAATTTTTACTTCTTCCTCTGAGATACTTCCACAGGCTCTGAAGAAGGGCAGTGTGCTTGGGCCACTTTAATCCCTAAAGAACTCATGGCAGTGCCACTATTTAAAATAATACAACAAAACAAAAGAAATTTTTGAAGTAAATCACTCAGCACTGACAAAAGAAGGGATTAAATAACACCCCCACCATTTTGTCAGAGCAATAGTTCTTATGAGGCACACATGGGTAGGAATGAAGGAAGCAAAAATCTTGAATGCAATCATATTGTTTAATCAATTTCTGTAACATATTGGAAACATACTTACTCTGTCAATGCAAAAACATCATCTATCAGTTGGAACCTGCTGACAGCGGGAATAGCCTGCAGAAAGCATTCGTGTAATGTTAGTTGATTTCATTAAGAGTCATTAAGAGTTTACAAAAAGCTTTTCAATGTTTCAGAAGGATCCCTAACAGGTTTGCTATATCAAAACAGCCTACAAAACATTGCAAAATGGATCCTGAATTTTAAACTGAAATTATTTATGTGTTTTAAGATATTTTTAATATATATACACACAGAGCTACATAATATAGTTATAAATTATGTTGTATATAAACATATAGCTACAGTACATTAACCAGAGAATTTCAAGACTCCTCTTACTCTCATGGTGTAATTAAAATTAAAGCATGGAAATGCCACATTTCCTAAAAATATCCTGGTTACACAATTTTGGTACATTTTTTCCTTTTGAGGTCTAAATACAGAATCTGTACTCAGTGCAGAGCAGAGTGTCTAGCACTACCATGAAATAAATGGCCGAGGCACAGCCATGGGTGTGCGTTTGCCTACAGCTCACGCTCTTGTGGCAGGACTGCTGTCCTCCTTGTCTCCTCCCCAGGGGTGTTCCACACCCCTGCAGTTTGGTCACTGCTCGAGCAAACATTCCCCGACAGCTGGAAGCAGAAAGCAGGGCAGAAAGGCAAAAAGCTGAAAGCAGATGGGTCAGGTGGTTTGGGCTAATTCCCTCCAGGAAGGAATGTGAAGCTGGGCAGGAGCCGCATGTTCTTGCTCTGCCTCTTGATACCAAGAAATATTACATACAGCATGACCACATGGAACAGACGGTTTTGCACAACTGCTACCATGAGCATTTCCTACCAGGAAGCATTACCACAAAGGACAGGCAGTTTGACCACAGTGCCACCCACGGCACTTTGCACAATTGTGGTTAATAAGGCATAGAATGCACCCTGATTTTGTAAGTAACTGGGGATTGTGAGAATTTAACACAAAATTGTAGGCACAGATGGATGTGTCTGACCCCCTCACCCTTACCAGAAGGGATGCCTTATGGTAGGGCTTGTGTCCTTGGCCGTGCCAAATGCTCTCACTCAAGAAATTAGGCTTATGATTGCAGTCTTATTGTTAGTACTACCCAAAACTGTTCTGTAGTTAATGCACTCATCACCGTCAATCCAAAATAACTACTTAGTTGTCTTTAATAACCCATGCAACTCTAGAACCTTAGTGTGATCAAACCTATAGATAATAGACCATCCCTACACCTCCTGTCCAGCCCATAGTTACGTTTTTTGCAACACTGCATGGTGCCAAAAAAGGGCCCCAAGTCGGGACACGCCCCATGTCCTGATGATGCAGATTTGCTGTGAAAGAAAGAAGCCCAGAAGAAATGAAACCACTGTGGTGTAGGAAGATTTAATGTGCTCTGATCAGCTTTGTGTTCAGACTTTCTAGAGGAAGATTGTACTGATTACTATTAAGTCGAAAGGTTAAATATGCTCACCTCTGCTACCAGAACCAATGAGCTGACACTACTGCTTCAGCCTCTGGCTTACTGTGGGATTAGGCAACACTGAAACCATGCAACCCCATACAGAGTCACGTTTGTTCCTGTACCACTTTCACCTTCAGTTCAGACCCTGGCAAGTTGAAGGTGGGATGAAATCTATTCTAAGTCAGTGTCTACAGAGAACTGAAAGAGCTCAAAAAGAATTGATCGGAACTTCTAGGAAAATTGTCCACAAAAATCCAAAACAAACAAGTGAAAAAAGAAACCCAAAAAATCCACAAAACCCCAACCAGCCAACCAACCAATCAACTGAAAAACCCACCTAAAAAACATCAGGTTGTTTGTTTTTTTTAATTCCACAGGCAGAAACATTGTGGTTTGACAAGACGTAGAAATAACTCCAGTAATTTTCCTTCGTCATGGTTACTTTATAACAGCTAAAGCTCAGTCCCACATTCATACTGAAAGCTCATTTAAATATGTTTAATGAGAGCAGAAGAACCACAAGCTATTGACACAAATTTGAAGACAAAATGTAACGTAAAGATGTTTTTCATGCTTGTGTGAAACTCTTCAGGCCTGTCATCATCACTATAAAAAGCCAGTGACTTTAGTGGTGCAACGGTGAGTTTATCATTATTCCAGGTTTCCATCAATGTGATTCCAGGTAAAAACTGCATGAAAAAATATATAGAAAGAGTCTGCTCATAAGCTTGAGAAAACAAACATGATCTTACCTTTGGATCGTTTTCAAGCAAGCGTGCTAATCTCTTCAAGTTTAATTGGTCATAGTTCACTCTGTAGTATCCACTTAAATTTACATTTAGCAAGATCCAGTCATATTCTGATTCTGACACTCGCATTTCAGGAAACATTTCTGTAAAGTGACATTAGAATGCATATTTTTTTTTCCATGCACTGCTTCTTTTGCCTTTACGAACAATGGACTTTGTGTTCCTCTGAGATATGAGACACAAGTTTGAGGCTGGACTCAAAAAGAACTCCCCAAAAGCTCAATGGACTTGACATCTCTGCTCTGCACAGCAGAATGCCTTCAACAAGCCAGTGATTCCTCAGGTACTGAGCACCTTGAGATTCTAAGGGATAGGCTGAAGCCCCACCTTGCTCCAGCCCTTTAGCTCAAAGGCAGCTGTGAGAGTTCAGAAAGTTTACCCAAGAGTAAACTCTCAGGATGAGGAGCAATACCCTCCCACATTGTTGTAGGGCATGGACCTACAGTACACCTGCTGCTCCCAGCTCCAGAACACAGTCCTCAGCACATCACAGAAGAGCTGACCACCTACCAGTATTCAGATAAATGCAGATCAAGAAAAAAAACAACTGGTAAGTTTAACCAAGAGACAAGTAATCGAAAATGCTTCTTTTAAAGACGACAGTCCCACAGTCCTTTTGAGTTGTATCACTCACTAACAGTTTCCTCCTTTAGTTTCCTTCCAGTCCTCATTTATTCATATGTTCTCGCCTGAGTGACTGCTCCTGAGAGCCTGCTGTGCATTGAAGGGGCCAGTGCAGCCTTGAAGGCTCTAGGCTGCTTCATCAGAAGAGTATTCTGTTTTCATGTCCTGATTTGAGAAGGTAGACTCTGTTAAGACAGTAAGTCAATACTGGTGAGTAGTCTACACCCATCAGTGTAGCTTTACTCTGGGCAGAGGACTGAGACTCCAGTCTTTAGACAAAGCAAGTACTGCAAGATTCATTCTTGCAATGCAATATACATGCATTTTTTCTAATTTGCCTTTCTGTATATAGTTGAATTAATGAGTACTCAAGCTATCTTAGTGCCTGAAAAATAAACAAAGTGACTTTTAACCACTGCAAACAGAGGGTGGAGAGCTGCAATACACACAGCATATTGAAGATTTGCTCTTAAGTATTCTACTGCATCTTCCTTTGACTCATCTAAAACCTGATGCATGGCTGACTTGCCAAAGCACAATAATTACCCCATTCTAATGATCATACTACTTCTTTCTCAAAAAACCCCAAAGCTATTGGAAAGCACTGAGTTGAGAAAGAATTGATTTTTTAATTTGGTTGGAGATACCCATATAATCACTTTCTATTACAAGACTTTAAAAATCTTATTATTTTGATAATTTTAAAATTTAATTTGCATAAACAAATTAAATTAAATGCTGCTGAAAGTATTGATTTTCTGTTGTTACAGATATTAATGTGTTACAATATTTGGGACTTCCCACAGCCAGTGTTATTTTTTTTTCAGTCTTCTGTCTACTACTTGAGCTCATAATTTTCTGGTATTTCACAGCTGAGATCCTGTCTATACTCAAAAGCTGGTATTAACATCAATACGATCTCCTGGGGGAAGAACAGTACAGAAGCATGAGGACCTAAAAGTTTGGATTTGTGTAAAAAAATAGAAAATTAAAATTTCTGTGGAAATTTCTCACTCATAATATGTGTTGTACCATATTATTAAAAATTCAAGCTAACTCTGAAGTTTAATGCCACATCAAAAAGAACATTATATTGACCTAATTGAAAGTCTGCCACTATTGTAACCTAAAATCATTACAATGGATAAACAGAGACATTTTTGTATTAAAGCTTTATCTTGCTATTCAATTCAAATATATCATCTCTTTTTAAAAGACTTTGGAGTGTTCTCATAAGTTTGGTTTTATAATGTGCAAACAAATACATTACTTACTGCTGCTTGTATCTAGCCAGGTTAAGGGTTGTGATGATCCATTTCTCATCCAAGAAACAGGAATAATCCAGGTGTTACTTAACAAATAAAAAGGATATCATTAAAAGTCTTATATTTAAATATCCCTCTTAGTTGCTGCTAAACCACAGTGCAGATTACAAGAGTATCCATCTACCTTCTGTCCTCCCTGATGCATGCAACCTCATCAGATAATGGTACTTCTGCTGGATCAGCATTTACATTCTCTAAAATGTAAAGTTACATTTAGTAAGGAGGAGTTTTAGCATGGCTTTAAAAATTTAGGAGTTTTAGCACGGCTTTATAAAGGCCCTCATATTAAGATTATTGTTCAGTACTAGGTATTTCAACACCATTGTCTTTCTGTGCTGTCTTTCCTCCTCCGGGCAGTAATTTTATTCTCCTCACTTATTACACTTTACCCTGTTTCTGGAGACATTAAATCTACTTTTCAGAAGCACATCTACCAAAAAAAACTCCTAGGAAAGCAATAAAAATGTCTTTCCAACAACTGTAATTTCTTTTCTGAGGAAATGTAAAACTCCTTTCTGGTAAAAGAGATAAAAGCTTCAAATGCCTGAAAAATTCTGTAATACAGGTCCTGGGCTTTCTTATATCCACATGGTAATTTGTGCTTGCTGACTGTAAAGGACTTCACACTTGTGATGTGGAATTCCTTATCTGAGCTAACCAAGAATATTGAATGCATTAATGCTTTGCAGTTCCTGGAGATCAGGAGCAAAGGAAACCCTGTGGCTCTTGTCAAAATTCCTTTTCTCTGTTTGTATTACCAGTAATAATTTCCAAGAAAAAACTGCTTTGCATTTGCTCTCCTTTACACTTTTCCTCACATGACAAGTCATCTCATGGGCTCCATCCATGCACTCCAAAACTCCTATCAACTGCTCCTTCATAAATGTTCATACCCCAGCCAGGAGTTTCCAAAGTGGGTGACAAAAGGCAGCTATTTCTATCATCATTTTCAAACATTAAATAAGTTTTCAAAAGCCCCAGGCACTTAACAATGCCAGCTGGCAAGAACTTAAAACTGTTCTGCTCTGAGAAAGGGGTCATTTATTTAAGTATTTAAATGCATCCCTTTTATCCTTGTCAGGCAGCAGACACTGGGAATATGTGCAATGGAAAGAAGCTACGCATGGTTCATCGAGGCCCCCAGTCTTTATACCTAAGGGATGAGGAAAGAAAAAAATTACAGGCAAAAATCCTCCCTGCAACACACTCATCACCTACATCTGCCTTTATTATTATGTGGGTATATGTGTGCTATTCCAGAGGAAAGCAACTTTTTGGCAAAACAAACAGAATTTGCAGAACCATTGCAAACTCCAGCAAAATCTCAAACAGATTTTACTTGACAGCATCACAAGAAAAAAACACAAGTTAAAAAATCAGACAGTCAAAACATGTTGTTGTAACACGCATTTCCTGTAAAAAACATGAATAAAACATACAATAAAATGTAAAATATATGTGTATATATATAAAATAAAATGTAAAAAACATACAATAAAGGCACGAGCTAAACTTACTTGTAAGAATCAGTGCCCTTTCTATTGTTTTTATTAAAGAATTGTTCCTGTCTGAGTGTTCCAGTAGTTAGATTTAATGTTAAAACTGGAAACCCATTTTGGCATGTCCAGGAATCCATTATTTGCTTTACAGGTGCTGGCAACTGAACTTCACCCTGTGCATCTACGACCTGAAAGAGAAATTAGAAATACTTATGATAAACAGGTGCTTACTGATATTGCTTCAATGAATCTCTGGGAGTGTTTCTAATGTAACAGAGAAAAAAAGGCTTCGCAGCTTACTGGTCTTTGACTCAGGAAAAAAATCAATGTACCAAAGTTCAAGGAACCTTTCTGACATTCTAACAAAGACATAAGACAGGCATAAGCCTTTTTCAGGAATTATGAAATACTGAGATGACATTTTTCATTCTACAACCTGCTGCTAAACTTTCCCTTTTTAGTGTTAATATACTTACACATCTCTATGGCTGTGACAGACTTGATTAGTTAATTTCATTCAAACAAAACTGATGGAACACAAATATTTTTAAGTGACATAATAAACAAACTGAATTAGTGAAGACAAATTGAAAAAGACATCAAACTGGAGTCCCATCTAGTGTGAATTGGTACAGGCTTTACTGCCTAAAAACACATGACAACCTTACATATCTGGAATTCTAGCACTCCCATTTTTAAGACAGAGTCTGCAACACCACCAAAGCCTTCTTTAGACAACTAGAAAGGTGGATTTTTAAAAATAACCTAATATAAGCACCTGTCAGATCTCTGCCAAAACCATTGAAGGGTGAAATGCTCAGCTACTGCCCTGGGTGTAGACTTTGCTGGATCTGTGACACAACAGCATCTTTAATCAAGCCCAAGGCATCACACACACTGATCCAGCAAAACCTAAGCTCCAGAACAATAGGCTATGCAATTTCATGTCAGCTTATGTAATTACCACGAAACTCAAAACTTTGCCTGGTCCTGATTTCCTGTCTCATCTCTCTAGTCCTTGTACTCAGTCCCACTGATCTTAGGTGCAGCAAAGCAGCCAAATAATCACTTGAGAAGACATTAGACATAAAAGAAATTTTATACAGTAGAAAGACTGCACTACAGATAGCCACACTCCAATGAAATACTTTACGCCTTAAATTTGGACTGTGCCAAACACCAAAGTATACTAGAGACATAAAATGAGTACCATCTGGATGTGGGTCCAGAGATCATCTTGATTAGCATTTGAGAAGGAAAATTCTTTCAGATAAAGCTGTGAGGAAACAAAAAGAAGCATCAGAATTCATGGAGATTCAATGAAAACCAATAGGAAGGGAAGCCATTGGTACAACTGACATTTTCAAGCTTATAAATTAAGATGAAGGGGGTTGTTTTTTCAAACTTACAGTAAGTGCTCTGATGAACAACTTTTCAGTCAGGAAACCAGAAAGCATCCAGGTTATAGAGGCCCCCTGGAATACAAAAAAAAAGTCTGAGAAAAAAAATGAATTGTTATTGCAATTACTGTTGCAGCATTTTTTCAAAGTTCCAGAGATGCTAGTTGGTCTACACCTGTTGCTGATGCTGGAGACAGGAATGCGACATGTATGCACTGAGTTCATGCAGCAGCAGCCAAAGTTTATTGATGAGGGCTTTTATACCCCCTTTTATGGGGGCTCCGAATTTCCCACTCTGAGAGACGTGATTGGTTGGGCTCTCAACTCTGCCCAGCTCCAATGATATGGGTACTTCCATGGTTCCAAGGGATTGGTTGGGGTCCCTTTGTTTGAGCTTGAATTCAGCCTATCATTTCATACCTGGGGACATGTTTACTTCTACTATCCAATGAACTACTAACAAACCAGGCTGGTCGAGTTGGTGTCTGTCCAGCCAAATTACCTGTGCAGCTACAGACCAGCTATAGCTGTCACATACACCCACACTTCATATTTCACAGAGGTTTAAATTGTTTTTTTATCACATCCTTCATAGCCAAGTAGATTTGCAACACGCCGTAGATTTGTGTGTGCAGCAGAAACACATTTTGAAAGACAAAAGAGTTGCGTTCAACAGTTCCACCCAAATTTACCTTGAACCATTAGCTTAGAATCTGTGAGAAATGGGAAGAATTTTCTATCTTTTTACCTTGCTGTATGTGATGTTGTCAAACAGAGACATTAAAGAAAATGATCCTTTGATCTTGTCTTCACTCTGTGACAGTGATCGAGCTATTTCACTGTCTTCCCTTAAGACAGGTTGTACAACATAAGCATAAAAGATTTTATCCTGCAAGAAGAAGACAAATCTAAGTGAGCTGAACAGAAGATACTACTCTTCTGCAGAGAATGAGGAATATGGAATTAGCACTATTATGAATCATTTGTCTATAAGCAAACTACCCCTAACTTTCTCACGACAAAGGACCTGATCCTAATATTTTCTACAGCATCAGTGACCAGTGAAAATATTACATCTTCAAAGTATTGTGGGCTTGGTTCTGACAGTCAATTACAGTATAATCCTCAAACAAAAAAAAAAAAAGTCAACTATATTAAACAGCAAATGAAAAAATACTGAAAACTGAAAGCCTGTATTTAATTTACTTCTGTCATGAATATGGCAGCATTTTCCTCCTAATTTCCCGATTGTTCTGCTGCAACCCTGAGCAATAACCTAAAACCCAAGCTACTGAAGGTACCAGGGTTTAGCTATGTGGCATTGCTGCTGTCACCCAGTGAGAAATACGGAAGGAAAATAGCTTCTCAGAAAATGTCTCCTGAATAAATGTCACCTGCCATGGTCAACAGCTCAGAGAAGGGACTGGAGCACCTCTCCTGCAAGAATGGGCTAAGAGAGCTGGAACTGCTCAGCGTGGGGAGGAGAGGGCTCAAAGGGATCTCATCAGTGTTTACAGCTGCAGGAAAGCTGAGCAGAGGACAGAGGCAGGCTTTTCCAGGGGTGCCCAGTGACAGGACCAGAGGCAATGGGCACACACTGAGACACAGGAGGTTCTCTCTGAACACCAGGAAAACCTTTCTCACTGTGAAGGTGACTGAGCTTTTCCCCAGGTTGCCCCAAGAGGTTATGGAGCCCATATGCCTGGAGATATCCAAAAGCTGTCTGGGCACAGTCTTGGGCAATTGGCTCTTGTGTGGCCCAGCTGGTGCAGGGAGGCTGGACAAGATGACCTCCACATGTGCCTTCTAACCTCAGCCATTCTGTGACTCCATGAACATTTATGACCCACAAAACTGTGCAAGAAAGACCTATATTCTTACCCCTGTGTTATTAATTCTGCATTCCCAAGGCACATTACCTAGCTGCAATGTATCAAACAGAATTATTGACCAGTATTAAAATTTACTTTATGGACACAAATGACAACTGCTAATTTTTAGAAAGGCAAGTTTCTAAATTAGATTTTTAAATTAAAAAGAACTCAATAATTTATTTCCAAATTAAAATTTGGAGGCCTTTACACTTTTCAGTGATATTAAGATGCTGCATTGTAAAGAATAAAGTGAGCTGTTGTTGAAGTTCAAAGATGAAGGTAAGCATATCCAATGACCTAGAAATCCTCCTGACAGAATTTGTTTGGCATGCCTTTATAGTTTCCATTCAAACATGCAATTAAGAGCTTTGGTAAAAGCAAAAAGAATTGACAAATGGTGTTTTAACTCAGCCAAATAAAAAGCAATGCCCAGACTTAAGGCACGTCCTTCCTCCAGAAGCTGATGGCACCATAGACAGATATCTAAGATTTCACAGGCAAGTGCACTTCATCTCATGGCTGCAATTAGCAGGCCCTATCCATCTCTGAGGTTAACAATGGATGGAGTCTTCTGATATGCTGTGGGATTTATGCTTATTCTCATTTGGGCAGAATGGGAAGGAATTTCACCCTGCTGTTGGATTAGCTATGTGCATTATATTTGTCCTATCTACAGCCAGATATCCAGGGACCCACTGGGATAAGCAGAATTAAAGTGACTCAGCCTAATCTCTGCCTGGTAAAGATACCTGAGGACTGGGATAATTAGGAAAGAGAATGGCAGGTGAGGAGGAAAACCATCAGCTACAACAGGATCCAGGAGAGAAATCTGGGTTTGCTATGTGACAGATCTAGGGCAAAACATCCACTCCTTGCACCAGCTGTAGAGAGCTGGATATGATCCCATATCCTCCAGATGCTCTCCCAGACAGAAGCTACAAGGAAAGAATCGAGACCTAGTGGTCTTTCTCCCAGGAGTGAAGTTTA
This sequence comes from Muscicapa striata striata, assembly GCA_030060385.1. NCBI lineage: Eukaryota > Metazoa > Chordata > Aves > Passeriformes > Muscicapidae > Muscicapa > Muscicapa striata. The sequence goes on from JAREIS010000326.1 coordinate 1,036,214, forward strand.
TAACAGCACTGCTTAATTAACTTCCATCTCCTGCACCTTCCTTTCCTTTGCACATGATGGAACTTTGCTAGTAAGCATTGGTACTCACCAGAGAAAGCTTGGGCTCCACAAAGGTAGCTCCCAGGTACTCAAAGTAAGATGCCAGGCCCTCATTGAGCCACAGATCATTCCACCAGTTCATTGTAACCAGATTTCCAAACCACTTAAATTGAAAGAAAAAATATCTCAAAATCTCCTTGGAGTGCTGTTTTCATGGTTTTTTGCAGGTGAAATACACAGGCTGAAGTAACATTATTTAACGTCTACATGTAAATTGAATAAAATGCTGAATGTTCCTTCAGATAGTGAAAATTCAGTAAAAAAAATGTACTTTAGAAAAAGTCAGAGCAGTAATTTTTAAAATTGCTTCATCTATGATTTCTTACCATAAGTGTCAATCTCAGTGTATTATGCCTTTTTTTAGAATATTTAATTTTAAACACTTCTCAATATAAGTTAAATTTTTAAAATATCATATCAGGCTTAAAAGCTGTGCATTTATCAAGCAATTTTAAAAATTCATCTTTCCATGCTCTTAACAAAGTGAGATTGTCAGAGGAATGATACACACAACTGGTGAAATAACCACTTCCAAAACCTGCAAATCCTCCTCATGGCAAGTACAAAACTTCCAAAACAGCTGCTGTGTACTCATATCCAGAATTAATTAACAAAATACTGATCATTTCTGGATTTATATTTTATTTGCTAATTCTTAAAAACCAGAACTACAAGTCAATTTTTAAATCGATTTTAGCCACTGACATTTATTTCATTGGCCTGCAGTAAAAACACTCTGCTCATCTGAAGGTCTGTGAAGTTACAGACCTTGTCAGAAAGGCATAAAAGTGCACTAGCCAAGTTACGTTTTTTGCTAATTTTACTAACTATATGCAAATAGCTATTGCTCTGGCAAATAACAGGAAATTAAACATTGTCAATAAGGAAGTGCAACTGTATTATCATTCCAAATTATGTAAGAAAGAATTTGGAAATCTCTATGAAAGCTGGGGAAAGATCCTGTTACAGTGCAAAGTATGTTCACGTTAATTTTGTTCTATTGTACTGTGGGCTGTGTATTACAGAAAAACAAGTATCTTTTGCCATATGTACATGCACTGCCTCTACAAAAGAATCCTGATGAACCCAGTATGAGTGTCCTAACAAAGTACTAAGTTTATTGTATAGAGAGTACTGTCATCCCTGCATCCCTAGAGTATCTTCTTTCATGGCATTCAAGTACTGTGTAAGAAAAAAAAAAGTATCCCATAAAGAGTTTTTTAGCAATGAGTCCTGTACAATCAGTATGCAGTCTGTAAGCTGACAGAAACTACTTTTAGCATTGCTTTATCAGCAGAATATATGATCAAATAGGCTTTCAGTGGTCTAGTTCTCCCAGCCTCTACTGTTACGTGATTATTTTGTTTCTACTAATCAGTAACTGCATCATCAGCAACCGTGAGGAAACAATCTCATAGGCAAATACATGTACAAGAATTTTTTACCACATGCCTGGTGTCCTAGTTCATGTGACACAATTAAGGCAATAATTGCCTTCCTGCTTGTGAATTCATCACTTGGGAGGTGCATCAATGATGCTTCTTGGAAAATCATTAGCCCCCAGTTTTCCATACCACCTGCTCCAAAGTCAGGCAGCGCGACCAGATCTAAATTGATTCAAACAGACACACATACACAAAACGTTATCTTAAACATATTCATAAATAAAATGCTCAGATGATTTTAATGCTCACATTGGCTCAGCACCCCTCTGCAGGATACCACATTGTAGTGCTTCTTTGTGGTATTACAGCAACACTTGCAAATGATCACTGAAATTTCTTCTTGTCATGTTTTCTACCTATGATGCCATTTTTTCAGGAAGCCACATAATTAATTCCCACAAAGCCCAGATCTGTACTGTATCTTCTACACACAAATATTCTGAATGGAAATGGAGGTTAGAAGAGAATACATTCACTGCTGGCTGTCAGAAATCTTCCTCTGTGAGCTTCTCCTGTGTTTGGGTAAGAGAATAATTACCTTTCTCTTCAGCCCAGAAACTGATAAAAAAGAAGTCTTGCTCTTTCAGCTGTGTGAGTAGAGGTATTTTTTCCACTCCTAGGTGCCTTAGAAAGATCATTTCTTTATTTACACAGTAAGACTCTAACTTCTGTGCTGCCCTTTCTGCCTTATGCACAGGCATTAGTTTTCCAGTCCAAACATGCAACCCAGACAGAACATCATGGTCTCAAGGAAAGATATACTGTTTAAACTCAGCAGCAAAGATCAAAATTTCAAAAAAAAAGGTATGCAGAACATTTAGAAGCAGTTGACCACAAGAAAGCTGCAGTCCAAAAGCAAGGCAATTAATGCAAGCACGGTGCTGAATCCCATCACAGGTAGGGTGCATCGCAACTGGGATTATTGTCTCCATCTTACAGCAAAGGAATTCCACTTTTGGTGAGGCAGCCCTTATCCAGCCTTGGAGCAAGAGACCTCACTTACAACTGCATTAAAATCAGGTATAGACAAATGCTTAAAGACCCCTGGGTTTAAATGTTTTTATTCTTAATTTCAAATTTTGAGTTTGCAATAGAAATCTCTTGCATTTACAAGGAGGCACTCTTGATTGGTCTAATTTTACTATTTTTTAAGTGAAACTTCAAAGAAAGACACTGGGAAATCCGGTGTGTGATGCATTACAGTAGGATTGTAATGGTATTAAAGCCTTCTCTGAAAATGAAATCCTACCTAGCAGGAAGGATTCCTGTAAGGAAGTTCTTCTGCTTCTGTTGTGTAATACTTTTATGTTAATGAATTAATATATCAACATTGCTGCTAAACAGAAGAATACAAGCATGAAACAGAATAATCTGCAGCCCTTGACTAGCTTGTAAGATTACTAAAACAAGAAAATTTAAAGAGTGAATACTGCATATATTGCATTTTCCCAAAAAAGTGTAGTGAGTAATTCTGCAAGTTATTAGAAATATACTGGGAGATAATAAATTTACACAGACTAAAATTTATTTATTTCAAGTGCCAAATTACAGATTTGACAAATCAACAAACTATACAGCCAAGAAAACAGGGAAATTCCTTTCCCTAAGTCCTGCAATCTGCTAAAATCATTGGCAGCTCCAAAATTAATTTTAGATAAGAACTGCTTTCTGTCTTCTCAGTACTCTACCCATTTTCCCATAAAATTTATACTGAAACCCTTGGGAATCCAAGTACAAGTAGCAAAAAACTGTACAGTGAAACTGCATGGTGTCGTAATTTTTCTTGACTGAAGCTTGACTGAACCAACTTATCTAATGTCCATTTGAAGTAGAAACAATGTTTTCCTGCAGGGCAATCCTCCCTGTTTTTCTGGGGAGAAATGTGCAGGAGCATACACCCAAGGCAAGGCAGGAAGACAGCAAAGAAAACAAGGAATGCTTTGTGGGGACACAGGCTACTACAGGCAGGACTTACTAGGAGGGCCTAGGAGCTGCAACATCCTTGCAAGTTGTGGTCTATGATCCCAAAGACAGCTATGGGACTGAGCTACTTCTTCCTCTCCACTTTGTTGTCCCACCTGCCCCTTTTATTGCGAAAATAGGCTTTAAAAGGATGAGTAGAATGCAAAGTAAGAGTGCTGAATTGAGGTTAATAAGGCAGAAAGGAGAATTTAGTGATTTAAAGTTTAGGGATTTTATTCCATGAATGTGGTAAGCTGTAAAAGGAGAATCCTAGGAAAAATACCCATAGCTTCTGTGAACATTACACCATCAGCAGCCATTTCTGATCCATTTCAGAAAGCAAGCCATCTCACCTGTCTTTGGCAGAGGGTAGCTGACATTCAGTATGTCTTCCAGAAATGAAAATATTTGGCCCGTAATATTTAAAGCATAGTCAACATATCCATTTTTAATTGCCTCCTTCCGAGCCCAAATACGTATCTGCAATAAAACAAGGAAGAGTTATTTTAAACAACCTTAAAGAGCCCTCACATTTCCTTTGCTTCTCTTCTGTGAGTCATTGTTGGAAAAATGCTGTCTGTCGACACCAGACCATGCAATGAAGCTTTTAATTAAAAAAAAATCCAACTGAAGTTTTACTGGACCTAACAAAATGCAGCACAGACCCTGATCCCGCTAAAATCTAGGAGAGCTTCAGTACTTCAAAAGGGTGAAGATTTGAGTACAACTATACATTGCAGGAACAAATGAAGTTACAGATTTTATTTTCTTAAGTGAAAAACGCTGTAAAACTATTCAGAATTACACATCTTAAACCAATGTATTCAGTGAGTGTGTCTGAGTGGCAAGCTTGCATTTAGCCCACCTCTAGAGAGAAGATGTCCAGAGAGCTTTTGCAGTCCCAACACTCACATTTCTCCTCCTGAACTTTCTCCCAGACCACTGGCCTCCCCTTTGCTGGGAGAGCAGGTGACATCTGAGCAGGTGACATCCATACTTCTGAGTAATAAAGGCCACAGCAGCAAGAAGTCTTTCCTCTTCTGTGCCTGATACTGAAAAGAGCAGCTGCTTGCCCAAAAGTGATGGAGTAGCTGAGAAAAGGTTTATATCTCCATCTCTGAACAAGAGACCCCCTGCCAGGTGCCCAGCAGCTCAAAACCTTCACATTTCTTGCATCAAAATGCAAGGCATGATCTCACAAGGAGCTGCAGAGCCAACCCTAAGTGCATAATTTGGAAGCATCAGTATCTAATTCACAATGAAAAAAAAAAATAAACCACTTAAGCATATTCAATCATCAGAGGCCCTCTTTTCAGCCAAGGCTTCAGAAGAGATTCAAAGACCTGATCACTTCATTTTACAAGACCTAAACACAACTAGCATCTTAATCCTAGTATAAGCTTTTGAGTGTTTCAGGTTACCAGAAACATCAAAACAGGCACAATAGCATGCTCACACAAATACTGTGGAGGCATAAACTGACATCTCTGTCCAAAACCAAGGGGTGAAATATGCTCTCCACTCAATCTCACAAACACAGGCAATGCCTTTTCCCTCTGAAAAACAGCTCGTTTGAATGCTGGGCTCTGCTGAGTCCTGTCAGTCCAAGAACTAGGCCCAGGAAAAAGCCACCACAGCCATAGCTGTAAGTGTCCAACAAGTTCAACATAGGAGATGGCAGGTCTGACATACCAAATCCAATCTTCCCTTTAAAAAAAGATCCAACACTCTGCTTTTGAGACAATCTCTGCACTGTCCACTTACATTGTCCTACCTTTCCCCAGCAGGGTGAGAGTGAACTAACCATGAAGTGCTCTCATTTAATAAGGAGATAAAATAAATTCTATCTTTAATAGCTGGGTGCTTGAACTTACTATTTATTTTGGAAATACTTGATATATCTTTTCTCTGTTGACTTTGAGCAAAGAAAGTGAAGCAACTGCTGCCCATGCAGTACATTTTTTTTACTGTTCTCTCAATAAGCCTTGGCCATTAGAGTCTAAGAGCAAAACTGAATACTCACAGATGAAGAAACTTCAAACCCAAAGCAGTCACTTTTGGAGGCTAAAAAGTGTGCAGATTGTGGAACAGAAGGTTAATATACTATTATACAAAATGTTTGGAGCACAGTGTTACTCCTACTGATGTCACCATGTGGCTCCTCAAAGGACCTTGAGGAACAAGGCACTGAACATCAGTGGTTTGTCACAGCAGTGGAAATGGGTGTGTTTTCCAACTAAGACACCTAAGAAAGTAAGAAGATTGTGAATTACAACTAGTACTTTCTGCAGAGTAGCTGCTCCTAGATTTTAACATACATAGGCCACACCTATTTGTGCAGTTGTATGAAATGAACAGGACAAGACAATAAACTAATTGTCCCAAAGGAATGATTTCTGCAGAAATATCTATGGGACAAATGTTAGCAGTTTTGCAACATAAGCAGATAATTTGGGAATGGTATTTAGCACAGTTAATGTCTGTGATGCCTTCAAACCACATGATGCACCAGAGGGGCAACTTTTGTTGTAAATTCCTATAATGTGCTCAGCAGCCTCATATCTACCTCATTTCCCCGCTCAGTTCTGCTGACATAATCAAAATCACAAATCACAAAAGCAGTCAAGTAAGTTGACATTTTCAGTGAAGTGTTAAATGTGGTAACTGTCCACAGGCTTCCATTTTCATCCTTCACTTCAGATACATCTAGAAAAAAAAGCCAAAGAAATATTCAAACCAAAATTCTTCCATAATAAACAAGGAAATTTGTGTTTTCTGCATGTTTTTTTTTTTTTCTTTTTACCCCTTTCTTCAATATGGTGTATTTCTGCACTAACTCATATGTTTCTGGTAGAAGGAAAGCAGCTAGATTTGTTGCTACTGACACATCAGAGTAATGATCAACCATGCAAACAGCAAATAGTCCACTCTTGGGCTTCATAACTGAAGTCTTGGAAGGATATCAAACTCCATCAATTTTAAGATGTGGGCAAGCTGAGGACAATTTATCCCATTATACATATCTAAAACACACAACCTGTTATGATCAAAATATTGCTCAGGTCTGCCTAAAACTATTAAATACTTAATCAGATACCTTCCCTCTAAGTAAGGAGGACATAGGCAAGATTCTTTGGGGTAGAAAATGCTTCCAATGATTCTCATAGCAATCCCACTTATTGTAATTCCTAAGTGACTTCATTTCCAAATGTCAAAAAACTTACTTTTATGGCTGAAAATTATTTAGTTGAAAAATAAAGATTCATGTCATTGAACTACAAAAAAAAAAAAAAAAAAAAAAAAAAAGGAAGAATGAGGCAAGAGACCCAACGGATTTCCCTAGGAATGCTAATTTAGAAAATTTGTTTGTGTAAATATCTTAATGTCTATTGACAATTAAAGTAATCCCTTGATGTCAAATACAGGCTTTGCATTCTTGGGGCTGCCATTTTGCTTTAAAATATTGTCACACAGTAAGACAGACACACTAACTAAGCAGCAAATACCAGAAATCAAATTCTGTGTAGCCTCCAGCAGGCAGAAGAGAGCACACCACAACAGATAAAATAATTTGACAGAATGGTTACCAACAGACACATTAATTATGAATAACAGGGCCCAAATTTTTAAGTTCACAGACATAGATTTTCTGTGCCTTTTGAAGACATTAGCAAATGGATAACAGAACACTTTTTTTGGATGTCATAAACTTCTCAGATGAATTGCACCCTTTTTAAAAGTAATGTACATACATCAGCTTGTTGTTTACCTACCAATAGCAGGCATGTTGGAAAGAGCCACATAGCTTGGGTCATGGATAATTCTGATATTAAATGTGGCCTTCATGGCAGGTTCATCAAAACATGGGTAAACTCTCCTGGCATACGTTGGTTCCATTTGGGAGGCAATGAGCATGCTGTATTAAAAATGCAAATAAGATTAATCCAGCACGCTACAGCTGATCAAAACACATATATAATACATAGAGACAACAAATTAGAAAAAGCAGCAAATGAAGCATATAGATATGCAGATTTGGAAAAGATTCAGCTATTATTTAAAGTCATGACTAAATCTCCATACCCAACAGCCAGTTCAATTTGGATGTTTGTAGAGAAAAGCAGCCTTTTAAAATTGCATCTGGGTTTTTCCTCACAGGCTTTTTCCAGATTAAATATTTGGGCATTTATATTTTGTTTGCTAAAACAGAGTCGATTAAAGTTTTGTACACAGCAGACCATATCTCTTTACATCTGCTCTTCTCCCTAATGCATGCACTCTTATTAATTAATCATACATTTTAAAAAAAACATCGTGATAACTGTTAACTAACTGCATATGCACTTGCACAACTCTGACAAATGCCATAGAGAAGTATCCCTGGGCATACAGCATCAGTGTTGTCCCAGGCACTGGCAAGCCCAGAATAATATTCAAAAGGATCCTTTACGCCCAGGAGCTACACCTCACATGAGGCAGATTTCTGTGGCACACTGTGATGGACCCACTCCTCCTGTTCCAAGTGAGCCTTGCTCCACTCAGATGCTCAGCAAGCAGGTCCAATCAAGTTTAATCCTACTGTGTGAGGCTATCAGTGAGAATTCTGCAGCAAACCAAGACTGGAGAATGGACTGGTAAATGGCAGGAACTGCATTAATAGCTGAAAAACTGACTACAAATCAATCACTTTACACCATAATATCTGCAGCTATCAGTCTGTTGAGCTCTCCCTCCACAACACCTGGCTGCAGGGCAGTGATCTCCCTCAAGGGGGTACACCTTTCAAGGTAGCCCTTGAAGTTGTGCGACCCTTTACCTGGCACCAGACATGGATGAGCTGGTGACAATTTTACCTGCACACAAGATTTCAGATTTTTTTTACAGGAAACAATAATCTTTGTATCCCATCATACCTCTAAGTGTAGAGCATTGACTTCAAATCCAACTGTACTATCTAAATTCTAAAATATCTATTTGTACTTAATACTTATTAATTTTTAAATATTAAAACCTTAAATGTACTGTTGGAATGATCACTGACTCTTCTCCTGCAACATATGCTTGCTGGAAGCAAAAGATAAATCAATGTCTTGTGGCAGAACTCTCAACAAGCTGTACATCTGAGCTGTTCACATGAGGGCATCTGTACCAAGAATTAAGAAAAATACACGCACAATGGTCCTCAAAGCTCCATACCTGCCAGCCAAGCAGTACCAGCAGCTGGGCACACAAAAACAGCATAATCTCCTGCTTCTGTGACCTCACTACTACTGGGCAAATATTATTCTGCTGTACTGGAGGTGTTCCCCAAGAGTTTGTTCACATCAGGGTCAAAACCGCTCATTCTTAGCCCTGAGGCCTCCCAAAGAAGTCAGGAGCCATCAGTATCTGTGCCTCCACTGTGCAATGACTCAGATCTGCACTATATTCTAGTAACTGGTGCAAAAGCAACTAATAAAAATCAGTGCAAATACTGTGTTCAGTTACATTTTGGAATGCCTGTTCAGCCCTATCCAGTCAAGTATTTTATGTACAGAGTGGCTTCCAAGAAAAATTCCAAAACGATTTTGAAATATTGATGTGAACAGTGACTTGCATAAACCCTGCACTTCATAGAACAGATCCTCTAACCCTGAAGTTGCATACATGCGCTCGTTCATGGCAGTAGAAGAAGATCTCTGAGTAGAATGATTGACAACAAAGCCCCTGCAGTGTGTTTATTGGAGCCAGCAGTGCTAGAGAAGAAGAGCAAAACTGGTTTTTGTATCTTTCTGCCTACCCAGGTCCTGGTATGGACTAGCAGAGCTACATGCAGAATACTGATTCCCCATTTCAATAGGAAACCCTTGAGATACTTAAAGCTAGAGAAGTGTGAGCTTACTCCTTTTTCCCTTCCTTTGCCCCTGCAAGCACTGCAAACATGGGCTATCCTTTATCCATAACAAGCACTCCCATTTTTCAGTGTTTTCTTTTGTGTCTAAGACATGATCAGGTGGGTAGTAGGAATTGTCAGCAACAGTAAAAACACATACAATCATCAGTGGTCAAGCTGACAACAAAAAATTTCTGTGTTGAATATTCAGTGAAGCTGGAGCTTTTGTTTATTCTTTTTTCACAGAGGTAAGGTTAAGACTCCTGAAAACAGCTGTCGCTCTGAACAGCTTTCCCACCCAGCGCAACAGCAGTGGGGTTAGCTGACCAAGAAACACAACCAATAGAAAAGAAAATTCAGATGGAACAAACATTTCAGGGACTTCACTTCTCAAAGCTTGCCTTGCTCAGACTCTTCTGAAATGAGAGGTCTCCAGGGGCTCCTCAAGCAGAAATCACAAGAACCACCAAGGTTTCTAGCACATGCAAGAAATACAGGACTGCACCACCATAGGCAGATGTCACATTGTCTACTACAGCTCTTGGTTTCAGTCAGGTGCTGAGCTCAGAAAGCCTCTGCAGGACACTGACCCAAGGGTCTGCTGAAGACTCACATGAGCCACTTTAGAAAATTTACAGGGCAGTCTGCTGGAGGTGGAAGTTTCCTTGCAGAACAGTAACTGGCTTTGTACTGACAGCTGAAGGGCACTGAAAGTTTGTACATCACTCCTCACCTATGTAATGCATTAGAATCCAACTTTTTCCATCATTAATACCTTGACAGACCTCACAAATCATTCAAAATCTCCTTCAAAAAAAAAAAAAAATGCAAAACCCTTTCTGTGTTATTGGAACCCATCAGGTTAGGAAATGGCTGGTAAAGTGATGACCTAAATCTTAGTGAAGGAAAATAAACAAGATACTATTGCATACCCCTGATTCCAAGAAAAACTTTTTTAAAGCAGAAAAAATGTGCAAATCATTCACTAATATCAGTTATGTGTGCAGGAACAAATAAGAAAACACTATATAACATCTGCACTCAGTGGATTTTCTTTGATTTGTTCCATTGTCTAAATACCACTGTCATCTTTTAAACCAGACTGCAATCTCACATTTCATTAGTGCTTTGTGATGAGCTAAGAATGAAAAGGAACATTTGTCATAAACCCTCTAAACTAAAAATTTAGTTATATACATTATTTGAATTATTTTAAAACTTCTTTTCTTATTTTCTCTGTTACAGCAAAGCTGATGATAACTTTTTTTTCCCAGAAAAATGTCAGGAACCCTGAATTTTATACAGCCTGAATTAAACAAAACAGCATCTATTTCAGTGTTTCTTATGTTGCCTTATATGAAAAGACAAAAACCCTTGCAATAGTATTAAAATGGTAAGATACAAAAGCAGTTCTTTATTGGAAGCTTCCAGGTGCCTCCACAGTTACGGGCTGTAATGGATTTCTATGACTTTTACAAGTTTAACAAATTATCATATCTAAAAAACATTGTCCAATTAGAAGAGCAGTTGTTAGGTAATTTTTCCTCTGGGTACTGTTCCATTGGGGTTGGTCCAAGGCTTTTTTGCTCCACTTCTTGCTATGTCTTCTCAGATTCTGATTGCAAAAAAAACAAAAACAAATGTTCTTCTTGTAGGTCCTCTACTTGAAAATAAGACTAAACAGTATTTCAGGAGGGTTTTAGAAGGTTAGCTTATTTCTCTAAAATCTAAGAGAAAGGGTAGGAAACATACTAGTATCTGTATAACCACGTATAAATAGTCTGAAAAGCTACAAATACATGAAAAATACTTGAAAAGTAAAAATCTTTAGGTGTCACTTAGATAGGACTTAATTGAATAAATACCATGTCAGAAAACACACTGACACACAATTAAGTACTTGTTCCTTCATAATTTGGATTTTTATAAAACTATGCAAATACAAAAACTCTAGATTTTTCTTACCTTAAATTGCACAAATAATCCTGTGAACAGCAATCAGTGAATGAAGAAATAGCAATTCAAGAAAAACAGAATGTGCTTCCTAAAGTATTTATTGTCATACTGCACTTTTCTCTAAGGCTTACCAAATTAACATATTTTTCTCAAAAAAAAAAAAAAAAAAAAAAAAAAAAAAAAAAAAATAAAAAGAGAAAACAAAAAAAACCCAACAAAACAAAAAACCACAAAAAACCACAAAAAAACCCCAAAAAACCCAAACAAACCCCAAAACACAAAAATTAAAAAAAAAAAAAAAAAAAAAAACAAACCAAAAACAAAAAGCAAGCAAACAAACAAAAAAACCCACAAAAACTGCATAAGTTTATAAGTTGTATTTTCCAGATGTGGCAGGCAACGGTATCAAGATTCACACAAGAACTGGCAGCTGAACAGTCAGCTTGTTGAGGAGAGCCACACAGTCCTCCCCTATTTCAATAAAAACCTAATAACTTCATTTTGTGACATTTTGTGATTTCATGTTACTTCTACTACTCTACAGAGGCTTGAATGTCTGAATCTTGTGACTGCATTTTACTTGCTCAAACAGGAAGCCTATGAACTGCTGAGACAGAATTTATTTTAGTGGGCTCATTGATAGACAAAAGCCAATACTCGAATTTTAACTCCAGGTTTCCTTTTGACTCAGTCTTTGCTCAGCAAATCACGACATCTTTGATTATTAAAAAAGAGATAACTTTAAAGCAAGCAATTCATCTGCCTTTTCTTCAAATTCCTATTTTGAGAAACTTGTCTTCTGGTGGAAGCACTTAAATTCTAATCTTAAATTTCACTTCTCTTTAGCAAGTTTCACAACCAGAAAAAGAGGAAGAGGAAGAGGAAAATATTATTTTGAGCGTGAAAACATTTTAGATTATTTAGTACTTGATAAGCTCACACTGTCCCAGCAATGGGTTTTGCAACTCAAAAGAGAAGAAAAGCATCCTAGTAGCATCCACAAAGCAGATCTCGGGTTGTCTGGTAACAGCTGAACAAGTTCATGTGCATTAGCACCTACGAGGCATAGCTGTTTAAAGCAGCCACCCATCCTACTCCACCACGCTTCTGAAAGTGCATGTGGTCAGCGTCTCTAAACCCGTGCCCAAATACACAGCCAGAATCCCGGGTTCCTGACAAAGGCACGCTCCCCAGCTCGCAGGTTGAGGCGGTGGGGAGTTGTCAGCGGACACGCTGGGGCCGGGATGAAGATTTTGAGACGGGCTCCATATCCCAGGCACTGGGCACAGGCACTGTCTGACCCCTAGCTGCAGTCACAGGCACTGGGAGCCTGGAGTTGTCCAGCCGGCGCTGCAGGTGAAGTCACCGGCGGCCGGGGAGCCCGGGCAGTCTGGCCGAGAGCACAGCCCGGAGTTTGCTCCTCGGGATGCGGTCCCTGGAGGAGCTCACGCCGTGCGGAGCAGCCTCCCTCCCCCTCCCCTCCCCTGCCGCGGTTCCAGCTCCGCAGCCGCCCCGGGCCAGGGCAGGGGCTCGGGGCCCGCGGCCGCCGCCGCCTACCTGCTCTGCCCGCCGTCGGTGTAGCGAGTGAGGAAGAGCCCGTCGAGGTCCTCCTGCAGCCGGCCCTGGAAGCCCAGCTGCAGCACGTAGCGGCGCCCGGCGCGGAGCCGCCCGCGGAGCTGCAGCACCGCCACCTCGCCCGCCTCGTCGTGCCGCAGCCCCGCCACCTGCACGGCGGCGCCCGGCTCGGACGGGGGCCCGCGCACGGCGGCGGCCCCGCGGCTCCGCAGCCCGGAGCTGTGCAGCACCGCCGCGCCCGTGTCCCGCAGGCAGCGCACCGTGATGTTCACCTGCCCGGTGAAGGAGAAGGGCCCCGCCTGGCCCGGGCGCACCCGCGGCCACAGCTCCAGGTCGTAGTGGAGCGGCAGGAGGTGGCGGGGCAGGCGGCGCACGGAGCCGGCGGCGGCAGCGGGCGGCGGGGGCGCGGCGGGGCCGGGGCGCGGGGCGAGGGCGGCGGCGCCACCTCCTGCCGGCAGCGCCCGTAGAGAGCGGCGAGCGCCAGGAGCGCCAGCAGCAGCGCCAGCAGCAGCGCGGCCCCCGCGGCCGCCGCCCGCCGCCCCACGTAGAGCCCCCGCCGCCGGGCCCCATCCCCGCCGCTCTGCGCCCCGACGGCCGCGGCCGCGCTACTTACGGGGCGGGGAGTGGGCGAGTGAGGGCGGGCCGGCCGGGCCAGGGCCGGCGGCTCCCCGGCCCGGGGCAGCCTGCCCGGCAGGGGCAGCTCCGGCGGGGCGGGCGGCCCGGGGACACCGGCCCCGTGAGGGGAGCGGGGAGCGGGGAGCGGGGAGCGGGCGCGGAGGGCAGAGGCGGAGCGGCAGCCTCAGCCGGGGGAAGCCGCCGGCTGCCCCGTCCCGTCTGCCTCGGCAGCCTGGGGAATCGCCACGGCGAGGCCGAGCAGCCGCTCCTTATGTCTGTGCGGGTGGCCATAGGGCGGGAGATGCTGGATGCCGAGGATCCCCCGGGAATGAGGGATAACGGAACGGCCCCCGGTGGTCCCGCCGTGTCCCAGCGCAGAGCGGCGGCTCGGGGCTGCGGAAAGCTCTGGTACGGGACGCGACCGTCGGGCCGGTGATGGGGGTTCCTCATGCACCGCCAAGAAAGAAACAAAGAAAGAAAGAAAGAAAGAGAGAGAGAAAGAAAGAAAGAGAGAGAGAGAGAGAAAGAAAGAAAGAAAGAGAAGAAAGAAGAAAGAAAGAAAGAAAGAAAGAAAGAAAGAAAGAAAGAAAAAGAAAGAAAGAAAGAAAAGAAAGAAAGAAAGAAAGAAAGAAAGAAAGAAAGAAAGAAAGAAAGAAAGAAAGAAAGAAAGAAAGAAAGAAAGAAAGAAAGAAAGAAAGAACCAAAACAAAAAAAAAACAAACAAAAAAAAAAAAAAAAAAAAAACCAACAACAAGAAAAAAAACCCAATCCAAACCCGGACAAATATTCCTATGTCTTCAGGAGAAAATACGAGAAAATGGCAGGATCGCCAATTCAGGAGTTATCTGTGGTTATCTGTGGTTATCTGTTCTCGAGGGAAATCTACGTGATAGATGATCGAGTCTGAAAAATCTCTGGTACATAAAGGAGCGACCAAAGTGAGTTTTTAATAAACAGTTTAGAGTCTCATTTCCTGCACAGTTCAGCTGAGGCTATAAACATCACTGTGCTATCCATACATAGTTAACCCCATTGCAAGCAATAGGATTAATCCCGTGTTCCCATTTAAACACGTACTTAAAGGGTTTGCCAGTTGGGGCTGGTTTGCCAGTAAGATTGAAAAATGAAACCTTGTAAAATTTCCTGGTGTTTTTTCTCTGTTGCAGCTCCTTTTTAAAATCACGATGAGCTGTGCATTAACAGGAGCAAAAGACAGGAACAGTGGCTCTTGGGTGCCATTGCCTCAGACACTCTGTAAATAGAATTACAAGTAGGGTTTCCCCCTCCTTTTTTTTTTTTTTTTTTCCTTCTTTTTTTTTTCCTTTTAATTTACTTGCCTTTTAATTTACTTCCAACCAACACACACCACCAGCATTGTCTTGAACCCAAGATAATTTCCTGGGTCTTTCCTGCACAAGAAGCCACCTTCACCACCAAACATCTCTGTTTGCATGTCACTTAAATATTTCACAGAAAATGTATTCAGGTGTTTAGGAAAGTATCTTTTCCTTCTTGTTGACATTGTAAGCTTGGAAAACAGTTTGTTGTGCCAGTCTAAAGACTTCTATGGTCCATCCCATAGAAGAAGCACTGACACACTAGGTAGACTAGGTAGGAAGAACGTGCTCCAGAAAGATCAGAATAGAAAAGACAGCACTGCAGAGAAGGACATAACGGGAAGAGGAGTGCATATTTTGTAGAAAATTAAGGAGGATTTCCATGTCATGTTTTCTAAATTTATTTTATTCATCCTCAACACTGTTCAGTAAAGCCATTCTCATCCACTCAACTCCTCAAAACCACGCACAGGCAAAATTAAAACTGAGGCATTTAATTCCACATCTGTGAAAAGAAGCAGGACTTCTCAGTGATAAGTAGTGCAGACCCATGGGAAGGTAGCCCTTATTAACAGTGTGGGGATACGTTTCAAAGTTTACAGTTCATGTCCATGAAACACACTTTATTTTTCTTGTTTTCAGTGGAGAATTCAAACGAACTACTTTCCTCCATCAGCACATAATAAATGCACTACCTTTTCCCCTCAAATAATTTATAATCTCACAAAGTGACTGATGGGTGAAGGCCACAACTGGACATTCCCGTCCTGGTGGGAACACATATACCAGGGAATGCTAGAAGTGGGAAAACAGAGGAGCTTCTGGTGCAAATATTACAGTTTATCCCTTCTGCTGAACTTTGCAAAGTTAAGCCATCTGAATGACACGCTCCTGGAGCTGAAGATGAAGGAGGTCTAGACACTCTGACCAAGGCACTCTGACCTGGCAAGAGAGAGGAAGAGTTTTTTTATTCAGGCCATAGCACAGGTCAAATCCTGACCTTGGACAGAAACAGGAGGCTTATACTTAAGTCAGAAGAAGCTTTTAAGACATATCTGAAGGTAGAAACAAATCACCTGCTATAATAGAAGTCAGACAGCTCTGTTGCTTTGAAGAGCACCAAAGCATCTGATAAACTTTACCAGCGTGTTTCAGATGATGGGGTCTGTGCTATGCTCACCAGCTGTTCAAAGTACTATTGGTGTCCCCTAAAGTTTGAACAACAGAGAAAGGCCACATCTGACAGCATGGAATCTACTGTCTATTAAGGTGCAGTAAGGTAAACAACACTACCTATGGCAGCTCGCCAGGAAATTTTATGTATTTCAAGTAGCAAAATGTTACTGTGACTCTCCCCTAAAGATTTTCAAGATTTTAAGGTTAATAGTATTGCTTTAATAAAAAATATTGTAATGTTGTCATAAATCATATCGATTGAATGCCGAGAAAAAGGATAATCACATGTTTAAGCAGTGTGAAATAATTTTTATGCTGAAAGATGATCCCCTCAATCACTTAAGAATGTGGTTTGTTCATTCCAATTTGAGAATGAGTGATGGCTTATATGGCAATTCCAGCATTCAGTTGAGGGTGATCAGCAGTCTTGCAACTTTGTTTTTAACAGGTTTGATAATGTTTCTTCTTCACGTTTTGGGGAAGTGCCTGATTTCTTCTGTATTTACAAGATCAGAACTAGGCATGAGGAATCTGTGTGCACAGTGAAATCTCCCTCTCCCCCCTTTTTTAAAAACTTGGTCTGCTCATTTCACAAAGTGTAATTTGCTCTTCATCATTTATTGTCCTTCTTTAACAATAATGTATCACAGCCAAAAATGTTGTAATGCCTGGGAGCATCTGTGGCAGGAACTATCCCATGGAAGATGTTGAAGCTGCCATGAAAAAGCTGCACTTTTACCATTTTTCTGAAGGTCCAAATAAGTGGATACTTCAGGAAGTTTCACAAACACCTAAAGCAGAAGGTGTGAGCTACAGGTGACCATGCACAGTTAGCATAGCTGCAAGTAAGTTTTATACAGATGAACAAAGCATAAGCAGGTGAGGACCTTATCTTCTGTCTGGAAACATTTAAGAAGTTCTCAGCTTTCCTATGGACTCGGGATGAACACTTTATGTCATTCTTTATGGAGTATGTATCTTCAATATCAAACTCAACACACATGATAATTGTTACCAAATAACTAGAATTAGACTTGAAAGAATGATGCTTCTTTCCCTAATAAGAAAAAAAAACCCAACAAACCTAACCAAGTCAAGAAAAACACAAAGCAAACAAACAAGCAACCCAAACAAGCAGAAACCAAACTCATCACCAGACTCTGTTCCACTGTGTCTACCCTCAAGAGATATTGCACAGTCCTGGTACTGTGAGTGGATATAAAGTTTAGAAGCTGTCACAGCAGCAACTTAATATAGATTTGTATTTGTGTTGACAAGACTGTCTTAATTGTCCAGTACAGTGCAATACACAAAGGCAATGTGGAGAAGATTTCAAATTTTAAAGCATTGCATTTGACCAAGCATTGCAATGTCATCAATAAGCATGAAATTGAAAATTCAGGTTAATGATCTTGAGTGAGGTATCATTGTGCAATGACCACTATATGAGCAAGTTATACATCTAATACATCATATAACCACAAGTTATACCTCTAATTAAATAGTTGTATGCAAGGAAGCATGCTTGAAATGCTACCATTATTGGTAATGATGTACAATCTACAACTGGAGGGTTTTTTTAACCCATGCTTGGATTAAAATATGTTCCTTGGTGTTTCAGACTGACAGGCCACTGGTAATCCTGTCTTGCAGACAATGAAACCATGCAAAAATTTGTAAATTCTGTTCTCATTTGATGGACCAACTGTGAGCCTTTTACCAGGGCCTTGCTGGCTGCCTCTGTAGATCTGTGTGCTACTGGGATGGTTTGGATCTGCACAGCAAATGCTGGGTAGGAGCAACAGCTCTCACCACTGGAGAAAGAACAATCATTGGAGCAAAACAAAGCTATTTCTTTGGGTATTTCTGCTCGTGAACGACAACAGAGTAGTCCCTACTCTGTGTGGGTGAAACAGAATAATGATGAATCTGTGACCAGAGTCGTGGTGCTGAAGACTCCCTCCAAAGAGCTGAGGGTGCTCAAAGAAGCCATCAAGACCTGCAGCCCTGTTTGAAGGTAGGATACGTGGGAAAAGCACCTCCTCCTCAGGGAGGGTCAAGAAAGCATTTCTAGGAAACGTGAAGAGATTCACAGAACAGTATGGAAAGCAACAAAGAAGTATGCACAACTGACATGAAAACCACTATCCAGAATATGAGCAGAAGATGACCATTTAGGAAGCTGCATTTTTATAAGTTTTTGGGGTTTTTCTAATAGCTGATGATAGTATCAGTTGGCTTTGAAGTTTTGGCAGGCAGCTGATAAACTAACTCTTGCAACTGAGGCTATATGGCAAAGAAACATGACATTTTCATCAGTCTGCTTAGCAGAAAAAAATCCTTTGGAACAATGCACTCTGGAATGAAGTTTTGAAAGAAAATTGTTGCAGATTTAATAAAATAAGGATGAGTGTATTCATGAAACTTTGTTCCAGACACTATTTAACCTCTTGTCTTGTGAAATTTAATGTTTTCTGATTATTACTGCACTTAAAAAAAACTTGTAGAGGTAACAGCTTTTCTCCAAATACGCCAACATTTTCAGGCTTCCATCCTGTCAGACTGCATGGAAGTGACTAGTAGATTAATATTGCTTAATATGATGAATGGTGTAATTTTTTAAGTCGTTGTCTCTTTTTATTGTATGTTTTACAAGCTTTTAGATGCCCATTATTTTTCTGGGAGCTTAGCTGAAATCAACCAGGAATGTAGTACTTGGCCCCGCTAGTGCTTGTCATTCTGAAATTTATCAGCTCTCTAAGAGGAATATCAAGTAAAACTTTGAAAAATTGATGTATTTGGATACTCTAAACTGTTTCTCACCCATGGAGTTGGACCAGCAGATTTGGATCAAGGATCCATGTGTCTCCTCTCATTTCATCTGCTTTTGTTGCAAGGAGGGCTCTTGGATGGTATGCAAGCCTAAGACTGCAACAGCCAAGTACAGGAAATGCTTCACAAAGCTTACCTCAGCCCTAGAGCTGCAGAGGGAGCTGGAAGAGAAATAAGCAGAACCTTAGGGTATCCAGCTTGCTTTTCTGTTAGGACAGGGGGATAGCAGAAGAGAAAGCCATGGCTGTTTCTGTTGGAAATAACCTCTTTCATCTGCACCAGGCTGGTGCCAGCCAGTCCAGCTGTCCAGAACACTGGGCCATGCTCAGTCTTTGTCAGGACCTTTGAAGTATCTCTCCTGGAGCACACTGTGCACTCCAGCCACTGATGGGCATTCAGCCCAGGACACAGAAGAGAGAGGTCCAGGACATCACAGCTAATCCAAAGTTAACTCCCTGGAAAGGCACATGCTTTGGGGGCTGTGCCCTCGGTACTGATTGCTTCGCTTCTTTAGGGTCACCATATCTGTAAATGTCAACTTAATCTTTCTTAGCCCATTTTCCTAAGAAAATGCTTGATTTTTCTGTACTGGGAGTTAACTTTGAACAGAGCCCTACTACTGCACATCTACAGCAAGCTCCACTGGCTCATCATCATCAAATAAAATTTTAAAAAGTAGATATACTTCACATCCCAAAATATTGCTTGAAATCTGTCCTCTAAGATTAGAAACTGTTTGCCACATTTTGACATGTGTTTTATTTTCAAAAATTACTGAGAATTTAGTACAGTTATTCCCCCACGCTTTTTTTTCTCCCCATTAAAATCTTCACTAAACCTGTCAGACCTGAAGATTACTGGTGGGAATTCCCATGCTGACAGAGGCTTAAACACCCAACACTCCAACAGATATAAAGCTTACACATCATCCTTATTCCCAGATTTCAGGTATTATATTTTGAAAGATAGACTTCTTGAAGAAGTTCACAAAACGCTCCCTCCTTTATTGGTCCAACAAACCTGTGCTTCACTGAAGAATGTGGCTACATCTCAACTGGTGATCAAATTGGCCAGAGCTCTGTATTTCCCTAGACAGCCTGTTTTCCAAGGCCCCTTTCTGGCAGACTTTTGGTGGGAATGTACTAAGGTTTGAGCCTGATTTATAAAGGGAATAAAGCAGGTCTCCAGTTTAACCCCTTAGTATGTTCTTTTGGCATCTCAGAACACAAGAATTCTTGTTGCAGTGCAGCTTTCAACCCCATTGCAGTTCTTAATTTCTACTTGCTAGGTTTGCTCTGACAAACCCTAAATCTGATTTCATCTGATCTCCAAATGCTCCAAATGATCTAATGAGACAATTAAAAAAAAAAAAAAAAATCTCACCAGAAGCCTGTGTGATTGGCTGGCAAAGAGTTTCAGTATTTTTGGCAAATCTCTACACTTGGTGACATGTGACCTGTCTCAAGAAAACATGTATCATGGAAGAGGCTCAAAATAAATAAATTACAAAACACAATTCATAAATCTTTTGCATGGATGGACCCGAGGAGGGAATGTGCCCTGAGCTCTTGTACAAATCAGTTTTCTACAAAGAATGTGACATAAAATAAGACAGAGAAATAGGACACCTCTACTCACAATAGGATAGGAATATATTTTTCAGTTAAAATTAATGTGTGTATAATAACAATGCTGCTAGCTACTAGACCTTGTCTTTGGTGCAGAAAAGATCACAATAGAATAAAAGATGTGGGTGAGCCTTTTGATATCTCTTTATATTAAACAAACAAACAAATAAACCAATGAAACAACCCAAAACAAAGCCCCAAAAATGAAACAAAGAAGAAACCAAATGCAACACTTCTGTGCATTTGTCTATGTTGGAAAAGCTGAGCTACAAAAGCAGGATTTTCTTTCAGGACTAATGATACAGTAGATGCCTTTGAGAACAGCTCAGTAACAATAACAGAGTTAGGAAGTATTTCTGATCTTTCTTTTGGTGGAGATGTGTGGGACTGCAGGCTGACCCATGCCACCAACTCCTAAGCATGCTGTGGTGGTTTTTGAGACTGTATGGGAAAAGTCTTAGGAGAGGACAGTCAGGATGCACTTCTGAGGAAGACAGCAGTAGTGACATGAAAATCAGTGAGAAGAAGACTCCAAGCTGATGGCAAGGTGACAAGAAATGGGAGGAAGGCACAGGGTCTAGAAGGCAGCAGGCTACACCTGGCAGGTGTACAGTTCATTAAGGGGATAATTTCTGAATCATTGAAACCTAGCTTCAGGAATGTTAGCTTTATTATAAAGTCAAGATGAAGAACTTGTGCCATTATGATCAATCTAAACCATGAAATTATCAAATCTCTACGAGGGACAGAGGAATGTGTCATAAAAAGGAGCATCCCACTCTTTATGTCTGGCATGGGGGTGACAGAAACACAGTCTCTGTGCCAAAAACCCAATCCACAAACTGAGAAATGTCTGAAAACTAAGACAAGTTCAACCTGAGAAAGTTCATACAACATATGTCATTAATTTGTTCTGGAAACAGAAAGAATGACATTGATAAAGTACAGAGATGGGCTGCTACCCACATTCTTCACTGAAATTAGCAAATCTAGTTGTGAGGTGAGGGAAGAAGAGAGCCTAGCAGGCAGATAAACCAAAACAAATGCCATGGGAAATGCAAGGACATCCCAGCAAAGTATTCTAAGCTTCAGGCCATTAGAAGCTCAATGCTGACATTGCAAAAGAGCATGGTTTTGTAGGGCTAGCCACTCCAAAGAAGAGGGACCCCAGGATTCTTCCCTTCTCACCACCTGGCAAGCCTTTGGGATGATCTGCTGTGGTGATTTGACTTCACATACCAGAATTATTTGTTGAAGTGTTAGGTGGTGACTTCTGGTAAATTTATAATACACTCACTAACAGAGAGAAAAACTCTTGATGCCTTTTCAGAGAACTTTAGTCCTTAAGACCCTTACCTCACAGTGGTCCCAAACTGGTATCATTCACATCTTGAAGGAACTCTTTGGCTCACTATAATTCCTATCCTGTGCTGGTATCAAAGTGACTCAGAGTCATCTTAAACACCAGCATATCACTAAATCTCACTCACAGCCATTGGGCACCACCTTTGTCCTCACATCAGTCCCCGTGGCTCTGGAGGGACCACTGCACACATGACAGATCACAGGACATGCACACACATTTTCAGTTCCTGTCCCTTGCATTACAAATGGGTCTGAATTTTCTTCCCTGGGGTCACTTCTGACCGGAATGAAGGATGTATGATCCCAGCTGCAAGTTTAACCAGAATTTAAAACTGAACACCACAATATCCATGTCTCACTCCCTGAAGCTGACACTTCAGGAGAACTAAACCTCAAAGCCCAAGCAGATGTCCAGCATAACTATACCAGGATTATCATGGGCTCATTTACAAAAGAGAAGTTTTAAATAACTTTTGTTCTGGGAATTCATGGGAAGCTATTGGAAAATTGTCAAGCAAGCTCAGCTTTTATTAGCAAACCCACACCCATTTCATGCACATTTCAAATGATGTCCAGGATGAATAGTCTATTCTTTGTAGTGCTTCCTTTTCTGAAGTAACAAATCCTCCTGGTTTTGATTACCCTTTTCAAGCACCTCCTCAGTCCGTTGACTCATTTAATATTCCCTTGGTCCCTCATTGCATGACTTCTTCCCTCACCATGTGCACAAAATAATGTATGTGCCAATAAAATGTGAACTCTGAAGTGCTCCTTTCTGTAATAGAACAAAGTGTTCTCTTTCTCCTTCAGTTGACTACTGTTCCATACTCTGCTTAAGTTGATGGCACCTTAGAGATTATAAACAGATACTTCACAAGAAGATTTTTCCTGCTGTGGTTGATAGACAAAGACGAAGCTCAGCATAGACAGCACACATTAGCAACAACTACTCATCTCAAGGTAGTTTATAACTACCCTGAGCCTTAGAAGGGTATTCTTCCATAAATCAAGACACTTCAAAATGCACAAGAAAGAGCAACAAGGAAAGTACTAAAACACAAAATTATTTTGGCATGAGTTGTGAAAGGCAAAACAATAATTCCAGGGCCATCAAAAAATGACACCAGTGCTGGCCTTCTACTGCAGCAAATTTTTGGAAACCCCTGTGCAGAGTAACATTACACACATTTTGCTTATTTCCTTTTTGCCTGTTCTGAACCTTGGTCCAGAGATAACTCATTTCAAAGTAAAGACATCTCATGACACACAACACTGTAATTGGGACATCCCTATATTGCGTAGATTACATTGAAACATTCAGCAAAGAATTCCCCCAAGTATTGTGCAGGTGAAGGCCAAGACATCTCACCTATATTGAGCAAAGAGACATTTGTGAGCAGTTTTTTAAATCTGGATACAAGCAAGAGTACACTAGAACCCAAACCTTTACAACAATCTGCCCAATTTAATTTCAAAATACACGGAAATCTCAAATATTGAACCTTATCATCTTACCTGCATTTAGACTTAGAAAACACAAAGGGAAAATACAGATCTCATCTCTTGTCTTTCTGCAAGTCTCTGGAACATAATCCCTGGCCAATGCTGTCATAAAAGAGAGAGTGGGTGCTGACTAGTCCAGAAATTATATAGACAGCAATGCAATTATTTGGTGTTATATGGGTGTAGAGTATTTATCCACTACTTCTCTGGGCCAGGAAGACATTGCCAAGTGTGAAAAGCAATGTAGAGCACAGTGGACAATATACCTTCCAAAGAAAGAGCACTACCCCTTCCATTACCTCTTCAGTACCTGTTTCTCCTGATATATGTCTTCTTTTCCCTTGGTAATTAACTTTCCCTTAAATAATTACTGTTTGAATGGTAATGCACACCAAGCTACAGTTACGATAATGGCTTACTCCATTCTCAGTTTCTTTACTTCCCCCGATCACATTCAGTATATTAAGGGGTTAATCCCATTGCTAGAGAATCTTCTACAACAAGTAGTAGTTTTTCAAAAGAATATTAAGGGGAATATGCCAAACAAACTTTATTGAACCGAATGCAGTTATTTAGGACTCCATCTCAAAACAAGAACTACTGCATGCAGCCATTTTTGTGGATTTTATGTCTCAAACTGAAAGTATTTTCAAAGTTTAATTGACATAGTTGTATTTATAAAAGTGCAAGTGAGCCAAAGCCCTGGCAGTATGCCATTTTTGTTACACTACTTAATCACTCTTTTCCTTCTTTCACATAATAGACACTTCAGTTGCATAAACATATTTTATTGTATCATAAAATGGCAGTCAGGGATTACTTCAAATATCTTAATGATTCCTTGCTGTGGGTATGTAGCAGAAATAATGATGTTTGGAGTGTATCCCAAGAATTATCTCAGTACTCTTCCCAGATTCATTGTGTCAACCCTAAAACAAAGTGATGTGATCATAGTAGGCAAGAGCAAAAGACTTTACCATGGGGAATGGTAACTTCATTTTAACATCATGACTGTCCTCATAAAACTGCAAACAAGCTAACTTTTGCCTAACAGCTTTGTTTATTGGTATCTCTGTTGCTGTGCTGTATCCCTTAGTACCACTAGAGAGGGTCAGTTCAGGAAGGTTCCCCACTACCCCAGCAGTTCATGGCTTAATGAGACAATGAACCACTGCTTAGGGAAGAGAGGGCCAAGCTAAAAGTACTCCTAGGAGAGACATCTTCCACTTCAGCAGCCATCAGTTTTCCTTGCCTGAACTCTTATTAGAGTGTTGCTTATATATCCAGTACTGTAGAGGAACTTACAATTTTTATCATCCATATATCTATCCAGCAGCTGTGAGATAATGATACTCACCAGCAGTCTGAAGAAAATGGGTCACAGACACCAAAATGAGCCTATTACCTCATCTACCATCTAATTTGCCAGGCATGAATGCCTCATGCAGAAATCTGAGGGCATGGCCAGTGTAGCAGTTTGCCACACCAACACCTGCCACTGCTATGACTGCTGCGCCAAAAAAAGCAGCTTTCCTGAAATTAGCATAAGGAGAAAGAGGTTATATGGTAGGAACTGAACGACAAACTTGGAACTGGAAAGAACTGTGGGATGAAGGCATGTAAAAGCATGAATGTTACAGGTAAAAGGAATGTGTCCATGTACCTCTATTTGAGGAATGTCATATCTATTGCCAATTAAAAGAGCATAAATTTCTGATAATCCCTTCTAAAAAGTTTGGCATCATGCTGCTCTAAGTATATGCACATTATTACTTTTCTGCTAACACTGAAACAGATCTCAGGACACCTTCATAAAATGCACCAACTTATGTACACGCTTTTTTACTCAAAAGAAAAACATTGAATGCAAACATACACAGCTGGTTAGGACAGTTAGAGATTCTGTTGTTCTATATTGTAAAGTCTCTCAGCAATGTGATTTCATTTGCAATTACAAAAAAAAAAAAAAGAAAAAAAAGATGCAGACAAGCTGCACAACAACATTTCTGGAATTTTTAAATTAAAAGCAATTCCAGGAATGGTCCAAATAATCAGAGAACTGGAACAACAGAGTTCCAACAGGAGGAGTGGAAAAAAAGAGAGGAAATTCTGAATGATTGTTCCCTTATTTGCATTACATGTTTTTTATGTCTGTAGAAAGACTGTTGCCTCCAAACCAAAAGAGAAATTATTAGAAGTCAAATGTTACAACTTTTACACTGAATGCTTAGTGTAAACATACTTCTCTCTAGTTACCCTAGAAAGTTTTTATGGTTGTTTCCAAAAGTATCTAACCTCTTCTGTGTAAAACTGATTACCACAACAAAATTACTGCACTATCAGAAAATGGGTATAGCTAAGTAAGCATCTTACCAAACAGAAAGGACCAGCCCCTCTAATAGTCCTGCGAATCAGATCTTGATCATAAAATTCACTGGAATCATAGGGTGAAATGAATTACAGCTGTGCAAGTGCACAGCATGCTGAGGTCCAGAAAAACAGGTAAGCACCAGATAACCAGCAGCAGAAACTGCAAGTAGCAAAATAATACTAAGGGTTTTCATCCAGCATGCTGGTATCACAGTTTTTTCTTCTCCTCTGACTTTTTTTTTTATTCTATTATTTCTTTATTTACTCTTCAGAAGTCTCTCACAACTGAGGTGGTGTGCTCAAGGCTGCATCCTTAGCTTTACTCTTGCCCACTGCAGACAGAGAAGTTCATAGCTGTTAGCTAACATACCTACCCAAGCAAATCTTGATGCATGCCAAGAGGTAGAATATGCAAATTTGAGCGAAAAACAGGAAACATTTTGGTGAGAAATATTAAAGTGATACTTTTGAGTTAATGTGAAGCAAAACATTTCAAAAGTATCACACTGTTTAATTTCCATGTTGTTTAAATTTTGAAATGTGTTTCAAATTTTTCACATCTTAACTTTATAGTCATATTATAATTTTTAATATTCATTAAGAAACAGTGAACAATTAAATAATGACTACAACTTACTACCCTCTGTAATTAATTTACAGAATAAGGCTTAATATACTTATTACTGAAATATCTACAGTACTAATAAAAAGCATTATAAACAGATATATAATAAAAAGATAACTTAAAATATATATACTACAAAAAAAAGACACCAAAAAAATCTACAAAGCTCTAAATTTGAAGTGAAGCATTTAGAATTCAGCAAAGACCCTTCAACTAAAGAAAAATATGTAGAAATGCTGGAACTTTTCACCAGTTGGATTTTTTGCTCCAGCCAGCTCTGTGCTTTCTGGGCATGTGATATATACACACATACATAGAATGTCTCTGTGAGAGTTCTGGTACGTTAGCAAACCTTCAGCTCTGTGCAAGGTGCAATTTCATCTTACACATCTCTAGTGACAGCACTAGTTTTAAAACTTCCTGTCCTCCTTCAGTCTTGACTATTTATTCCTGCCTTCATGCAGCTGTTCACCCCCTCCTGCACTGAGTCTGTGAGAGCACAGGAAAAGAACATAAACCTCCCCCATGCCCCTGAAGAAGAAATATGGAGAGTGGAAAAAAAGAAGCAATGATGAGGTGATAACTGCCCCCTTTCTATTAATATTTAATGAATTATTTGCTTCTCTAAATTCCATGTAAAGATTGTCAATGTCCGTGCAGTATCATTTTCTGAGTGATAATCTAGAATGGTACTCTTTCCAGTTAAAATCAAGATCTTCAAGGGCTGACAAGCCAGACCAAACTCTGGGTTAGCATAACAAAACTGTTTCTTATCGTGAATACTGGGATAAAGCCAAATTACTACAAGTGATATGACTGCCTTGTAAACTTTGTGTTTAGACTGCTGAATTAATGAACTAATGACTCAAATGGGGGCTACACCCTCTTCTTGGCAGCACTGGCTGAAGAAGGCAATCATCTTGTTACAGTATGAAAACAAAGAAAGCACTTTTGGAGGAGCAAGTGGGAAGGGTACTAAATCATCTTCTTCTGAACCACATCAGTATTACAATTTCTCCTGAGCCCAGAAAAATAAAGAAAAAATACTATCCTCCACCTCTGAAATTTTTGGCTAGAAAGTACAAAAGGAATCCCACAACCAAATTATTGATTCCTAACTCTTACACAGCCTCCAATGAGTACTTAATGTCAAAGTGGTTTACAAAGTCCTAAGATTTGGTAATAAACTTAGAAGAGTTCTCCTCAGACTCTTTCTCAAACAAAGAAAGGGAGTATAATGGTATGATGGATGGGTGCTTGTTTTTCAATTGAAGTCACCGTAAGATAAGATACGTTGCCCAATGCAGATATAAGAGAAGGAAAATGTAAACCATCTGTACGTGAAAAAATGTAAAGGATTTATGGAATGGTTGGGAAGGCTTCTGCACAATGTACAGGCCATAGCAAGCTTTTGTTTTTGATCAAGAGACAGGATATACTGCAAGAGCCACAGACTCCTTGCCAGCATATGGTAAGAAAAACAGAGTAGTTGGCGAAGGCACAATGCTGACTTTACCACGTGTTTGAAGACACTTGGTCCCAGACCTATTCATTTTAGCATTTTACCACTTTAGCATTCGTCATGTTAGGCTGCTTAACAGAGAAACCTTTGCCCTAGTCTTTGTTGCCTTTAAATAAACTGGCTGCATGCCCAAACGTCTCAGAAAGATTATACAGCATATACTGCCTAGAAGCATCCAAAAAGGCCTGTCCTCTGACTCTATACATATTATATCATTGCTTACAATGAGCAGCACAGGGCAGATGAAGATTTAAAAAAACACCTGAAAACTGGTCCAGTAAAAAGCCTGATGTACTCATCAGGTTCATTCAGCTCTAATATCAGGAAAGACATGAGGTCTCTTCGGCTTCTGTGATCCTGTGGTTAATTTATCTGGGTTTGACAAGTGAGGGTAAGACCATGATCTTGACTTTGCAGACAAGGAATCATGGTAACAGAAAGCCTTTGGGAGAAAGCACAGACCAAGTTTTATGTTTAATTTATGTTGTTATTCAATAACTAATAAAGCCAAATTTATCAAAACAGCTAAGTTATACAATTGTAGGGCTGCCATTTTTACTGGCCAGCAACCCGTTTCGATGCTCAGAGATCAGGGAAAAGCAGAGATACTGTTTGAGGATGTATTGGCATGCTCCAGGTCCTATAAAAAACCAAGAAGCAGCACAAGGTTGCTGTCTTGAATTACACTTTCACACTTTCTACACTGCATCTGTCTCTGCAACTCACCTCAGGAGCCCCTTTTCACTTCCGCTTTGTCTTGCAACTTATCTGTCTTCACCTTGCACTTTTCAAGGATTGCTAAGGCTGAGTCCTCCCAAGATTTCCAGGAGAAGGGAGGCAGGACACACTTTGGCACAAGCAGTCAACACAGACTCTCAGATTGATGAGCAGTCTGCAATCCATCATGCATGAATGACAAGACCTAGCGTGAGGCTTTATAAAGGAGTGATTTCATGTTTGATAAAGTCTATCCAGCTCTGAAGAGCATTTTGTGACACAGAGCCCTTCTCCAGGCAGGTAAGGCAAGGTAATAATGAGTAGGAACAATAACTAAAGGCTACTAGAAATTCTGGAAAATAATGAGTAGAAGCAGCAGCTAGAGTCTACTGAAACTACAAACTGCTACAGGCTACTAAAAATGCACCATGGACATACACCACACACAATGGAAGGTACAAACATTTGTTAAAGACAAAGGGACCTTTTGCATTCTGTACAAGTAGAAAGAGACTAAAACAGGGGAGTTGAGGAATAGGAAAAAACATCAGAATTTTTCACCTGTACAAAGTCGTAAACTTTGCTGTCTGCTGTCAGCATTCAGAGAGTAAATCAAGCATCTCAGTTGAAACAGATAGATGCTTAATTCTCTTTACAACAAATAGGCAGACAGGTATTTAAGTCTCCAGAAACTTTTATCTCTTTGAAAGCAAGGGGCTGTCTATTAAGTAACTGTGTCATCTAAAAGTAAGCAACTGAATCAGAAACATATTTTATTTGTAACAGCTGTACCAGTAACCAATTAGTAAAAGTTATTTTGTGAGCTGCAAGAAAAGTGCATATAATTCTGAATCTTTCAAGTTAGTTATTTTTATGTTTCCATTACATGGCATTTACTTATATGGAATAGCTTATACTTTCAGATCCAGTTAAAACTTTCCAAAGCATACAGTCTTGGTTCTTGAGACTTTAATATAATTGCCGTAGCCACATAAAGAAAGTATCCCAATGTGATCAACATGAAAAGACCTCTGGAGAGTAATCAAGTTACAGCACTTACAGTGATGTGGATTATATAAAATATAATGAGTCAAGTTTTAAATCCTAGTAAGAAATATTGGAAAGGACTTAAACCACTGGCTTATGTGAGGATCCATAGTGAAAGAAAATTTACATATAATGTACATATAATGTAAGGGTTAAAGCACTCTTTTCCATGAGGAGTAGATGGTCTCATGTTAATAATATATGCAACCTGCTTGTGACATCATAATTCCCATAAATACGATGTATTAGAATTTTTTTTTAAAGTACTTCATATATCTGTGTTTATTTGTCAGAACACAGTTGGCATGGCAGTGTGAAGAAAACAAATAAAATTTTCCAAACCTAAATACACTTATCCAATTCTAAATAATATGTCTTTTGGGAAGTGAGATAGATATGATGGCCCTATTAACAGAGAAAAACTTCAAGAAGAGAATCTGTAGAGGTCAACTTTCATTCTTTATACATCACATAATTAGGACTAGGAAATAAGAGCAGACACTGTGTCCATTTTATAATTAACAGATGAACCTTCCAGCTCTACCACATGAGAGAGCAGCCAGTTGGATTTATGCTAAACTTCATACCCACTGAATTACCCAGCTGTAGTAGATTACTAATTGTTTAATTATATATCTGAGTTTCCATACTACAATCATTACATGCCATCCAGATGTCTCAAATAGCAAAAGCTATGCCCACCAATGCTAAATGGCAGATACACAAATATTATCAGTGTATTTCAGGAAGAAAGCTTTTTCAGTTTCTCCTTCTTACCTTTGAATCTGTTGATCAATTTGTCTGTGTGACAAAACCAGACATCACAAAGACATTTAATTACCCAGGTGTGCTGTACCTACAGAGAAAGACAACGAAACCCAGCATGGTTGCTGAGGGAGCTGCTACACACCATTCCCTTTGGCAAGGCATGGCAGGCCATCCACCCCACATGCCTTGATTGTCCCCTGGGCACCTGGCACTGCATGGCTCATTAGCTTGCTCTTAGCTGCAGCCAGTGTTTGTCCCTCACCTCAGAAACACAGTGGCTGGGAAAAGAGACAAGAATACAGAGGCAAGTGGTGAACTGGAAACACTGTGAGCACGGCAAGATCTCAAGTTACTGAAATGAACATCTCCTGGGACACAGGAAGGGAAACTGCCTTGGTGTTGGGTGACAGAGTGCATGGCTTTGGAGGAAATCAGGCTTCACCAGTTCTGCTACTCATGGAATAGCCTGTTTTTCCTTCTGATTTATTTCCTATGTCTCAGCAAGCACATGGAATGCTGCTATTCTAATAGCAATTTCTGATCTTTTAGGAACTGCATTTTAATACAGGTTCTCTTTTTCCTGAGATTAAATTGTCATGGGATAATGCTGCTTGAAAGTAATATTTGGCTAAAGCTGTCTGGATAAAAATGGGTGATATTCCAGTTCCAGGAAACAATATACATGTCCTGCTGTGTGGAAAGTAGGAGGAAAATACATTTTAAAAACTCAAATATGGAAGTCTTCAGCTGAAAGAAGTCCCCACATTGCAACATGTAGCTGCCTTCCCTCTCCTAAAAAATCCCAGAGTTTATTCTCCCTTTTGCAGACCTTCCCTTACTTCTTTTTAACAGGAAAACTGAGAATATCATGCACTTGGTCTGCATTCCTTTTTCAACTGGAATAATTTGTTTTAGATTTATTCATACTAATTTAGGGCCAGAAATTTTATTACACCTTTATCCTTCTCAAAATATAATGTACTCATATGACAATCCAACCAATTTGTTTTGTTTGCCTTCACAACTGTCAGTCAGCTGGCAAGAGACCAAACCCCAACTCAGGATGTTAAGAAAACCCTAAAAAGCTCCAGGCCAGCAGGAGCTTCAGAGTATGCAGAACCTTCAGGAATCACCTGTTTTGGTGTCATGGATGTTGGCACCTTTTCACTGAGTGGTTAACAAGGTTAACTGGACTTCATGATATCCTCAGGAAGACACATCTACCCAGACACTGATCGTTGTGCTTTTTTAAAACACTTAATCCTAGTTTCTTTTCTCAGCATCCCTAGTGAATATATTCCCATGCATTGTGTTGCTTGGGTGGATAGATTCTCAGAAGCCTAGTTCTCCAAATCCACTGGAGAAGAAGCTAGACCATGAAATCCAGGTGGCAGAAAGACACTCCAATCCACTTTCATTGTTTTAAATATTGTTTGACTGTTTTGTTCTGCAGTGGTAGATGAAGAGCTGTGATTCCTTATCTTAAGGCAGAGCCTATCATTAGTTCATTCATCTACAGCTGGGCAGATTACAGGCAGGGATTTTTATCTGTGTAAAGAAAGACCTGTAATTTAGATTGCTTCTCTAAGAACTTTTCTGTTTGCAAACAAATTTCTAACTAGAAAAAAGAAGACCATAAGCAGACGTCCAAAGTTATTTTGTGAACCTTGACTTAGGACAGCAGTAGTTAAGTTCAAAATGACTTTTAAATATGGCCTAATGGACCTTTTTGTCTTTGCACACACAGCCATATTGTAACCATTTGGGAATGTTAGGATTTTGTGGTTTGATATGGTATGTGGTTTCAAAATGTCATTGAGGTTGACCCTGGAGAGACAGACTTGTTTAGATCACTTTTTGCCAGTCTTTGCTAATTTTTGCACTCTTTAAAGGAGTTTGTGCAAACTGTAATATCAAAGAGGCTTCCAGAATTACAGAGGTCCCAAAAGAACACAAGAGAGTACAAAAATGCATGGAGCAACACTGGCAAATTTGATCACAGGGTTCAGCCTCTCTTCCTACTTTCAAGACCCTTTATGAAACTTGATTAACCCCTTAGTCCCATTAAAAAAATACTCAGTTAAATAAAGCTACTCTGTTCTCTAAGCAAGATCTAGCTTCAGCTTCCATTGTTCCTGTCACAGCTCTATGCACAGAGGTGCAAGGGCATCAAGGAAGCTGGTTTGATCAGTACTGCTTGGTCTCAAAAATGTAAATTGTAGGTTTATTGATTTCTTTCCCAGTGTGCAGCTACACACACTGATTGTTTCCACTAATTCTGAGTGGAGTCCCAAATGAAAAGTTCAACTCTGTTAGAACTAGCATGACATTTTTTGAAAAACACATTCTCTATGGTCAGAGCTCTGGATTTCCTGGTCCTGTTTCCTGGTGCTTAAGATTAAGGGAAAAAAACCCTCCAGATGGTATAAGCCTGGCTTGTAACCTCTCCCTACAACCTTCATAACTTAAATTAAATGAGAGAGCTATGAAGAGTTATATAAACATATAATGTTTCATATAAACAAATAATGGTAACAGTAAACACGAGCATATTTCTCCATATAACATTAACTGCTGCCTGAAAGAAAAAATTTTCTTACCTTCTGAAAGCATTAGATTTTTTCTATTGCATCATACAAAAAACAAAAATGCCCATCTTCTGTTAGTTTGAGATGTGACATACTGAGAAAAAATAATCTTTTATAGTGGTTTTGATACAAGGTAGATTAATGTGTTGGATATTGCATGTTTTCAAACAGAAAAAAACTATGCAAATAAGGTCAAATTTCTTGTGGTTGAACCCATGAAGTAAATACAGAACATATTTTGTTTGTTTGGATCTTGGGAGAACAAACTGTTTTTATGTAGTCATATTACACAAAAGCAAGCACTGTAATGTATTGCATTTCAAAATCACATATTTATATAACAGGGATTGTACTCGCATTCAACATAATCAGTCTCAACCACAAAAACTGGAAACAATTCTGAAAAGTCAAACCTTGTAAAAAACACCTTTGTTTTCTAAATGCTAACATATAAAGGAGGAAAAAAACCTATAGGCCTGAAGTAAACCTTCATCTCATTAGGATCCAATTGTTGAAAGCTGTTTATTATACATAACTTTTTTACATAAGTCTGATTCACAGTGGCTACCTTTGAAACATCCTGTCTTGCTAAACTCTGCTAACCTCACAATCTAGGTTCCTCATGATGCTACATTTTACCTTAATTCCCATACTTGTGTTTCACTAGGGAAATGCCTGATAAAAATAAACCATGTAATTCATCTTTAGTGAATAGGACTTGGCAGGTATTTTTCAAGTCTAACTAGTAAGGAAGATGGTATCTTATGCCAACTACAGTTTAGAAGGGGTTGGGAGGAGTGCTTGGAAAGTTTTCTGACTTTGAAAATTATTCCTGCACCATTTAGGGAGAAACCCAAGATTTTTCAAGATTTCCTGCAAAGAAACTGAGAGTGAGAAGTTCAGAGTAGACAGTAACATTTCGTTAATTTGGAACTATTGTTTGACTTCAGCACATGCTGTCCATGCATCAGTGCTGCTTTTGTAGCTACTTTAGTTTTAAGCAAAAATTGCATTCAGTGAAAACTGTCATTAGAAACTCCTGTCAGCTCAGATTCACTCTTAACAGCAGAGGTCAGAACCAAGCACCTCCTACAAACTCTTAATTTTGCAAAATTCATCATCTGCTGAATTGATGCCTCTCTCCCCAGATAAACAGCTGCTCTGTATTGATTTACAAGTAATTGCATTTGGGAATTGCTATGTGGTAGAGAATTGCGACATTTCTAAATAAACAATGATGTTGTGAACAAAAATGCTAGACTCTATTTGTGATCCACTGAAACATGAGATGGATCTCAATATTCCTAGAGGAAGAGCAAGTTTGGCTGATTAGTTTTAGGGACACAAATAAACATGGTGTGTTTCTAATTACACCAGTAAGTCACAACAGAGCGCTGGTTAATAGGGTAATTTTGTGCCTGAAGTTCTACAACCTCTCCAAAAAACAGTCTGCTTGTCCTTCCTCCTCTCCCCAAGCACAGCTGCTTTCTTAGCAGCACTAAATAATCATCACAGCTGGAATAGTTTGGGTCACAATAACCAATCTCCTTTATGTGAGGATGTTTATGCTGTCGCTACAAAGCTCTACATAAGGAAGCAACACAGGCCCGTTGCTGGTTGTGACAAGTAGTATGACTGCCTGAGTGTGGCACAGCTCAGCAAGTGTTCCACTATGCAAATAGACCTGACAACATCCCAGTCATACCTGCTCAGACCACCTCCAACTCAAAAACACTTAAAAATCTACTTTTCAAGATTATTCTCATACTCAAATGGGAAGACAAGAACATATTCAAATACAACCCAAACTTCAAAACACAAAATCCAGGGATTTAAGTATATCGGTCCTCACAACCTCTCATGGATTTATTTTTTTTGGTATCTCATTACTTCTTAATTAGGAGCATGTGATTTTTCAGACTGGAAGTGCACCTTAGACAAGCTAGTACTCCAATGTCATGACTGCTTTATTTCTGTGCAATTTTGTTCAATAAAAAACAGAGGCAGGAGAAGAGTAGCTACCTAAAATAGAAACTTTGTGTGGGTATTTTTTTTTTTTTTTTGGTGGGAGAATGTTTGTTGCTTTAAACTGCAGAGAAATGATAAATTAAGTTTAATTATGCCAGTTGTGCTTTCTTCTTGGTCACTGTGTACACTGCAGAGTCATCTTGACAAAACTGCATGTAAGTAAGGCTACGATTTATTCATCTTGGACAAAGTACCTTTCACAGTTACAAAAGGAGTTCTAAAAAGTAGTAAAATAATAAATTACTGTACTTTTATCTGTGTATCTCTCTATCTACCTACCTATCTCCTCCTTAAGCCTTGTCCCTCTCACTTAAGAGACAACTCCTACACAACTTTGCAATGTCATGTTGATGAATTTCCAGTATATATCAGATCCTATTTTCCTCCATAGCAAACTCCTAGAGCCCTACCTCGATTCACATTACTCTCTCTTCCAATCCCTCCACCCAACAAATTCCATAACCAGAAAGTGACATGCAGTACCATTTAGCTAAGTTTATACTAAAACAATGCACTAATAAAAACAACACAATTTTTATGTGTTCACTCCAAGGTTAAGCAGCTGTACAGCTCTCATTTGGACCTGTGTACTTTGGCAAATATGGTAGCATAACTCATGCAAATTCTCTATCATGAATAAAATTATATATATATATACTTATATATATGTAGGTACTTTATATTATTGTGTTCACAAAATAGAATCAATGTGAGTTTGGTATTATGATTTCATTTATGATGGAAAATTCTGTCCACCTGGAGAAGATATTTCAGAGCTGTCTAAAGAGAGAACTTCACCCATATTTCTCCCCAGGGGCTTGACAGGATCCTTACTGTTCATCCAGTCAAATGGCTCTGCAGCAAAGCCACAGCCCCTCCTGATTTTCTCATCTGGCAATCCTCTAACAAACTTCACCTCATGCCAGTGTCTTCCAGTAGCATCTTGATTTCCTACCCTCCCATCCTACATTTGTGAGTCATCTTTCAGGTTTTTTTCCTTCAGAAATTTTTACATATGGCCTCTGTGTGCCTGTCCTCCATCCCATGACCTTTTCCATCACCTCTCTCTCAAATCACTTTTCCCAAATGGTGTTCAACTTCTTTTCTCTTCTTGCCAAGAAACTCCCTTTTTCAGTTTCTACTTGCATGCCCAAGTTTTTTATTTCTTTCATTTGAATCCATTAAATTAATGGATTTTGTCAAAACCACTGTGGCCTGATGTCAAGCAAGGAAGTTCAGAGACCTCTCACACAGAAACACTGGAGTTGCAGTTCCCTCTCCAGCTAAAGTGAGGGGTCTGCAGCTCCCCATGTGTGCTGTAACCAAGTGAATTAGAAGCTGTAAACCTGAGCTGTACAGCAGACCACCTATAAA
Organism: Muscicapa striata striata; assembly: GCA_030060385.1. Lineage (NCBI taxonomy): Eukaryota > Metazoa > Chordata > Aves > Passeriformes > Muscicapidae > Muscicapa > Muscicapa striata. The sequence continues at coordinate 1,072,618 of JAREIS010000326.1, forward strand.
CCAATGCTGCACTCAAACTGCCTCCCCAAACCCCTCATCTTCATCAATAAGAAGCGTAATAATGATAACGATGATGATCATAATCTTATCTCTACAAAAAACTCCAAGTGAGTCCTTTTTTGTATACTGAAGCTCAGAAGCTAGGGAGGGGCAAAGAGAACAATTTTGCTAAGGCAAAGAAGACATATGGTGTAATAATTAACTTGGGGACAGAAAAAATTATTATGTATTTGCACTGGCCCTGTGCTGAAACCCTGTGTGCTAAACAGGTCTTTGGCCATTAAATGTTACTGGAACTCCCAAACTTTTGGCACAGTATTTACATTGAACAGAAAGACTAAGTAAGTGAAAAGCCACTAGCATGTCTTCTGACAATAGACTATCTCTATTTTCTTCCCTGTTTTCCCTAACTTGAAACACCCTGCATTCAGCCTCCCTGCTGCTGTCTAGACATAGCTCTGGTTTTGCCATCCATCCTGGGGTGAGTCTGTAGCCTGCAGCCACACTAGCACATTCTCAGCTCTCTCATACACACTGTGCATTGAAGGGCTCACTGGAGGCCGAAGTTTCCCCAGCCCTTCTAAAGAGTTCAGGCTCCCTGCTAACACACCAGATAGCTCCAGCTAATGAAGACGTTACCAGATGATAAATTGTCTATACCTGGTGAGCTAACACAATGCTTGCTCTCCAAAACCACTGGCCTATAGAACTGGACAATGCCCATTGTGTAAGCAGGAGAATGGGAAGTTCACCAGCCCCAGAGTCCTGCCAACTCAGCCAGGTCATCTGGAACAGTAGGGTCTACAACCCTCAGGGACCACCAGAGAGAACCCCAGGACAGAAGAATGCAGGCATGAAGGGGAGGGAAAATATGTTAATGAATCTGGGAAGATGATTATCATATGTATGTTTATTCTGGGACAATCAATCAGTATGTGTGTAAAATGCAGTATAAAAACATAAATACTCCTGTACTCAGCATGCCCAGATCTTGGAAGAACTATGCCCCTGTGCATCTGTCCAAATAAAGAATGCCTGCTTCTTAATACTATACTTGTGTTAAGGAGTTTTTTTATTTCACCAAAATTTTTAGTAACAAAGTTAAAACTTAAGAGGATCAGCTTGGGAGGAAGGAGTGAAGTGCCTTCATTTTGAAAACTCACTTAAAACCCTTGTCATCTCCATTAACAATTCTAGCCCTCCCAACATATTCAAACCGGAATTTTTGGAATTATTTGGCTAAAAATGATGAGGAAAGAGTGATGAGTGGGAAGAACAAGGAGAGACATTTGAAATTCCAGACTGTCACAGCACACAATGAACAGTGAGTAGATGATAGACCCCATTACAGTCAGAGACCAATTTCTAAATACAACTCGTAAGTATGACACAAACTGTTATTTTCACTCTTGATTTTGATCAAGAAGCTTTGTGTTCCTTATACTCTTACAAATCAAAATATCAAAAAACTTGAAAAACATGTATGCCAAGCAAACTTGATGACTCTGGAAAGTTATTCATTCTTCCAGTGGGCAGGAGAGAAATTTTCTTAAAAGGAAACATCACTTGGGAATCCCAACCTTGGCACTGAAATTGACATACATCCTGAAGGAATCCAGCTCCCTTCTCATTTTAGCCTGTTATTTATTTAATAGGTAGCACAGGTAGGAGGGGGCTAGGGGAAAAGGGAGACTGGAGACCTCATCTGTTATCACTGCATACCTTGAATATTCACCCTACCAGCAGCCCTATCACTGTTTTCCATCAGAAAGTGCACAAACATGGTGTAAGTACTTCCTTATGTTAACAAGTGCTAATAATATGTAGTACTTACTAAGAAACAGCAAATTTTCTCTTTTCTCACATTTAAATCCATTAGTCTTCTTTCATTCATTGTTAGTGCTTCCTCATCACTCATGCTGCCTTTAGATAAATGGTTGTCATAAAAGGAAAATTATATCAACCAGCAACTGTCAGATAACACACACGTATCTTAGCAGCTTAAAGCTCGCTGCTTTTGTCTTTAGCCAAAAAAGACCTAGATTTGCAATGGCTATTTTCCTCCCTCTCTCTCTTTGACTTAACCCAATAAATTATTTCTTACTTCTGTCACACTTTTATTCCCAGAGTATAAAATTACCTGTTTAGCTCCTTCTTCTTTCACAACCTAATTACACTTGTTTTTCTTCTTTTCTTAACACAGCTGTTAATTTGTGTTATGCTAACCCAAAATGCTGGGCTAAGTATTTTAGGATAAGTATATTACTAAGTATTTTAGTAAACTGCAACCAAACTAAAGAGATACTATAGTGGCATTAAATTACTTAAATGGGCTCTAACAGATTCCTAAGAACTGAAATTTCCAAGACCCAGGAGGCCCATTTAATACGGTAATACCTGGAAGCTTTTGCAATCTGTTGCACTGATGACATAAGGGAAAGGATGAGTACTACTTCTTACCTTCCTTCTGATTTCCTGTGTGACTCCAAATGGTAAAATGCTCTCTCTGCTCCTACCTGCCAATTTTCTTCCTGAAGATTATCTCTGTGATAGCACCTCTTGCTGAAGACCTGGATTAGGCCCCTTGTGTAGTCTCATAGCCCCTAGGAAAACTGTAATACCTCAGGAGGCTTCCTCAGATATTCAGTTCTACACTACAGTCTTAAGTTACCCTCTGGCAAGAGATTTCATACTAACTTTCATTCTCCCTCCTTTGCCTGCACTATGGTTCCAGCATGCATGTCCACAGAAGAGCATGTCTCTAACCAACCTTTACCTGTCCTTGATTTTAAAGCAGCAAGGAAAACTTCGCCAGGATGCAGATACCAGCTTTAATGTAGTTCTATATAGAAACATATTAATAGAATCTCTGAATGGCTGTGATTGAACATTAAATGACACACAGTTCCAAACCTCCTGCCATGGACAGGGACAAATTTCACTAAACCAGGTTGCTCAGAGCTCTTTCCTTCTTGGCCTTACACACCTACAGGGCTGGGATAATCCACAGCTTCTCTGGGCAACCTGTTTTAGTGCCTCACCACCTGGCCAGTAAAGAGTTCTTTCCAAACATGTAATCTCAACTCACTGTCTCTCAGTTTGAATTAATGTTTTACATGTTGTCAGCACAATCACATCTTGAATGACTGCTCAACACCTTGAGGAGGGACAGAAGCCAGGATGTGCCCTGCTGGACTCTGCTGGTGTACCTGTCCTGAAAACAAAAAGACAGACAAAACAAAAAAGACAGACACAGACAGCCCTCCCTGTGGAAACAGACTCAGTATGAGGCAGGCAAGCAATGACACGATATGTCACAGTATCTCAGGAAAGAAAAGGAATTACGAGTTCTGCCCTCTGACCCAAACAGTTCTTATATGAAGTAAAACAGAACCTCACTTGGGAATGGGATGGCTGTTTGAATTGTGAGAGATCTTTGCTGTTCTGACATGTACCAGCAGAGCAAATTATTGCAATGACTATTTCAAATGCACAGTCCATTTATGTTTTGCTACTCTCTTCTGCAGACTGCTTGGTGAATCTTGTTCGGATGGGCCTTTAGAGGGGAAGATGTGGCTGCCACATCTACACCAATGAAGTTTCTCAGGTGCACACAGAGAGTGCTGATCACATAGGTATCCTACCATGCACATGGGTCATGCAGCTACCCAGCATACATCCCAGCCTGTGAGATTCAGCTCATGTCCCACAGCAACTCTGCTGGCCAAGTCCTAACAATCTTATGAGAAGGTCTATGGATTTATCTGTGAAAGCTAACAAAAAACAAGGAGATGACAGAGAGGTGTCTATCCAAGCAGCTCACAGCCGTAGTTACAGGTCTGTGTTTATATGCAGCTCTGGTAACAAGCTTAGAGTCCTGTTCAGAGGGAATCTAGGGAGGGATTTGCCCCGCTCCTCCAGCAGCCCTTCTGGCTGGCTGTACAGCAGAGCCAGCACAGAAAGGAACACCAAAGTCTGTGTGTGCTGCAGAGTGTCAGAAGAGCCCAACGGGGCAGGAAAGCAGCGGAATATGTCACAAGTGTGCCTGTCCGTCTGACTGATGGGATGGATGCTGGACCAACTCCAATGTCCCTAGGATTCCAGCCATGGGCATATTTGCTCTGCGCAAAGAGAGGATATCTTGACCTGTGGTTGCTCCCAGGTCAGACTGCACTCCTACTGTGCCACAAGACCAAAACCAGCACACAAGAGATCTGGCTGCCAAGCTAACACTGCAGAGTGACTACCTTTGTGGTTTTGCCCATGGAATGAAAGCACTGACTGAGTATTTTGGGGTAATCACTGAACACCAAAAATTGCAAGGACAGATGATTTCCCTCAATAGAAAAAGATTTATTAATTGTTATGGTAATTGTTAACAGCAAATAACAAAACACTGTTTCTTGGGAAATTAATTGTTCACCTTTAGTCAGGTTTTGGCAGTATTTGGTTGCTTTCCTTGCTCCTCATTAAAATTATGAATACTCTGTGCAGAAGCTGAGAGATAAAATTTTCTGGAAGACCTAGGCTCTGTTTTTCTTTAACAGTTATAAGTAGACAATTCCTTCGTATGCCCCGCATATACTGTAATTCTGTATCAAGGAGATTTACGACATAACCCTTAGAACTTTAGCAAGTTCTCACTTGACTACCATAGGCCTAAGTAAAACTCAGGACTAATTTTAGCATTTATTGGAATGTGCTGCTAGAAAGAAAAGGTCAAATGTGCTCACAGGAAGGCAGCACCAATTTGAAATTTTGGCTTGAACCTGTTTCTCCTTGGAACAAATGACACTTTACTCCACCTACCCGTACCAAGCAGAATCACAGCAGCAACAGTTGTTTAAGAGAAGGAATTCTGTATACATTTGTATTGTAGAATTTTCCCTTTTCCCTATAATATATTCAAAACAGTGGTGTCCAGGGAGGAGAGAGGAACAAAATGACACAGCACGTGTACTGTCTGTGCTGCCAATACCACAGACAGCATTCTCTGCCAACACAAGATACTTACCTTTTAACCAAAAAGGGCCAAAATGTTTTTTTCAGCAGTACTTACTGCCCCTGCCTGAGTAGGAGAACTAGCTGCTCCGTTCCAAGTCTATGGAGGCAGATGATAATGCCCACTCACCTTACTGAAATATTACCCTTTCTGCCCTTTCTACCTGTTTAGAAGAATCCATCTTGCAGATGGAGGCCTGGAGTCAGGAAAAATGGCTTTCAGTGATTCATTCACACATGCTGGCACCTTTAAGAACACCGCTTAAAAGGTAGGTCCTATGGATTTGGCAAATTATCTTCTGTAGATGACAGATGACTCAAGATGACCTATCCTTTTTTTCAACAATGACCACAAGACTGATGTTTTATATACATACACATATAAACATATAAACATCCACACACAAACACTTATCTGCTCATCTGTATCTACTACGGGTGGGATTTTCTCATTTTTTCAGCATTAAAAATCACATTTAAATTCATAATCAAGAGCTTAATTATTTAGATGCCACATTTTGTTTCCATTTTAAATCCTAAGCAATGGTTGAGGAAACTGATGAAATAGCAGAAACAATTCAAAAGGCATATCATTCTTATGAAGGTGAAGAACAAAAGCAGATCAATATTGTGGCAAGCCTGTGAGTATCTGAATACAACACAAGGCAAGCCTCAGAAGTAAAAGGATACTATTAGATAATTTCTACAAAGAAAGCAGTGTCTAACAACATGGTAAGAGGACAGTACCTCCCCAGGCTAGTAAAGATATTCCTCTGGCAAAGGGGGGGGCAAGCAAGACAGGCTCAGCTACCCTGAGGAAGTCACAGCATCTGTGTTTATTTAAGGGGAACGTGCTAGCATTGAGGCTTTTCTATGGATGAGAATTTCTCTTTGAAATGAGTGAAATTTTACTGTGAAAAATCTAATGAAGATTTTCTGAGTAAGGAAGCACCAGCTCTGAGCTAAAGCCTCACATTAAATATTTGCCAGCTAGTCACAAAGAAGCTTCATGAAAAGCCTGATGTCTGTGGAAGAGTTGTCCAGAGAAAAAGCCTAGAAAAGCAAAGACCTAGCTCACTAAAACACATCTCAGACATACTTTCTTTTGGGCATTTCATCCAAATAAAGACAGAAAATATTTCTCTGCAAGGAATGAAAAATGTTTTAACAACATAAGCTTACAAATCGGAAAAATAAATAGATGGAAGAAAGTGAGACAAAAATAGAGGACTCCGAAGAATTTCTGAAATTTTGAGCTGCTTTAACAAATAGCCCAAATAACATTCTCTAGATCAGAGTACCAAATGTTACAAAATGTCCTATTCCTCCTTTGGCAGAAGAACTAACAATATCATCACAGGGGCAACAATGAGGAAAGCTTTCAATGTCTTTACTTTGAATGTCACATGTGCCACACATTAAGACATACAAAAGTAGGCAAAAGCAGGTGAAATGGCAAGTTTCAATTTTGTACTGGTTAAGATGTCCAACTCAGGAATACTAAGGAATACCTCATATGGGAAGAAAAAAATGGCCACGTTTTACTCTCTTAATTTCTTTTGTCAAAATGATAAAGAGACAGTTAATTACTTAAAACCCACCTGAAATTTTTGGAAGCCTCGAACTAAGAAAGTTGATTTGGAAGAATAAATACTCTTTTTGAGAGGTCTGGAGAGAGCAACTCTGTTTTCAAAAGCATTTTTTAATGGTGTATATTAGTTGATGTTTACTAAATTTAATACAAAGAATATACATGAAGTTGTTGCTCTCCCCCTGCACCCACCTTAAGAAATACATTAAAATTCCATAGATTGTATCAGATTTTCTACCTCAAAAATTATTTCTCTTTCTTCTTTTCTCTCTCAAATGCTTCCAAAAGGTATTAGCTACTGTTGATCAAACAGAAAATGTGACGTGCTTCAAAGTTTATTGTACAGAGTATGTCTTAACATTCAACTGAAAAGAAAAGAACACTTCGTTTACATCAAATCTAAGTTCCTAGAGCAATGCAGGACCTCTCAGACCGGTCCTGAAATCAGTTGTTCTTGATACAATATTATTGCATTTTCATATACAGTATCAATACTTTTTTTGGAGAAAAAAAGGCTTTGCAGGAATATTTAAGTATCTCAATGATATTTTTATTATTAATTTAAACAGACTTGTACATCACATAGAGCTTAAGAGCATGATTATAAAAAACAATCACTATCCCCCTTTTATGTTTTTTAAATCACAGAAGTTTAAGAGCTGAGCAACTTACGCAGAGGTGATAGCACTTAAGATTTCTCTGAGGTCTTGACAATACTATGAGTCCCATAAATCTAATTCTCAAAGCAGAGAATCACAAATGTCACCAGGCACAGAGGCCCTATTAAAGTATCCCCATTTGTCTTTCCAGAGTGTCTTTCTTTATCACATTATTTGACAGACTCTCATGCACAGGTTTGAGCTGCCCAAATATAATCACCTCAGACCATTCTGTGCTTCTCACAACCCAGAGCAATCATAGGACCAATTTTTCCCCAAAACAAAGTCAGACCATCAGCAAAAGTCTATCAGATTGTGTAAGTATCAACAAGTATATGTAAACAAAAGTCATCAGATCTTCAGTAAAGGCAGTTTTTTCCTTCAGTATAATAATGAACAGCTTTTGTGAGAAATGTAAAGAGCCAATATGTTCAGCACAAGCCCTTCAGAGATTAAACTACAACATCAAGGTCTGCTACAACAGTTATTTTTATGTAGTCAATTGGCTCCATGAATGGGAAATAACGTGGTTTATTGCAAACAGTAGACTTCAAAAAACAAGTATTTCGAAGTCCAGTTTGTTATGATTTTATTTAAACAAAACATGAGTTAAATGTTTTCATGCAACATTTGCACTTAGGTCTTAAATAATCATGACAAACAGAAGTAAAGAATGCACTAATTATAGACTTTGGTGGATATACAAAAAACCTCAGCATTATAGGTTATACAAATTAAAGAACATCTTAAATACTTCCCCAAAATACTGCAGCAGCTGAGACACAGTGATATGCCTTGCAAAGGCATAGGAATGTAATTTAGAAATCACATGGGAACTACCCCTTTCCTTTAATTTCACAAACAAGATAAAAGCAACATTCAACTCCACACACTGACTTTTTAGGTTAAGTCTATGCAGTACCTTGAGTTTTATCCAAACAGTAAAAGTTAGACATGTTTATTTAGTAAACAATTACGTAGTAAATCTCTATAACATTTCTTCCTTGGAATTACCTGGAGTAGCCATGTTATTTAAAAGTGGGCAGGTTTGGTACTTTTATACTGATGTCACCAATATTAATATTTCTTGGGATCTCTGGAAGATTCATATTCTTTACAGCTGAAACAGCCCGGGCTGGAGCTCCTGCTAAACCAGCCTGTATATAAAGTGAGGAAAAATGCAAGTCAGACAAAGTTGGTCACAAGAAGATTCACCAGCAATACACACAGACAACTAACTTTTCAAGTATTTCCATGGTTACACAATTAGAAAAACCACATGGTAATTGTGTTTGGATGAAATGGGTTATTTGGAAATATTAAACCAGAAAGAGAAAACAGTTCACATATTCCTTTTTATATGGTAAAAATGTAATGTCAACTGGATGGAAAAGTATGAGAGGAAGGAGCAGGAGGCTTATCCAAGCACGTGTAATGTGCATATCATAGAACAGAGAGTCGTGAGGTGCTGGGTGTCCAAAGTGCTGCCTTTGTCTCTTGCCTATTCTAAAAGTTCACATGGTTCACACTCGACTAACATTGGTTACAGGTTCAGAATAAGTAACCTCAAAGTAACAAGGTGCTGAATGTCAGTCAAATCAATGAACAGAACAGACATATGCACCCGTGTGTGTGTGTGTGTATATATACACACATACACATATATATATATATATACACACAGAGGTATTTCAAGGTGGCTTAGAATAAGATCCAAAGGATAAATACCCTGCTTTTGTGGGTGATGAAGAGCATGCAGACAGATCATTTCTACTGACAAGCTAGAATAATTTGTTGTCCCACAGTAAGTAATTATACACTAACATATCTGCATCCCCTTGAGCATTACACAACAGTTATGCCTAATTTATTTAATTTATTATTAAATTAAATAGCATCTATTTTTTATTAAAGTCCTCTACTGCATGCAGACTCTTTGCACACAAAACTAAAGCCTGACTGTATAAACATGCAGGTTTTACAATAGAGAATTACTGACTTCCGTTTAGGTCTGCTTTTAGATAAAGTAGCTGCCAAGTTTACACACTGAGGTATATTATAAAATGTTAACAATTTACAGCCCAGAGTTCTGAAGATATACCAAAAATCACCTTTCCCTATTGCCTCTGAAAACATCTGTAACATCTCTAACATCTAAAACATCTATAACCTTGTTATTTTAAGGACTGTTAAAACAAGACTAAAAGAGTTACTACTATATTTGAGGTTGTGAAAAAACCATACTATTAATTTTAAGGACAGAAATATTTCTCCTAAAAGTTCAGGTTCTCTATGTAGATTTAGAATTTGCAGTGTGGTTTTACTTCAGGCTTGTGTTGAAAGTGTAAAAATAATTTTTATTTTTGCAAGAAAAAAAATAAGGCATGAAATATTTTTAAAAGAAGAACTCTAATTAGCAGAAAAAGACATCATATTCCAAATTCTCTATATGCAAAAATATATATGTATATTTTATGAATATGTAAAAACCATTCACTTTTTTATTTAGAAGTTTTGAAAGTAAGATTAAAAATATTCAAAAGCAATAAAAATCTCAATGATTTTCTGAACTACTGCTTTTACAGTGTGGCATCTTGCAGGTCCAGTAAAAAGGAGCAATCCACAAGAAACAAAGCAAGATGCTAGGAATTGGTTTAAAAAAAGACTAAATCTGTAGAAATGGAACATCTTTTAATTTTAGGTTTGTCAAAGACTGTCGAAACCAGCCCATTTGCATATAAAGTACTTCTGAACAAGAAATACAGCAAAATGAAAGAAGAAAAACTCAGTTGTTTTTCATTTGTGTCATATTTGATTTATTGAAAAGCTTTGGTACATGACTACCATTCAAATGATAACCTTTTCAGATTTTTGGTCTTCACTGAAATTCATTGCGAGTGCAGGGTAAAATTACTGAGATTACACCTGACTTCCATGGCATCTATCTGGTTTATTGCACGAAAGGAGACAGACACCCCACACACTCATCAGGGAGGAACTCTACTTTTTGAAAGCTATGAAAAAAAATATTGTCTCCCTTTTACTGCTCTCTTATAAGAAATAAAGTCAAGTTAACATAAGATTTTCACTGTTCTTCCTTCAAAAACATAAAACAAGTCAAAATAAAACCAAATAAAGTTTCTGATTTTAAACTAATTGTTTATGTGGAAAGGCTAAAGCATCACAAATCCCTAGATTTTAGTCATGGGATGATTCCCAGAAGAAGAAACAGAGACCAGAAAGCTATGAGTCATCTATTAACAATATCTTCCCTGTCAAACTCTCCTATGTGAGACATGCCAAAGTTGGGAAAAGCATGTGGGGGCTGAGAAGAAAGCTCAGAAAACTGAATCTCTAATGTAAACAAATTTGCTCTCATTTTGGCCCTAACAACCCAAACTATCAGTTCTCAGAATACAGACTAAGTAAAACTCAAAAGGTGAAAAAAAAAAAAAAAGTATTTTCAAGCCCTCTTTTTCCTTCATTTCCCTTAGCATCACCAAGTCTATCAGGTCTTCACTTCAGAGACTTTTTCAATAGCGTATTTTCTTAAAGGGGAAAACCTGGACTTAATACTAGCAGTGCTGCATTAAGAATTGCAAGTATCCAAAATCTGCATCCCTGAATCTGCAATAAATTAAAGGAGTAGTATTAGGCATCACAATTTTTTTCTATATATTCAAAAAACAATTCAGAAGGCACCAAGATGCCCAACACTGTTCTTTTGTATCTGAGAACTTGGAAATATTAATTTTAAATCAAGAGGAAACTACCAGTGAAGTCTTATTGGATAAAACATTAAATGCTTTTAATTCTTCACAATTTATTTGCACTAACAGAAGAAAAATTCATTAGGTAAAATGGAGCAATGTAAACTGTTTTCTACAGAGAAGATGAAAATACTAATTAAAAGCAATGACTTATACAATTTACAGCTGCAACAATGAGAAATCAGAAAAATATAGTAAGTAATGACATGGTAGCACATGGCTCGCAATTCAAAGGAGAGGTGCCCTCTGGGTGACTTGGATGGAGATTCTTTACCCTAATTTAATGGAAGTTATTTATTCTTAATGGACAAATAACATTTTTAGTATAACTGGTCATTATTTTTACCTACCTGCTACTATCCTCTTTATACAGACTTACAGTCCCTGACTCCCGCCCCAATGGCATAGGATACAATGGAGACACAATTGAGAATTATTAAAAATACCACAATTGACATGACCACTGCCCTTCCACCCCCCTACACAGTCACAACTTCCAACAGTCACGTCTCATGAGGACCATTCTGGAAAAAGATCAGTGAGGATCCTTGACAAAACTGCTGTGATAGCCAGATTACGTCATTTTTTGACAGCGAGATTATCTTTCACTGTAAGATGCTGGAGTAGAGATTTTCAAACTATTACGTTCTCTTCTCCTGCACTTCTCTGTATTAAGTGAGTTTGTAGAATAGTGGACACATAAAATGCATAGCAGAATGCTATTTAGCACAATTAATTTCCACCCTATCAAGCACACAGTTACACAGCATTTCTAAGAAAGAGCAAACAGTTCATAAAAAATGTCTAATGGATAAAATGACTGAAAAACACTTGAATTCCCAAGCTGGATAATTAATACAATTCAAATGTTATTATATTTGAACTCCTTAGCACTCCTTCCTAGTCAGGAAGTGAACTAGTTCACAGTCCTTCAATTTCCTTTACTGCAAGTGAACTGTATTTACAAACACAAAGATACAGCAAAAAAGTACTTTCAGCCCCTTGTGCTTTTGAGGCATTTTTTAGAGGCACTTGATTAATACAGCTTTCACAGTAACACTGAACTCAACAAGTTTTACCTGCCTTTTTTATCACATAATTCAGCAGGTAAGTTGGTGACGTGCAAATTAAAAAAACTGTTCCACTTGAAAAAACAAAACACATAGCAAGCTTTAAACATGCAGTGAATGATGAATTGTCTGTCACAGCAAGCAAATGACTGAAGTAAGTGAAACTGAAACGTCTTAAGACATAATCAATGCCATTTCAGAAAGACAATATGAATTGCATACAGTTGGTATAACAATAAGCCAATACAACAGTTTTGCTGCAGCTCCTTTGTACTCTCAATTTCATTTGTTGTTGAAGGATGTGCTTTAATGTTGAAATGCTGCATATTAAAATTTTAGGCACCATTATTGCAAAAAATGCTTGTAAACATGTTCATATACTTTTAAAAAACAATACCATATATGCAAAAAAAGACACTATTTCATAGATTGAAATAGACACATTTAATAACAAGATTTTTACTCTACTGGTCCTAATCTATCAAGTAAGAAACAAACTGTCATTAATTTACTTAGGTCATTATTAAACACTATAGGAATCTATTTTCTTTGTTCTTATCATCACCCTTTCTTAGAATGCCCAACTGCTAATTTCATATCAAAGTGATCCCAGCAACCTTGTTTTACTCTTTAAAAAGAAATTCAGATCATTTGGGAGAAGTATTGCACATCATAAACATTGTTAATATGCATATACAAATAAAAATGTTTCAACTATCATCCCAAATAATTCTACACAGAGCTAGCTAGGACTAAAATAAGTGTATTAAAAAAACACAGCCTACTGGAAAACAAAATAATGAAGGCTAAAACTGCATAATGAGCCACCCTTTGCCATATACTTCAGAGGTACTAGGACCTCTCTGCTGCTGGTATTTCATAGCAATGCTTCTTTTCAGAACAAATATGACTTCAAAGCAGCAGGGATATGAAATCATGAAAGGATGCAATACATAATATAAAGGAATGATCATGTCCCCTGCTCATGAGGTTAAATAAATGAACATAATTAGAGAAAAACCAAAATGAAGTCTGCAAGTATATCAAAATGAGGCCAAACAGATAAGAAGACTTAAGACATACTCTTAGAAATTTTAAGCACTTGAATCACAAAAAGAGTAATGGATGGGAATGATTAATTATTTATTTGTTTGTTTTTCATTGCCAGACCCAAAAATAAAAACAGAATATGTGTGAGCAGAACACAGAAAAAGAAAAGTAGCTTTGCACAAAAAGAAAAACAAAAAACAAAAAAAAAAGAAACTAAACCAAAAATCTGAGATCAAGCTCCCTAGTGCTACTAATGAAATTGACTATGTTGCAAGTGTTAGCTAACATATTAGGCAGAGGAGGGTCATGTCCTTGATTTTCTTCATGTGCTGTAGCATACTTCATATTTAGGTTAAAATGCTGCAAAAACTACTTTTAGCTAATGTTTTTACAACATTTTAGTGCTACTAAATCCAACTGTGGAGTTGTATTTGTTAAATCTTAACAGCATTGCAATACACTATCCTAGGAAGATCACATAAAATGAGAAGAGCAAAGCTATTGATAAATATAAATAAATTTCAACTGCTTAAGATTCCACCTGCTCAAAATACCTAGGTTTGAATATAGAGACTTAAAACAAGTAGAAATTAATTTTGAAGTACTGCCATTAACAATGACATTCAAACTGTTAAGCCAAACTAAATGTTTCAAACAACAAATGGCAGGTGACATTGACCATAAAGCGAACTTCAAACACACAGTTTCCTTCTCCTTTTTCTGTTCTTTGTTAACATTCATGTTCAGGGACTGCAGTTACCAGGATATGTTGGAGCAAAATCCAGACATTCAGACTATACTGATAGCAAATGTACATCTGAAGTTGAGTACAAGCTGACAGCTCTTGTCATTTTATGTTCAACATACTTAAGGGTGGATGACCAACTTCAGAGTTTCTACATCATCTTTACAAATTGCACTGATAATTTTATTCTCTCTATACAGAACTATTCCAGTTTGTTTGTTTTGGTGGTGGGATTTTTAATGTTTCATTTACCTGAAGCTTATTCTGAAACTTCCCTTTGCAAGCAGGTAGAAGTTCTTTGTTTTTATCTGGAAATACTAAATGGTGAAACAAAAGAGTTCGTATCACTTATTTTAGATTATCAGGGACAAAATTCTCCCAACAAAGAAGTTATTTGTATTACGTCATTATATCTTATTTTGTTATCTGTGTATTCACTTTTTATTGACATTAATTTTGCAGGGTTTTTTGGCTAATATTCACACAAGTTCATACTCCTTTGTTTCTTAACAATGATACAAAGAAAAGTTAAATTCTAAAATGCAGGAAGAGAAATAAAATAAAAAATATGATGCCAATGAAAAGCTATTAAAATACACTATAGCCAATAAAAAGATGAGGGAACTACAAGAAACTAGCACAAAAAGTAGGCTACAAGGACTAGTATGGGTATTTTTACACATAATTTTTGAGTCTGGCCTACGTAATTTATTGCCTTTGACATCATTTTGCTTTCCCTTTTTGTTAAAAGTACATTTTTTTCTAAAATTCAGCAATACCTTTGTCTACCTGTCCTGTCTGGGAGACTGAAAGATAAAGGTCTGTAAGAGAGAAGAATGGAAAGAGCCAGAAAAGATCAGGAGGTTCAGAAAAAATGAGGCCCAACTTAACTCTAAATCACACGCAGTTGAACACTCCAAATAGAGAAGACGTAGCACAGGTTTACCTACAATACTTCCAGAAGCTCTGAATAAAATCCCAATGCCCCTCTCCCAAAGAATTCCCTCCCTTTATCACAATAATTCTTTGGTTTTAGGATTGAGCAGAAACCCATTCACAGATTAACACTACACTGAAAGGCAGGGAAATGCATATAAAACAACATTTCTCAGGGTACGAATAGTTTCCTTTGCAGCCCATCCAAACAATATTAGCTGAATCACAAACCAAAGCTAGGGACTCCCTTATAGTGGTGTAATTAATCTCTGCTGAAAATATTAACAAATTCCTTGAGCTGATAAATTTGCTCAAATATATGTGAATTTAATAAATACATTCGGTCTTTTTCACTAAATTCTAACTGAAAGCCTGTTTAGAAACCAGTGCCTAACTAAAAAACACCTGATGTTAAATAGCTAAATTTTGTATGTTACTGAAAGCCAGACAGGCACAATAAAAACTGAAGTATTTCTGAAAATGTAACCCAGTAACAGCTTTATTAGTTTCATCATTTCAGCTATAAAAGAAAAGGTAATTTAACCTTAAAATAGCTGCTTTGTAAATGTAAGGGGTATGACGGTGGTCTAAAAGCCAAAGGGACTAAAGCAACAGTGTGGTGGGCACAGGTGGCACTCCTATAAACTACAGACTACATCCATAATAATTCTTTTTAATTAAAGAAAATGAAGAAGATCCACTAGTTTTGATTTCTTAGTGACCAGCATTCAAAATTTATTAAGTTACTACTTATCTCTATTTACACGGATTTGCTTGTGTCTTGAAAATATGTGTTCAGGAAAGACATACTGAAAGATTACAATCTTGATCAAAAAGACAATAGGAAAAGAAATAGCAATCAGGAAATTTCTGTGGACATACTGAAACAAATGATTAATGATCCAAGGAAATAATTACCAGATATTGTAATGTATCTCAGCATTACAGTAACTGTCAATTGTGAAAAGAAATAGTCACTGAACTAAGGAAAAAGAAAGTATTAGTGGTGAGCAGACTGCGAAATGTTCTGCTTCATCCCAGTCACCGAATGTTATAATTTACCACTGCTACTGCTTTACCTTCTATAATTCACTGCTGAATGTAAAGGAAAAAGTTCCTATTTGCTTTATGTACACTTCAAGTTCTATGTGTTTTTTTCAGATAGTCTATCATCTACTTTTATACTAAAAGCTCTTAAAAGAATGACTTACTGATGAATAATGGAAGACAGCAAGTATTGCAGCTGGCTGCACTGAATCTATGTGTTTCAGACTAGTCAGAGATTGGTCTAAATTGATTTGGTAACAGAATTTACATAATGAAATGTTTTAAAAAGAACCAATATGTACATAATACATGGTAGAACACAGCTGCTCAGCAAGTTCAGCTTTTGGGAACACAGCTACTTTTCTATCAAATAAGAAAAACTTATGTGTACAGAAGTTATTCAAATGTAGTATAAATTTATGAGAATAACTCAAAATATTCAATCTCAGTGATCAATGTTTCATTCTGAGTGTGAGAAAAACATTAGAACGAACACTTTGGACATGTTCAAAATCTACCACAGAGCCTTTCAGATGCATATTACTATGTACTGTGTCATATCATACCTAGCTGCTTCTTTTTTTCACATATTGTTGTCCTGTTCTTGGATACAGTTTGAAAGTTGTGCAAAACAACTAAATGTATTACAAAAACTCGAGGTGGCACAGCCTGAGACTGCAGAATCAGAAGAACAGTATACATTGTATCACAAGAAAAAAGCTGGAAAATTCATTTCTCTCTTCATTGCACTGCAGTTAGAACTAAAAAGTTCTCCAGATCCTCTCCTAAAATGTCATTTAGTTCATTATTTATGGCACTTGGAAGATTTCAGTCTACTCAGCTGACTTCAACTTTACAAAGTCTCTGATTCAGGCAAAGGCTTGTTTAGAAACTTGGACATCACTGCTTTGATATATTCCTCTGTGGAATTGCTCTCGTCATTTAGAAACCAGCACAGACTTAGCTAAGAATATTAGTATCATTTTGGCTTACAAGGCACATACGAGGTGACATTAAGGGGACAGCAATATTCTGTTTCAAAGATAAAGTAATTCTAACATCCTTTCTTAATCTAAATGTCTTTCCTAAACACAAATTCAACAATTGTTGAATAGAAAAAGGATTCCCACAACTTATGTGTGATTCCTCACTCGGCCTGTTATGGGCAAATACAGAATGTAATTTTCTCACTCATTGAAGACCAAAGGCTCAAATTATGAAAACTGCAGAATTCATATTTACTTTGTGTCTAAAACTGGGCACAAAGTTCTATCTAGCCCATTTCAGTCCAATTGATTTTCTTGTGTTGTAGCATTAATGCTGCTATTTATTTCAGGTGCTTAGAAGTATAGTATCACATAGGAAGATGTAGTCTTTGAAGACACACTTTGTTTCTTTATACAATTTTATATAAGTGCTGAAGTCACTAGTCCAGCATAACAAGTAGGCTGGAAATAAAAGGCGTTCTACAAGAGAAACTTAGAAAACTACAGAAGTATCTTAATAGCAATGGTGCACAATGCTATTAGATACAAAAAGCAAAGTCTAATCAGCAACAACTAAGCAGTTATTACTTATGGTGAAAGGTACAACACCCTCACATACACTGCAAAATTTTGGCACTATAAGCAGGCAGTTTACACTATTTAGTTTGCTGAAGGACAAAGAGAATTATATAGCATGCATTTACTACAACCTTTTTTTTTTAGTTTAGAAACTACAGAGTGCATCACTCTTACCTCAGATTTCTCCAGTTTATTTTGAGCATCAATCTGAGTGACAATTTCATTCATATTGGTCTCCAAAACCATTCCACCCATGACCATTTCAGCCAATATATTATGGACCTAAAAGAGACCAAAAGAGAATTTAAAAATGAAAATATCCTCCATACAATCTGGAAAGATGGTGTAGGTACCTCAATACAGGGAAACATATTCTGTAAGTCACTTAATCAACATTAGCATTTAATCTAAAGTCAGTTGGGAACAAAGCTCATCATTTCATGTTCCTTTCTCCAATATCTTCTTTGTTCACAGCTCTGTTACAAACTCATCTGCTGTCCCACTTATCAATTCGAAGAAACTCTCACATTCCCATTTCTTTGTTTGCATTTTCCATTCAATTATTAGAGTTCAAACTAGCACCAACAGCAGAAACACCCTAGGAAGCAGGCCCTACAAAGCCAAGGAAATTACACGCAAATAGATGTGTAAACACCAATCTGAAAAGGAAGAGACTCTGATGCTCACAGACCACACATCCCAAGATTTGGCTCAGGAGCAGAACTGACATTCCTCAGATACCCATCTCAGCATCTACAGCTAACACTGATAGCTAGGATTTAAACTGCAGGAGCACATAAACCAGCTGGGAACATTGCTGAAATGAATATGTTTAAATATCCCTCTTCGCTGCAGCCCTGACTTGAGGATGAAAGCCAAGCCCTGGTTCATGAATTGCTGCTTCAGAGTCTGCATTCAACACATATTCAAGACTTGTTTCGGGGTTTTCTTCTTTTTTAAAAGACATCCTTCTGCACACTCACTAGTAAAAATCCAGAGTTACTATGTAATGTATAATATTTTAATCCTATATTAGTATTTAAATCTGAACACAAGGAGCATTTTTCTACTTTTCAGAAATAAACATGTACAATTTGGTATCTCAACAGCGTAATTCTACCTACTACTTTGGACATTCTCCCAGTTTCTCTATGGATAGAAGTAAATCTCTAAATCAAACAACCTGGAGGTAGTACATCAAAAAAAACAGTTCTTGGTTTTGTGCCATATCAAAAAAACAAAACTGAATTTGTTTCCCTGAAAAATTTTAAGTGTATTTCTATACAAATTTATAATTAATGAATCTAGAGAGGCTGAAAACGGCTCTTCTTCAGGCCCCTTTGGCCTCTTCCAAAACCTTTCTTTCTATATACTTCTTACTCTTCTGCCTCCAGCCTCTGGAATATTTAACTTCTTCCTCAATGCAAACTGCCCCATACCTTGATTCATGCTTCTTACCTTTCTCTGCACTTTTTCATACTTTCATGATGCAATAGTGAAGTCTAACAGACAGTATTTAAAAATGTTCAAAGCATAGATGGCTTTAAAGAAGCTTGACTATTTTGTCTAGCCCCATTTTTCTTCTAAAGGGATGGTTTTCTAAATAACAGCATATAATTAATTTTATTTGGTAATCTGCATATGAAAGAAAATCATAGCTTTGACTAATAAAGTTATGTAACTATCGTAACCCACTGACTCGTTCCTCTTAAATATATATTTGCTCACACGCAAGCAGCAGCAAGATAAAAATAAACAGTAACTGTTTTTTCTTTTCAAATTGCAAATACATATTAAATGTACAAATACATCTTATTGTCTCTGTATTTTCTTATTTTAAAATATCACCAATTATTTCCCTAAAGAAACAAAAAAAAAATCTTAAATGAAAATGCATTAAGTGGCAATGAAGTGGAAAAGACACTTCAATGGATATTCAAAATAGTATTTAAGTGAAAGACTGAAGGCACAATGAATAGACATCTTATATTCCAAAAGGGATCTGACTGTTAAAAACATCAACTTTTTAAAATCTAAAATTGCCATTTTGTAATAACAATTTTAAAGTGTTTTTACAAAAATCAAGAGTGCTTCCTATTTATATTTGATGCACTCTCTAAAAGCATGAATGCATACTCTAAAGAAGAAGGAATGTATCAAGAAAAAACTCTCGGGAAAATTTGGCAAACACATTTTCTTGTCTTCAAGAAATTTGATTCTGGATGGTTCACCGTTCTGGTTAGATAATAAACGCTTGCAAGAGATCATGATACTCCCAGAGATATTTCAATAGGTGCCAAAAACTTGTGAAAAAAACCAAAGTATTCCCTTACATCCCTAGCTGAATGTATTCTATTATTTTAGTTGTATAATAGTTTCCAGTAATGCCTTTTCCATCAGAAAGCATTAGACTGTTGGACTCAATGTGGGAATCATTGCAGGACTGAAATAAACCTGCCCCTCCTCCTCACAAGACATGTGAAAATACCTTCATCCAGCTATAGCAAGTTTTTTGGCTGCTTGTAATGCAGATGATCTTTAAAAGAGAAGTTAAATTCTCTCCTGTACAAACTACACTCCCTGATGCCCCAAGTTCTCATCTGCTACAGCACATTAGAAACTCTCATTCCCACCTATATTCCATTCTCCAAATTAACTTCTCATACTGTATCAATATTCTTGAATAAGCATCTGTCTTGGCCCTAGGTTACTCTAAGTCACCACTGAATCTTGTACCATTATAAACACCGGATGAACATAAATACTTCCTTACAGAAATACCACATAAAATATTACTAAGGAGGCAACAGCTGAGATGACATAGTTTAACTCTTATACATGCCACGGCATACTTTTACATGAAAAAATTGTTGGTTTAGGCAGCGCTCACAAGAGAATTGCAAGAAAGCAACCTCCCACAGCTCCATCAAGAACTGAAGACACAGAATAACTCTCATTCAAATAACTTAGCTAATCCTCACTTTTCTCAGTACCAGATCACTCAAAATACAAATATTTTAAAGGTTTCACCCCAAACAGCACTCACACATAGGCACCCACTATAACTGTTTAGATCAAACAGGAGCAGCTGCTGCTTTTGCCTTTTGCACTTTTGAAATATTTTAACAAGGCAGGCTATAAATATCTGACAAGAGAAAGTTAATGCATTAACTCTGAAGGCTCAGTGCATTCTGCTTCTTGACAGCAGTTTAAAGACAATTTAACACACTAATTTCATTCTCACAGATACATCTTGCCTACAAGAATACTGATAAACTGTTAATCTGGAGGGGGGGGAAAAAAAGGAAGAATGTAGATGACATCAAATTAGTCACAGCTGCACAACTAATGCTACTGTACAGCTGGTGGCAGCCTTGCCTTACTTTAGAAGTTCATGTATCTATGAATTCTTTTGTTCATTTATGCTCAAGTTAAAAATCACTGCACTGGTTAATGTCACATTCAGAGCTTTTTAACTCAAGGTTTTATTGATTTTATTGTGAAAATAGATTATTTTTCTAAAATATCTAACTACCATTTAGGGTTCCCATTTTCCTCAGAGTTTGAAAATTCTAGTCTAAGCATTTAATGGGATTCTAAGTCAGATTTTTAGGTTTTTAGTAAATCAAATGAAACGGTTAAATTTTAGTGTCCATTTGATACATAATTTTTAACAAGAAATATTATCTCATGTCCGATACAAAATAAAATATTCTTCAAGAAATTTAACCTTCTGAAGTACCCAAGTTCTCTATGTATTATTAGAAATATTTTGTTTATCAAATTATGTTAAGCAACACTCTTTGATGAAACATGCTACAGAACAACAGCTTGGAGTATGTATCAGCCAAAGCACTTTTCAGCTAAAGTTTAAACTCCTTCCCACAAAAGTACTGCAGTACTTTCGCTCTTTAAGGTCAGAAGCCAACATATAAACCACTCATGAACTCTTTTGTACTTCAATCTGTCATTCTGGAAATACCCAACATGTTCCAGTCATAGAAATTACTAGAAATCCTAATGACTTTTCATGACCTAAGTATTGGTTAAACACTCACTCTAGGTTATTTCCATTTCACTGTCTGGTCAAGGTGCAACTGTTTCTTCCAAAAGAACTTCCTGATTTTGAAACAAACTGAGTCAGTTTGAAATGGTTCTTTCAGACAACTAACATGGTATTATTTTCAGTCTACTTTTTCTATCTTACTTTCCTTTGACATCTTTTGCCATTCATGCATAAAGATGTTCACAGATGGGGAAAGATGACTGCACAGAAAGTAACCATAAGCACAAAATGAAACTAAAGGAATAAATTCTGTGTATTAAATCCTCAGCATTTTAGGCATTACACCAAGAAATGTCAAAGTCCTTTTAAATGAAAGGCTACCATAGTAAGAGCATTTCTCTAAACTAGATGAATAAGTTAAACACTTGTTTCTTACAGCTAGGAATATTAAAACAAGATTGTTTCTAAATGTTTGAAAATAGACAGAGTCTGTTTGAGATTTTAAACAAAAAGATCCACAGACCATTTAAATTACATAATCATAGCATATGAAAGACACCTTCCAATCCCAACTGGAAAACACAACTTCAGTTCTGAGTTATATAAAACCTAACCATGAACAAAATAGAGCACATTATTTCTTCCAACTCTAAGGATATTCAGATGTCTTAGATTTTACAATGTTATGTGCAATATTATTATTATTAAAATCTCCTGCATTATTTTATTGTTCCTCAGAAAGGCATGTTCCATTGCAGTTTTCAAATCATAAAAGTAATATTTTAGCAGAAACGGTCTAGATTTCACTGACAATTACATCACAGAATCATGCAATCAGTAAGGTGGGAAAAGACCTCCAAGATCCTCAAGTCCAACCTTTGACCAAACACCACCATGTCAATTACGCCACAGCACTAAGTGCCACGTCCAGTTGTTTCCTGAACATTTCTGGTTACGGAGTCTCCATCACTTCTCCAAGCAGTCCACCTCAATGTCTGACAACTCCTTCAGGGAAGAAATTCTTCCTGGTATCTAGCTTGAGGCTATTTCCTCTTGTCTGTCCATGGTTACTTGGGAGAAGAGACCAACCCTCATGCTGTTACAATCTCCTTTCAGGTGGTTGCAGAGGGCAGTGTTACCCCTCAGTCTCCTCTCCAGTCTGAATAGCCCCTGCTCCCTCAGCTACACCTCACCAGACTTACTCTCCAGATTCTTCTCTGGAAACTAAGGCAGAGCTCAATACCAAGTATCAGATGAACCAAATGTTTTACTTGATAAAAATATTACAGGTCATCACAGTACCTTGTCTACATGGAAGATTAAATCCAGCTCGCAGACGTTTTCAAAACATTTGTCTAGCGTTTCCACAAATACCTGCAAAAAGCAAAAAAAAGCACCAAATGTCAATCTTCAACAAAAACTCTACAGTTCCATTAGATGCGTGGTTTGAGAAAAGCAAATACAGAAATTAAACACTGGTCAGATCTTAAAGCATTAAAGGCATCTACAGAAATATGTGGTTAATGTTATGCCAAAAATATCTTATCTATGTAGAGACAAAACTGTATGCACAAGCCAATTTAGGTTGAAACTCTGCTTAAAGTCACACTTTTAAAAAACAGACACATCTTGAAAAATCACTAACATAACCTACTCTATAAGTTTCGCAGCTGTGATTCAAAGTACTCCTTCCCATTTCATTAGAATTCAATTATAAAGAAAAAAAAAAATCAGCTTTTCCTATTACTATTTTTAATAATTACACATTGCAGGTAACTCCTAGTTAACCAGACTGTTAACTGTCAGCATCACTCCTTCCAGCAGCAGAACAGCAGCTTCCACCTGACTTAGACCCACTGAACCCAGGATCAAAAAGGCATTTGTCTTAATGTTACACCTCCCAATCCTGTTAGAAACAAACTTAGAAATTAATAAGTGTCTATATACATTTATATAGACATATAAATTTAGAAAAGTCTAGCAGTTTATACACAGGCAAATAAGCCCCTTCTGCAACCAGAACATAAAAACATAAAGCAGAAAAATCCAAGCAGCTGCTGAACTCCCGCCACTGATGCTCCCTGTCAGATACAGCCTGTACATAATCTTGCTCTGGGTGTTTCTGAAACAGATTCCTTGGCATTTGTGTTTGTACTTTGATACACCAAGAGAACTCGATCTCCAATTAGTCCAGATAATGAAATGATGATTGTACTTGCAGTTCTGACATTCCTGAATGCCAATCACCATGTGCTTGTGGCGAGTGCGGTCAAAGACTCCAGTCTTACAGCCTTGTACACACAGTTCCCTTTGTTCAAGGGATAACTCCTATGACATAGGTTATGTCAAGGTCTCTCTAAGTTAAATGTAAAATTGAGCTTAGGGTCTCCAAAGTTAAGAAGAATTTCTGTAAGAATTTATTGATCTTCTATCAATAAGTCTAGAAGGGCTATTCTATCGATATCTTCTATCTTAATGGTGAGAAAATAAACTGCAGCTTGTTGGAAATTTTAATCAGTTTTGTATGTTTCAAGGCCATCTTGTCACAATATGTATTAACATTATTTGTTAAGCTGTCAGTGTATGCAATTTTTCATTCAATTCTAAACTCAAACATCCTAAAGAAGCAATATGGAAGGTAAACATCTCATTTTGATTCTCTGTTCCACATGATTTATGAACCCCATCTTAATATTTGAGAGGCACAAGATTTCAAACTGCCTAGGCCCAGAAAAATAGGAATAAGAAACCATGTTCTTACATAGATCACAGAATTGTTTAGGCTGGAAACCTGAAGATGAATGGGTCGAACAGGTAAGCTAGCACATCAAATCCAGCTCTAACCCAAGCCCCTGAGTGCCACATCTAGATGTTTTTAAAACATGAGGCATGGTGACTCCACCACATCCCTGGGCAGCCCATTCCAATGCTCAACAACCCCTTCAGTGAAATTTTTTCTCTAATTTCCTGTCTAAACCTCCCTTGGCACAAACTGAGGCTGTTTCCTCTTGTCTTACTGGTTGTTTCTCGTTCCTATTGTCCTCTTGCCTGTTCCTTCTTTCTTGGGAGAAGAGAATGAAGCATCTCTATAACCTCCTTTCACATAGTTGTATAGAAAGATAAGGTTTCCCCAATCCTTCTTTTTTCCAGGTTAAACACGCCCAGCTGTCTCAGCCACTCATTGTAGGACTTGTGTTCCAGCCCCTTCACCAGTTTCACTGTGTTTCTCTGGACTTGCTCCAGCCCTTCAATGTCCCTCTAGTAGTGAGGAGCCCAAAACTGGACATAGGATTTGAGGCACAGTCTCACCAGTGCCCAGTACACAGGGACAGTTGCTGGTCTTATTATTGCTGATCTAAGCCAAGATGCCATTGGCCTTCCTGGCTGCCTGGGCACAGCTGGCTCATGTTCAGACGCTGTGAACCAGCACACCCCCAGGTCTTTTTCCACATGGCAGCTTTCCAGCCACTCTGCCCCAGCCTGGAGCACTGTAGGGACTGCTGTGACCCAGGGGCAGGACCTGGCATTCAGCCTTTTCAAACCTCATACAACTGACCTTGGCCCATCACCCCAGCCTGTCTGAATCTCTCCAGCAGATCAACACTCCCACCCAGCACAAAGTCATCTGCAAACTGGCTGAGAGAAAACTCAAACCCCCCATCCAGATCATTGATTAAGATATTAAAGAGGCCTGGCCCCAACACTGAGCTCTGGAGAACACCACTGCTGACCAGACTCCATCTGGACGTAACTTCATTCACCTCCACTCTTTGTGGATAAAAGTCCTGCTTCTACAGACACGTATTTGTATCTACAGACCCAGTGAAACAGATCTGCTTGACATCAGCCATTCCCAGCTGCCTACCTCACATTATCAACAAGGATTACTTTTATATCTTAATTACTGGTCTTCAGATCCTACTCACATTACAAAAGAGAGGACAATCACACACTGCCCCTGCTATTATTACAACTACTACTACTACTGAAGTCTTTAAAGTGTTGAAATCAAACTACAAATTAACTGATGATCCATGCATTTAAAACAAGGACTATTCTTTAATACCAAAATACAAATCTGTCACTTAAACTAGGAACATAGAGCATATTCAGAGGCAGACTCAGGACAATAAGGTTTGGTGACAAATTAACTAAGGAAATGAATATGCTTCTGTTAAATTATACTGAAGTTAAGCAAAGCAGGGATTTTTTTCTTCAAGCAGTTGTTAATCCATTGTGATAATAACAACCTTCTATAAAGAAGGGATGCAAGAAAACAAAAAACTTGTATGTTAAGCAGAAAAAAATACACATTTGACAACATGTGCAGCAAAACAAATCACCAAAGATGTTCTCTTACTTTCCTTGCACCTTAGGAGAATGCAGTTACAAGGACAGTGCTGTTTGATATTAGCTGCAAGAAGAAGATTGGAAACAGTGTAAATGCAACCTTTGTCCAATGGTTTTAGTTACAAGACCTAAGAGTTTGACACTATTCCTCATATAAGTCACCAATTTGCACATGATGCACACACACTGACTTCGATGTTTGTCTAGTTCCTTGGAAAACAAAGAAACTCATTAAAAACAAAGGCAAGTCAAGAATCCTAAAAATACTCCCCCCAGATATATGTATTTAGTAGCAGCATAGGTGCTCACACATCAACATCACGAAAGTTTAATTTTTGTGACATTCTTCCAGTAAATAAAGCTTCTATAGCAACACTTGATTCCTTGTTGGAGTGGTTACTTTTAAACCTTTACCTATTACACAGCAACTCCACCACACACTAAATAAATTCACAAGTCTCTGCTTAAAATGCATGACCAGCAATGCGCAACAAATGTTTTTTAATCTAGGAGAAATCAGCTGACACTGACTATTCCTTCACTGAGATTTTTCACTGACTAAGAATTTCTCATGGAAACTTTGAAACTTTGGAAATTTCCCCCATCTTCCATTCATGATGGCAAGTTCACCCAGAATAATGCCAGAAATGACAAGGTCTGCATATATTATAAATGGTCTTTTAAAACACTGGTCTGCAAGGTAGATTTTTCACACTAGCATTTCTTGGCCTATTTTAAGATGCCTTCAATAACTGCAATGGTAAATAAAATCAGAGTCACTTTCATCAGAATTTTAGTTGAGTCAAATGAATTGCACGCTATGGCAAATAGTGCTAAAATTTAAGTACTTCGGTAATCACTTCAGATGCTGCAGACTTGTAGATCAATAACCAGAAGAGAAAACATATAAATTGTTTTGGGACACACACACCCTCCACACACATCAGTTCAGATGCACCTTGCGACATTACCGAAATAGCAGGAAAATAAGGATGCGTGCAGAATTAATAACTAGCTCCCCCTTGTGCTTAATTTTTGTAATTATAATCTTTTATGGTAAAAAGAAAAAAAAATGCACATCTCCATGTAAGTAAACAGAAAACATGAAAAGAAAAACAAACCCATACTCTTTCTCTTGCAAGAGATATGCTTTAATAAAGACAGATACACACTGCAAGTGCAACTTATATGAAACAAAATACCGAATTTTTATTGAATATGTGCAAGCCAGGACTACTCAGCCATATGTCAAAACATAAAACATCACCTTTAAAATGAAGGGCTTATTTTTAAAATATGCAAATAAGACAAAAAAGGAATAAATCATACACTAGTAGGAAGACAACAAGGGCAGCAGAAAACTCGGAACATCTAATCAATTAAATGTATCTGAGCATAGATAATGCCAAATACTAACAAAAGCAGGTACAAAAGATGAACTAAAAACAACAGGAGTAACTCATACCAAGAATATCCCCTTCTTCTTCCTTAGCTAAATAGCAATGGTAAACCTGAGGACAGAAGTAATTCAATCTGCCCAGCCATATACCTGTTTTTTATTTAATTAGCATAAAAGCATCTCTGGTCAGGATCATTTATCATTAAGAACTGAGAAAAACATGTTACATAAACTGCACTGCATTTCCCACATGCATCTCACTGAACACCATTACCTTGAAAGACTCTGCTGAATTTACCATGGAAGACTGATCTCACAGACTGCTGCTTGCTAACTCTTATGTCTTTGAAATATTCACAAATACTTAGAGCTGACACAGGCTCTGAGGTCCATAAGATAGCTAAGGTACCACTGTAAATGCCCCTCATTTTTTTCCTTATGGCAATCTACTGTCTGGTTGTGTCTTCACACATACTTTCCTTCCATGCACTAAAACCTTACACTTCACAGGCTAACAAAAAGACATTAAACCAGCATGACAAAATTTACACTGAATCTAAGACTGCAAAACGTAAGCTGATAGATGCTGACCTATCTCCCAATCCAAGTAAGCAAATATGATAAAAGAAACTTGTCATCATATTTAGAAGAAAAAGGGAAGAAAATGGTCAAAAATTAACAGTGTGAATTTGCCTTAGGTGTTTGAACACAGAAATACAGGTTGAAGAAAGTACCAAACCCAAGGCAGATGTAATGCATATTCATCAAGCCTGAGTAAAGAAGACTTACATGTGAAACAGCTCTGACCTAATGGGGAAGCAAGCGACATTCACAATAGTATCTGAAATATCTCAACAAAAACTTTCTGCTGAGAAGAACTGCAGACTGCCATATGTAATCCAATCTCCTATGCATTTATTCAGTTTACATGACAGAAACCTCCAAAGTGCTATACTAAGTTTTTACCAGTTTACTTTCCATCATAAACTGATCCCTTATATATCTACCTACTTATGTCTGTCTACTTACAGATGTCTTATTCTTACCTCTGTTATCTCTAAACTACTGTAAACAAAGATACATAAAAATGGTTCAGCACTTCTCAGGAAAACACAAAGATTAATTGCTCAATTAAATATATGTGTGTATATACTGTTAGTCTATGTGGCATGTGGGATTGACAAGTAATAATAAAATTTCTGAGGGCCCTCATTCAGTAAAAGATACATTTAATTCTGATTTCTAGGAGGATTAAACAGATTCTTCTTCTGACCCAGTCTAGAAATTAAAAATATTTAATTATTCTCTATTCTCTTAATATTCAATATATCTCTAATACTCTACACTATAATAAAATGGTTGAATTACAGTGAGTAAGAGAAATTGGAACCCTCAACAGCTGTAGGTACTGTGGTGAGACTTTACTTTATTTGCAAATTTACTTGCAATAAATTAATTCTCTTGATGTGCAAGCCTTTGAAAGGCTTAATAGTAAGTTGTATTTACTTTTTATATATATACACACATATAACTGAGATCCGTTTTATACAAAGACATAAAACATGGTGTGAAACTTTCTTGCCACATCTGAGTTCACTAATGATCATCAGTGAAATTGTTTATTTGCAAGTCTTAAGCTGAAAAAGATCACTGATTTAGGCAGAGGCCTCTTGACCTAGGAGTGCTCATATTACCAGACATATTTGTAACAAGGCTGATAGGGACATACTCAGTTGTTTAAATAGTGGCCACAGCACCAAGCCTGCATGAGTTTAAGAAGCATTTGAACAATGCTTTAATGCACATGGTGTGATTCTTGGGGTGTCCTGGGCAAGATCAGGAGTTGAACTCAATGGTCCCAATGGGTATCTGAGCTGGAAGGAAATTACACCTGAAAACCTTGCAGAAGACATTCTATCTAAGGAGTCAGTAATCTTGAACAGGCCCTATGTGCTCTACTGGGCCGAGCAGTCCGGATCCTCTTAATATAATCTCTACTCTATGATGTCCTTGGCAAAAGTGAACTGTAGGAATGGAATATACTGATACTGACTAAGAGACTGTTGCATGTTTAGGGGTTAGTCATCCATGTAACACAACCTAAACAGACACAAGCCTGTGCCGTGCTGCAGAAATTCCCTGGCTAAGGGATAAACTCAGCCAGTTCTCAGTAACAGAGGAGCCTGCAGGCAGCTCCCACGTGGAACCGGTAAACATGCCACCTGTATGGCCTCACCATGACCTCAAACTGCAGCAAGAAGTTCTCCTAAAAATAACCTTTGGCAAGAGTTGTTTTCCTGTGAGGAAATTATATAATAGCTTAAAGATTCAAAAGAGGGAAAGCTTCTCTCCACAGAGAGGACCTGCTCTGCACCATGCACTGTGGGAAAACCCACCTGGGCTCCACCAGTTGCCACATGAAGTTGGCATGCCCAACACCTGAAGGGGTGTAAGATTTACCATCTGCATTCATCTTCTCACTCTGCTCTATTAAGCAGTTATCTTATTAACCCATTTGTGCTGTTGAGCTTTCTTACTGAGATACAGAAAGAATCTAGGCTTACGGATCTTCTTTCTCCCGGCCAATCCCCATCCCATCCCAAGTCCCCTGATGCAGAACACATACCTAAGGGAGCATTTGCTCTCATTTTCTAAGGCATACCTGTCAAAAAGCTCATAAGCCACAAGGAAAGTTTAATTAATCCAAGGAGGTTTGGGATATATTTATGCATTATATATTGATAGTGAATCTATATATGCAAGTATGTGCATGTGAGTCTGGCTATATAATTAATATACATAAATATATATTTACACACAGAGCATTGCCTATCAGAGTCCTCATAATCTACACTTGTACAGCAGATGTTTGAATTGCGCCATTTTTACCTTTTTTGCAGCCAAAAAAGGGTCTTGAAAAGCTAAAACAAAAAATAGTTTGTGTTCAGGAGGCTCGCAACAGTTTCCTAACTTTCCCATCAACTTGGTAAATAACTGTTTCAAGGACAGCCCAGAAAAGTGGAAACAATCTGAAAATAGTGCTCAGCACTTCTTGGTATGTTCACAGTATAAAAGCAACCTTCCAAATATTACCAAAAAAAGGCAAGCAAAATATTTAAGTTCTAAGCTACTCCAAAGTTGAATTACAGTTATTAAGAATTAAAAAAAAAATATCAAAACCAAAGAACCCACAAAGCAGCAAAAAGAACTTACTTGTATGAGGTCTAAAATACCAAGCTCACTTTCTGAGGAATCCACACAGAAGACAAAATACAAGGTGGCATAGTGTCGGTAAATTAGTTTGTTATCGGACCCACCTATTAATCTAAAGAGGAAATAAAACCAATAAAAGCTAAGTTAGCATATCAGGATAAGCTGATCAAATCCTCACAGTTATTTCACTTAATAGGAGGCCTATTATTAACAGCTGGAGCTCTCCCAAATCCAAGTATATTGCAACTTCTGTTTTGTGATATAATTCCAATGGAAGACTAAGAAACAAGACAGACCAATTTACATTTACCATACAAGCAGTTATTGTTATCCATATGGATATAAAAATTACATCACCCTGTGCGCCTTTATATTAAAATCAATTCAAACAGTTCACAAAAAACAAGTATTAAATGTACTTCCACTCCACACTAGCAGGCAGGCACTGCACAGGGAATAATCTGCTTTGTAGATTAACAGTGTACACTTATAAATCCTTCCCTGACCTTCTCAGAGGAGCATCAGGAGGCAAAAAACCTCTAATAAAGACTAGCATTTGGATTACAAAAGATTAAGTTTATGATCCATTTAATAAGGCAATGTTACAGTCACTGATGCAATTATAGTTTTATGGACTCACTAATCATCATGGCACTGAATGAGAAGAGGTCTGAAGAGGTAGGTTCTTCCACTCTTCTCCTATGGCCTTCCAAAAAAAGGCACATAAAGCACAGGAGAGCTACATCAGATCACTGACATTTGCTTTGAGCTGTAAGAGGCCCACTTCTACAGAACCAAAAGTATTTTTTAGGCTGAACCTACAAGGCCATGACTATCGCAATTTTTCCTTAATTCTGTACCAGAACTGAATCACCCATTTGGTGCACCATAACTCATCCCTTTTGTTTCTGTCTTTATCACAGGGAGAGAATACACAGATTAAAAAACAAAATTTAAAAAAAAAAATCTTTTAGGTCACTTTTGCCTAAGTACTTTGCATTAATGCTTGGCAGAGAGCAGGGATAGGGGTAGGGAAGAGGAACCCTTTGCTTCTGAAAAGCAGGAATTATGTTTATGTATCAGACAACACTACTACAAACAAAGAGGACAGCAGAAAAACATGGCAATTAAAGTTTCTTCTCTTGTGATCTATTTACCCAATTCTTCTAAATACCTCATACTTGAAGTACACACAGTTCTACACATAAACTGTTGAGGCCTTTGGGTAAATTGCAAACCATAACGTGAACCCTGTTCTGAAAAAAAAAAAAACCCTCAAAAAAAATTGAAATGGTAATCCTGTAACTAAGCAGTAGGAAGAACGCCAGAATTGTGTTCTCTGTCTCAGTTTATTCTTGCTAAGCAGCTGTGATTTTTTATAAAGCTCCAAATGTCTTCTGCCTTTCACTTACAGAATTCAAGCTAGAATGTTTCCAAGCTGAGATCATCTCCAATAACCTAATGATGGAATCACCAGTTGAGTAGTTGGAAAAGAATAATTTCAATTTAAAAAACAGTAATTTAAAAAATCAGGAATAATTTTGATCAAGAAAAAAGACATCCTAGCTGATATGGTACAGCTAAGCATTTAACTGACTCTGCACACAGAAAACCTAGGTGTTAGCAGACCAACTTTCAGTATCTAGAAATTCCCATAAAGATAATATGTAACAGACTATGACAACCTCTATGTCATAGACCAGAGATCATGAGCTTATTCCATCAATTCTAACCCCTTCTTCTAGAAGGTGGCTTTATAACTATTTACTCTTGATGGCTAATAAATACTTCAAAATAAAACATCTCCATTTCAGAATTTCTTCAGCTGAGGCAAGATGACCTTCAAAAACGACTATTTTGTGTCTTACAGAGACAGAACACATAAGCCTCACTTTCCTCCTACCTTGCTTTTCCTTTATTATTTAAAATATCTTGGTTGAAACTGTACTAGTTACCACACTTGAAACCTATTTTTTTTCTTCCTAGCTCATACAGCAATCCAAATCCTGATAAAAAGTCTGAGAAATCCTACTATCAAAGGCTGTCTGCTCAAATTTTAGGAATTCAAGCCAAGGAACAGTCCAAAATATTTAATTTTCTAGAGATTTAGCTCAGCTGGTCAGAGCATGGTGCTAAAAGCACCAAGGTTGGGCCATTCACTTCAGAGGCCTTGCATGTCCCTTCAGAATATTCTGTGATTCTGTGCTTCAATAGGTATGGCCAATGCAAATGCCTCTTAAAATGTGACCAGAAATCTTTAGCTTGATTATAGCAAAACAACATCTGCCTCTTCCTTCCCCATCCTTGCATCTGAAACAATCACGGTACTAGATACAGCACTGTGGCCATTACAGCACCAGGAAAAAATTATTTTTATTGCCTGAGACATTTTGGTACATATAGCTATGCTTCAGTTAGTAAAGAATAAGTACATTTGTTACAGAATGATATAATTCCTTGTGTATCAACAAGTCTGAAGTGGCATGGCATTTACATTACAGCTGGCAAAAGTTGTACTGCAATCAGAAGTAGTAATACTTGAAATTCAGTATTGGGCATTTATTTCAAACTTGATACTTACAGTCCTCCTTCTAGGAAATTACAGACATTTTCATCACGTTTTGATACCAAATGGAAAGTTTCTCTGATAATTTGTTGCTGCGTATCTTCACTCTGCAGAAGAAAACACAATTTGCTAAAAAGGATTGACAATGCACAGCACAAAAGATTGTAAAACACAAAGCGTGTCAGCACTCTCAAACTATCTATTTCTGAAGCCTTAAATCTGTCAGTTAACAAGATGCATATTGTTTGTGTAATTTCAACACAAAAAGCCATTATTTACGAGGTGTAGAAGAAGGTATTGCTGAGAAATGTGGAAAAGTTATTGTTTTTAAGAAATATTATCTAAATTAATCTAAATGTAGCTTTTTAAAGTAAACTGGAAGTATTCTCAAGTAGCTTGAATTTTTCGTATCTCCAACCTAGCCTGAACAGCTACAGGCATGCTTTGAAACTACTTTTATCCATAAACAGAGAGTAGAACAAAGTCCCCACATCTTGAAAGGAGAAGGGAAGCTACAAATCCCACAACACATAACACTTCCAGAAATATCTTAAAATACAGGGGCACCATGAGCAACAAGTTCTCCTAAGCCATGACCTTAACTCTTAGCAGATCAGAAACAGCACTTCTGAGACTGAATTCTTCTGGGTCTTCAGAAATTTAATTTTTGACTTTGAAATTATAGCCACAGGTCTACATTCTGAAAGACGAAATTATGACATATATTTTAATTGCCATAAATTATTATTTCTCTAACTCCAAAATATTATTAACTTCATTTTATGCAGTTTCAATTCTCATATATATATCAGCTAAAAGAGTTAGACACATTTATAAGTTTTAGTATAACGAAAGAAAAAAAATGCATCTTTCACAGATCTGACCAAATCAATCTCTCCAGAAAGCAGATGTGTTGCCTTGTAGAAAAAAGCTGAGATTTGCCTCAAGTACCGGTTCAATTGACATTGAAGAATGCATAAGCATCAAAAGGTCCACAAACAAATCTGCATTATTGAAATCACACATAAAAATCCAATCTATTTGATTGCACCTGTTTCTGTGCACCAAAAAGTTTCTTAATTTAGTTTGGTATCCACAAAACTTCAAAGCATTCTGTTGATACAAACATATTACTTCAGGCATTGAGAATTTGCTTTAAGTCCGGTTATGATACCAGTAGAGCAGAATGGTTTCACAAGAAAAATCTGGTATCCTCTGGTCATCTGTTCCTCTCCTTCCCCTTCTGTTTCAGTCATACATCAGAAAGATCTGTATCAGTTACAATCCTTTAATTCAAAACCTGACTGAAGTGTCACAGTCATCATTTCTGCTCTGAAATGAACTGTCCCTATCAATGAACTAGGAGTTCTGTAATAGCCAAAACTGCAAGAAAGGGGCCACAAATCCAAGTAACTGTGTTGCCAGAAAAAGTTATTTGTTTACATAACTTTAAGAAATACCGTTTTCTTGTATTTTAATGACTTCAGCATATTTACTAGGAAATAAAATACGCTCAAAACATTATCTTAAAATCTCTTATCCTTGAACTAAATGACGAGTTCCCACGGCACTGTCTTTCCATTCAGATTGAGTGCTTGTGCTGCATTTTCAGACCTGCTCTGCTGCTTGCCTTCTGCCATGTAAAATAATGCTCTTTTCTGGTTCCTTACATTCTCATGTTAACTGCAATTCTGTAGGACAGTGACACGTCCCAAAAGAAAAGGTTCCGCTTAAAGAACTCGCTCTGCCAGCCCTGCACGGAGACACGCAGCACCGCGCCGGACAGCAGAGCTTAGCTAAAGCACCGTTTCCACACGACAGCTGCAGGGCAGCCAAGCCTGCCGCTGGACGAGACTCCATCCCTCCCCGCTTCACCTTCGCAGCTCCCAAAAGGCAAATCCCAGTGAAAACAGCACCGGCTTTCGCCGAAGCCTCGTACACCGTCTCAGCACCGTCCCCTTCCCCACGTCGCTGCCCTGGGCCCAGTGTAGCCAGCAGGGCCGTGCCGGGAGGCCTCGCGTAGAACCCCGCCGCCAGGCCCGGCCACCGCCCGGGCCCGCCCGCCCCGCCGAGCCCCGGCCCACGCGTACATAGCGCTGGTAGAACTTGGAGAGCCGCGGCTTGCCGTGGTTGTTGAAGATGAGGATGGCTTTGATCATGGTGGGGCGGCGGCGGGGTCCGGCGGCGGCGGCCGGACGACCTGTGCTGTGTCCCCCTCCCTTCCTCTTCCTTCTCCTCTCCCTCTCTTTCGTTCCTCTCCCTGCCCCGGTCCCGCTCTCGGGCCCGTGCCGGCGCGGACCACGTGACCGGCGGGGCGCGGCCGCTGCCGACGGGACGGCTCGCGCCGCACGTGACGCTCCTGGCGCGTCACGTGACTGGGATGCGGCGTCCCACGAGGGACAAAACGCCTCGCGGAGCGGAGGCCGCCCTTCGTGTGGCGTCACTTCCCGCCGACCGCGAACAGCGGTAGCATGGCGGAGCCTGAGGAGCAGCCGCCGCCTGCTGTCGTGCAGAGCGGCGGCCGGAGCGACGGCGGGGAGGAGGCCTCGGAGGGCGGGGCCGCGCCGGGGCCCACCGAACCGGGCCCGCCCCCGGCTGGGTCGCCGGGCACCGAGGAGCCCGCGGGCGACGCGAAAAAGAAAAGTAATGGGGCGAGAGGCCTCTGCCGGGGCGGGCGAGCGCGGTGACGGGCAGGCGCGGCGGCCAATGGGCGGCGGGGGCGGGTGGGGTGGGCCAATGAGCGGCGGGGGGCGGGCCCGCTGTGACGCGGCGCTCCCTGCAGTTGATGTGCTGCTGAAGGCCGTGGGCGACACCCCCATCATGAGGACCAAGAAGTGGGCGGTGGAGCGGACCCGGACCATCCAGGGCCTCGTGGACTTCATCAAGAAGTTCCTCAAGCTGATGGCCTCCGAACAGCTGGTACGGGCGGGCACTGGGCGGGGTCTGCGGGCCCAGGGTGCAGGTCAAACCCTGCAAAGGCACTGTTGGAATTTAGGCTACAGCTGCCTGTAGGAAACTTGTAGGAGAAGCACCGAGAGAACTATTCGAAGTAGACCCCAGGATGTAATATTGAGCGAGCTGTAGCAGGGTGGTGTGGGTATGCTTGCCACTGACCTTTGGGCTTTTTGCAGTGTCTGTGTTTCCTGGTGTCTGCCAGGCAGAGCTGTGTGCACGCTGGGCAGCCGTGTATCCTAGAGAAACATTCCTAGGCACCGTGTACCTGGAGGAATTGGGTTTGGAGACGGAGTAATTGAGAAACAGTCTAAGTTTTTGGGATCAGCTTTCTGAATCTGTTTCCTTCAGAACTCACTCTGAAACAGTTTAGTTACTGTCATACTAAAAATCACATACTGTTATTTTGCTTTTAAAATGGGTAATTTGGAAGTGTTTGGCCTTGAGCAGCAGCTTGCTGATATTATTTATGGGTTCCTTCCTTCAGAAATGACTAGCCAAAGTGGTCTTATGATAACACTGGAAAAGCTGGAAATACAACTACACTGATTTTGTTGTTCTGCAGAGAACTCTCAACGTCCATTCTGTTCCTGGTTTGGAACAGAATTAATATATATAGGCATATATATATATATAGAGAGAGAGAGAGAGCCATAAGTGCACTGAGGCCAGGAACTTTATTCACCTGGAAATCATGAGGAGTCTGCTTTTCCGTGGTTGAGTGAGATGAGTGATAAGTACAACATTAACTAAGGACATTCTCAACAGTTTGATTCAGTGGCTATCATCTCATTATCTCAGGGCAAAAAAAAAAAATAGGAGCATATAGCCTTCCAGTGTCGCTGAAGCCTAAGGCTATGCTTGAAGAACAAAGCCCTAGAAATTTTATATATTTTATTTGGAAATAGCACATGATACCCTAGTACCCACATCTGCCTCACAGGGCAGATCCCAAAGCCCTCTTTGTCATTGTGGATTAGCTCCTATAAATTTAAATGCAATTTTTGGAGCAGGAAGTGAGAAGGACTTCAAAATAGAACAAGATGTTTCTAATGTCTGTGGTGGCCATCCTAATTGAGCAAATCCGGAATAGTGTGAGTGGTTTTGGTTGAACTAAGAGCAAGAGCTATACCAGTGAGTTCACTTTGTGCTGCTGTGTGGGAGAGTGAAGGGTCAGCTTGCAGAAAAAGGAGTCAGCACGGTTACTTTGGCTTGGTCTGGCTCGCCAGACAGATGTGATTCCTCATGATCATGTTGGCCCTCCACACTGAAATGAAGATAGTAACTGGTCATATTCTGTTATAGGCTTAAAGATAATAACAGAACTTTTGACTGCAGAATGATTCTTCTGTGTTCTCAGTGAGATCCATGTGAGATCTCCATCTCTTCTCTCTTGTTTTCTTGCAGTTCATATATGTAAACCAGTCTTTTGCTCCATCTCCAGACCAAGAAGTGGGGACTCTATATGAGGTAACTTACATCTTAAATATTCTTTCCAAACGTATTTAACAGGATTTGTCAGCACACCTTGGGCACTTGAAATCTGCCCCTAGCAGTAATATCTTGCATTTGGCATAGTGTAATTGATATTCACAGATCTGTGTGAATGTGATCCAAAGAGATGTGACTTCATGCATTCTGGAAATGCATTCCTCCATGTGCAGTGTGTTGTCATGCCTCTCATTTTAATGGGCAGCTTTCTCATGACAATATTCCATGACATATTTATCTGGTGGGAAGGCTCTTTGCTTTGCTTCATGTATATGGTAGCTCATGAGTAATTGTAACAGCTCTTTTTTCTTTGTTTTTCTTGCAGTGTTTCGGAAGTGATGGCAAGCTTGTGCTGCATTATTGCAAAACTCAGGCATGGGGATGAATGACTGAAGCATAGTTGTTCAGGTGTTCTCTTCAAAAATGGAGAAAGGACGAACTTAGGCTGTAAGCACACAGAAAGAGGGATTTTTGCATTGCTGCCTATGAACCTGTGTGATGCAGGTGAATAGCATAAGCAAAGAGCTGACTAGTCTATATGATCACATGGCTTTTTTCCTGATGTACATTGGGAGTGCAGAAAAAACACCTGCATCTGCCATGTAGATGGCAGCTTTTGCTGCTGACTACTTAATTGCTGTATCTGAAAGAAAACTGTTTCGGTTGTTCAGGACTGACTGGACAGCCTTGTCTATGTGCTGTACTGAATATAAGAGAACCTTTTTATTAAAAATAATGTCTGTTGTACATGTAGCCTGGGATTCAGTTTACTTCTGACATGTGGTACATCTGTGGTGTGCATCCGCTTCTTTGTGAAATCGTCATCTTGAATGGGCATTATCTCATCATTTCAAGACAGTATTTTGATTATTTTTTTCTTGTGATATATGGGCACTGGTATCTAGTCTGATTACTCCACCCTTTGCCTTCATTATGTTGGTCATGTGAGTTCCTCGTTTATAATGGCACAGCATCGTGAGAGACCCCACAATACTTCCCCTCCTGCACAAATTTTGTAGTGATTTGTTAAAGGCTCAACACTTCAGCAAGGTGTTTCTTCTGACATTATTTAATGACTTACATCTTTGGCTGAATGATGCAACTAGCATCTGGAGTTCACAAAGAGGTAGTAGATATGAGGTGTTATATATATTCTCCATGTATTCTCTTTTTGACTGTTGTTAATTTTCATGTTTCACCATCTGTGTGGTCCACTAAATAGTAGAATGCAATTTATATTCTTTTGCTAAATCATAGCTGTGAGGATTAATTTGAGGTTTTTTCCATTATGGAGAGCACTTGACACCTTGCCTAGGGTGCTTTGCTTTTATTTATTGGGGAGTTTGGGTGTGAGGGGTGGAAATTGTTAGTGGGTTTGTTTGAAATGTCTGCTGTACAGTCTTTTGTGTTTGTTTAAGATGAACCAAATTAAAGGTTAGTTGTTTGCTTGCAGAATGTTCTTTTGCTGGATGACAGTTTTTGTCCCTGAAGTAATCCAGTTCTTCAGCATGTACAGCCAGTTCTAGTTTAAAGCATGTTTCTACAGTAGTCTAGAGCTGGTATTTCATACATAAGTGGCTCTTATGCAGTCTCTGCAACCTGTATATAGGGATTTTTTCCACCTCAGAGGGGAGCATGCATGTATACCACAGTTATACAGGCATGTACCCTGAATGCTTGCTGTGTAAATAGCCTGATGTATCTTGGCACTTTTTAAGTGGAAAACTTGGGTTCACTTCATTAAACTAACAAGACAGAGTTTGCTGTAAGCTTAAAACTTTGATTATTACATACTTTTGCCTGCTCAGAACCCTGATCTCATCAATCTCCATCTATTTAAAAGAGCTGTTGCAGAGGGAAGCACTGATTCTGTCTGATAGAGGAAATGGCCTGCTTAGGTACTGTGAGGCCATCATAACCTCCACAGCCACTAGAGGGTACACAAGGACAAAGGTATTTGCATGGTTTTATCTAGGGTTCTTTTTCAATCTTTTTCATAGTATGTCCACATGCTGGCCTTACAAATATAAGTAGTTTGTTCTCCTGTGTGACATTATGTTTACCTAAGATAAGCTACTAGTCTGGTTCTCTTTAAAGAATGTTCTATTGGTGCCTTTCACCTCACTTGATCTTAACAAATGAAACTACTGATAAACTGCAAATGTGCTCTTCAGAAGTGATGCAAGAAGGTTGATGTGTGTGTATTGGGGGCATTGTGTTTCAGTTTTAAAAAGTAAAAACCCATTAAGATCTAGAAGAACTGTAGGTCACTGTATCTGCTAACTAATTATAGAAGATTGTCACTTATGCTAAATTTATAAATAATTTTTATCCTCTGAAGTTGAATTTAAAAAAATCGTTTGCTTTAATTCTTCAAAATGTGATAATCCAATAATGCAAAACCCACATGGGTAATGGTCTGGATTTCCTTCTTTACCACATGCATTTTTGGACCTGGATAAATGAATCATGGAGCTTTGAATTACTTATTTATCTAAGATTCAGCTTGTTCCCTGATCAATACTTACTTATTACTGTTCGCTTCAGCATTTTTCTGCTCTTAATTTTTCTCCAACTCCAAGTAATTTTTTCTTGGCCCCTACTTTACCAGTATACAGTGAGTACTTACTGATCCAGCTCTTGTTTTCTCAGTGCTCCTAAGCAGCTGCCTTTATCCTGTTACTTTTAATGACTGCCAGCTCCAGTTCTGCTAATTCCCCTGTGTAACTTTTGTACCTTCTTTACAGAGAGAATCCTCCTTTTTGCCACTTTTCCCTGTAGATTTGTACCTTGCACCAGAGGTCAGTTCTTGCCTCTGGTAGCTCCTTAAGGACCATGGACTCCTTCTGTCTGGAGTTGAGGTGTGACTTCAGGTGAAAGAAAACTTTCCTCGTTCACATTCTAAAGGAACAAACTAGACTGCAAACATGTCCAGTAGAAAATGTCAAGTGAAACAAATAAGTGATTCCTCGTACATTGCTCTTAGTATTTGCAGAAGACATGTTAAATCTTCTATTTTAAAAAGGGACAGTTATTGCTTCTAAAATCATCGATGATCCTGAATTGCTTATCTCTTTGAAAATAATATTTCCAGTAAATTTGAAACATCAGAAACCCAAGCAGAACATGAGCTATGTTCTCTGTATTGGGCATGCCTTGAGCAAAAGTGGTGACAGTATCAATAAGTGACTTCAATTGCTAGAGTGGGAGGAAAAGGTTATGAAAGTAAGGACTGACTCTTGGACAGATCAGTGAGAGTTACACAAAACAGAACCAAAAAAAGTCTGGATTTACTTAGAGTATTGTGTTCAACCAATATGCTACTATACTGATATACTATACTGAACTGCCAATATTTGTAATGTAATTTAATTCACTTGATTTGATGTAATTGAATTGACAGAAAAGGCAAATTGAAAAAATACAGTAAACTAATTTTTAAAGACTCAGAAATAAGTATTGGAAAGGGAAGTTATTACATTGTTTTTATGAAAGACCTAGTACTTCACAACATCCTGATATTAAAAAAGAAGTGCAAAATTCAGTTATG
Organism: Muscicapa striata striata; assembly: GCA_030060385.1. Classification (NCBI taxonomy): domain Eukaryota; kingdom Metazoa; phylum Chordata; class Aves; order Passeriformes; family Muscicapidae; genus Muscicapa; species Muscicapa striata. The sequence goes on from JAREIS010000326.1 coordinate 1,113,579, forward strand.
CTATTCTACTTATAATCATCAGATGCAAACCCTTTAAACTGTGAGGCACTATTTTTATGAATTATTACAATGGTTTAGAGACTAGCATTAACGGTAGATTTGTAATGTAGCTTGAACTAATCAAGACTAAAGAGACACATGGAAACCTGAGGGAGCTAAATGAGACTAAAGTTACCTCAAGAACGAAATGATAAAATTCACAGTTGTGCCACCTATGTGCATTCTGTGCAAATGTCATCATTTCCAGGACTTTGAAGTCTCAGAAGACTACTGTAAGATCTTAACAGAGCTTGTGTCTATGTTAATTATCCCCACAACTTAATCTTGAATGTACTAATACACAGTAAATTCATGGTAGGGGGACTGGAAATCTACACATCCATTCTTCAAATTCCTTCCAACTTCAGAGCAGCTTCTATTTACTGATTGTTGCTGTTCATGCTCATTTTGCAAATCAAATTCTGCCTGTTTGCACGGCTTTTTGGCTTACATTGTTCTTGGCTACCCTGAAGTCTCAGTTACTCTTCAGAAATATTATAATAAGGTTATTCAAGGCATTGTCATACTACAACATCTTCATCTTGGGGATGAGAAAAAAAAAGGGGGATCAAAAATTCCTTCAACTCCAGGGTTTTTCATGAGGACTGTGACTGTTACAAGCTTGTATAAAACTCAATGTGCATTAAAAAATGAGATCTTTTCAACCTTCTTTTATATTGGATCATCAAGAGAAGAAAAACACTTGACAAGAAAACATGTAAAATGTATTTCTTTGCGAAAACATGCTTCAGCTTTGTTACTACCGTATTTAATATGCTTCCAAGGCTAAATGTCATAAAAATCCATGCTTTGCTCTTGCTTTAATAGCCATAACACGATGAGATGTCAAATGCCTCTTTTAGTCAGAATTGGAGAGACAAAAGCTCATTTAGAGATTGTTTCATCCTAAAATAGGTGGTTAAAAAAGGTTGAATCACATTTTTGACTGATACCAAAATGAGTATGTTAAAGGCTTAATGTTAAGCTTGTCACACTACATCTGTGTCACTAGACTTGGTAGTGCCAGGAAATTTTCTGGGACACTGTAGCTCAGTCATCTGTTCAGTTAGTTGTTAAAACAGTTGCTGGCATGGATTTTGGCCTGTACTCAATTCAGGAGCTGGCTAGGTACCATTTCTGGTGGGCACTTTGGATGTGATCAATCTGTTACAAAGTTCAGAAGGTAAATAATATAATCTGTTCTTTGCAAGCTGGCTCCTGTGCCAGGGATCAGTCCTTGGGATACTTGTTTCTAGGTACACAGGTGAAATTTCAGGTGAGGCATACATTGCCTTGTATGCGCAATGAGAAGAGTTAAGCTTTGGGAGGAAAAACGTGGTCCCTCTTCAAAATTCGGGAGCAATCTAGGAACTTTTGAAAAATTACTCCCCTGCATCCCCTCCGTGCAATTGTCTCCCTAAGTGGATAGGCTCTAAATGGCTACTAACAGCCACATTCAGCAACATTTTTTGTTGAGTATGCAGATTATAGATGGTGGGAAAGTACTAGCTATATGTCTTGGTTCAATCATACCTTTCTTTTTTAAAAGTAGATGATGAACCTTACTTAAAATTATTATTTTTAAAGTGCAGGAGTTTTGGAGTCCTTGCTCTGTATCTTCCACTGGAATGATTCCACATGCAAATTATTTATATATCGTGTGTTTATCAATTAGATGGACACAATGTAGAGTTAAAATATAATTGCATTGAGGGCCTGACCTTAAAAAAAAGGTTTGAGTTAACATGTTCCAATTGCAAAAATCAATATATGATTTAGAGCATATAAAGATATATCCCTTGAACTCTGTTTGGTATCAGAACTAATAACCCTAAAGAGCTCTTAATAAGAAACTTCAAAAGAAGGAAGAAAGCTCTCCAAGCAAAACTGCACAGTAATATTCCTAATGCAGAGGCTAGCCAGCATTTTGGCTTTCTCATGTAAATACCGTAAATGGAAAAAGACCACAAACTTATTTTCAAGTGTCTTTCTTGCAAAGAAATGTCAATATTTTGTATTTTAGTTATAGCACACTCATGGTGTACTAATGTCCCACCAAAAGTGGATCAGACTATTCTTCCAAAAGTCCTTTCTGTGCCATGTGGTTTAATATCACACAGGTCTTCACTGCATTGTTTGGAGTTTGTTTTTTACCTTCAGCAGAGCTCATGCCATTTAGTAGTTTTTGGTGCTTTCAGTGTATGACATGATTTTGTATGTGGTGTCCTTATTTCACTCATGTTTTACTGGATGCTTTTAGTCTGAAAATGCCTGAAGTTCGATACATTTGTTTTCAAGCTTTTTTCCAGAATCCCTGCATCATGCAACAGTTTCTCATGAAAGATCTCTTACTTACTCAGTCATCAGTCTCACTTTAGACATTATACTAATGAGGAACAGCTGCACTGATACATTGATTCAGGACTACACTTGAGTTATGTAACAACTGCAGATCTAGGTTTTCTCTTCAGAGCCCTCTACAAACCTCAGAAACTTATGTGAACAGAGACTTAACAAAGAGGTGACTTAGTAAAAGGGGTGAAAGTCACTCTATCTGGAGGACAAGGTGTAAGTACTCATTATGATGTTGAAGTGCTATCACCTCACCAGGCTAACAGACCAAAGAGACACAGCAAGAATCTGGTCATTCAGACACCTTGGTCCCACCTTCAACTAGCTCACAATTTTTATTTGTAGTTACAAGATGTAAAATAAAGTACAGTCACAGGCTACATTTGCAGGCTTGTGTAATGAGGCAAAGTGTCTAATGCTGTAGTTAGATAATTCCATCTATCTGACTTGAAGATTTTCCTTAATAAAGCATGAGAGAAACTTTGTGAGCTGCGCCCCAGTAGGAGATGCCAGAGCGTGCTAGAGTACTTCAGCTGGTAGGTGTCTCTTGGAGTTAGGTATCATGACAAATGATTGCTTGATTTGCTTATACCTGTCTTCTGGGTGGTAGCAGAGTTCTTCAGCCTTTGTACATAAAGCAAAGGTTTTGTGGTTAAAGCCCAAACTCCTATTCTCCTAGACAAGTTTTTAATAGGATGCTTCAGAAATATATCTAATAGTTAATTTCTATAGGTGTGTAATTTCTAGCAATAAAAGTGCATAAAATCCTGCAATCTCCTTGTGCATAATCACAGCTGAGAATGTGAAAACAATTTCTATGCTGTGTGGATTTCAATGTTCTCTTTCTTATATATTTTCAGAATTTTCAGTGACAGTTAACAGCTTGTATTCAGACCCTTGTGCCATTTCTGTCAATAGGGCATAAGCAAAAGTACAAGTTGGAGAGACATAAATATTGTTCCTAATGGTATTCAGGCAGTCAAGTAATCAACTCCTGTAGAAGTTTTGGGGATCAAAAAGTATGTTGAACAACTCCAAATTAAAAGCTGTAAACACTTTCGAATAGAAGCAAATAAAAAGTATAACTGTATAAACTGTAATAAACAGCACCAGTTGGAAACTGCAGTAGGTAGATCCAGCCTGGTCCCTTACTTGTAGTAGATGGAGGTATAAAATGTCCTTTTATTTTTACTAGCAGTATTTAACTAATGATTTCATCAATGTTGTGGTAAAGGAATCAAAGTACTGAGGTGTCAGGGATTAACGGCAGTGGCATAACACTTTTTTCCCTTAGATATAAATGCCAGGGAAAATACCTCCAAGCACAAGTGTACAAATAAGCAGAGAAATATAGCTACTGGAAGTCAGTTTCTGTCAGATCTTGTGAAATTTGAGACAAAAATATTTCAAAACCTAGCTCACTCTTCATTTCACAACCCATTATTGTGATTCTTGCAATTTATTCTTGAGAAACATTTTATTCTTTTGGATGGTGCTTCCAACAGTTGCCAAAACAATGTGAATTCTGCCTTTGAAATAAATTACAGGATATTTCACACTAATTCTAGCTCCTTGTAACCTACATCAGTTTTAATGGTGCTGTATGAGACTACTCAGGTAAGTCCTGAAAAAAGGTGCTACTTGCACATCCAATTTTTTGAGAGCACCAACCAATGGCTAAAATAGACCAGAGGCAGATTTCAGTAAGAAATAAGACTCATTCTTAACTGTGACTTTGAAAAAGGTACCAAGGGAGGTGATGTGTTTATTCATTACCTGTTCATTACTTGGCCCAGGAAGACTGGACATGGCTGCTGAGATCAGTGCCAGGGTTTGTTTAAGAGACTTTGGATAGTCTTACATTTTCTCAGACCTTAAAACATCTTGAAATCATTGAAGTTTTCTCTCTCTCACACACACATACCAACAATACTTTGCAAAATACTGGTAAGGCAGGGTCTGCTTTCTGCATGCCAGGAGAGGTTCTGAAGTGATGGCTGATAATGCACCTATTCAGTACATTGATTTGTGTTTCACTCCAGTGTGCTAGATTCCAGCCCCATTTAAAACTGGGAAGGTATTCCTACTGCAGTGAAGCCAGAAATTCATTCAGCCTCTCAAGCTGTATCTACTTTAATAATGGCACTTCTTTTTGTCATGCCTCCACTTTTGTGTACAAGTCAGGGAGAGGGAAAGAAAACAGGTGTGCTAAAAATCCCTCAGTGTAACAGTCTGTAAGGGAAACCGCAAGCTGCTGGTGTTGTGAGCACTTTTGAGCCTCAACTACAGGAGCCCACACCACCAGTCTGCATACTTCCAGCTCCACAATCATAGGGCAGATCTAAAGAGCTGGACCTTTCTTTCTTTTTAAGAAAGATTAGATGGGTTTTCCTAAAACACTATTCTATTGTGCATAGTGAAATTCATGACTAATAACCGTTTTATTATCAGCTGAAGTGGAAAGAAGACGGCTGGCATGGCATCTGCTTGCTGTGCAGCCAGTATATAGGTTGGATAGACTGAGGAGCGCCAGGACAGTCAGTTGTGTTCTCCGGCTCTCTTTTGTCCCGTTCACTGTGTGTCTGGGTGTCGTTCTGAGTGCTAATGGTTACAGCATTACGGCCCTAAATGTTCCTGCAGAGTACACTGACTTTCAAGAAACAGCACTTTCAAGGGGAAGGCTCTCTGTAGGCAATATCCAGCAGCAATCTTCTGTGTGTTTTAAATAGCTGTGTCTTATTTGTTTTCCAATAGAGCTTTTAGATGTGTTTTTTTCAAACCAACGTGTACTTAACGGAGGCAGCGTCAGGCCGCGGTCCCTGGCAGAGGGAGAGAGATGCTTTCCGCCCGGCAGCAATAGCCACTTCTCCCTTTTCCCCTGCCGGGAATACCAGAGCGCCCGACCTCCCCCTGTCCGCCCGGGCTCCGGAGGGGCAGCAGCAGCGGGCGGTGCGAGGAGCCTCTGCAGCCGCCTCCGGCTGCTCCGCCCGCCGGGTTCGGTGGCCGCGCTCACGGGGACGGGGACGGGCAGCTGGCGGCGGGCCCGCCCGCCGGGGCGGTGGTAGGCTCCCGCCGTGCCTCCCGGCGCATAAAGGCAGCCGGCGGGGCCGGCCAGGGGCAGCGGCTGGCGGCGGCACGGGAGCGACCGGCGGTGATGGAGCAGCCGGTGCAGACGGAGACGTGGAAGGCGCGGAGCCTGGAGGAGCTGATCCGCATCCTCCATCAGATATTCGCCGAGGACAAAGTCAGCGTGGAGGAGGTCCAGACGCTGATGGAGTCGTACGAGAGCAACCCGGAGGAGTGGCTGCAGTACGCCAAGTTCGACCAGTACAGGTAGAGAACCCCACGGAGCAGGGAGCCCGCGGACGCGCAAGCGGCGGCGAGGCAGAGCCGCGGACGGGGACCGGGATCAGCAGGGGCGCAGGGCGAGCCCCTCCCGCCGCCGCCTCGGCCCAGCCGACAGCCCCTCCGGGGCCGAAGGGCAGGGGCCGCGGGGCGGGGGTCGCGGAGGGCCGGGGGCGGGGAGCGGGCGGAGCGGAGCGGAGCGGCCAATGCCAGCCCCGGCCCCGCTGCCGCTCCGGCCGCCGCCGCTCCGGCCGCCGCGATGGCCCACGGAGACGCCGCGGCCACCGGAATGAGCGAATAAACACGTAAACAGCGCCGGGAGAAAGAGCCCCGGAGAAGCTCGGCGGCGGCGCGGGGCTGGCGCTGGGGAGGGCGCGCAGGGGACGCGCAGCGGGCGCGCTCGGTGTGTGCTCGGTGCCCGTCCGCATGCCCTGCCTCTCACCGCTGCAAGGAAAATACCTGTCAGGCTTTAACTCCCTCTTCCTCTGCTAGCAACTGATTTATCTCTGCCGCTGTTGATTTCGCTATCTTAAATTTCAAGAAAAATACATTTGATTCTAGTTTTTTCTTAAAAAAAAGAAAAAAAAATTAAAAAAACTCAAACATCCCGAACTCCGACACTTTTCCTTTTAACTGTGCTATTGTGAAAGCATCATTCTAGCTTGACTTTTTTAGCCTTCTTTCACCTCTCTGTGACTATCTTCCATTCAGAACAAATCATGACATTTATAACAGAACATAGGAAATTAAGAAAACAAAGTGTGTTAACATTGGTAGTATGCATGGCAACCTCTTATTTATTTTTCGTTATTTATAATTTTTGTTTTTGTCCAGCCAGACCTGTACAGAAATAACAGCCCTTGAAAAGTTCTGTCAAATGCCAGCATTGATTACTTGATTTTAGACATCATAGGAAAAATATGTCTGTGTAATATATGTACAGGTCATGGATGCAGCAAGAAGCAGTCTATAGGTATACACGTTTGCTTGGAAAGTAGTTCATTATGAGCATCCTTTCTTGAGTAAAATAGAGTGGTCTTACAGGGATACTAATTTGAAAGTATTTGATTCAGTGCACGTTCTGTGTGCCCTTGCTTGCATTTTTCAGGTAAGACTGACATGTACCATGGTAGCCATAAATATTTTCTTTACCTGGCGAAGTGCAAGTACTCATGACTACTACTAAAATGAAATCTGATGGTCCCACTGACCTACTTGTACTGAAGCATCACCCCCAGATCAGAAGAGTCACACAATGGGAAGCAATAGAGCAACATCCAAATTCCTTCTCTAGTGAACTTTTCAATAGAACAAGATGATCAGCCGTTCAGGGGAGGCTTATAGGAGAGTAAAAGGAAACAAACATAAAATGTTGTTGTAAAAGAAATTTTGCTCTAATAAACTTTGTTTGGAAGTAGATGCTGGCAAAATGTACCTCACAGGTGCTTTATGCACACGAAAATACTACAAGACAAGACATGGAACTTTCAGGAACAGAGTGGGAGGACCATGTACAGGAAGTCTGCCATCATCATTCTTTGTTATTTTGGCTTTGTACAAATGAGTTCTGTGTGAGAGAACAAAAGCCAAGAATATCAGAAAAGGAACTGCAGAAGTATGTAACTATGTATTTTTCTTGTTTCATTGCAGACCTCTGTTTCTAATTATAAGCCAGCTGCTGAAGTGACTTCATTCAATAACCATTTTGATTTGATCCTGTCTACCACTCTAGTCTGACTCACAGTTCCCAAACTCCAATCATCTATGTAATTCAAAAGAAATATGATATTTCAATTCCAAAATATTAGGTATTCCTTTTCCCTCCCAGAAAAAGAACTCTTACCAAAAAAAAAAAAAAAAAAAAAAAAAAAAAAGCCAAACTTATAAATACAATTTCATTTTTTTCTAAGTAAAACTTGGATTTTAATAAAACAGAAGAAAAAGTTTTTGCATGTCACAACCTTCTTTCATAAACATGATTGTATAATTTTCTCTTTTATAGACATGTTAGTTCAGTAAAGAGCAAATACTTTCTATTTCAGGTATACGAGAAATCTTGTGGACAATGGAAATGGAAAGTTCAACTTGATGATCTTGTGCTGGGGTGAAGGTCATGGCAGGTTTGTTTTCAAAGACTATGATTTTAGAAAACATATAAATTCCCATATCTTTCACTGTCACACAAAATAGAAGGAAAATGAATCAGTCTTATGGGAGCTATCAGAAGGTTTTTGGAAAGTAAGCAGTGCAGAGCTCCTGTTAGTATAGCAGTCCTGATTATCTGCTGTAACTTTTGCAAGTTTGCACTTCATGGCCATTTTTAAAGCACTCTTTTAAAAATGCTTTGTTTTTCTACAAAAGCTAAGCTTCTCTACTGTCAGAGAAAGATTTTAGTCCCAGAGATACAGTGATTGATATGACCCTGTTCTACTTGTCCTAACACCTGATCTCAGAATCAGGGCTAGGTATAGTATAAATAGTCTTTGTTCTCTCAGGGTGTTTAAATCTGCCTTTGTGGCAAGATGAGAAAAGTAGATTTGGATTAGGACTGCAGATAGTGAGGAGGGAGCCCCTTTCCAGGATGGCTTGGCTTTCTCTAGGTTCATGCATCCCATCTCTTCCCTCAAAATGGATCATAATGCTGATGTGGCCTCCTGAGTTGTGTGCATAGACTGTACACTTGCTTGTGTTGTCCTACACAATGTCAGCGATGGATCTGTCTCTTGGAGGGTCTTTCATGAAGTGTGGGCTAAAACAAAAAATGCAATAGCAAAATACGCAGATTTTGACCAGATATTCTCACATCTAAATAGAAAACCTAAGGAGATGTTGGAACAGGTTTTTTGTTTGTTGCAATTGATCATGTACAGTATTCTTTAGGGGATGCCATAACATGATACTCAGAGCAATAGAGGAAATGAGCTTACCACTTCTACTTCTGGCCTATTTCCACACAGCCTCTAAAATATGTTAAACTGTGTTCAAGTTGGATGAGCGCTTGTTACAGCTAGACTGAGACAAGCTGCTTTTGCTTCCTACAAGAAGGTGGTCCGATTTTCTCATGTTTTTTGGAAGGACCATGACAATGTGGCATTTATGAAGTGTTCTGTGCCTGAAGCAAGCTTGGCTCTCTCAGCATCTCAGTTTGCAAGAAACCCTAATGTTTGTAGACTAAAACCAGTAATGTACAAGTACCAAGTTTTTTGATTGAAACTCATTAGCACTGTACTTTGGACGGTCAAATTCCCTCTTCTCCTTTGCCCCTGATTAGTGGAGAGCCCTCCCTTCATTCTAATCCGGTTTACTTTTATAATAGTTAGTCCTGTACTTAAAAAAACTAAACCAATACTAAACTAAAAATCTAACCCATATGTAATTTCAAAATATGGCAAATAAAACACGCCTCAGAGCAAAAGAGAGATCAAGAAAGCAAACAAAACGTACCAGATTCTCTTGGGTTTTAATGTGAAAATCCCAGTGAAATTAACAGCTTTGCATAGCTGGATGTATTTTCTACTATCAGGATGAGAATTACAGCATTTTTTTCCCAACAATGCATGTGAATCCCAGCAGTAAAGGGGCTATAAGCAGAACTAGCTCATTTCTTCACATTTTGGGAGCAAGCATGGTGGATTTGCAAAGATCAGGTACACTTGAAAGTTTATACCAGCCTCTGCCTGGGATCATGGTAGAAGCTTTGTTTTGTTTCTTGGCCCAGAAGAATTTTTGCATTCTGAAGAAATTTTTAGCTCTGCTCCTTTCTCTAGACTTTCTTTGTATTTCTCCATATTAGTCTTAGGCTGACCAATATCTGACTCTTCTCCAAATCCTGCTGTATGTGAATTTATCTCAATATATTTCTGTAGAAGCAGTTTTAAGCAGACATCCCTTATTGCATGTCCCTTGTGCAATGGAATTTCATTCCAAGGTTTTGTCCCCATACAATATGCTATGTTGACTGAAATTAAATATGTGTATCACACTGAGTTTGGTTATTCTTTTTACATATATAGCAGTATCCATGATCACACTGACTCACACTGCTTTATGAAGATCCTCCAGGGAAATCTAAAGGAGACTCTGTTTGAATGGCCTGAGAAAAAAGGAAATGGTGAAATGACTAAGAAATCAGAACGAGTTTTGAGGGAAAATCAATGTGCCTACATTAATGGTAAGATATTAAGCTTGTTTGGACAACTGTCTGTCCATGAGTCTTATTCCTAACTGAAGAGTTCATCTTCTTTTTAGTCTCCTACCTTTAGCAGTATAATACTTATGGCTTTATGCACAGTTTAGAATGTGACTCTTTAGACTGTGCACGAGCCTGTATTTAGATTCGGTAAAATAAACAACCACCACAAAAATATGCTTTTCACTCACTTTTAAAACATTGTTTTAAGCAATTTTTTAATCATTTAATATACCAGATATCTCATCTAGCCCCAGCAGCCTTTAGCGTTGTGCCCCTGATGATTATCTGAAATTGCTTGTAAACATAAACTTGAATAGCATTTTTTTAAGATATAACAGAAGCAAAGTTTAGATTTTTTTTTTTTTTTTTTGTGCTCCCAAAGAAGTAATAATTTTATTCAGTCATGGAAAGTTTTTGTTAAAAATGTAAGAGCTTTTCTATGAAGTTGAAATTGACCAGTCAGGAACAGAAACCTGTAACAGTGCTACTTCTTGTCCAAATCAACAAAAACTATAGCACTGAAGTGCAGCGTGAGCAAAACTGAAATTCCCAGTCTACAAAAACAAAACACCATGTTGAGAATGACTAAGACTCCATCACTAAATCCAAGCCATCATCACACGTATCTAACTGTTACCACCTCGTGCTTTGCTGGAGACCATCCTGGAGTTGCCCTCTGGGTGTAATGTGTGTTGGTGCCATGAAAGACACTGCACATCGAGCTGGGCCACCTTGGTTTAACAGAAAGGTGAAGCAGCAGACAAGCAAGTCATGTCCTTTAAATGTCATGGGTTAAACCCTGGAGAACATACCTTGTGGGGCTGGCCTTGGGAACTTCCCAGCTAGAGGGAGCACCATGTTGGGTTATGAACTTAGCTGGGGTGAGGGCACTGGGGAGAAAGACTGGTGTTCTGTAGCCTCTGCTGAAGTTTTGCCATACTAAATGAAGACACTAAATTGATGGGGCAGGAAATACAAGAAGTGGCTGGACACATCTGCTGATGCTCCATGCCAGGGACATGGGTACTCCATCTCAGTCAGCACAGGCAGTTCTTTACAATGCAAACAATTGCAGACTGTGTGCATCCTATCCAGAGCTCCCTCCGTTGTTTAAAACAAATTTAGTATCCAGTTCTCTGAGGCTGTTGGATCTCTGCCATGTTTCATAACAGATGTTTTGGTTTAAAACTAACACGTTAAACAAGCAGACGGAAAACACTGACAGTGTGTTGATTGCTATAACTGCATCAATAGCAAATGCCCTCATGATTCTACTGCGTGCTTCTTGGTTGCTCTTGTACATAAGGGTTAGAACCCACTAAACTGTGTTTATTTGAGTTCCCCATCAGATGAGCACAGATTTAGGACTTTTCCCCCCAGCTGCTACATTCTGTTTTTAGATAAAGTATGTTAACAACACTTGGAGTTTCCAATCTCTTAGAGTTAAGAGTGCACTCAGGACTCTCACGATACCATGGCTATGTTGCACAATACAACTCCAGGTATTATATAACAAATTCAAGTACAAAGGCCTGACTTGTTTTTACAGTAGGGTCATAAATTAAATTCAAGGTCTCTCTTAAGTAGCTCAAAACCTCCATTTCAGTGTAGAATGGACATGGTTTGTTTCATGGGTGTGATCCTTCATATACCTTACATTTTTATGTAATAGCTTGATTATGCTTACTGTGCAGTCATGATTGGAAATATGCCAGTCGCTATTGATTAGTCACCTTATTGGAAAGAGCAAACAAATGAAAAGTATGTTCTCCAAAGTGATAAACTAGAAGAATTAATTAGAAAACAGATGCCTGTAGTAGAAGACACCATATTTCTGCCCATAAGTCTATGCCCGAAATGTATGTAGCTGACTTTTAATGTGACTGATATCCTTGTTATTTGTGAAGAATTAACAACACTAAAGATTTTGCCCCCTTTCTGCTTCTGAAGCATGCACAGCAGCAGCTCTCCTAGAAAAGTAAATGAACTTGAAGTCCTTTGGGAATGAGAGCTAGAAAAATACTTACAGTATGATCTTCCTTAATTTCCTTGGGATTTCTGTTGGCCTTTATCCTGTGGCACAAACTGTGGAAGGCAATAAGGCATTTTAAAATCCCAGTGTATTTAGGAATCTGTGGTAGAGAACAGCAGTAAAATTCCCTGTACTGAGTTACTTGCTGCTTAAAGAAGTATGGGCAACAAGTGGGCATGCCTATTTGCTCATGAGTTATAGTTTAAAAAGAGTTTTTTCCCAGGCAATTGAGATCTCATCGGATGTTCCTTCTAATATATCTTCTAATTTTGTGTCTTTGCTGGTGTAGACTCCATTGGCCTGCACCGTGTGGAGAACATAAGCCACACAGAGCCTGCTGTTAGCCTGCATTTGTACAGCCCACCCTTCAACAGCTGTAACACCTTTGATCAGAGGACTGGGCACAAGCACAAAGTCACGATGACCTTCTACAGCCAGTTTGGAGAAAGGACTGTCTGTGTAAGTACGAGATGAGGTGCTCCTCGCTCAGGGCTCTGAGCCCTGTGGGGAGGGGGGCAAGGGGCTGCCCTGCTGCCTGCCCAGCCTGCACAGGCTGCAGTGACTGTGCCCTGGGGCAGACAGGGGGGTCAGCACCTCTGCCCTTCCTGGGACCAGATAAACCTGGTTCCAAGTAGGGTTTTATTGGTCAAATTTCACTTCCTTTGTGTGGAGTTTCCCCTTTTGTAGCCTACCTCTCCTTCCCAGCAGAGAGGATTAATCAGACATCTGCTGCTAGTTAAGCATCTTCAGGCAGCAAATGACAGTAAATACAACCAAGTCAATGGAAAGTGTGAAGTAGCTACACTGCTTTGGCCAGCATTAATCAGGTATAACATTTCCTGCCTAAACTGTTCTGCCGAAAAGGACCACATTTCAGGAGGTTTTAAATCTTGTACCTCATTGCAAATACTTCTTTAATAATATATTCAATTATTCAGAATCACAATATTCACAGAGTAAGACTTGCTCTTGAGGGTAAGGGTAGGCCGGTTGGCTGTTGTCTCCATTCTTGGGCAGCAACATGAGATTTTATTTGGATAGGAAAGAAATCTTATGACCATTTTTGAGCAAGCAAGCTAGGACATGTGAGAGAAGGGTAATGGGGTTTCAGCACTATTCCATGCATTGGGAAAAATAACTATTTACCTGTGGAGAAAAGACTGATTCTGTATGTTCAGCCACAGATGTTCAAACACTGTTTAGTTCTGTTTGATACTGAACACTTTCATCTTCCTTGAAGCCAGAAATTCAGTGCTCAAGGGTTTCCTAGAGTGAGTCCTTAGTCAGATCCATTTAGAGTTTTATGTAGTTGAAAAGTACCACATAAATTATTTCTCTGAAGTCTGTCACATTTCCAAACAGTTGAAACACAAATTTTGACCTTCCCAAGTTTGAAAAGTCCTTGAGAAATAAATTTGAATTTATAGTTAATATTTTAACATGGGTAATTAACATGGAAGAATTCTGAACAAAACTTATGCAAGGATTCAGTGTTTGTTTGCTTTCTTTTTATTTTAATTTGAATTTATTGAATATTAAGTACATAATATAGTAAGTAGGACTAGATATTTTGGCTAGGAGTGTTTTCCCGCTCTGATCTGTAACCATCTGGCAGAGTTTTTACCATTTGTGGGAAAGTGGATCTGGCTTACAGGAAGGAGCAAAATCTTAATCATTGGGTCTCTTTCATGGATTCCTGTAAATGGAATTCCATTAAAGAAGAAGGTGGTAGCAAGTCTGGACCATTCAGCTGCCTAAAATGACTTCATGCTACAAAAACCTTCTGGTCTCAGTGACTTGGTTTCTGGAGAACAGACTGGAAAAGCAAAATTTCTTCAGCTTACCAGATCACATAGGGACATAGGACATAGGGAGGCAGAGATTGTAAATACCAAGAGAGCAATGTAAAGTATATTTGTGTATCATTTATGAGTGAGAAGATTGGCCTAACAAAAGCCACTTCATCTTTTCTTAATTATATTTACAGGTAAAACACACATGTAAATCCCTTGTGATTTCTGGCCTCTGACCATGATGAAGTCTTGATTAACTAACTCTCCTGGAAAAGTTATATAGGTTTAATAATACAAATGTGTATTTTTATTAAATGTGTAAAAATGTGTACAAGTAAGTACCTGTGTCAAAGGACTTGCCCATGGGAGTAGCTGCGTGGTTCAGGTACAAACCATGAGAATACTGATAGGAAACTTCACTGACAGAAAACTGATTTTGTCTTGGATGTCACAGCACACCAGTTCCTTCTGCCAGGAATTTTGCAGGGGGAGACAGTATCTCTTTGCAGTCTGACTTCCAAGCTGGACATTCGAGCAGTTTCTGTCAAAATGAAGTAGAGCAGGCTGTCAGAGAGAGAAGACAGCCTGAAGGAGGAAGCACTCCTCAGCAGTACCTTCTGCCATGGGCTTTCCCATGGTCACCCAGGGCCAATAGACAGGGTGACTGTCAGACACATAGTGCCTTCTACAAAACTCTGGCAAGGAGCACTGAAAATGTGCACTCCAAGTATTTTAAGGTGTTGGGCTACTCTGAGAACAAAGGTCCACAGAGAGACCACGAAACAGGCATTGACAGTCTCTTTCCTTAAAGCAACAACCTCTCCTCTGTCCTTTCAGGCCACAGGAGTGCCGCAGGAGAACAACTGAGAAGCATCAGCATTCATTTGCGTAAGACCTGCTGAATGTTTAACCAGGGACAGAAGGCTTGCATGGCTAAGGCTGGCAGACAGTCTCTTTCAATTCCTTGAACGTCGGAGCGCGCTAGGGCAGCCTCCAGACCGCACGCAGTTTCCTCGAGCAAATGCCAATTATGGGACACTGAGCTAACTAGTGCCATAGCCTGCTTCAGAGGTTTAGATGCATTTCCTTGGGCTCCCGTTAGAATTCAGTAGTTTGGTTTCTAATTCTAGCGCCTTTTAAACTCCACTTTGGATATCACACTGAGAATATCAGAAATAGGGTTTTCAAACGTCATCTGATTCTTCTCGGTAAACCTATGGGGATGTTTGTTCTCAATGTAATTAGTAACTATGTAAACTTCTAAGCTTCCAGTCATTTGTACCTATGGGTAGTACAGTAGATACAACTAACAGCAGCACCTTTTTTTTTAATTAAATCTTTTAGGTTTTAATGTTTTAGGCCATCTTGATAGTTTTGTGCATTTTTTACTTTTTTTTTTTTTTTTTTTTTTTTTTTTTTTACATTTAATTTGTCAGATCCTGTTTTAAATAGGAAAGGAGAAATGCTTCATGCATTATGATTTTCAAAACTGATTGCACAAAGATTTGACTTTTAAGAAGACTAATCATACTTAATTCAGCTAATGTCCAGGTCCAAAGTATTCTGTGTAGCTAATGAAGAAGAAAACTGAAATAAAACTGGATTTCTGCACAAGTTTCAGAGTTCTCAGCTTTTTTTTAAAATGGTAACTGAAATACTCATCACATTTTACCAAAATCCACATTCCCCATGAATATCTAAATCTTTTCCAAGTAACACACTGTTAGAAAAGACTTTTAAAAGCTGGCAGTATGTCAAGCATGCAAAGAATCCCGACTCAAATTAAATTAGGGGGGAGTTCTGTCACTCAGTGCACCGATGCTTAGTTTTATCCTCCAGATTTAGTCGCAGGGAAAGAACCTTCTGGAAAGGAGTTAACTGTAATTAAACACATAAAAAATCAGCAAAGCTGCCTGCATGGAGGCTACCCCATTCATTTAATGCAGTTAATAACGTATTCTCAAGTAGGGAATGTGCAACAATTCTCCTAGTCTGGTAGGTGTTGGCTGGTTAGTCAGACACATATTTCCCTCTGTATTGACAAGCCCAGAAAATATTTAATGTATGAGGCCTCATTTCTAGACAGGCAGTGTCAAATTTTCAGAAAACATTTGGGCAGTGTAACTGTTTTTGAATGAACCTATGCATTGTTGTGAAAGTGTGACAGCATGAGGGATGAGCTGAGGCTGGCAATCTGGCTGTCCTGCTCATGCAGGGTCACCTCCAGCAGTTTGCTCAGGACTACATCCAGTTCGATTTTGAGTATCTACAAGGACTGAGGCACTACAGCCTCTCTGGGCTTTTGGTGTTTTATCACTCTCACAGTAAAAATGGCTTATTTTTAGACAAAATGTCTTGCATTTCAGTTTGCACTCAGTGTCTCTTGTTCTCCTCATCCTTCCTGCAGAAAAGTAGCAGTTTCACTTAACTAACTTCAATTACAGCTTATTCATTAGGCTTTTGCTTAGTAGGTAGAATTGAAGAACAAACTGTATAGCTTGTAGACCACATGTTCAGTCAGGCCAGAGGAAATGGAAGATCAGAGGGACAGCCAAGAAGACACAGTAAATATGAGAGCAGCTAGCTGTTCTAGGATGCATACCCACATCCAGCTAGTCACTCGTATGCCTAGCAAGTGGGACAGAGGAAATACAGGCAAAAGTGATCAATCTACACGAGTTGTCCCAAGTACCTTTTAGCCATGGTAAGCATGATATTGTACATTACATAAGACAGTACAGGAATTTAGGTGTTTCAGAAGAAGGTATTCATGTCCTCTATACCTCAACATATGGGAGGTAGCCTGCCCAACATAAAGGGTACAAATACAGGAAACCTCAAGAGAAATGTTTAACTGGGTCCAGAGTCCTTAGGACACACATCACAGCCACCACCTTTGGTACTTTCTAAGGATTAGCTACATATCAGGTGCTCTGAACAGCACAAGCATAAAGCTACTACCTACTAAAAGCCATATTCAATCAACAAATACCAAGTAATATAATGAGCAGTATAATCACCTTTTCACTTGCACAAATATACTCATATAACTTGCGCTGGATTAAAACACATTAACTAGTAATAGCAAAACAGTATTTGCACACTGTTATGGCCGAACAGCCAAGGTACTAAATCTCCTATCATATGAATGTCCCTTGCTTTGGAATGGAGTTAACTGGCCACCTGAAGAGGCAGCAATATGCTGTAGGCTGACAATCTGATTTCATTGGGCAATGAGCAGTGTTTAGCAGTTTTATATGCTTTTACCTGAAAGGTGCCATTGAACAGTGTCACTGTAAATTGAAGAGGGTTTAACATTTACCAGGGTTACCATTAAGATCCTTACATGGTGAGGGATACTGCCTCAAATCATCCAGGCTGGTAACAGCAGGAGGAACTCAGCCTAAATATGATTTCATGCATTAACCAAGACTTTAGTGAAGCAGCTGCAACAGAATGACATAGGGAGGGAAAACAATGCCAGGAGAGGAGTGAAGTGCAATATTTACACAAATTCTGCAAATTCTAAGGGTGTGGTGTTTTTGGTTTGGAGTGTTGTTATTATTAAAAATTTAGCAAAAGACAAACTGTTTATCAAAGACATGTTTGAGATGGGAAGGCTCTGTAGCAAAGAGTCACTGGGAAAGCATATGCCATATTCAAGGGAAAAGATGACAATGGGGGCTCTCCAGGAGTGGAAAGGCCATCTCAATTTATTTGGCTATGGCTGACAAGGGCTAGATACACTGAAATTATACACATGTTTGAGGGGTGTTCACTTATGTATAACCAGCAAGTGAGCAGCTCTTTTGCTTCATATGCTGAGGTCTGGGACCTCTAAAGCCTCTAGCAGAGGCTCTCTCAAAGAGGTCCCTTACTGCCTAAAAAGTTTATTAACATTCTTGGGCATAATTGAGCCTAGAGTTACTTTGTGTTTAACCCACTACAAAATCTTGACATACAAAAATCAGTTAAATTTGTTATTTAAGCCTTGAGTCTCTTGATATTTGAATGTTGTCCATCATTGTCCATTGTTGATGTGTAGAGGAACACAGAACCAAAATCCACCCTACATATATAACCCTTCTTTCATTACAGTTTTTTTTCCCTTTAAATTACGATGATACAAGACGTGCTATTCATTAGCTAGTCCCTGTAGTTATTTTTTCACACTCCTGTCATGACTGAGAGAAAGCTGTGTTGCAAGAATATAGCCTTCCCAAGGGTAAGAGAGGTGACCTGCCTACACTGACTGTTTGCAGAGACAAACAGAACAAACCAAGCAGAAGCCCAGTGCTTTTCAACCATAGCATACACTCTGTTCTTGCCAGTTTAGCTCATGAAAGATTTCACTGTCCTTGAATGTCAGAGTCTTATGTTCTGTGAATGGAGAGTAATTCCATTCACTGTGTCTGATAAAGGAAGTAAAACCACCATGGATCAACTTCAGGTCTTCAAGACTAGTTCTGACACTTGTGGCTGCTATGAAGCTTTATTCAGTAATTTTATCTCAAATCTTTGAACCCTGTGATGCTTAAGACTGCCGCATATTTCTTCAGGGAAAAATGACCCCCAAAATCGGGATAAACAAACACTTCTGACCTAATTGATCTTTGGTGCATGCCACACAAAAAACATTTGAGGGGTTTTTCAACAAGTAATGAAAACATCTTATGCCTTTTCCAGATTCGTCTCGCCTTTGCTTTTACTCTCTAATTCACTAGAAACCTTTGGTACAGACAGATAAGTACATTAGTTTCTCTTAAAACTTAAATTCTTGACATTTAAGATGTACTTCCTTCCTCTCTCATTGCAGTTTGAGGGGTTAAAATGAACTCTATTTGCACTTCGCTTCCCAGTAGGAAAAAAATCTATCCACAAAGATAAGGTGTATATACTGTTCACTAACTTGTGCTTTGGTTCATTTTTCATGCCTATTCTATTCTTTCAGGCCCCTGTGTTTTCTCACAGGTTTAGTTTAGCTGTTTGGTTGACCTGTGGTGATGAAGAATATTTTAAAACATGATGGATACATGTGAATTAATGCATGTCTTAGGAGATGAAACATCATTAACCTACTTCTTTAAGTCACAGTGATTAGAGAAACAGCATAACAGGATTGTATGGCACACGCTACCCTGATCTAGCCAGTTTCCCTGAGATCCATGAATCACATGACTCACAAAGCTCACCATGAGAAAAATATATTGCCTGACAGGCAAGCAAAATTTCTGCTGCAAAAGACAGCTACATCTTATTCTCTGCTCCTAGTCAGTATCCAGAATCAGATCCCCAAGATCTCTTGGTTTTCCTTTTTGTTTGTTTTTGTTTCCATTTTTGGTTTTTTGTTTCCATGTTTTGTTTTTTGTTTCCATGTTTGTTGTATAAAATCACATTGTTAATGCAAAGCATTTGATTTTCATTGTAAATCACTGTCTTGGGAAGCTCTGAGAGCCACAGTCAGAAAGAAACGTCCTCTTCTCCCCCTAGCTGAAAGCGATGCCCCAGCAAAACATCTCCTGTTAACTATGAGAACTCTGATCAAATAAGGTTGCTGAAGAATGCTTCTTCCCTTGTTTCAATCTGCAGGCAGGCATACAGCCTTTCCATTAAGAGAATTACTAAACTGCTGTGTGAGTGCTTGGAACCAGGTGCAGAGACCTCCCTGATCACTCACTCAGTGGATGGCCCTGGAAGTGCATGTCCCAGACATAAGGACAGGCATTTCTGAGGGGCAGAAATAGTTCTGGACATTAAAGAACTACTCTGTAAATGCTGAGGGTCTGTTGCTACTTGCACAGACCAAGTTCATTTGAGGCCTGGCTACATATGCTTATAGAGCACATGGTTTGAACTTTACACTGGAATATTGGGAAAACCTACTGGAGGCACCCAGACCTGTGGCACGTGTTTATTCCTCTGTCATTGCTAGGGCTCTGAATGAGCCTGAGATTGCTTGTATAGGAATATTTACCAAGCATATTCACAGGGAGAAAACAAGCACTTGAAAAAGTTTTGTTCATAGGAAATGTGCAAAATAGTACTGTTTAAACTCAGACACTGGAGGAAACCATATCATCTTCTTGGGCTAGATCTTTATCTAGGCTGGAATAGCTGTGCTGTTGTCAACCAGATTGAAATGTTTTACACTGATTGAAACAGCCATTACTAGGATTGAGTACTTGATTCTGCTTACCTGTACTACCTGAATTTCCAACTGTGTCCCTCCTGAACATGGTTACTTATGAGTGAAGAGGTGCTGCTTGAGAAAAGCTTTAACAGCCAGTTTCATGTCCACCAGGAGTATTCAGAATCAGAGTTTTCAGACAGCAGGCAGCTATGAGAGGAAAAGCTTCTTCCTACATCATTGCATCAGTGAAAACAAATAGCACCCGTCTCTGCTTTTGGACTTCACTTTGTTACTGCATTGCAATGTAGACAAAGATTAAGAAGGTAATTTAATTTGTTTTACCTATTTTGGGGTTCTGATATCTTGCAGAAATGAAAACCTTGTGTTAAGGTTTATAATCTGAATTCTGGCCCCTGCTCTGTTGGCACAAAGCACTTAAAAAAACAGCTTAAATAATTTTAAGACTTCCAAACTTGGAATTTCTGCTAACATGCTGTTTAGGGCATTTTTTAAAAACACTGCAATATTCCAATTGTAAAATTTCTTAAATCAGATAGGAAAACAACCTCAAGGTTCTCAATGAATTTAAATTGCATAAAGTACAAAAGTGTAAATTATTGTTGCTTTTTCATATGTAATGTGATATCTCTTGCTCCATTCCTGACTCATGGAAGCATGTAATAGGCATTAGAGTGTGAATTAGAGAGAATTAGATTTTTGTACACAAAATGAGTTAGATTTTCCCTAAGTAACCTCTATTGCCTCAATTGCTTCAGCATTTGAGCTCCTGAAAGTTTTTATTCCTACAGCATCAAGTCTGTAGCAGGTGAGTAATATGAAGTTCTTTAATTAGGAGGGAATTGAGCACAGAAAAATTGGTGGCCCTCTGTCAGACAGGGCAGACAGCTCTACAAAAATGTTGCAAATCCCGTGCTAATTTTCAATTAGTTTAGCTAATCTTTATTCCTGTTGCTGCCTAAAAAAATACAATCTTCCACAGAGAGCTAAAATATAAGGACTTGCTTTTGCAGAGCAATTATGGCCTCCATGAAGAGAGGCTAAGGAAGTTAGATCTTTTCAGCCTGGAGAAGAGAAGATTGTGTGCAGACCTCAAAGCAGCCCTCCAGTATCCCAAGGGGACAGCCAGGGAAGGTGAAGAGAGACTCTTCATCAGGAGCTGTGGTGGCAGGACAATGGCTCCAAACTGAAAGGGAATAGCTTTGGATTAGGTATTAGGAAGAAATTCTTCACTGCAAGGGTGGTAAGGCTCTGGCACAGGCTGCCCAGGGGAGCTGCAGATGTCCCAGCTCTGTCAGTGTTCAAGGCCAGCTTGGACAGGGATTTGATAAATCTGGTTTAGTGGAGGTGCCCCTGCCCATGACAGGGGGGTTAGAATGAGATGACCTTTAAGGTGCCTACCAACCCAGGCCATCCTATGATTCTATGATGTATCATTCAGTTACCCTGTCCTTCTACTGAAAGACTAAATTTGGAAATAAGACCTAGAAATATCAAATGCACCTTTACAGAGAAAAGTCCACTTCAAAAAGAAATAATTTTAGATATTTTGTAGTAGGTTTTGATTCTGAAGTCATGACTTTAACATTCAACAAAAGCAACTTCTATAATAAAAAATACCCAAACACTTTTAGTCCTTTCCACAGAGCTGAAAATTATACAAAACAAATGGCAAATTCTTTCCATAGACTCATACTAAAATAAAGGTGGGGTTTTGGAAACCAGCTAGTTCTAAATAAAACAAAACCAAATATTGACTAGCCTTTGGAATTCCCTTCATTCCAACTGCAGAACAGCTAGTTAGGAGGATCTCAAACAGATGAGTGAGACACAGAGTCACTGAACATGACTTACCTTAATCATAATAGATTTCTCTATCTGTAAGGGATATCTCACTGTCATCTGAAAATAGTGAAGCAACTGCAAGTAACTGCATTTTCACACTGCCACTAGCTTGTATTTACAACCCCTGTTGAAATCCAGCTATAGGACAACCCAGAGAGATTCCAAAGCTCAGGCTTTGCCATGGACTGCAGCTTCACTGGGATTAGCTGTGTGGAGACACTCATACAGTTCAGTGAGGAGCAATCAGCACCAAGTGGTTTGAAATGGACAGGTCAGGCTGTTGCTACCTTCAGCTATCCATTTGGACATGCATGTTTCAAAGGCTGGAGCCTATTTGTAGGTTGAAGATGTTTCTGTACCACCACAGTCTGCAGCTTTGCATAAGAAGGTCCACTGAAATTAACACCAGATTTAATACCTGCAGAGAAATAAATCACCAGAGCTCATGAAGAGCTATGCATAATTTCAGCTGTTCTTGGTGCAAGGTGGAAAGTGCACCAGTAAAGTCATGCTGAAAAAACAGTGAGGCAGCAACCCATTAAACTGAAAATCTTCTCCTTCCTGTTTAGGATGGAAAGAAAGAAAACTTTGGTGTTGTACCATGTATACTCATCAACATAAGACTTTGGAACTACTAGTGGTTGCTTCAGCCCTCTACACAGATATCTTGACTTTGTTGTTAAACAAATACAGTGGCCTGAAAGCAGCTTCATGACAGTAATGCAAAGCAACAGCACATTGAGTTAGCACACAAGTATTCCTACATCCTATGCCACAGTCTGGGCTCATGGAAATTATCCCATGCTTAAATAAAGAGAATTTGAATGGCCCTGGATGATTGACCATGCAGAAAAGAAGGAAAGATGATGACCTTGGATCACGCAGTTTAACTGGCAGTAATTATGAGGTCCTAAGATCAGAGTTGCCTACACAAATCAGATCTCAAAAGACTATTTTATAGAAGTCTTCAATCAATTCACAGTCTTTGCTTCCTGATAAGCATATAAGATCTCCACATGCAAGATTCCCTTAAGGACTCTGCTGAGACAGTACCCTTAGAAGACATCTGGAATTATTGATTGGTGAGAGGGCAATGACTTAGCAGTTAAAAGCCATGCTGATTTTTCAATGTTATAACTACTGATGTTATTGTGATGCAAATAGCTTATTCCAAACATTAGGAGTGCTGAGAAGAGATTTATATTTGTTTAGTAAGTATGTGAAATTCCTATTAGAGGCCAAAGTACATGGCCTTGCCTGCTAGGGTAGGGACACCATGGATTATAGGAGCCAGTATTGCCATCTCATTTGAATGAATCATGGGTATATCTTAACTAATTCTCTTTTCCTGATTGATAGAGATCTGTTGCATGACACCCACTGGAGCATAGTTCTGGGGTACACTTTGGGCTGACCCAATGCTTTTGGGTTGCTGCAGCTTTGCTGGCATTTCTCCTAGAGAGCAGAGACTGTACTAGCTACCTGTGCATTGGCACAGGATCTCACCAGCCAAGTGACTTCTCAGGTAACTTCTCATGTTACCACTGGCTCTTCCAGATATGCCAGTAGTTTCCATGGACTCATCCTCTGGCACCACATTTCCAGATGAGGCATAAGGAAGGCAATTGACTTATAGATAATCATAATGATGGGGTGGTGGTGGTGTCTTTGTGATAGGGGACATCTTGTAACTCATTTTTATAATTCATAAATTAATAAGAATAAGGCTCCAGAGACCCATAAAATAAAAAAACAAAACCAAAAAAACCTCCATTAATTTGTACCACATGGGTCACTAAATCAAAAATTAAGAAAGAAGGACAAGTTTCAGGCAGATACAGTGTCTTCCTGCATTAAGATAATGAACACATAGGATTAAGTCTCAGAAGAAATGTATGTCTAAGATGGCAACCCACTGGTATACAGGAAATTTCTTGATAGAGGTGTGATTCTTTTATAAAAAGGCAATATCACCCTGAAGAAAAGAAAATAAAATGGGATTGACAGGAAATTTGCAAAGTAAAACAATGTCAAAGTTCAGAAAAGCTTTTCATAGAAGTGTTTCTATATTAAACTTTGAGTTTAGCTACTGATCCCCACAGAAATAGAACTGGATGCAATGGTCTTCATCTCTCTCAATCCTAGTGATGCAATGGTGAATTTTTGATGTTGTGCATTTGGAAAGGGCAGCAGCAATTCAGCAATGTTCTTTATATCTCTTAGATCCCCTTCAGGAGACAGCTGTGATTTTAAAATTCCTATGAACTCTCCCGAGTCAGACAGGAGACCAACTGTTCTTCCAAGAGGTGCCTAACACCAGAAGTGTGTGGGCTATCTGGGATCTAAGACTGTGATGGTTTTTGTTATGTCCTGGCTCCAAACCACTTGTTTTCTTTAGTTTCCAATTACTTTTCATTGCAGGGCACAATGTTAGTTCATCTCACAGGAATTTGTTTACTGTTTTCCACTATTTCAAGCCCGTTTCCTTATTAGTTTTCAACTTGGATATTACCTTTTTCCACATAGACACATTTTTTCCCCCTACAGCTCTGATTAGATACTAGTTTTTTCCAATTTTTGCTTTACTCCCATAAGTACCATTACTCCTGATTGAAGAACACAGTTGGCCTGCAACTGTATTTTTATTATGTTTGAAGGTCCTCTCTAGTTAAGGGGGTGTCTTCTTTGCTGTGTCTTTTGCTACTGGATGCAGACCAATAATAACTCAGTGGAGCAAAAGCAGGGAAAATAAGCCAAGCATTTTGAAGTGCACTCTTGATGTGGTGGTTTGTAACTTACTATTCATTATCATGTCTGCAGGCCAGTCGTGCTGTCAATTTAAAATCTGATTTTATTCCCCTCCTTCCCCCTGCCTTTCACCCCCTTGCCATTTTGTTTTTGCTCCTTTTTCTTCCTGACTTTCTAAGCTATTTTTTTCCCCTCTCAGCTTCCACCACAACCTTCTGCCTTAATGATATTTTCTAAGCATCATAGGCTGTCGCCAGGAGAGGGAATTTGATTTTATGGTGAAGCTCTAACAAGGCAAGAATGGGATGTTTAAATGGATTGGCAAAGCAACACATTCAGTGTGGAAGATATATAAGCTTTTCACCTGCTCTTTTACCAATCTGTCTCCAAATATCTTCGAATCACATCTTTTTACAGGGATTAAGTCTGCCAAACAAACGTATCAGATTGACAGGGCTGTTTTGCCTCTTTCTCCTAGTCAGTGGTGATTATACCAAGGCTAACATAGTGGCATAATGCAGGATTCTGTTTCCTTAGTAACCTTATATTTGTTAGCATTAAGTCAAATTCCTTCCTTTTAGGCCAAATGCGTGGGATATTGAGGTTACAGTTAGGGCACTGAAGGGGGAGAATATTGAGGTAAAAAATAAATTGTCATTTCAGAGTGAAAAGTCACCACCATATGCAATATCTTCTCTTGGGAGTCCTTTTAGTTCTTAAGATTAAAGTGTCAAAGGTCTTACATTGCCAAGGGAAGCAAGAAGAAGGAATTCAAGAGCCAGATCTGCCGTCTGTGCAAACAAAATGCTCAGCACCTTCTGGGGGAGCCCTGACAGACATGCTGTGCCATGTTGGTGGTGTATCATCACACTGCTGTGAGAATGATGAAATAGAGAAGCACAACCAGGCCCTGCAATGCCAGAAGACCTCAAAGTTAAGTGTAACATAAATCCTAGCAGCTAACAGGAAAAGCCCTGCTGGAATATTGCACAGTTGTAGCTGGAAGACATTACATTGCAATTAGAATTGGCTCTTACTCTAAGACTGGTTTGTTTAAGAGAGAGTGCTTCTCTCCTCTAGTAGTAAAATATTTTAAATCATAAGACAGTTTAAAATAGACAATGTATACATAGTGACACTGTAATACATGATCTCCACACCCACCTGGGAAGGCAGAAATTTAAAAACTGTGTCATAACATGCACACACTTCAGATTTATTTAACATTTTCCCTGGCTCTACTAATTTTCTACTTTTAAAATATTATTTACTTTCTAAATATATAAACAGCTAAACTGAATATATACCAAAAAACAAATTGGGATGGCTCTGAGTGGTATGTTTTCCTGTTCTAAGAATATAAATCATATAGTGAATTCCAAAAGGATGATCAAGATTGCTTTGCCAAAAAAGAGGCTTTTTTACTCTAAAAATAATTACAGTGAGAGATGTGCTGTTAAGGACAGCTAGTTATATGCAACAACTGTATCTATGTGGAGATAAACCAACCAACTCTCAAGAACTGTATGTGAATCTGTGGGTACAAACTGCATGTGTGATATGGGAATTACTATTTTAAAAATTAAATTAATTCATGCCTAACTGCCTTCAAAAGATGCATACAGCTGTGACCAGACCTTCAGTAGGTGTCTTGCATTGCTTCTGCTGGAACAGAGTTAGGAGTGCCCTGGACCTCATAACCTGCATTGCTAAGAGCAGAGTGCCTGGGGGTTTAACTCATGCTGTCTGTCAGACCCTGCACCTCATACAGTCATATTGCTGAGGGACAGCCAAGACAGAGCAGGGAATGGAAACTGTGGAAAGAAAAGGCTCATTGTAGTCTCATGTCATGGTGGGTGCACAGGAAGTAGATGGTGCAAAACTAATTCAAGCCAGTAGCACCTCTAAAGGGAAAATACTCCTCCCCTTAGTGGAAAAAGGGCTGGAAAACTGGTTTTGTCCTTTTTTCTTGGATTCAACTGCAAATGTCCAGTTCTGAGTGGCATTTATCAGATTTCTTGCTGCTCTTTAAACTTAGATTCTGTAGTTGAGGTGACATGTTTGACTTAAGTCCATCCACAAGTTTCTTCTCCTCCTGCAGCTTTAATGTCTGGTTTCTTAGCACATCTCTTATTCCTTCAGATGTACTCTATTTTGCACAGAACATTTGAAGCCATGCTTTGGTGAGTGTCTCGGGTTTCATATTTTGTACTTCAAGGTATTTATTTGGTCTATACTTACTTTGATTTTCTTGGACTGCCATTAATTTAAAGTTCTCTATCTTTCCTTAAGCATGAAATGTATTAGTCAGTGATGTGATAGCTTGAATTCTAGTTTATTACACTAAGGTGGAGCTGGCAAAATCACATTATTATATTGACCTGAGCTGAAGTTGGGGCTCAGTTTTGACCTTTGACATAGACAGAGTTCCTGCTGATTAAAATGAAAATTAGGCATATGCTGCCAAGGCTCAGCAATTGGCCTTTGATCAGAATGTGTATTAGGTTTTGCTTTTCTCTGGAAATAGAGGCTGTGTCAAAAACATTGCCTATTTGAAACTTGTTTACTTTTCTTGTCTAAAGCAAGTTTGTTCCATCGTCTGACCCCACTGAAAGTCACAGAGCTAGCTTCTAACTTTGCCAGCTGTAGCTCTCCCAGATTGCCAGTACTTTTGCATCAATGATGAGGACAGGTCACATCACCTTGTTGACACAAAGATATGTCTTTGCAATGCAGCCCAGGGATGACACAGGTGACACTGTGTCTGTCTGTTTCACAAACAGAAGTATTACATCAGTTCTTATTGGAAATTCCCCCCAGCCAGGCACCCAGTTGAAAACAGTGGTTTAGCTGTTTAAATGGTACTTAGATCTGTTTATACAGGAACTGCTAAACTAATTTAACAACAACATACTTAAAATTGCCACTTTGCACAATGGAACCAAAAAGCTGAAAACAGCTAAAAGTAATGTTAGTTTGAATGGCCTAAACAGAGGTGTCCAGATTTTTTTAGCATTTATTTCAGTGTCATTACAACAGAGTGCACAGAAAGTTGAAGGTGAGACAGGGTTTTCTCATTCTGGTTCCAGTCAAAGGCACAGCAAGAAATCTCCTGTACTGAGAGCACACATTGTCTGAAGAAAAAACCAGAAAAAGTTGTAAGGGAAAAGAATTACTACATAGTCATTGAGATAAAAATCCCAGGCAAAGGAAGAAGAATGATTTGCTCAAAGTTACCAGAGGTTGTGGTGTTCTGAGGACCTCCACCCTCCGCTCCTGGAAAAAGCACCAGAGCATTTTTCCACTCAAGTTTTGCTCCTTGAAGTAACATTTAATAGTGTGCATGGCAGGGTATAGATACACATAAAAACAAATCAAAGTAGTTCAGATCAGCTGTGGTTTATGCCTACCCATTGTTTGCCTATGTGTCCCATAATGCAGGTGAAAATAGCTGTCCAGAAGAGTAATCTAGATCGACATTTTAAGTCACTCTAGAAGCAGAACTGGGACAGACATGAGGAAGAAGGGAATCACATTTACTGGCAAAAAGAGACTATGAGGGTTTGGATGAAGTTCTGAGACATCCTTACTCCCCTGACCACAGTTACTGCTGGGCTGAAACCACCACAGAATAGGCCTATATAAAATACTTAAAAGCTTGTGGCACAGTCCACGTTGTACTGATGTATTTCTGGAGATATTTTGTGCAATTTATTATGAATTTTTAAGGCTCTTTAACTGAATTTAGTGATGTGCTTCTGATGCTAGAATAGTTCTTCCCTGTAGCAACCTCAAAGTCAAGTTTTTAATCATCTGAATTCCAAAAAACTATGGAGAAAATTAAATTTCAAATAATGTTGGTGGTTATATGTAAACATTTAGATATGTATGAACAAGACTTAGGTGCATGTAATGTAGAAAGCAAGGATTGTAAGGCATTATCATTTAAGAGGTAGGGCTCAAAGAGGCCTCCTTTTATATGAGGGGAAATATTCTTTCTGAATTTTTAAGTTTATAGGATTGATTTATTTTTTTGGTCTTGGCATACTACTTGTGTGGCCCCTACCAAAGTCATGGGTGCAGACCTTCAGGCAGAGTTCTCATTGTCATTTGGCAGGATCATTTCCCTGATTTTCCTCTGAAAGCATTTTAAATAGTTCTCTTTTATAAGATTAGTTGGTTTAAGTTTTCTTTAAAATAGTTTAAAATTGGAAGATGAAATTGCAGTCTAAGTCTTCTACTTGAAGTCCTCTTCTTCTCCCACTGGCTCCCAAAATCTTGAGCATAAGTCTGAAAATGGTAAATGGTTCTCTTTGTTTTAAGAACTGAAACAATTATTGGAGAAATGGAAGCTTTAAGGTGATGATAAAAGCCTGTGTAACATTACAAAATAGCAGTTACTACTGCAAGCTTCATAGTTAGGTTGTGAAGAGATCAATTGGCATTTCTTTCGAGAGGCTGATGACACCAGCAGCTTCACTAAAGAAATGTGAAGAAACACCTCCTTAATTCAGACAGATTCTGGGAACAGAATGATGTAAGGCTTTCTTGCCAGACTGTCAGAGTCATATTCTCTCTTATGGTTTAAAAGTTTAAAAGAACGTGAAGGGCAAGAAGATCTGTTCTGTATCAAGTAATGGAGGAGCACATGAACAGGGTAAAATTCTTCAGAATAAGGTGGACCTCCTTCAGAATTTACATACTGAGGAATGTGACAAAACTATTGGGCACCCAGAGAACAAAATGTCACACAAGTTTTTGTTAAAATGCTGGATTGGACATGTATATTTATGAGTAGCTTATTATTCTCTTTTGCTGCTTCCCTCATCTTTTTACTATCTTTTTCTCTTGTGTAAAACAATCGTCTTGATATTTCTATGGTTTCAATTATTTCACATTTATTTGCCATGTCAGAATATCTGGAAACATTAAATTAGATGAATGGTCTCATACAAGAGAGACAATTCAAATGCTAATGTAGCCAAAGACCTTTTATTCCTGGTATATTATTATACAGTGAATATTAGGGCTGACTCTGCCTCACTTGCTATATGTGCATTCAAAAAGTAAACCTCTGAAACAAAAATATTTCTAAGTATTTTGGCCCATGTAAATGCCAAGTTGTTTCCATGTATTTGAAAGACAAAGTCCAGCATGTTTACCCTGCAATACCCAGGTAGGTGTTTTTGTAGAATAATCAAATTTGGGAGACACTTCACCCAGTCCAAACACCAACCCAGCACTGCCCAAAACCCCTAAACCACATCACCAAACACCAGATCCACATGCCTCTTGAACACCTCCAGGGATGGTGGCCCCACCACCTCTCTGGGCACCCTATTCCAGTGCATGACCACCCCAACAGTGACATTTTTTTCTAGTATCTAAACTGAATCTCCCTTGTGGCAGCTTCAGGCCATTTCCTCCTGTCCTCTCACTTCAGGCACTGTAGGAGATAGGGCTCCCACCTCACCACAACCTCTTTACAGGCAGTGGCAGACAGTGATGAGATCCTTCCCAGAGCCCTCTCAAGGCTCCCCTTTTAAAGGGAGAAATTTAAAAATGAAAGCTCAAAAATATTAAAAAAGGTAGAAGTAGCTGAAATGGAAACTTTGCACCATTTATTTTAGTAGACAATTATGTGTAAATACTGCTTAAACATGTGAAATAGCTTTTTGTTAGAAACTGCCTATTTTCTCTGGGTTTTCTTCTGGTGTTTATTCCTTGTAGAGAAAACAAGGTCTCATTACTTAACAAGGTCCATCTCTTCAACTTCCCTTTTTTTCTGCTGTAGAATTTTTAAATGTAGGAACATCCAGCACTTTTACCTTTGTTCTTTCATTGAAATGATGTGGGAGGAAACAAAACACCTAACGGAAACCAACAACCTCTTTGTTAGATGGCATGCTGATGAGGATGGTAGACATATCTACCCTGAGTTCAGGGGCAGAGTTGGACTAGGAAAAAAAAAATTCCCTCTTGCCTGGCTTTCTGAAACTCAATAATCTTTCAACAAAAGACCCTTTAGATTTGCAGTTATTTGGGACTGAGAAAGAGGTGTTCAATTTCACTGTTGCCTCCTTCCAGCCAAAGCTATAATTCAGCAGCTTCCACCAGCATGCAGAAAAAGAGTTGTCAATCAGCAGTTAAATACTGACATGAATAGTGCCTTTGTCAATATTTCTGTTCTGCCTTTGAAAGCACACAAGCCAAAACAAAAAATCTTTTGACAATGTGTGAAAACCAAAACTGAAATGCTTCAACAACCTTTGGCAGCTAGAAAGCTGCCCATATAAAGTCTCAAAATTGAATGGTCTTTGTCAGGTGGAGGAAAGTTTGTGTTCTGATATTTTATGATCAGGTAGTTCAGTAGTGCAGCTGTGTGTCTTACTTAGATGTGTCAGTTTGTTGGCTGCATTTTTATTCACAATCACAAAGCACTTACTGCCATCATTGCATTCATCTTGAGTGAGTTTCCCGTTTAAAAGCGTTAGCAAGACACTGAGTTTCCAGATCTTCAGTCAGATTTGATACATTCTAAGTTCTGCCAAATAAATCCCCAAGCTGGGTGATTTCCTTACCTGGAAGAATAAGGATTTGAGTTTGTATTGTTTCCTTTTTAAATTCTGAATATTCTTGATGTCACAGACTCAGGATGACTCTTTGGTAGCACCAGCAGAAAGCATTATGTAAGTCAGGCCTAAATAAAGTATTTTTTCATGTAATGTCCTAATTCAATTAAGTTACACAAGCATATCTCTGACTTTAAATACAGGGACAATTTGAACTATTCAAGTGAAATGTTGCCCAGCTTCTGAGATGTTTTGCTTGTTCTCCATGAGTGGCTGCACTGGAGGTGTGAGCAATGCCTTTCTGAGTGTGAAGTGCTGAGAGCAGAGATGGAGGCAAGGAAAGAGAGGCAGTAGGAAAACAAGAGCTTCACACACAAAAAGAATACACTTTTCATGCACATAAGTTTAAAATCGCCTGTATTGGATAGTGTCATGGACAGGTATTGCAGAAAATGTTTCAGGCAGTGCCTAACTAAGGAGCATTGAGACAGAAGTGGAACAGCTATCTTGAGCTGCACAATCATACTTGCAAAACAGAATATTCAGACTTGTTCAGATAAAAGGGTGCATAGGCCTAAGCTGCCAGTTTATCTACTGCTTTTATTCTCAATTGTCTTAGATTTTAACTTTCACCAGTGATGTCAGGAGAATTATTAATAACTATGTAATATTTAGCAGACTCAAAAACAGCACCACTGCTCAGTCTGCTCAGAAGCTGCTGGGAGTCCAAATTGTCTCAACAAAATTAAACCCAATACTTGATGTCCTGGTTCTTTGTTGGAAAATTGTTTTTGTTTTAGGTCTTTTTACAGGATAAACTGCTTTGTGCTCACATACAATTTGGAGGGTTTTTTTTCAATCATCTGCCATCTTTTGTCTAAGAGCTAATACCCTTTGCAAGACCATGTCTATCATAGAACTGTTATATTTCCAGCAGTTACCTACAATTAGATCAACAGCTTCCTCTAGATAGTCATTGCTCAGATTTACAGTGGATTTAACCTGTGTCTTTTACGTGTAGGTCAGCCAAGATCAGCTCAGCTGACTGCAACCTTCCACTTAGATTTTAAAATTAATTACATTTGGTAAAATCCCAGTTCATTTATACTCAACATCATTTATATTGGAGCAGCCCAGTTGCCTACCTCTAGGGCACTTGCTAGGAAGGTCCTCAGTTTTATGACTGCTGGGAAAAGAAGGAAATTCCCTGACATGCCAAGCCAGCAGCACTGGAAGTGATGGATAGAAGCTCTAGCTTCTATTTAAAAGCAGGGAATGTGGAATGCATCTAGGTGACTGCAGGTTACACAGAGGGATCTCTTTTCCAAAAAGAAATTCTTCCAGATTCTTCCAAGTAGATTCTTCTAGAGCATAGCAATAACAATCTTCTGGATACCTAAGACACATGTAAATATTTAGGTGGAGAACTAGCCTTCTGCTTCTGCTGAAGAGAATACCAATAGCTGGAAACCAAGCTGGTGTAAACCTTGTCAAAATTATGATGTATAACACACTGTCTTAATTTAAAGCAGATCAACACAGCTTAAACAGGAAGAGACAGATGTCTGAGGCGGAAATAATTTTCAAATGCTGCCTGAGAATATATGGCTGTAGATAGAGAGATACATACAGAAACATTTAGTATCCAAAGGGAAGCCTAAATTCTAAGGCTTTAGATCACATTCTATAAAGGTATGTTGCATGAATCTGTTTTTTCTCACGGCACCAGGGATACTTCCAGCCTGCCCTTTTTAATGTAGTAAAACTGGTGGTTTGGAATGAAGTGCAGAAGACAGCTGAGTGAATCTTGTTATTTATCCTGGTGTAATATTCTTATTGTGGTAATTAAAAACTTAAATTTTGAATTTGCAGTCATTGCTTATGCCAAAATAATTCTTTTCTAGATCTTTATCTGGGATGTGTAGTAATTTTTTCCACTGAAGCCAGTGAAGTAACAGTGACCTAAGTCATCTGAGCTTTAATCCTGCCTATGGCTGGAAGCCCAGTGTTTCCTTCCAAAGCTTTGAAGCAGCAGAAGAAAATGCATTAGACAGAAATTAAACTTCAGTTTTGAACCAGAGGCCATTTCTTGTGTTTGGCTTTGGCTTCTGGGTTGTTGTTTTTTGTTTTTTTTTTTCTCATTTATTAGCGTATTTATGAATCAGTCAACACCTACCAAAGTTGATACTGCAGCTGAAATGGTAATCAATTATATATCAGAAGATTGTTTGGGCTGTGTATGCACTGATAAGTAGGATAAAACAGTAGGAGTGGATCTATAAAGTAAAACAATTCATGGGTATTCCACAATACATTTAATTTCAAAGGTTTTACTTTAGATTAGTCCTGCTCTGATTCTGTTGCTCATCAGTGGCTGAAGCAGTCCAGGGGCACATGTGTGTTTGAGTTACCTGCAGGTAATCCAGACAATATGTTTTGAGGCCTCTCTGCAGTATGGCAAGTAGGAAAAACTGGGAGGTTTCCTTCAAGTTGTGTTCTCGTCTCACCTACAATGTAGTGTAGAAGGATGGTTTATCACTCTGTCCTGAAGATAAGCCATCAGTTTTCCATACTGCAGTAAATGCAGTCTGTGTATGAACTTCCTTTGTTAAAAGCCTTCCTACTGGATTATAGGTAAGCTAGCTTGCAAAAGGGTTGTTTCTGAGCTGAAGTAAAACATAACAGGTGTATAGCATTGTTTACACTCTTCTGAGGCTTTCCAGAGAACACCTGTTCCTTATTTTAGAAGTGTAGTGAAAAGGAGACATATTGGGAAGAAAAACTCAGAGGGCGCGCTAATGGCTTAGAATTTATGCTCCCATCTTCAGGCAAGGTGTTTGACTCAAAGACCTTAAGCTGGGCAAGCTTGCTGAGGCAATACAAATGTCAGAGCAATTGAAATTTCCAAACAACTGCCCAATACATTTTTATCTGGAGAGAAAATTACTAATCTATGAAGCTTTATACATCTTGAGCTACACACTTTCATTTTTTATGTGCCCAAACGACCAACATCACATTGTCTTTCACAAAGCAGTAACTTCTCAAATCAGAAGGCAGACAATACGAGATTGATTTGAAGTCATTAAAGCAATTAGTCAGTATGCTTATTTGACAATAATGCTTCCTGAAATAAGTCTGAATCCAGTGTTAGCCCAATATCACAGTTGGTGAGAGCACTTTCCAGAGGGTAGCTGGAGGTGGCCCTGACAGCTGCACTGAACTGTCATTCTGCACATTCCATGGTTTAAACAGTAATTTATTTTGCAATCCCTGCATCATCAATTCTGGGATGTTTGTCCATAATGTTTAATGTTTAAAGAGGTCAATATTTAAAGAGACCTGTTTTCAGCAAATAAAACCTCATCGTTGCTTTAAAGTTAATATATCACACACTCTGATGGTGATACAGAGCCAGAACTGTCATCCACAAAGTGTCAGTGCCTCCATTAAGACAAGAAATTATGGTGCCAAGTGAACCACTAGTGAAAAAGACTGTTTCAAACTTCTAATGTAGTTTCTGAGTATCTTAGTAGAGTTCAACAGAGCTTAAAGGGAAAACTCAGTTTGTTAATCCTATTCAAGACATGCAGGGGAACAAAAAAGCATGAATAGTACAAAACAGGCTATATAGGATTTGCCAATGGAGAAAAATCTGCTGTTCTGCCTTCCTCTGCAAGCCAGCCCGGGAATAAACAAGCATGTGTATTGGCAGACTGTGGGACACACTGCTACTCCCAGCAATGCCTCTAAGAGTTTACACAACATCTTCCCCTAGGATCTCTGCTTTGAAGTACCATGGTCATGCTTGGCATCAAAGTTCCCAAAGGGATGCTGGAATAACCAAAATAGTAAATTTGTGGGTAGTGCCGCCCACAGGGGAAGGTGATGGCAAGAAAGGCTGGTACTGTAGGCACAGAAATCACAATGTACACAACTGTACTGTAATGTGAGCAAAGAAGCACAGGGCTGGTGGAATCCTTTCCTGTGCTGGTGGCTCGAGGTTGGCAGGCTTTGCATCTGCTAACCCTGCTGCTTCTAGGTCACCCCCTTTGCCTGACAGGGCTTTCTGCTGCCAAGGTCTGTGGCAGGGATGCTGGGAAGTACAGCCTTCCCTCCCTCTCCTCCCACACACAGGAGGAGTGCTGCCCTAAACAGCAGATGGGCAAAAGAACACCGAGTAAAACCCACAGCTACCAGAGCCTTGAAGATCCTTATGCACTTGTTAACTGAAACTCTTAGAAAGATTAGTCAGAGGACTTCTGAATTTATACTACTCATTATATAAATACAAATATAAAATTTATTATGACTTGGGGAAATTCACACCTACAAGCAAAAATAAAATAATTCCATTGTTTTGTAAAAGCACCTCTTTAATCTAAAATTAGTTTATTCAAAGACTCTGTTTAAACATCTTGATGTAGTGTATTTGTTGTGCAAGCACAAACTATACCAGCAGCATTCTTAAAATTTTAATTTTTCTGAATAATTTTGATTTTCCAGAAGCTGTGGCCATTTGTTTCCAGATACTCTACACAGTTCTGATAATTCTGGGAAAAGGGGTGATGTTGAAAAACATACTGGCTCTTGATAAGGAAGTTTGGCATTTCAAGCTGATGTGACTTTCATTTACTGAAAATCACATCAGATAAAAGCTTTCCTTGGCCAGAAATATATTTGTTTGTTTGTTTAAAGGGAGGACAAAATACAGCTTGACACTTCTAAGTAACATTTCTAAAAAAATGGGAGATGTGTTTTGTTTCATCAATCTAAGCTTTGAGAGCTAGATCCTCCATAGTCCCTAAAGACATCAATAATCTCTGGTAAATAGAAAAGAGAAACAAATGAGACATACAAAACCATCTCAGTAATCAGGTCTCTGCACTCCCTCTCTCTCTGCACTTTCTGTCTCCAGACCTAAAATGCTGTGAAGTCAAGGCAAACTGCCAAGAGTTTCACACCCAGTGCTGAACTGGCATAGAGTCAAAGGTTGCTGGTTGCATTTGGATGCCAAAACAGAGCACTGCTCTCACTACCGGCTTTTACATGTTCTTTTACAAAGCCAGATACTTTGCAATCTTTGCCCCTTCTTCAAGCTTTCACTGCTTGCTTTTCCAAGTTTTCATTGAGTGCTAGTCTTGCTGCTGGTAAGAAAGCATCTTGCATACTAAAATATTCCTCTTCAGTAGTAGTTGTTGATGCATGTCCCTCTTCTGCAATGGGAAGCACATGCTTCAAGCGTTGCATGCTCTGTATATCTCAGCAGTATCAGCTCAGAGCTATACAAGCCTGCTCTTTGGTCACACTCAGCCACACTGAGTCAACCCTCAAAGCCCCACTGAGAGGCTGCCTCAGTCTAAGCTCCACAGATGTGTGTGATGGAGACAGGCTGCTCTGCCGTAGAGCCCCCAGACACATCCAGACTTCCACTCAGAAATGGAGCATGTTAAGTGCAGTATTGCTCTGTCAGTGCACAACACTGGCTCTCAGTAACACTGTACGAATACACCCAGGGACTGACCACTGCAATTTAAAAAGCCACAGGCCACACCAGCTAGGATCTGTCCCTGATCCCTGGTCACAAGTAATATCTACCCTCAGAAGATAGCATACTAGTACAGCAAGATGTTTGACCCATAACTTGCAAGAATACTTTTGGGACACCAATTAGCAACTAATGATGCATAAACTTCACTTTAAGCTCAGATATATACCCACTGAAGAGTGTTAAATGCTTTGGGATCAGTCACATGAGGGATGCCATGATCCCAGACCTGCCTAAAGTCCTGTTTTTTATGAGTGTGTACATGACAATATATGATATTATGGCACTTTAATTTGAGGCTCTGTTCTTTGGGAAAAGCGAGGGCTCAATCACAGAAAACTTGATGTAACATTACATCTTGGTGGATGTCCAAGTGGGCATCAGAAGTAGCCAATAGAACTGAGCAGATGTCTCCTTGTATTAGTGCAGAGTTAACTCTGGCAATGGGGGGGAAAGCCGCTGCAGCCTGTGGGGAAGTATTTAATCTCTGTTCTCCTGTGCAATTCTCAGCAACACAGTAGAAGGAACACGCACTATAATTAATGATTCACACATTTATAACTCTTGACCTTTGTTAGCCAAAACACCTAAGTAAACCAATCTCTACACTTAAATTTCTCGTAATAGCTGTGAATAAGGCAAATGTTAAAAAAAAAAAAAAAAAGGCTGGAAGGATAACTCGTTTAATTCTTTAAGGTAACACAAAGGATGAATACAGGAACAGTGAGAGTTAAACAATAAGGCAAATGGTAAAAACAAAATGTAAAAAGCTATTTTGCTTGTGTTGCACACTCCAATTTTGCAATGGTAACAAAGTTGTTTGTTTATCTCATCCAAGAAATATTTCCTCATTTCATGTTACAGCAAACTAGCTGACTAGGTGAAAGGGGTTGATCAGTAATTTTGAAGATTATAACTACATCACTGAACTGGTTCCAAGCAATGGTCATTAAAAAATCTTTTATCTTTGCAGCATTTTCATTGGACAGAACACAGTATTTTTACTATACTATACTATACTATACTATACTATACTATACTATACTATACTATACTATACTATACTATACTATACTATATCCAACTCTTAGAATGGCAGGCAGGTCCAAAAAGAATATGTAAAATATATACATATAAATAAATCACTACCTCTTTTGGCTTCATCCACATACTAAAATGAACAAAGTCTGAAACTAAATTTTATGCTCTTGAACAAGAGCATAGGCTCCTTTTCTGAGTACATCTCACTGAAGATCCTACAGCTTGTAGCTAGATTTCTGTCTTATGGCAGCAATGTATGCTTCCTATTTTGCAGTATGACATAATGCTAATTTAGAAGCCTATTTGTGTCAGGCTAACAAGGGAAAGCCAATGCAGAAGCAATGTTTTTAGGAGTAATAGTGCATCTCTCACTCTCAAGAATTCAGCGCTCTGTTAGGTGCCAGTGAAGAAATTCCTACCCACTTTTAGCATTCTGCTGTAGAGGCCAAAAAGTAAATCAGGATCCATAAGCACTATGGATTCCTGTATCTCCACCTATTATCTGTTACTGCCAGATCAAAGCTTTTAACTGAGTAAACCAATTTATGTTTCTATATTTGAGTCAAATATGCTTGACAGTGCACACCCTGCTGATTTTAAAAAAGGTGATTAATCAGCATAAATTAATGCCTTGTGCTCAAGAGCCTGGAATTTCACTGGAAACAGACTGCAGCATTTCAGCTGAGGAAAATGGCTGCTGTCCAGATCACCAGTGATTTGGAAGGTTGTTTCTGTGTGGACATATTAGGTACACGTAGAGGCCTGTAAGGCAATGGCTGCTGGATGACTTTTTACCCATATGGAGGCAAAAAGGTCAGAAAAATTAATTGTTAGAGAGGTTTTAAGGGGGAATGGAAGAAGGCTTCTTATATCACCCTGGAAAGTGTAATATACAAACAATCAACATGGGAGCTCGCTCAGCAATTACTCAGAAGTAAAAGATTATCACTGTGGCCTCCTACACAGAGACACAATGCAGATAGATGTTTGTGTGCCCTTCAAGATTTTTCTTATGATGGTTTGTTACTGAAGAAAAATAACAGTCATCCAAACAAACAAACAAACAAAAAACTGTCAACTCCCAACATTTCAATAACTTAATGAAGGTTATTTTTCTCTTCCAAAATCAATCTTTGCTCTTCTCTATTATGGAGTCACAATTTCCTTTGTTCTTCATGCTCAGAACTCAAAAAGCGAGGAGGGTCTTCATTTCTGAGGTGAAATAATGGGGACTTAAGGCTAACTTAGAAAAAAACTTGCAGCTTCCCTCAAGCCAGCTGCTCTAGGACTAGATCAAAGATCTAGTGCTCTTCACCTTCAGGACTGAGAAGCAAGAAGAACAAAGGAAAAGCTCTCTTTAATTTTACTTAAGTTTTACTTGTGTATTTCCTTAAATAGAAGACAAACAGTGTAATCTAAAGCACCTCAAAACTGTTTTCTTTGCCTTTAATTGTCTGGAAGTTTGAATTAAGACTCCTAACTAACCTGAGTCTCAGTGTTGTGCTCCAATGCATCCCCCAGTCCTTTAACTACTGCTGTATTATTGCAGTGTATACCTACAGATATTGCATTCATTGGGTATTTAGGCATAAAATCTGGTCTAAATGCATCAATGGGATTTTTGCTACTTCCTTTGCAGTCTAGATTTCACTTACAGCTTGTTGAATCATTGTTTGGTTTGGTTGGTTTGGTTTTTTTAAACAGGGTGCAAAATGCAATCAGATGCTACATATCACATTAACATTTCCGATGACTCCACTGATAACCAACAGTTTATGCCTGAGTTTTTCCAACTTTGTGATATGAGAAAACCTTCATGCTCCTTTTTCAGTATTACTGCTTTTTGCAAAGAAACATTTCTTGTTGATCTGCCTAAATGGGTCTAAAAAATCAAAAAAGGAAAGCAGAACAATGTTTTTAAATTTTTGAAAGAAACCTACTGTTTCCAGGTATGCAACAACAGTTGCAAAAGCCATATCAGCAGGACAGAAGAGCATCATACCAGGAAGTGAGCAACTAGCCACTGGAGACCTTGCTCTTGATATGTTGGAAGAGAATCTGAATGTTCAGGAACATAAATATTAACCTAACATATTCAAATCTATCTTCCTTGGAAATGTGACTCCTCAAAAAAACTGATCTGCGTGAGTAAGCCTTGGAATAAGTGACCTTCGGTATGATCCCATTAAAAATAATCATCCTGTTTTCTAGCCTTACTAAAGATTTCTGTTGTCCAGTGGGACAGTGGTTCTTTCACTCTTTTTGTCAGTGAAGCAGGGGGAATACCTTCTTCAGATTAGATGTATGTGTACTGGTATATTATAGCACAATTTAAGAGAGAGATCTTCTTGAACCATGCCAGTATATAAAATTACCTGAGTCACTTATTTTTATTAGAAATGAGCAGTGCAGGATCCTTTTTTTGCCCAAACTCACAATTTCTGATTACTCTCGTTTCTCCATCTTTCATTAACATTTCCATTTGGCAAAGCAAGCATAAACCTGCTCCATTTGGCACTGATGGAAATGACTTAGCAGTTGAAACCACAAATGTCCCATATGTAACTGCATTTGCTTCCTATTTTAATCAGTGTGGCAAATTAGCAATTGTATAAATGTGCAATTAAAAAACCTGCTGATAGGAAAGCACGATAGAGAATCCTTCCCTTTTTAGATGCCGCTACCCTCCAGCTGAATATATCATGTTCAGTGCTATAGTTCTTGTCTTGTAATGACACACTGCCTAGATCACCTGTTTACACTCTAAGAAATGTGATGAGTTGTAACTTTTGTGCCCTTTTGAATAAGCAAGAGAGGACAGAATGTGATGTCCTCATTTGGGTGACCTCTGCAGGTGCAGAGATGATCAGTTTGCTGCATTAGAGGTACCATGTATTGATCCATGGTAAAATTTAGCTATCTCCACACTCAACACCCTTTTAGACTGGGGGTAGCTGACCTCACAGTGAAAGAATTAGCTACTTCCAGACAACGAAAAAAGTTTGTTTCC
Organism: Muscicapa striata striata; assembly: GCA_030060385.1. Lineage (NCBI taxonomy): Eukaryota > Metazoa > Chordata > Aves > Passeriformes > Muscicapidae > Muscicapa > Muscicapa striata. The sequence continues at coordinate 1,154,244 of JAREIS010000326.1, forward strand.
CTGCTTGTATTTCTTTATTTCCTTGTACAGACGATTTCCAGAATACAGATTTTCCTCTATTCTCTATAAAACACTGATAAAACAGAAAAGCCTTGTTGAGGACTGCATCCTGGATAACTCTTCCCCTCAAGTTAAGATAATAATCTGAATGTCAGCACAAGGAGGAAAGGCATGTGTGTCCTCTGACATACACAGAAAGTTAAAAATGATCCACAACTATTGACAATCTACAGAGATATCACCAGCTCTGAAAAGGAAAAGCACACATATATATGGGTGGGGGGGAGTAATTTCATAAAGTTCTCTCTTTCACTTATGATCTTAATATTATGAAAAGTATTACTTACAGTTTCAGGGGCTATTTTATTGCTTGTCCAAGCCCAAAGCTGCTTCAAGAATGCAATATATGCATAGTTAACATGCCTATTCCAGGAAAGACACAGAGGTTTTTTTGTTTTCATGTTCTCTCACTTTTTTCAGCATCTAGTATATTAAAAATGTACAAATGCAAAGAGTATCTGTGAATGAAAGACTCCACCAGTTCTGTTTATCACCAGAAACACATGTATTGGTGTCCAGATTTGCAGACTGCAGTAGTGATGACTACTACCATTTTTTCAGGTATAGCCTACAATTTAAAGTCCTCACCAATTAGTAATTATATCAACGCAGAGACATAAATTCTAACCCAGAAAAATTAGCAGAATATATACTATAAGCATCTATATTCCAGGAAAAAAAGTGCATGGGTTCATTGCCACCACCAGCTTTTTCTACAAAGTTCTTTAATATGAACATCAATATTTTGCAATGTAACTGTAGGTGTAATCTTTTAAGTCCTCTGGAATTAAAATGCTGTCACACGTGACTTTCAAAGATGGAAGAAGTATTCTAAATGAAGCCCCTGAATTTCTTGAAAAAATACTTTATTTTCTCTGCAGTGTTTCCTGATGTTAGTTTTCAGTTTCATGTAGTGTAGATAAAACTGTTGTCAAAATCCTGCTTGTACCATGGTAAGTTATTAAGCAAATTAAAACCATACTGTGACATTAAACCAGACCTTGGTTTTTATTTCTGTGTACAACTTTAATTATTACATACTTTTTACAACATAGAGAGTTTTCAGTCTATCTTATTTTTTTGTATTGAAAACCACAGCATTCTAACTAGGATGAAGATGCTGAAAAATAAACAACTGCAGTTCCTAGCACCAAGCTAATCTACAAGCACTTAGAACTTTAGAATAAAAACATATACTAGGAAGCTGACTTTTGTTACTGCCTCTCACTGATCTCCAATAGTATCCCAACCTTCCCATAAACAAATCTAACTGTTGAAGCAAACCCTTGTATTCTTGGTCTTGCCTCCCTACCGTAGCCACTTTAGAACTCTCCCTTCTCTGCTTTAAAATGCCTCTATCACACTGGGCCAGGTTTGTCAGATTATCTGTTTACCAGTTTTTCTAACAAAACAAATTAACCTTTTGCACTGAAAGAACCTGTGAGCATCTGTGACACAAATATATTGCAATATTATCAAGTCACTAGAAGTATCTTTTGAAGGCAGCTGTGGGTACACGTGTAATTTTACAGACTGGCATAAGGACACATCCTTCCATGTCTGTGATTAACTACCAGCCATCATCAAAGATTTCAATTTGTAATTCAAAACACAGCATGGAGACCTCTCTGGTTTCATAGTCCATACTGGTATAAAACCTGGTTATCTATTAACCTAGTGATAGCTACCTGTCTTACATGAATATGATGGGTCCTGAGGAGTAGACAGTGTCCCTTACAGAGACAAATAATAAACATTACAAGTTTAGGTGGATTGCTTATGCAAATAATTTGAAAATATCTTTGGAAGGGCCAGATGAGATAATAACCCAAGAAATTACAGGAAGTGGAAACAGAAAATATAAGATTGGAATAAAAGTCTTAGGAGAGAAAAAGTGAGCAGGTTTTATTGTCCATCAACATTACTATTTTCCTGTATCCAGGATCCAGTAAAGAACAGTAGCCACAATCAATCCCTAAAAGCCTGGCATCATGCTTGTTCTTTCTTTCTTTCGAAAAATATTTCCCCCCATTGCCTGGTGGATGTCCTCATTCATCCCATTCATCAGATTTTATGACAACTTGCATTGCTGTTTTCTCCTAACAGAGTGGCAGATGAGCAGCAGATGCTGATTGTAACAACACCTCTAATATGAGCTGTTTTTGTACTTCCTCACAGGTGTTTGTCTTCCACATGACTGACAGCTGAAGCCAGTTCAAAACAGATGATTTAGGCTGCAATAGATACGAAGCCAAGTTTCCTCCTGGATTCTCTTCTTCCTGCTGTGCCCCATGCGGCTGGCAGAGCTTTGTCATTGTGGAACAGAAGCTGCTGGAAGTGAATTCTTCTTAAGCAGACTGGCTTTTGTTCAGTTTTGGCTTAGGCTTCCAGCCCAAACTCTTGAGCAATCTGCACTGAGAGAGCTCTCTGTGTCTAAGGTTTGTGTTGGGGTGGGGTTTTTTTTGGCTTTTTGTTCATTTGAATTTTTTGGTTGGTTGTTTTTTGTTGTTGTTGTTCTTTTCTAGAGGCTTCCAGTCAGAATCAATCTGTGGTACAGAGAACCATTTTCTGAAAGACTGTGTTTTGGGCAGAGGATCTTCATTATCAGCCTTGTTGCATATTCTTCAAAATTTACAGGAAATTAGGCTTTAGATTTAGATGCAGAAGAAATTAAATTCTTTCTATACCTCTATTTCTTTATGTGGGCCAATTGTAGAACAGATCAGGGGGACATACTGAATTGTTTCACTTCTTGTCTATGAATTAATTAATTCCTCTTTTTTCCCTGTACAAGTGGGTGAAAAAAATGGTGTTTACACATTAAATTTTTCTTTCTGAAAAAGGAACACATGGTTCACCAGCTCCTTTTCTGTCACAGCCAGAATTTCATCATGTGAAATCCAAGGTTGCTTTGTGTTCTAAAATAGTCAGCATGTTCCTCATCTTCTGGTGGGCATGCAAGAGGCTAAATGGTTTTATGGGTTTTACTAATCGTTTTTCACTTTCCTGGGTATGACTTCCAGAATTCAGTATCTGCAATGTCTTTGCACAAGTCTACAAACTGCGAAACACTTTAGCAATATAATTTTTTGGGTGCACTCATGTTCACCCAAAAAATGTCCACAGTGTTCACAGAGTATTTTTGTTTAATTGTTGACGGGGTATCCCTCTTCCATTCTATTAGTGAAATTGTAGACAACCACTCCTGCCTGCCTGTTAGAAGTTGCCATCACCTCTCACACAAGTTCAAAGCATTTCTAGACAGCCCTTACCTGACAGCTATTTTTGCTGAATGCTTTGGTGAATCATATAAAAACTGTATGTGCCTTTTGCTGTATTATGCACTTCACAGATCCTTCACTTACTTCTCCAGCTAAAAAGAGAGGGAGTGAGGACTATAAATAGTTCCCATGTTTCTTCATCTAAGTCCCAAAATACACATTCACCTCTCTCTATCTTTTTCTGCACAAGGCAATTTTAGAACAGCTACAAGCTCCTGGGTAACAGCTTTGTTGTTATTATTTTTAATCCCAACTAAGATGCTTGCTTTTCCCCTTTAATCCTGTTTTCTTCATTCCACCTCAAGAAATCCCTCTTCCTCAGCTTCTTCCTATCCCTCTCCACACTGCTACATGGGGCTTTTACCCTGAAATCATTTAATGGGTGATCTTTGCCTGGACTTAATCTGTTAAAAATTGTTGCATCCAGGCTTGAACTCCTACTTTTTGAACACCCAGCCCCATCCAACCTGGTCTCAAGGACTTCCAGGGCTGGGGAATCCACAGTTTCTCTAGAAAATCTGTTTCAGTGTCTCACCACCATCTCAAAGTAACTAATTTCTTCCCAATATCCAATCTAAACACATTCGTTTCAGTTTAAAGGCATTCCTTCCTGCCCCATCACTACATGTCCTTTTTAAAACTCCCTCTCCAGCTCTCTTATAGGCCTCCTCAGATACTAGAAAGCCATGATAAAATTGTCTTGGAGCCTTCTCTTCTCCAGGCTGAGGGTTAGGGTTAGAACAGGTTTTCTGGGCTGCAGGTGCACATTGCTGGGTTGTGTACAGCTCCTTGCCCACCAACAACCCCCCAAGACCTTCACCCAAGGGCTGCTCTCAATTCATTCCCTACCCAGCCAGTACTCATGCTTGGGATGTCCCTGAACAGGTACAGGATATTGCACTTGGCCTTGCTGAACTTCATGATGTTCACATGGTCCAACTTCTCCAGCCTATCTAGGTCCTCCTGGATGGATCCCTCCCCTCACTGTGCCAGCTGCTCCACACAGCCTGGTGTCATCAGCAAACTTGCTGAGGGTGCTCTCAATCCCACTGCCCCTTGTCACCAACAAAAACATTAAATAGTGCTGGTCCCAAGATTTCCTGACCAACATGATTTGTCAATTGTCTCCACCTGGACTTTGAGCCGATGACTGGAATTTTCTGGGTGCAACCATCCAGTCATCTCCTTATCCTTCAAGTGGTCTAAATGCCAAATCCACGTCTCTTCAGTTCAGAGATAGAAATGTTGTGTGGGACCGTGTCAAATGCTTCACACAAGTCCAGGCAGATGAGGCCAGTCACTCTTCCCTCATCCACCATCTCTATAATCCTGTCACAGAAGGCTTCCAAATTTGACAGGTATGGCTTGCCTTCAGTGAAGTTTGTCATCAATCACCTCTGTATTTTCCATGTACTTCAGTTATTTACTAGAAGGTTTGGCTCCATGGTTTTGCCAGGCACTGAGGTAACTGACTGTCCTGTAGTTCCCTGGATCTTTCTTATTTCTCTTTTTAGAAATATGGATTATGTTTCCCCTTTTCCAGTCAGTGGGAACTTCATGGATTGCCATGACTTCTAAAGTGTGATGGATACTGGTTTAGCTACTTCCTCCACCAGTTCACTCAGGACCCACACAACAATCTTGTTGGGTCCCATTGACTTGTACACCTTCAGGTTTCTTAGTCATTTGTGAATTTGGCTTAGAGCGGGTGGTTCTTTGTTCTCTCAATCCCAACCGTCATCTTCTGCAATTTGGATGGTGTGACTACAGACCTTATTGGTGAAGAAAGAGGCAAAAAAAGTAATTGAGTACCTCAGCCTTTTCCATACCCTGAGTAACCAAGTCTTCTACACCCATCCTGAGAGAGCTCACATTTTTCCTAGTCTTGCTTTATCACCAGTGTACCTATAGAAGCTTTTCTTGCTGCCCTTGATGTCCCTGGTCAGATTTAATTCTATCAGTGATTTAGCTTTCTTAATCTAATCCCTGGATATTCAATCTCTCCATATTCCTCCCTGTCCTTGGCTACCTGTCAAGGCTACCTGTCCTTGGCCCAAGCCTCTGTAGCTTCCTTTTTGTGTTTTAATCTGTTCAGCAGCTCCATGTTCATCTGTGCACACTCCTGAGGTTTTCCCCTGGCTTCCTGTTCATTGGGAGGCTCCTGAGCCTGAAGGAGATGATCCTTGAACAGGAGGTGATCCCAGCTTTCCTGGGTCCTCTTCCCACCAGGGCTTTATCCCACAGCACTCTACCACCAAGCAGATCTCTCTAGGCCAGGGCAGCTCCTCTGCAGCCCAGGGCTTGCTTTGCCCCTCCTCGCTGCCCTAAGGATCTCAAACACCATCATTTCATGGTCTCTGCAGCCCAGGCTGTCCTTGGGCTTCACATCCCACACCAGCCCCTCCTTCTTGGTGAGAACAAGGTTCAGCACAGCACCTCTCCTTGTTGGCTTCTCTATCACTTGGAGAAGGAAGTTACCATCGGGGCATTCCAGGAAACTCCTGAGTTGTTTAATGCCCTGCTGTACTGTCCTTCCAGCAGATAATAAGGTGGTTGAAGTCCCCCAGGAGGACCAGGGCTCATGAACATGAGGTTATTCCTACAGATGACTCATGTCCCCTGTCCCTGCCATTCCTTTAATCCTGGTCCAGCATCCAACCCCAGGCAGAACTCCATGCCCTCCGAGCTTGTCATTGACACAGAAGGCAACATGTCCTCCTCAATTCCCCTTTCAAAAGAGGAATACATAAAATATAGAGAATTATTATTGGTTTTGGTCTTTTAAAATTGTCCACTATTACGAAGCAACAATATTGGTTTCTAATACTTTCAAAACAGTTTCTGTAGGGAGTATGGTGTATTTGATTAGACCAATTACAAATAGTTGTAAAGATAGTAAGTTATTTAGTATTATCATGGTTTAACTCCAGCTGGCAGCTCAGCCCCATGCAGCTGCTCAGTCATTATCCCTAGTGGGATACGGGACAGAATCAGAAGGGTAAAAGTGAGAAAACTTGTGGCTTGAGATAAAAACAATTTAATAGGCAAAGCAAAAGCCACACACATATGCACAGTGAAACAAGGAAATAATTCACTTCTTCCCATGGGCAGGCAGGTGTTCAGCTTTCTCTAGGAAAGCCAGGTTTCATCATGTATAAGAGTGACTGGAGAATACAAATGCCATCTCCCTGAACCTCCTTCTTTTCCTCCTTCTTTGACTTTTCTCAACTTTATATGCTGAGCATGGTGTCATAAGGTATAGAATGTGCCTTTGGCCAGTGGGGTCAGCTGTCCCAGCTGCAACCCCTTCTTAGCTCCCTGTGAATCCCAGCCTACTTGTGGCTGGGGTGGGGTAAGGAGTAGAAAAGGCCTTGGCTCTGCACAAACACTCCTTAGCAAAGAAAACACCCTGAGTTATCAACAGTTTTCAGGACAAGACCAAAGCCCAGCTCCATACCAGCTACTGTGAAGAAAATTTACTCCATCCCAGACAAAATCAACATGAATGTTTAATAATGAGTTAAAAGTATCCTGAATCTGAGTGAATAGAAGTGCACATATGGAAACGTCTTTCTTTCATTAGGTAAGGAGCAACAGGATTATCAAAATTCAGCCATGACTGGGAGAAAAAAACCAAACCAAAACAAAAGCTGAGCCACTGGGAGGAGTGCTTTAGGAAGGAATCTTAAAATGCTTCATTTAAAATCTGGCCAGGGCATCCTTCAGGGTTCCTGTCTAATTCAGTGCAGCCATTCATTGTCTCTCTTCCTTGGTTTTTCAGCCTTTCCCCAGATTCCTCCCCTTCACACCATCCACTGAAGTCCAGGTTTGGACTAACAGGAATTGATCTTTCAGACACCCTGAGCACTCCAAGTCCTAATGAAACCAGAAAAATTGGGGATGGTCCTACTGCTGTACCCTAGCACTACATGCTGTGTAACAGGACTGGGGAAGGCACCCGTCTCTGGAGAAGACTGGGAACTATTAATGTCAGCCAGAGATTGCTGAGAGCAGGTCACATCTGCCACAGATGCCACAACAGAGAAATGTCAGTCATTTCCCATGGGGAAACATTTCTTCATTCTCCATGGAACAGCTTCTGCAGCTCCCTCCCTGCTCAGAAGATGGATGCTTGCAAGCCTCATTGCTGGAGATCTCTGTAAGTTAAACACGTGGACTCCTACATGGAATATCTAAAGGCATTTGGGGCTTTCACTGCTGAACTGTGAGCCTGAACAAGATGTAGGCCTTGGGTGCTGCATTCTGTTGAGCTATGCTACATAATGTTTGGCCAAGATTGCCACTATTTATTTCAATATTTTTAGCTTTCTGATATCCATTTATCACTGAATTGAAAGACTTAGTTTGAAAGAAAGAAAACCTTACGTACTGAATATACTTTGAACAACAATTGAGAAGAGGGAACTAAAGGGGTAATAATTTGAAACTGAATGAGGGTAGGTTTAGACTTATTTAAGGGAAGAAGGTTTTTACCATGAGGGTGATCAAACACTGGCCCAGCTTGCCCAGACAGGTGGTAAATGCCTCACCCCAGGAAACAGTCAAGGTCAGGTTTGATGGCGCTCTGAGCAACCCGATTTAACTGAAGATATCCCCGCTCACTGCAGGGGCATGGACTAGATGACCTTTAAACCTGTCTTCCAACCCCAACCATTTGATGATGAGATGGTTCTGTGTAAATTGTGGTGACCAAGAGCTCCCTCTTGCGTGCCACAGAACGAGCAGCAGGCCTGTGTCCCCACAGGTTTCACCGTGAACCTGTAAGTAAAAACTTCTTTCAACTTTTGCAATCATGTTGAACTTCCTACCTGGTCTGAAAACAAAGAAAGAAACAAACAAATAATAAACCACCACAGAACGGACATTTTGAAACAAATTCTAATCTATTTGACATTCTTACATACAAACATATTTTCAAAGAACGTTGAAAATCAAAGGACTGTGTTTATGAGCCTGAATATAGGCTCATCAATTGTTCTTGTCAATAACTCAGGACTCTGCAAGAGTGCATGTGGAGTATTTCAGACGGTAAGAGGGGTCACAGCTTTCCCAAAATTCTCTCTTCTTCCAACTCCTTGCACTGCAGCAGCTCTCAGCCCGTTCTTCTGTGAAGCTGCACACACGGAAAGACAGTAAATGCTTACTTTTGGGTGCACCTGCATTTGATCTTCATCTAAAACATTTATTTGAATTTGTTATTTTCTTGGTGTATTCTGTTTGAAGGTGTTTGGGCTTTTATGTAATCAACTAACACAAGCACAGACAGTAGTGCACTGACTTTTTAGACCCAAACAAGCTCATTTCTTGTTCACTGCAGTTTTGGAAACATGAGAACAGAGGTTAGAAAATGCACTGAACCTTGAAAAAAAGGATATATTCAAGCATTTTTAAGGTCCAGTGACTTTCTCCTCCACAGCATGACTTTGCACAAATCACACAAAAATGGTGTGACGAAAATGTATTAGTATACTTGACTGCACTTTAAGTGTTTTTTTGCAAGTGCCAGAGTTATTCAAAGTACCTTGTACTTTTTAAAGTACAAAGGCCATTGAAAAGAAAGATTAATCTGAATTTTGGCCTGTCTGATATATTTCAGTAATTTTAGCCTATCCAAAATTAGGCACTATACTGGGAAGTAAAGAGGAATTAATTATCTTGACATCAAGGTCTATTTTTTTATAAAAAATCTGCCAACGCAAGCCCAGAGCAAAGGCTTTTAAAGCAGAGGTACTTAAAATGGGGAAACATTACCATTTTAGGTATTTTGAGTATCAAGATAAAGTGTACTGTGTAATATGCTTTAAATGAGAATTAAATTAAAATGACAAAGTGGATTCTTAAAAATTGTTACACACTAATAGATTTCTGGAAAGATATTAAAGGAATGTAAAGATGAAGAACAGGTTTTTTCCTGTCTCACTATTTAAATAACAGGAAATGTTATTTCAGTCATAAGATCTTACTTTATAAGCCTGCAATTGTTTCCATATCTACAAGCTTAACATGAGTAAAAGGTCTCTACTTCAGGAGAAAAGATTAGAAACTTGATTCAGCTACTAAGCAGAGAAGAAACACTATCACCTGAATATCCTGTATTTTGGAAATTTCTTTGATCTTTCTGCAGTGGCTTCTGTGTGTTTTTGAAGGAATGAGAACTCCTTGTACAACTATGGTTCATTAGCAGTCTTCAGGAGAGCATGTTTTAACTGTCTGCACAAGAAACACATGTCATTTGTCAATTTTAATTTTCTGCACACAGAAAGCAGCAACATACATTAACAAATTAAACCAATGGAAAAACAAAATGAATCCTTGGGTTTTTTCCTAGTCTTTGACTTTGCATGTAAGGTTAAAAGATCATTAATAAAGTCACATATCTGTGCATGCATGTATGGGGGAAGTTGTAATACAGACTTCTACTTGCAAATATTCTGTCATAACAGAAAAAAAAACTATAAAGATCTTTCTCAGGCAAGAACTATGCTTGAAACTGCGTCTCACCCTGCTTAAACAGACTGCCCAGTGGAAAAGGAAAACTCTTCATATGACTCCCTCTAAAATATGTTTCTTGAACTTACTATTATATTTATTGAACTTACTTCAGTTTCAAGCTGCAAAACAATTACTGAAATCCATAATGCTAGTAACTAGTTCTCAACTACTACCAAGATTGTTACATATATAAAGCAATTAGTCCTTAAGAAACCTACACCAGACGAGCTGCAAGCACACCACACAGTGGAGCTGCTGCTATGCAGTTAGTGCTGACAGCTCTGCCTCGTGAGCTGTAATGAGGAGTCACCTGGGTTAAGGGGACCAGGCTTGAGAGCTTCTTGGATGCAGTCTGCCTTCTTCACTCTGTTGATGTTTTGTAATCTCTGACCCCAATCCAAAAAGAAAAGGATTCAATCTCATCTGCTCTTGCTGATTTATTTTGGGTATTCGAACATCATCTGGGTTTTTGCTTATTCTACAGGTGTCACCAGACTCCTTTCTTGCCTGCTCTGTATCTTTCCCCTTCTGCACTGTTGTTTGATTATTTGGTGATAGGTTTCCAATCATTTCCTAGATAAATTTCATTTTGCCCATTCAGTGAAACTTTAAGAAAACAACTGGAAAGAATTAACTAGGAAACTCTAAGCAGTACACAATCACTTCACCTGCTGTGAAAAATCACAGAGGAAGTCCTCCTGAAATTTATTTCTTGCCACATGAAGGAAGTGATTAGTTTCTACAAGCCTGTGGTGACTGATTTAAGTTAAATGACTGAAGATGCATCCTATGGCCCAGATATATAACCTGCTTTTGAGCCATCTCAGCTATCAACCAACACTTAAATGCCATCTAAAATAAAACAGTGTGTTGAATTGAAAACAGCAAACATTGAGGATTAATTGTAAATGGATAATATCTGTCCCAGCTGTAAGGTGGGTACTTGGTAAAGCATCCACCATGTTACCATAATCCACTAAATCTATCAGAGCCTTCTACATGTGAATTTTGGGTACCTCTGCCCTCTGAAATCCAGTCCTCAAACTGATGCTCAGGTTTCTTATGCCGTCACACATTTCACAAGCTAGCACAGGACTTCCCTCTTCAAGGCTAGAGGCTTATGCAGCAGCACCCCAGTGTGGTGCCTCTTTTGTCAACAGGTACTTCACGCAGGTTCCGCCCCTCTTCCAGAGGAGTAAAATGGGTGCATTACAAGCTCATGCTCCTGCCTGGGAGGTTTGAGATGGCTTTTCCTTTTCTTACTCTGCCTGATTTGCCACAGAACTTAATAGAATGAAGGGTATCTTTGATTCCTTCTTTTGAATTTGTAAAAATAACTGAGAAAGGCTGTGAATGTTGGGGCTAGAGGAAAGGAAGGTTGTGTGCAGACCTCATAGTAACCTGGCAGTATATATATGGAAGCTGGAGAGGAACTGTTCATCACGATCTGTTGTGGTGGGAGAAGAAATAATGGGTACTAACTGAAAGAGGGGAAACCTAGGTTAGACATAAGGAGAAAATTCCTTACAGTGAGGGTGGTGAGACACCGGAATAGGTTGCCCGGGGAGGCTGGGGATACTCCAAACCTGGCAGCTCTCAAGGCCAGGCTGGATGGGGCTCTGAGAAACCCGACCTAGTGAGAAGTGTCAATGCCTATGGCAGGTGGGTTGGGACTCACTTATCTTTAACACCCTTTCCAACTTTTAACATTCCACGACTTCACGATTGACTGGACTAGAACTTGAAAGCCGACACTCCTGCAATCAGCGTGAGCACTTTAATCGATGTTTTGTATCTCTGTTTTTCATTCATCTCCGATTCATTCTCTGCAATGAACGTTCAGGGATCTGTGCAGCGGAACTCTCCAGACCCCTCCCCGTGTGTCCTGCTTCTCGGAGGCACCGAGGTCGCTTTCTGCGTGAGCTCGCCCACAGGAGCCCGCCATTTCCAACTTTAGGGCCTAGCGGGACCCTCAGGAAACTTAATCTGAGGGCAACGGCGCTTCGCGGGCACCCAGCCCCCACCGGCGACACGACGGGGGAAAGGGCGAGGCCACGGCCGCCCCTCGCCCGCACCCCGCCCGCCCCTCGCCCGCCCGGCCCCTGGCCCGCCCATTCCCGCCCGTTCCCCGCCCATTCCCGCCCCCGGCCCGCCGCTCCCCGCCGGACACACGTCCCGGAAGCGCTCCGGGAAGGCGCTGCCGCCGCGCGGGCACTTCCGGCTGCCGCCCCTCGTCCCCCGGCCACGCCGCGTCCCGCCCGCAGCCCCGAGCCCCGAGCCCCTCGGCCCCTCCGCGCCCTCCATCACCCTCCTCGCCTCTCTCCGCGCCGGGCGATGTCGCCGCGGGGCTCCCGGGGGCCGCTGCCGCCCCTGCTGCTGGTGTGGGCGCTGGCGGCCTGCGCGGCGCGGGCCTCCGAGATCACGTTCGAGCTGCCCGACAACGCCAAGCAGTGCTTCTACGAGGAGATCGCCCAGGGCACCAAGTGCACCCTCGAGTTCCAGGTACCCCGGCGGGAGGAGCCGCCCCGGGCGTGGCACCGCGCTGGGCCCCGAGCCCAGGCCGCTGCCGGGGGCTCTCCCTCAGCTCCCTTCCTGTAGGCGGAATTTGGGAACAGCGCCCGGCAAGGGAGCAGCGCCTGGGTCCAGTGGGAAGTCTCCAGCTTGACTAAGGAAAACTGCGGGAGCGGTTGGGAGGCTTCCGTGTAGTGCAGGACAGAGTGCGACACGGAGCTGGCCCTGAAAACTGGCAGTGTCTGTACCCTGGTCTCTGCCATGTAGTGCCCCACCTGAAGAGCGCAGAGAATACCTAAAGCACGCTTGGCCAACAAGGTGCCACAGATGTCATACCCTTGTGGTTTGTGAAGCATCGACAGGATGAGCACAGTACATCTTAAGAGCTAATGTTTCATATTTCAGGGCACAGTTCAAATTTGGGTTACGTACTAAAAAGTGAAAGGGTGATAGGAGATGGATGCGCTACAGTTTCACTGTTTTGGTGCCTCTGAGTATATCAATAGGGTTGGAACCTTTCAGTCTGTTACTTCAGTAGATGAAGTCACTTATAGTACAGCAGCAGCATGAGAGAAAAGTCATCCCCGATGACAAAAATCACAGTTATTTTTGGGAGCTTTTGAAAGCACTGTGTCATTTTTATGGGCTGACTTTTCTTGCTGATGTCGTGTGCTTTCTAGTTTCTCTGTTGCTGTCCCATCTCAGGTATATTTGGGGAATGTTGCTGCCAAATACCAGTCCTTGTTACCCTGTCCTAAGTGATCTAGGTCCTAGATATCTTTTTCCTTACCTAAATATTTCTTGTCCCTCTTTCTTTAATACAGTATTTTCTGTGCAGTACTTTCCCCTGCAGTTTTGAAGTAGGTATCGCTGGACAGATAAGCCTGCTGTTGCCACTTTTATTGCTGACCAGAACAGGATTAGCACTGCTGAAAGTCTGGATTTGGCCAGCCACTGGCAGCCTGAAGTGCTGTGGGAGTGTCCTTGTCTCAAGGGCCGACAGGAGGCACAAGCAAGTTCTGTGGCAAGGAATCCTGGGGGAACTTTGAAGCTCTGGCCAGTCTTTACTACCTCTATGTAAACCAATATTTTCAGTGTGCCTACACAGCTGAAAGCAAGTGATTTCCATGTAACTGGCAAAAAGCAGACCTGTACCAAATTGTATGTTGTGTTTCAGAAATGAAGAGCTGTGTTACTGCTTGCCAAATGGATATTTTTGAAATTGCTTTTGTGGAGGAGCTGCTGCTCCAGTCTGTTGTTATTTCAGTTGTAGCACTAACGTAATCATTGTAATAACCTGGTACTTCAGTAAACTGATGAGCATTTATACAGTGCCATGTGGACTGAAATGCAGATACACATATTTCAGTGATTTCTGCACATATATGAAATAAGTCTTCTTCCTCCTTCAGCATGCTTTATCTTAAAAGTAAAAATGTGCAGCAAGGATAAAGTGTAAAACTGCTATGTTAAGAATCATCAGAATATCAAGTTGTGAATGCCTAAACTCCCTATCAGTCTTTCTGGAGAATCCAGGTAGTAATCAAAACCTCAAAAAGCCTCTTGGGGCAATCATGAGGTTTTGAGTCAGTTGCAGGCATTGTCCAGATGTGCAGTTTTCTGGAAGAGCTCCTGTGTCTAAATGCAGGAGGGAGGCAGCAGGTCCCCTACAGCCTTGCTCTGTTAACAGAAGCAGAGAGGAAAGCTGGACAGATTGAAATTCCCGTTTTACTGGTCAAACACCATTCCTGCAGCCTAATGCAGCTGGTAGAGTAGGACAGTTGGACTTTCCTGGCCGCACAGGAAGGAAGTGTCTTGCTGCATGTTAGCAGTCTCAGCTGGATGAACCAATTCCATAGAGGACTTGAGCATACAGCAAATGTCAGACTCATTACAATCATGTCTTTGCTGTCCCATCCTATTGTAGCCCTTGCTGTTGTACACTTAGTAATTACGAAGTAACTAAAATTCCTCTCCTAAGGGTTTGAAAATACAGCTGACATTGCATATGCTGAACCTAAAGCATTTTAAATTATTTTCTGTATGTCATTCATGGGAAAATAATTTTGCAGACTTGCTTTGAAAAATTCTCAAATGAATACATTATATTTTAAAACACCTGTCAAGGCAAAAAGCTTTGAAGTTTCACCTGCCAGTCCATACTTCTTAGGAGAAATATATAAATGTCCATTTTTTTCTAAAAAGACGATTTCTTGGGTTTTGTTTCCAGGTGATCACTGGAGGTCATTATGATGTTGACTGTCGGTTGGAAGATCCTGATGGCATTGTACTGTACAAAGAGATGAAGAAACAGTATGATAGCTTCACATTTACTGCATCCAGAAATGGAACATACAAGTTCTGCTTCAGCAATGAGTTCTCTACTTTCACACACAAAACTGTGTACTTCGATTTCCAAGTTGGAGAAGATCCACCTCTGTTTCCTAGTGAGAACAGAGTAACTGCACTTACCCAGGTAAAACACTGTTGTGCTTGACAGAAGTTGTTAGGTGAAGGCAATTTTCCTTCAGGTTCTGCTGCTTTAGTTATCTGCATCACTTTTGAAAATAAATTAATTGAAACTTTTAAAATACTCTAAATTTTGACAGATGGGCTTTCTTTGTAAAGATAAGATTTGTAGAACACAGAGCTGAGAAGGAATCACCAAATGTTCAGGAGGAGATTAGGACAGAAACTTAAGACCACTGTTGTTTGGAGGTTTTTTGATGCTTTTCTGTTTGGTTGGTGGGATTTTTCTGAAGTTTCTAAGAGAATGTCCTTTTAATGACACAGTGGATTTCACAAATTAGATATTGGTGGAATAGGGCTTTAAAAAATTCCAGGCTCTGGAGAAACTCTTGGAATTATTTCTGTATTTAAAACAGTAGAGTGTTTTTTGAGAAGGAGGACTTATGTAACTACTATTTTTAAAATGGAGAAGGAAATTCTAGAAAAATAAATTAATAAAGTCAGCTTTATTTATCTGACTTCTAGATATTTAGGCTTTATAAGTCTACAAAGTGTCAGAGCATTTTCATTATCGTATTTTCAGGATTTTACAGTTTTGTACCACCTCTACACAATCTAAATACCTTTAAACTTACTTTGGAACATTTCATTAATTCCTACAGTGCTTTATTTTGCATTCAGATTCTTGATACTGTATCTGTTAATTTTTTTTTTTTTTTCTTCCTTACTTCTTTGGTAATGGGGCTCTTTTTGCAGTTCTGGTCAGGTTTGTGGCATGACTAAATTCAGGTAGCCTTTCATGGGAACAGTTAAAGGTAAATCCATAAAACCAGAGTGACCTTTTGTTTAAATCCCTTGTGCATATCACACAGAGGATGTTTCTACAATTTACCAATACCAAAACTTAGTTTGGAAAAACTCATCCTGAATTTTGTCGAGAAGATTATCATGGACTTTTTCAGACACGTCTTAAAAGTCATTGGCTGGAAAATATGATTAGACTCAGATATAAGTGACTGAGAACAGCCCTAAAAGGGCATTAAACATTTCCTTTGTAATAATTTGTTCTGTTCGGTCTTCAGGAAATATTATTTTAAGCCATTAAAGTAGAACCTAAATTGTGAGTAGGAAATAAGTCTTTTGAAGATCTGTTGACTAATTAATCTCTTAGTGATCAAAACACAGTGAGGAGTACTTTTACTTAGAGTAGATAAACTGAAACTGCAAGAAGTTTATATAAAAAATTATCTAGGGCTTGGAAAACCAATAATGCTTTTTTTTTAAATGAAAAATTATGAAGTTGGCCAGGTTGGTAAGTATTTTTATATAAGTATGGTATTGAGTGTTCAGAAGCACTGAAGGATAACAATTATCCCTTTGCTAACTTCTTTTTGTGTACATGACTAAGCAAATGGTCTCTTGACAACAGAAGAGACGTTACACTGCTTGAGTGAGAATTAATCAATGAAGAGTGTCATATTTGTGAAACAGAGGCGTTTAATATATGCTGTGTGTATCTTAATATTATGAGCAACTGCTTGTTTTCCTGTGGAGGATGACTGACATTTCAAAAATATTTCTGAGGTTCATTTTGAATCCAAGTATGAATTTGGAATTTGTTCATTAATTCTCAGAGCTCATTGCTTTTTATCAGTTCTGTGGTTTTATCTACTTCAGTATTTAGCAGCGTCACAATTTTGTGTGTGAATTTTCACCAGTTTAAGTTACATTTTACTGTATTTACACTATTTCTGTCTGACATGGGTCTGAATTAATTCTTAGCTTGCAAAGTTACATGGCTCCTCATTTAAAATATCAAACCAGTAGCAGGGTTCTTAACTCCATGTTGTGTGTTTCTCCAGATGGAGTCTGCGTGCGTTTCAATTCATGAAGCTTTGAAGTCTGTCATCGATTACCAGACTCACTTCCGCTTGAGGGAAGCGCAGGGCCGCAGCAGAGCAGAGGATTTAAACACAAGAGTGGCTTACTGGTCAATAGGGGAAGCAATCATTCTTCTTGTTGTTAGTGTCGGGCAGGTATTCCTCCTGAAAAGCTTCTTCTCGGATAAAAGAACCACAACAACGCGCGTTGGGTCGTAACCGGTAGCAGCAATGCTTCAGGTGTGTTACTCATTAAGATTAGCGGTTCTCCAATTAACTGTAGGTACAGAGGTCTGAATATATGCAACATTCAAATGTGTATACTCCTCATCTCTTAAAAATCACAAAATAGACCCAAAAGGTTATGAAAGGGACACATAATTTGAAATATTTTTAAGGAACTTAAGTGTTTCAATTCCTGTACTAAAATATCTGGCAATGTGTAGTCTCTCTTTATTTTTATTGATACTAATCCAAACCAAGTTTGATTTTTACCAGTACAATTAGTCAACTGCAGTATAACACTTTAAAATAACCCAACAGTCTAATGTCAGATATGAGAGACGATATATATGAAAATGCAATTTCATTTTCAGGCTGAACTTCTTGGATTATAGAAAAGAAAATGTGATTAACTGTAGTGCACTGTTCTGATTTGCTGTTTTAAAACAAATTTACAAAATTTACAAATTTACAAACATTTGTAAAATCATTAAAAACTTGGCACTACATTGTGGTGCACAATCTTTATCAGACTGGAAAGTCTTCATCTTCAGAATTTGCTGAATTTTATACTTCATTCTGATTGCTTAAACATACATTCTTCTGTACTAAAATAAATACATTTTCTCTTTGCAACTTCTGATTTACTAAGAAATTGTAAGCTGAGGCTACTCAGGAAATCCACTTCTTCATACAAAAAAAAATCCAAATTTTCAAGTTTATGTAAAAAACATGCAGTAGAATAGGGAGTCTTCTAACTTTGTCATTGAACCTGTGCAGTACTCATATATGCTGCTGCTGCCGTTTGGATTTAAGTCCAGAAGTAGCTTGGTGTGTTAAGCAGCACAGCACCAGCACTGGATGAGGTTATATTATGTGTTAGGCACGTACAAACTTTTTACTAAATTTTTTCCTAGTAAGAGGGCAATTTGATATTGATACTGCATTGCACAAGTGCTGTAAATATTCCTCTGTGTGGTGCACTGAGGCATGACAGCCTTGTGCATCTAATTGCCACTCTGTTTTGTTAGTGTTCAGGAAATGTTTTAAATATTTCAGGTTATCTTTTTGGTAGAGTTATTAGAGTTACATTGTTTTCACTGCTCATGTCTTCAGTAGCGTATGTACTGTAAAATTCTGTTTTGTTTGGTTGTGGAAAGTAGTAAATGTATGTACATGCCCATAGCTTGAATTGAGCTGGTCATAGTAAGGCTAAACTCCTTCAAATGACTCTGGGAAAAAAAAGTAAGCTGACCAATTCTTAAATGCACACAAAATAAACAAAAGTGAAAAATTTGTCATGTGTTACTAGCTAAATCAAAAGATACTTTTTATACAAGTTCTTGGCAAGCAGAGAAAGAGTGCTACATCCTTATTAATTGCCTGTAGTATTTCTAGCAAAAATTTGAAATTACATGTTCAGGTGACACTTGAGCAGTCTGAAGAATTGATCTAAGATGACTTGATTTTAAAATCATGTCATGGTTGAAAAAAATAAAAGTGCCCATACTCTGTTGTCAACTGACTGCTCTTTTGGAAACTGAAGGAAAACATCGGACAGCTCAAAGATTATTTAGGAAGTCATGGAGGGATTAAAAATCTTCAAGTAAAATTCAGGATGTACAGTTTTGCTGTCCTGTACTGAATTTTGAATACTGCAGTCCTGTTTTGGGATGCAGGTTCCCCAGAAACAGTTAGACCCACTAATACGAGAAAACAAAAGTCTGCTTTTGTCTTGCGATACAAATCTGTGCCTGCACACAATATTCTTGATTGTACCTCTATGCTTACTTGTATTCAGCAAGGGATGTCTTGTGCTGCATTGCACACAAAAATGAAGCAAGTGGTACACTTTGGATGCAAGTATCAAATGAAAACATTATTTGCTTTTGCTAGTATTCATTATTTCTGGAGTTTGAATATTAGTTATGCAGCTTTAATCACAAAAAAGACATTTGTTTGAAGGCTTGAATTGTGTTGGGTTTTTTTCCACTGAGTTTTTCTGTGTGCTGGCAAAATTGGTAAATAGTGCTATAAAACTGATGATGATCAGCTATCGCATATATGTCTCTTTACTCTTTCATAATGTTTGAATGTGTGAAGTGGACTGTTCCATTCAATGTAACTCCCACAGCAGAGGTTTAGTGGACTTAACTTTTCCATTAAAGTTAGGTGTCTGAACCAGTGCTCTGGCATCCTGCTGCATGATATGCAGCAACAGCTTAAAAATGCCTTTATTTTTGTGTTGTTAAAAACATGGCACAAACACACGTTTAAACGTAGCTGTATATAGTTTTTAACTGAATAGGATATAATAAAACACACATGCTAACACGCAGTGAGTGAAGAAGTGCATTGTGACCTTTGGTTAAAGCCGCACCTTTCTAATGTATGAACAGATTGGTTAATGGTGTGTCACAAAAGAAAACACGCTGCGTTAAAGGGGATATAACTGTGTTTCTAATTGCTAAATGCTCCGGGTTTCAGCTATGCGTTAGATGTTTTATGTTTACAAGACTTTTTTGGTGTCCTGAAATGTCGGTTCTTTAGTTTGAGGGCATGGGGGGGGGAAATTTAGTTTGAATAAGATAAAAAGCAGACCCTGTGAATATTGTATGGGAAAATAAAAAAATAATATATGAATGTGGTCTTATTGTTTTGTTTGCATAGGGCATTTGGGAACATTATTCTTCAGAAAAGCTTTGAATCATAATTTGAATAGTCAACTTGTGTTTTAACATATTACAGTTAATCTACCTCCTCACACTTGATCATTACTTCAGCCATGCTTAGCAAGGTAGTGTGGTTACTGGCTCTTTGCTCAGTTCATCAGTAATGCAGGCAGTCAAAAATCTCTTCATGTTGGAGCAGAATTCAAAGTATTTAATTGCAGATGCCAGGAATTATTTGGGACCTACTGCATCTTTTCACATTAATTCTGTAGATACAAAGTTACGGGGGGAACTGGAAAGGTGCCTTCAATTAGTGTTGTCCAATTACAAGATACGAACTTCAAATAAGTAGTGACTAAATGTGTGATTTGAGGTACTTTATATTGAGTTGCTTAGGTTTAAAGAACAGATATGGCAGGCGTCATTGTTTTGGAAGGTGTGTGGACACCTTCCAGAATTACTCCTCTTGCTAAGTCAATTGCTATATATTAAAAAATGTCAAGACTATTTATGCAGCAGTTAGATTAAGAAAAGCTTTTGTCTAGAAGTCTGTATAAGTTCTCTTTCAATGGTGTGTTACTGTTATGGCCAAGTAGTTGTCTGAGGCTTTTTTAGGTGCACGGCACCTGGGATTTTAAAGTAACTTGTGTTCTGAAGTGCTTTTCTGCTGAAAGCTGATAATCCTAAAAAAAAAAAAAAAGAATTAGACAAGGTGAAAAGACAAGTCAGTGGATGAAGTGGCATGCATGATGATAATGAAGGCTTTCATCAAGGAAGGAGTGGAAATGTGCTCTGGACCACCACAAATCTTAACAATTCTTGAACTGCCAGGCTACCAGAGGGCACAGGTGCAGCAGTGATACCACAACCACCTCCTTCAGGGCTGAGATGAAACCAGGAGTTTAACAAAGGCCATAAATGAGATAGATGAAAAGTTTTTCACATTCTTGCCCTTGACTTGCAGAATCAAGTTCCATAAAAGCAAGGTTATGCTATGTGCACACTGAGGGTGCTACTGATTTCAATCAAGTATTGTGAGACATGAAGGAAAGTGGTGATTCAGCTTTGTTTAGTAAAAACTCTTGACAGTAATAGCTCTCAAAAGGTTCATTATTTGTATTTAAAAAATCCATGTTGCACTCCACGGGGCATGATGTTATGTAAACATAAGGTGGTTTTATTTTCCCACAATTCTAAGCAGATTGATTTGACTCATTTATATCTTCTTCATCACCTGCTGGCAAAAACCAACATACACAAGTGGCCTGGTCAGCATCTATTGTGTGCAACACATTTTTAAGCAAGTGGACTGCCTTGTGTGTCCATGTTTTATGTTTTTATTACAGGCTGTTTTGCTGGTGAACTAACAGGAAAGAGAGTGGCATGGGTTATGCTGTAGTTTTGTTGCCAGCCTCCTGCTTCAGGATGGAAAGTCCTTAAATGAATCATCTGAACTGCAGTTTTACCGGAGTGCAGAAACTAATCTTGAGAGGAACACCAGGTTCCTTAATTTCACTGCTGATCATTGTGTGTGTGGTTATCAATAGAAGCCATTGAACAGAACTTCCTCCTTTCTGTGATCTGAATCTCACTGTGGGACACTGTCCAGCTCGGAATACAGCACGAGAGGCAGTGCAGGAGGATGCCATCCCTTCAACAGCCTGCATTGTTCAGGTGCACTTTCCATAGTTGAATGCATTTTTTGGATGCAGTGACTTCCTGCAGACATGTGTGACAGTGCATGGTCCATTACCAACTGCAAATTTGAGAGGCCTCTGCTTGATGGTGTATTCCTGGCTTTAGCAAGAACCTTTTGGTTAGGGATGGTTTCAATGCATATCTTGGACATTGTTTCCTAAATTTATGTAGGATTTGCCTGGCACTAAGGACAGCAGATTAATTCTGACTTTACTGTAAATTAATATTCTTTATAAGTCACAGAAAAAAATAAGTATATTGATATACTCGATATGCAGAATATGAAAAACCAAAGAGAAGCATTTTCTTCCTGGAAAAAGTCAAACATGAGGAAAAAGGGGTACGGAAGGCTAACACTGATATGAGATGAGCTGTTTTGGCACAGCACTGTCTTTTCCTCCAGTGTTTGGAGAACACAGTACCCCTAGGTGTCAAGAAAGTAACTCAACAGGGACAGAAAGAGGGCTGAGGAGAGGCAGAAAGGAGAGGGGAAAGGAGGAGGAGGAGTTAGGGGGTAATGAAAGGATGGAAGAAAGGGAGAGGACAGATGGGACAAAGTGGAGGAAGGCTATGGACAAGAGGTGCTCCCTCTCTGGAGATGCTAGTGGCCTTTGGTGGCTGCTGCCCCAAGTACAGGTTCACAGCGCAATCTGCAAATAGCAGCTGAAAATCACACCAGAATCAACTCTTCCTAAAGCATATTGGCACCTACCTAATGAGGAATTCAATGAAAATTGCCCTGGGGAAACTTAGAAGAAACATGTCAAAATGTGGGTGAAAGCTGGAAGAACAGGCAGCTGCTACAGGGAGGAAATGTGAAGAATAGAAAATGGTAACAACCAGGACATGCTGACCTGTGAAATACTCTGCCTTGCCTAAAACCAGCCTTTAACACACTGATACAAACCCACAGTGACTCTGCATTTCTGTGTCAGTGATTGTCCTGAGCTACTCATGATAGTCAGCTGCCCACCCAACCTTAAAGACCTCACTTATTACCATACCACACTTGCTCTGGAACAAAAGCCACCAGAGTTCAGAAATTGACAGAGCAGAAAATGAGTCCATATTTCCTGATTTGCACAAATCCTTAGATCAAGCCTCGAGAGAGTTACACTTCATTAAGTGGAATTGTGCAGCAAATGGAGTTTTCACTGTCTTGCAAGCCTCACCTTAGAAAGAAATTGCTTGAATTTCAAAATGCAATTAAGGTCTTCATAAAGCATTGGCAAATAATGCTTTTAGGCAAAGTATGTGACATTTTTTGGTCTAAATATTGCAGTTCAATTTCAATTAAAGACAGTTATGATTTGCAATACATTGGAACACAGCACATGACAGGATGTCTAAAATATTTCTTTCCTCCTGGTTACAATACTTTACTGCAAGAATATTCAAAAGCAAAAACTTCTTTTTACTTTTATCCCAAAACCCCAAGAGTTGAAAGTTGAATTGCTAGCAGCCAACAGTCCTGCACTCAGTGCAGTCAACAGCAGAGGAAAACACCTGTGGGTGTCCTGGGAATCTGTTATCACTCTGTGGGGTTGGGCTCAGGATATCCGTTTCCTTTCCGTAATATTTTCTCATGACCTTGAGTGGAAGCAGGACTGCTATAAACTGGGATTGCTTCTGAGCACTTGACTGGAAGCAGTGATTTTACTGAAGCACTTTCTTGGGAGTACACTGAATGCATAGCAATAAAGAAGTCTCAATGAAGATTCCCCAAAGAATAATCCACTAGAAAACCTTTAGCAGATCTGAAACAAAGGTCAGTGATGGAAAATAAAGTTTAAAGAATGAAATTCAGAAGGACCCAGAGCCATTGCACCCCCAGACTTGCTCTCTTAGGTCACCGTTAGACACTGTGCTGGAAACAGCAGATCCAACACAGCTCTGCACATAGATTGGCAACTCTATGCTTTCAAACTTTTTGTGGCTATCCTTCAGAGCCCTTCACAATCTTTGAATCAACCAGGTGTGGATACCCAGATGGTGGTACAAGATGGGCAGAAGAAACAGGTGCATATGAATGGGTATTTCCTCTCCGCATGATAAACATCAGCTCCTTTTATGTGGATTTGGAGCAAGTAAAGTTCTCTTTTTCCCCATTCTGCAGACTAGGCAGTGGATCTGAGGAGGACAAATCTTTCTGTCTCAAGTTCCTCATTGAGCTTGTGGAAATAACTCCAAGGCAATACTTGAAGTCGGGCTATGGAGCAAGACTGTCTCAACTCCATCTTAAACTTCCAGGACAGCACAGCAACCCTCCTACCTGTGGGAGTCCAGGACGTTTTCCTGACTCCTCTGGGGATGGAAAAACCCCCCTGGCAGGCATCTCAGAGACCCCGGAATGAGACCCAGGTGTCTCAGGGGCTGAATTTAACCCCTTGGGACAATCTGCCAACATTGCAGGAAGAATTACAAGTCACAAAAATAAGTAAAGTGTAAATTAGAGTATTAGAAGGTAGAATAAGTAGATTTTTGGATTGTTTATGGTAAGGGCCATGTGGCCAGCATGGAGAATTTGGGGCATGGTGTGCCCTTTCCTCCTTCTTGTCTGTGCCATCCATGTTGGATGACATGCTGGCAGCCACAGATTGGATGGGGACAAAACTGGACACTGTAATAAGGTTGTGCTGTATTGGAAGGTAATTGTAAATATTGAAGACGTAGATTAGAGTATAAAAGATAGGTCCTGCCTCTCCCAGACGGGCATTTGATCATGGTCACCTAGCAGAGCGGACCTCTGTCAGCCTGGCTGGGACACTCTGTAGATAAGATATAATAAACAGCCATGAAAAGAAAAACAACAACAGAAGATCGTCTCGTGCAGTGTCTCTTTCTCCAGCGGCCTCAAGGAAAAACCTCGAATCCCGAACCATCACCTACATGTCAGTCCGAGGACGTCTCGCCCGACCTTAACGAGACCCTCGGGCGGACACTGACACCTACCCACCCTGTGAAACCTAATAACCCTCAGTTTTGTTCTTGTTTTTGCTTTCAGCCCACCAGGCCTGCATGGCTGGTATCAGGGATTAAACCTCTGGGAAGTGGGAGTGAAGGCACATGGAGGCCAGGGAAGAGGGAGAGGGAGAAGGGAGGTGCAGCAGTTTGCTTCCCAGCAATTTGGCAGTGCCTGTGGGAATGTGGAGTATCTTTGATGCTGTGGTGATTGATGATGGTTCAAAACTTTGTCTAGCTCTAGCCTTGAGCTGTATTTGTAGAGGTTGAAACACCATCTAAAGGACAGAAGACAGCATGGACAACCAGTGCTGCACCCCAAGGATGCCTTAAGGCAGAGCAGGTGGCTGCTCCCTAATTCCAGCTCCTCAAAAAAAACATTGATTTGGAAGGTTTAATTTCAGTGTGTTGACCTTCCAATTTGGCTGATTTTGCTGATTGGCTGTCAGGATTTTCCTTCACATCTTTATTTCTGAAAACTGCATTCAGGTGCGAAAGAAACACCCAATCTTTGGTCTCTAGTACTGCATGACAGCAAGTGGATGCAAAGAGTGATCTGCTAATTTTTGTGCCAACATTGAGAAACTTGCAAGGACAAAAATTGTTGTTAGATGGCTTTTGCAGCAAGGTCTTTGAGATAACAGCGTGACAGCAAGCTCCTGAAGCTGAGTAGCTGGTTACTCTGAGCATATCTTTACACTTTCCAGACCAATAAATAACACTTCCTGTGCTCTACCAGGCCCTCTGAGTAAAGACAGGATTCCATAGTTTTTATGTAGCTCTGACTTTGAGTTCCACATGTGCTCCTTTGCCCTTTCCCCTCAGAATAACTGTATACATTGAAGTCAGCCTGGGTGTTTTGAAACTACAGCGCCCTTGCTATAGTCTTGCCTGCCCTGTGGCCGGCCTGCAAGACTTCAGCTGTGAATTTATTGTGCTGCATTTGGGACCCAAATGGAAGATAATGTGTTTCCATGTCAATAGCCTAAAGAGAAAGCCTTTAGTGTCATTCTAGAAAGCAAAGAAGGACGGCGAACAGGCCAGTCTGGCACTTTTCTGTAGAGTGGCTGGGCAGATGAAGAACACAGGTAAGTATAGGCAGTGTAGAGGCTGCGAGGCCAGATCTTCCCCAGACCCAGGCAGAAGTGAAGGACAGTAACTGAGCAGCACTGGGAACCACAAACAGGGAAAGTGCTGTGGCCGTTCGCACCAGGTAAGGTGCGGCGCTGAAGGGACAGGACAACAGAAGGTAAATTAGCTGAACAGCAAAACTACAGAGGTTCAGTCAACACAAGCTGTCCCCAGATGGCATATTCAGGCATTCAGGAAGGCAGAGGCCTCCCAAAGGCCAGCATTGCAGGAGTTGAGATTATTCACAAGAGACAGTTTCCTACCGATGGCTATGGGAAAAGAATCTGCTGCTTGTGTGAAGAAGATACTTGTTTTCTCAGCTGGACAGCTCTCCAAATGGCAGCAGCTGAGAGAAATGCAGACACCTGCCGAAGAGTTGCAGGGCAGTAGCAGTCCTCTGAAACTTACGCTCTTCTCCGGCTGAGTTACCTAGGCAAGAATGCAAGGATTACAGTGCACCTTGAAGGAGCAAAGAGCATAAAGAACAGCAGGAACAACTGGATGCTGTCAGAAAATTCTGTTACTAGACCTGAGTACCTGTGCTTGGCAAATCAAATGACAGCCAGCTTCTGGGCACAAAGGCAGCAGGCTTTGTGCAACATCTAGAGGAGAGGCTCCAGGGTCACAAATTGGTATTTTGGTCTATCTTTGTTCCATTGAGATGCAGGTCAAAGGAAGGGGCCAAGTTTCAGCTGTCAGACAGGTTGCTGAGGATGAGGACCTTGCATTCTATGAAACACTGTCAATTCCATGTACGAAGACACGAATATAGAAAAATCCAGAGTCTTAGTGCCCAAATGAGATGCAGAGAGCAAGGACTTAGGTCCATGGACCACTAGGAAGCCTTCTGGGACAAGAGGAGTCTGAACAAGAGGACAAGGCTGCACTTTGATCTTAATGAAATGAGGCTTCTGGCCCTAAAAATTTGAAGGCTCCCAGAGGAATATTAAAAGTAGAAGCTGGGGGAAAGCAAACAGGCACAGAAAAGCATGTAGTGCAGACTGATGTAATGTTAAAAAGTGGATACAGCTGGGGTTTGATGCCTCCTGGAAATACCAGAAGGGAAAGGAAAATAAAAATTGCAATAAGTAAGGACAGCTAGTTAGAGTGCTAATGCCAGTTCATTTTCACGTGCAAAATTAAATGTTGGTGTCAGGGCAAGATTGGCACATCCTTGCATGGAGCCTGGAGAAGGAAGTTAGGGATGCTGAAATGCTTACCTTCAAAGAACAGTGGCCATCTCAAGAGCTGCGATATCGATCATCAATGGATTCAGTGTTACCTTCCCGAGAGTTTCATGGCAAGGAAGCAGTCAGTGCCCTCACTCCCCCCTGCAAAGCTCTGGCCAATGCCTTCTTGCCTCCCCCAGCACCAACAGAATACTCCCCATGTCCACTGAGTGCTTTTCTGCTCCTACAGGAATGCTGCCTGGTTCTTCATGGCCCTTTCCCACTGGCACAACTCCTGTGATGCCAGCAGTGCCTGTGCCCAGCAGGACAGGACCAGGTGGAGAAGGGGTGAGTGCCACAGTTCCAACGAGCACCTCCTTCTCTGAGCAGGGATGGGTCTTCCTGTGATGCAGGGTGGCAGCCAGTGCCCCCCATGTGCAGCTCTGCTCAGTATTAAGTGGCCCCAAGGCAGCACGCCCCATGCCCAGGAGGCCCAGAGGGGCCACTGTGCGCAGATGAAGCCAGCTGGGAATCCCGGTGGGATGAAGTTACTGAAAGGCTTTAAAAATCTTCCACATACCCACCTCTAGTGAGTCAATGGACAAATGTGGGGAATGAAAATCTGCACATGAAACAGTGGGGACAGCAACACCTGGCTGTGATTGTACTCCTGTGCTCAGCACTGGTGAGGCCACACCTTGAGTCCTGGGTCCAGCTGTGGGCCTGTTACCAAAAATCAGTAAAAATAAAAACTCCCTAACACTAATGTAGCATTAGGAAGACAGCATTCTTCATTCAGCTGGATGCATGAGGGGATACCTCCTCCAAAATTCCATTCATGCTGAGTACAGAGAAAGCTCTAGTTTATATACTGTATTTTACATACATATTTATAGGTTTTTCTAGAAGAAACACAAATATGAGAAGAATTTCTCTCAAGTCATTAACATATGTTCCCTCTCCTCTCTCCATTTGTTCTTCTGTCATGGGGGTCTTGGTGATCCCTGGTGGTCAGGGACCCCAAAGTCACAGCTAGTAAACTGGTAAAAGTTGGCACAACTGGGCTGGTTTCTTTCTAATTCTTCTGACAGAAAAAGCATTGTATAGTTCCATAGGTCAATGGTTGTGAAGAATAAGCATTCTTCAAAATTATTAAAAGTATTAACCCACCAGATGCAAACAATTCTTCATCAGGGCCCTGTCTGCAAGAAGGATATGGAGTAAGTCTAGAGAAGAGCAACAGAGCTGATGAAAGGTCTGGAGCTCAAGTCCTCTGAGGAGCGGCTGAGGGAGCTGGGGGTATTTCTTGTTAAGGAAATTAAAATTTAGGGGGCTCATCAGTCCCTACAACTGCCCAAAAGCAGGTTGTAAACAGACAGGGCTTGGTCTCTTTCTGTTAGGTGGCAAGTGACAGGACAGCCTCAAGCTGTGCCTGGGATATTTAGGTTGTACATTAGCAGGAATTTCTTTACAGAAAAGCTGCCCAAGGTAGCTGCTCTACCGAGGAGGTGGTAGAGTAACTGTCCCCGGCGTTGCTTAAGGAAAGACTGGATGTGGCACTCAGTGCTGCGTTTTGGTTGACATGGTAGGATTCGTCGACAGGTTGGCCTTGGTGATCTGAGAGATCTTTTCCAACCTGACTGCTTCCGTGATGCTGTAACCGCTGGGCCATTACAGCGCACACTTCAGCGCCCGCGCCCTGGGGCGGGTGAACGTCGGGAACGCCGGTACCGCCGGCAGCCCCGCCGGCGCCGCTCGGGACGGAGCGGGCCGGGACCGAGGGGGAAGGAGCCGGGCGGGAACGGAAGGAGCGGGGCGGGACCGAGCGGGGCGGGACCGAGCGGGGCGGGGCGGGACCGAGCGGGGCGGGAAGGAGCGGTGCGGGGCGGGACCGAGCGGGGCGGCTGCCGGCCCGGCCCGGCCCTGCCCTTTCCGTGTGTGGGCGGTGGCGGCGGCCATTGGCCAGGCCCGGTCCCGACATGGCGGCGAGCGCGGTGTCCAACCCGTCCCAGCTCCTGCCGCTCGGTAACGAAGGGCGGCTCTCGGGTTCCCCCGCTCGGGGCCGGGGGTCCCTCTCGGGGCCAGCGGCGGCTGCGGGCTCCTCTGAGGGCTCCTCCGCGGGTTCCTCCGCGGGCCCGGGCCCCTCCGCCGGCGCCGGGCGGGAAGCGCGAGGGCGGGAGCGTCAGGCGGCGGGGCCCGCGCGCGGCCCGGGGAGAATCGCGGTCTGCGGCCCGCGGAAAAGGGTGGGAGTTGGGAATAGGTGTGGGATGCTGGGCTCTGGGGGTGAGGTGGGCTGTGGGAGCGTCCGAGGAAGGCCGGTGGGTGTGAGGATATCGGGGGCAGGCTGGTTTGTGTTGGAGAATGAAGGGGGAATGTGTAAGGGTGTGTGGAATGTGTCTCTGTTTGTGTACATAAACACGAAAAAAACTAAGGCGCTGAAACACCTTCTTTGTACAACGTATGTTTTTCTGTGTATGTACAGAACTTGTGGACAAGTGCATTGGTTCACGCATTCACATCGTGATGAAGAGCGACAAAGAAATTGTTGGGACACTTCTAGGATTTGATGACTTTGTCAGTATCCTTTGATGGAAGTTTAAGGATGTCTGCTTTATGCTCTGGACTAAGTAATTTATAGCTCTTGAGAGTTTTGAGTTCAGTGAATAGAACCTTTTTTGTATGGATCAGTTGTATTCTGATATTTTCAACTTTCAGGTAAAATCACATTTTAGTTTAAAGTGAAAATAACATTAAATATTCTCGCTTGAAAATCTGGAAAATAAAATCTTATTTTCCTTGAAACTGAACTTTCAGATATGGTGCTGGAAGATGTTACAGAATTGTAAGTATGTTTTCTGCCTCTTGTTGCTATTTAATTTTTGGTTCACTGAGGCAAAATACTGTGTAAGGTCTGCTAGCAGAATGTTTTTGCATTTTTGGAATACTTGCCAGCTGACTAGATTCACCTTGGACTTAAAACTTTATGAAGTGATCTGTTCAGGACAGCCATGCCATAGAGTAGCTGTTGCATGGCTTATACTTGTACAAAGATCCTATTTGTAGTCTTAATTTTGCATGGGTTGTGTGGCAGACTTCCCAGCAGTTAATTTGATTTTACACTTCCTTAAGACCTAGGCAGAGATTCAACAAGGTAACAAACTTAAATATTTTTACTTTGTCATAACAAAGTAAATGTGTTGATATGTCATATTCAAGAAATTGCCAAGCTTTAGAGGGTGAATACACATCTCCACATACTGAGTAGAAGAGAGCTTTTTAGATGCCAGTTAGCTTTCTATACCTGGGTGCTCCATTTATCAAGGTCATGCTGCAGCGTGGCTGATTTATTTGTTAGTTCCAACAGTGGTTACCGTAATGCAGAGATTTCTGTGGTCAAAACTGGAGCCATTGTCCCTGGTTCTGTGTTCTTACTTACCGTTTCTAATCTTCAGTGAGATCACACCTGAGGGCAGAAGAATCACAAAGCTGGACCAGATTCTGCTAAATGGAAATAACATAACTATGGTGAGTCATCAGAGGCTGCATGTGTTTACTTTCTGTGTCTGTAGATCAATTGGGGATTGATTACAATCCAGCTCCTTTAAGCTGGACTTCCCTGACAGTTCTGTTATATCAGGGAGTTTCAAGTTGTCTGCATAGCTGGCCACAAAGCCTGGATTCCAGCACAAGGGCATTACTAATTTTATGGGGAAAGGAGGGCTCAAGTGGGAAGATTTGAATCTAAGTTGGCTCTAAATGAATGAGGAATTGCCTCTGTTGTGTTGTTTTACTTGTCTTGCATTGTGTGTCTGAGCAGGTGCCATCCTGTGTTAATTTCTAAGCCTTTTTCTGCTTTGGTTATTGTTCTGCATGTTGAAGAGACAGCATATGTACTGACTCCTTGTTTGGCATAAAATTCCTACCATCCAGTTAGGCTGGTGTTGCCCTTGAAGCAGAACCTCCTGAATTTTCAGCAAGACATAGACACATTTCTGCATTAGATCTCATGTCTCTTTTGGGGATGCATCTTCCCCTATCAGGAAGTCCATGCTTTAGATGTTTTCTTATTTTGATCCAAAACCAGTGAAGCTCTTTCTCTTTAGAAACATCTCAGATCTTCATAATCTCAGCTGATTATGAAGAAGACACCAGTAAAAAGAGTAATCAATCCTTTTTTGTTTCCTAGTGTTTTTCCATTTATATTTCTTTTTCTGTTCTTCAGTTCTTTGCTTCCTTCACAAGGAGATGCTATGCTGATTTACTCCCTGCTGCCTTTTTGGTTTGGGCATCTCTGGCAATAACTGACTTCCTCTGCTGGGAAGAGTCTAAATGCCACTTTGTGGTCTAGCATGAAGTCTCATGTCCTAAAGTGTTTGTTGTTAAGCAAGAGCTGTCATATATGGGTTTGTAAAGCTGAACTCTATGGCACTAATGCAAAATGTCTTACTCTTTTATAGCTGGTTCCTGGAGGAGAAGGACCTGAAGTATGAAGACATGATATTCATATGTACTTTCTATGTTTTTGGGTGTGGATCGTTCATTTGCTTTGGTTATGCACTGGACATTTTACAAATCACAACTCTTTAGGAAAGGTGCTGGTGGTCATGTTGACTTTGTAAGTTGAAATCATGACTTTCTCGTAAAGACACAAGAACCTCTTCTGAATAAAAGGTTTTTTCTTTGTTGGCTACTGTGTTCCATTATGTAAGTGTTAGATAATTTTATAATGACTTGATGGAGCACAGAAATGACAATTGTGTTTCACTTGCCATCGATCTTAAATTTTTTCTACATGTGTTCCATTTCTTTGTCGCCCAAGTCTGTAAAATACATAAGTCATGAGCCAGGATGTTTCTGTCCTTTGGCATACAGGCAGATACTGAGCTGGATGTTTTGCTCAAAAGCTGTGTCACTGGGAAACCATGTGGCAGAGTTCTGAAAGCCATTCAGAAAGCCTGGGTGCCTCTGTTTGATGCTCAGCAGCCTTTGGTTCTGCTGGCCTTGAGGTTCAACTCTTGCAGACCGTTTTGCTTGGCAGACAGGCTTCCCTACAGCAGAGGCTCTATAATGGCATTTGGCAAGTGAGAGAACAGACAGACCAGACCTGTTTCCTGTTCTGGGGGTAAAAATCCCCAAGGCTAGTGCTGAAACCTCTCACTGGTGTCAGTGGTGACTCTGCTTTTACCTCTCAGTGGTTCTGTGTGTACTCAATTGGGAGCTGCCTGTGGCTGCTGGCATTATTTGGAAAATGCATTTTAGAGTAAACAGGAGTTCTGTCTCCATCTGTTCTCCTGTGATATAAAAGTGTGACAGATACTGCAAGCTGCTATTTTAGGAAAATTTCTGTAAGGAATTGCTGTTCTGTTATGATACCATGCTCCTAGTGTCCTATGGTTCCACAGTACACTTCTCAGCTGCTTCTATTTGTAAATGTCTTTGGAGAGGACTCACAGGTGCCTGCTGTCACTGTAGACAAGGAGGGCTCATGTGGACAGGACTTGCTTTGCCTTCCTATCCCCACAAGAAAGAAGAGTTGAAGAGTGGGGCTTAAGAGCAAGGTACTGCAAGGAAGCTGCTGTACTGGATCTTTCTGCCTTGCTTAGTCTGACAGAAAAGCTGCCTTCTGCTTGCTGGGTGCGAGCTCACTAAGCAGTGAGAGCCTCTTGCTGAATCCTGTTAAAAGAGAAGGAGTCAAGTCCCTCCTCTCTCCCAGGGAGTGTGCAGCTGGATTGTGTGTTCTGAATGTATGATCTGTGGTTGCAGTGTTTAGCTTGTGTCCTGGGCAATCTATGCCATTTACTCCCTGAACGTGCTTTTTTTTTTTTTTTTTTTCCTTTGTCTCCATTTCTTCCAGCTTTTTTTTAATACATGTGTTTTAAAAGGGTACATTTCTTTAAACTTAGATTTGATTGATCATCTCTGGGTGTTTGCCTCAAACAATTTATTTCCTAGAAATAAGTTGAGTCTTTTCACAAAAAATGAGAACACTTTGAAGATTTCTAGTCAGGGCAGCACTGCTGTGTTGGGGTATTGTTGAATAAAACTTTGGTTTTGTTCAGTGTATGCACTTGATTTCTTCTTCACTCAGTGTTTTAGAAACAGTCATGCTTCTGAAAGAAGAGTAGATCTTGGTTCAAAAGCAGCTTTGACTGACAGCACAAACACCGTGTTCGCTCAGGAGTTTGTTGCCTTGAAAAAACCCAAACAACTTGATACTGCCTCAGTTCTTGCTTGATTGGCTGTGGTTTGTTCCACTCACTGCAGAAGGAGTGCTTTGACTTACTTTTAGGAAGACATTTTAATTCCTGACTCAGGTCTGCTGTCAGCTGAGAATACAAAGTATTCCAGGTGGGTCTGGTTGGCTTTGCATTCCTTATTCCTGTAGCCTATTGCTTTGGAAGTGCAGCTAAATAAGTTTATTCAGTAAATAGTGGTGTTTTTCGTTCTTCCTCCCCTAGAAATCCAAGTGCTTAATTCTCTTCTTGTGGATGCTGGTCTTCTCCAGAACACTATTCAGAGTGCCACCACATGTAGGTAATTTAAAATAATAATCTTAGGCTTAAAAAAATAGAAAATGGAATAAGACTTTAAGTTTAGAGCAAGGTAGTTGTCAGCTTAAAATAACTGTGGTTATGACATGCACAGTGGTGGTTCTATTCAGATTTATGTTTACTTTGCTTTCTGTTTTTCTTAAGGATAGCACTGGTTGCAGTCATCTTTAGTTCTACTACCTGGCTATCTGTCTTAGTGTGGAGAAAGTTCCCTTCTGCCTACTATTTCAGTATACTTGCTCATGTTGGTTTGGGTCTAAGTATCCTCTGAGTAACTTCACCGAAATTATTAAAATTCCTCCTTTCAGTCCCAGGTCACTGGTAATTCTTAACACAAGTCAGTGCTTCCGAAGCATATCATTGTAATTTAGCAGTCTCATCAGTAACGTGTCATTTTGCAGGTGCAATAATATTTTGGTCAATTCAACTACAGTCAGACACAATGTAAGCAGAGAACACTAGAAGATTTATTCCAGTTTCAATTCCAATGAATCTGACCTCGAGGCAGTTGATACAAGAGTCAGCAAATACTTTCAGGAGCTTGCTATGACATTTTCAGACTGTCATAATGAACAGGAATCAAAATTCAGCTTTGTTTTGACTGGTGCTGCATTAATGCTGGGCCACACTTTTGCTTTCTGCTGAAAGAGAGAATGGATTATCATTATGAATCTATCAACAGATTCTGCAGGTTGATGTCATTTTCATGAAGACAGTATTGTTGGTTAATTAAACTATTAGAAACAAAATCAGGGATTCAAAAACGATGCCATTTTATTTCAGAGGTCCTTGCTTACATTTATACAGTATATTGCATAACTCCCCATTTTCTGCGAAATCTAATATATATTTCCACGGTTTTTTTCTGTAAGCTTTTATAAGCTCACATTCTCTTGAAGCCTTCTACAAGCTCAAAATAAGCATTATGAATTAAATATTTGTTGCTTTAACAGGAAAACAGTTACAAGAAAACACAATAATATACCTGTTTAATCCATTATGAAGAAATACTTCAAGTAGATTGAATACGATCTTCATACATCAATACTTAATACAATTTGTTGGCTGTTTTCTTTCCTTTTTTTTTTGTAATTTATTTAATCAAAATTTTAAAATACATGTTTTAGAGGAAAACGTCAAAGTACTGTAGTTTTATTTGAATTAATAGGTTCTCAAAACCCAGAGTAACCTTTTTAAATCTAATTCAAACCTGTAAACATTAATCAGTCGTTGGTTGGTTGGTTGGTTGATTTTGTGTGCTTCTTTTAATGGAAACTCATATTTTGTTTTCAATACTGATTAAAAAGAGTGGTCCTCAGCAGCCATTAAGTGCAAAGGGATTTGGCAAGTCCTGTTGTCACCTGCATTCCCCTGGCATTCCATTTGGTGAAGAACTTGACATGGCAGCAGCTCCTGCACAGGAAGAGGAAAACACAGGTTGTAAGGATTTATAAATAAGCAGTTAAAATGTTTTTCCATTCAGTAAGCACTGATATAATATCATTGTGATTTAGGAATATTATTCCCCAGTTCAGCACCCCCACCAAGGCTCTCCCAAACTGTGCACAGTTTTTGACAGTCCAGTGTACTGTTCAAATTGGCCAGAGGGTGATGCATGGTGAGGAGTATGATACCTACTCAATATTTTGTCTCTGACCCAGGGGTCTATGAGGCTATTTTTGAAATTAATCCCATTGTCTGACTCAGCTCTTTCTGGGGTTCCATGTCACCACGGGCTTGCTTTTCAAGGTCCAAGATGGTGTTCAGGCAGGGCAGATTCCCAGCCATCCAGTGGTTGATTCCACCACTGTCAGCACATAGAACTTGCCTTGGCAGGTTTGTGGGACTGCAGTCTTAACTAGCCAGGCCTCCCCATATTTTTATTTTGACCACTGTTCCCCATACCACAGAGGCTTTACTTGGCCTGCTTGATTGCATGTTTCACAGTTAAGGATAATCTGGGAAATAGTGTGAATGGTTAAGTCCAGCCCTCTATCACAAGCCCACGTGTATTGGGCATCTCTTCCCTGATGACCTGAAGCATCATGGTCCCAATGAGCCAGAAATAATTCACCCTTTTTTTGCCAGTCCAGATCCACCTGAGATACTTTAATCTTGGCAGTCCAATTCACCTGTCCATTGTTGTGATGTTCTTCAGTAGCCCAGCTCACAGGTGTGTGTACATCTGCATGATGTGATTTTACAGCCAGCTTTTCTATCCAGGCATGATGTCTTGTCAGACTTCAGCAGCCCAGACAGGTTTATCTCTGTGCTGATAATTTATAATTTTCCATTGATCCAGCCACCCCTACAGATATTTGCTACGAGTCAGCGTATAGTCCTGTCCATTCCTTTTGTTCAGTGATATCTAAAGCTACCTGGATGGTTTTCAGTGCTGCAACCTGACTTGATTCCCCCTTGTCCAGCAGTAGCTTCTGCAACTTGGCATGTAGTACTACATATAGCAACTTCCCTTTTTTGATTTATCCCCACGATACGGCAGGAACCGTCAATGATGAGGGCATGTTGCTTTCCTTTTTCTGGTAGCTGATTGTATGGTGGGGCCTCCTCAGCCCCTCCTTTTTTGTCCTCTTCATCTGAAGGTAGTCCAAAATGTTTGGCTTCCTTGATTTCTAAGGTCCCTGGGTGATCGGTATTTTCTATTTGAACTTGCTGTGTGATCAGCACAACTCATTGACTCCATTTAGTATCAGTGGCATGATATGTGGCAGACTTTCCCTTTGCACACCCAGCCCAGCACTGGCAGTCAGGGTGCCAGGAGGAGCTGTGCTTTGGTGCCCATCCAGGTGAAAGCAAACTGAGGCCTGCACTTTGCAGCTAAAGGAGTGGAAAAAACCACATTAGCAATGTCAATGGCATGTCCAGCACAGCAGCAGTCAGAGGTGGCATGACCTCATTCAGGCCTCTGACAGTCTGTTGTCAGTCTCCATGCTCCATTTGCCATATAGCACTGCTACAGAGCCAGCAAATCTTGCTGACGACTCCCTGGCTCTCCAGCTCTATCATCTCCTGGATGGGGGTCACAGGGTCTTGGTTGGTGTGATACTGCTGACACTGCACTGTTCTAGTACCCATCAGTTCAGCAGTCCCAGAGCAGGGGTGTCTTCTGAGAGATCAGACAAGATCATCCTTGAGACAATACCTTTCCCTCACAGCTGATACAAGCTTTCTCCAGAGGCTGGGAGTTTCTGTGTTCTTCCCAATCCTCTTGTCAATACCCACATTCCAGGACAGAGATCCCAGCTGCTTGGCTTCACCACCATCCAGTTTCATATCATGTGCCATGACATCCCAGAATTAGAGCAGCCAGGTTGCCAAGGGCTTTCCTGACTAGTGCTTGAAATCTATTTGTATATCTCACAGCTCATCTGGGGATCGAGATCAGGTGATTATCTCTGGCCCTGCCTCTCCCTGCTGTTTTGAGCACTCTGCTTCCTCTTCATCCCTCATGAAGTGAACTGATTACATCTTGGATTTATTTTTCTGTGTAGCAGTGACTGCTGCTGGCAGGAGTTGTTCCTCTGGTTCAGCAGCAGTTTGAGTGGCCGTGGTGGCTGTTGGTCTGCTTTCTTTTTCCTCCCCCTGGAGGTGATGTCAATGGTTGAGTAGCGTTCATGCCACTCTGGAGCTACTACAACATTTTTCTTTGATGTATTTCAGCACTTCAGCACTTTTTCAGCACCTTAACAGGCTCCTGTAGATGCTTGTGAACTGCTAAACTATTGTGGGTGAACTGCTAAACCACTGGAGAGGTCCTCTAAACACTGGCCTGTGTTCTCCTACCTTCCATGCCATTACTATCCCATTTCAGGGATCTCTGAATAACCTTCCTAGAAATCTCTCTTGGCTCCAAATATGGTGTGCACCGTACTGGTGGACCTAGCAACAAGAACAGGCTTTCCTTAACATCTAAAGGGAATTAAGAGTTCTTAAATGCTGTTGTAACAGGCTGAAGGGGGAAAAGGGGGTGAAAGGCTGGGGAAAAGAATCCTCCTCTTTTCCCCCCATAAAGTGGATACTTTTAAAAATGGACTCCCAAGGATAGCCCCTTAGTTAAGGGTGGAAGAGCAACTCTGAATACACATCCCAAATGACCCTTGATATTATCATGTCATGAGCTGATATCAGACTGTGCAACAGAGCAATCCTGATCCCTCTCCATGCTCTGAAAAAGAGAAACATGATGGGCACACAGTGCATATAAGGAAAAGTATCATGTTTCTATTGGCCAGATTTTGTACTGGAGGGCTACAGGGGTGGCCTCTGTGAGAGGGCTGCTGGAACTTTCCTCACTGTCTGTCAGAGCCAATGCCAGCTAGATCCAGGACAGGCATGTCACTGGTCAAGGCTGGGCCAACCAGAAATTATGCTGATGTCTCTGTGCCAACATATTTAAAAGAACGAAAAAACGTTATTGCACAGATGTAACTGGCTAGAGAAGAGCAGAAGAATATTTGAAAGGAACAACTCTGCAGACACCAAGGTTAGTGGGGAAGGAAGGGGGGAGCTGAGATCCAGCTGCAGACTATGGAGGAGAGCCACTCTCAGGTGAATGCTGAGAAGAGGCTGTGAATTCATAGGAGACATGTGCTGAAGCAGGCTCCTGGCAGGGATCTGTGGACCTATGGAGACAGGAGCCTATGCTGGAGCAGGTTTGCTGGTAGGACTTATGGCCCTTTGGGGGACTCACGCTGGAGCAGCATGTTCTTGAAGCACACAGTGGAAGAGTGATCCCTGTTGCAGCAGTTTGGGAAGAACTGTTGCCCATGGGATAGACTCGAACTGGAGAAGTTAATGGAAAACTGACTCCTGTGGGATGGACCCCACAGTGGAGCAGGAGAAGACTCCTCTCTCCTGAGCAGCAGCATAAACACACTATGAGCTGACTGTCCACTCACTGTCTCCCTGTGATGCTGGAGGGGAGAAAGTAGAGGTGGAAAGGAGGGAGAGGTGGGGGGGAAGGTGTTTTTGTTTTATTTCCTGTTATCCTTCTCTGATTTTGTTAGTAATACATTCAATTAATATCCCTAATTCTACTGGTTTTGCCTGTGACAGTATTTGGTGAGTGATCTCTCCTGGTCATCTCAGCTCATGAACCCTTGGTTATATTTTCTCTCCCTTGTCTAGCTGCAGAGGGGATGATAGAGGAGCTTTGGTGGGTGTCTGGCATCCCATCAGGGTCAGCCCGCCACGGGCTTAGGTGGCACACCCACGTGAGCAGACCAAGCAGCATTGTGACCAGTGGCTCTGTACCTAATACAACAAATGCTTAGGTCAAATAGTTTCCAGCTCACACTGGGCAGATCTGCTATTACCTCAAGCCTTCAGGCCCTACACTGAGATACAAATAAAGCTGTTGTGGGTTAGGAATGGTACTCCCCTGTTCAGTGCCCCCACTGAGACTTTATCAAGCTATTCTCTGCTCTCTCTTTCTCCCCCACCCTGCTGCAGCACGCTGGAAAGAAGAATTGGAGTAATGAAAAGTAAAGGTCATTGGTTAAGGTAAGAACAACTTACTTGAATCTGTAATGAGATATAAGACCAAATGGTAACAGCAATGATACTAATGTCAGAGGGCAAAAGAAAAGAAACAATTCAAGTGGAAAAAAACCCCAGATAATAGAGAGTATTGGACAGCTCCCTCTGCCACATTTCCTTTCTTGACCAGAAGTCCTCCTCTCCAGAAGAGTTCCTTTCCCCTGCTCCTGGCAGTGATGTGAGATGGTATGGAATAACCTAGCCATGCTTCCCACTGGCTACTGCAAAAGATTAACCCTGTCCTGGCCAAAATGTGGACATATATGCTAACTTCAGCATTTAACACCTAGTGATGAAAAAAAGAGCCTCTTTTCCCTACTTTTGTCATTGTTGCCCCTTGGAGCCCCAGCTGACCAGCCATGCAGATCAAGAGCCCAGCCAGAGGACACCAGAGCTCATTCTTGACCCACCAGCAAGTGGGTTCTCTTTCTCTCAGCTGTTCTCTTTCTTTCCTCTGGGAGTTGGCACAGATGGGACCTCATCCCACCACAGAATCTATTTCCTCTGGCAACCAAGTAGCAGCTGCAGTTCCCTTGCAATGGCTGCAGCCATAAAATATTACTGTGATTTCAGTCCTTTTTCCTGAATTCAGTGAACTCTTAAACGCGTGCATGAACAAGACATGGAGAAAATGATCCTTTTGGTAGTCCTAGCAGAAGGCACACTAGAACATTTGCTGCAGCAATACATGCGGCATTTCAGAAAAATGAGACATTTTATTGATTGTCTCCCTTACACTCTTGAAATAAATCCCTAATTCTAAGTGTAAAGCTCTAAGTAGGCATGCAGGCAATGCTACAAGAAATGTATATCTATAACTTGACAAAAAGTTAAAAGTTATTAATAACCACACTTTGTTCATTGCTTGGAAACGTTTATTTTCTGTATGTAGTTTCCTGTATAAAATAGTTTTGCCTTAACAGCATAAACTAGATCGATCGCCTTGTTA
Source organism: Muscicapa striata striata (assembly GCA_030060385.1). Classification (NCBI taxonomy): domain Eukaryota; kingdom Metazoa; phylum Chordata; class Aves; order Passeriformes; family Muscicapidae; genus Muscicapa; species Muscicapa striata. The sequence goes on from JAREIS010000326.1 coordinate 1,193,870, forward strand.
ATGTTTTTCGCCTTGTATCATCACTGGGTATCTGATCTGGACCTTCTAAAGGTCATGATATAACTGTATCCAGTATTTTCAGAAAAAAACAAGCACAAACACACTCCTAACATCACTAATCTCCCTAAAGATTACCCAACTCTTGTTAAAACCTTAGTGACATGACATTTAAAAGTAGATTTTAGTTCCCAGCACTTACTTTCCTGCTCTTTTTTTTTCTTTAAGCGCTTTGTCCGGTCAATGGCAGCCAACTCAGCTTTCAACAGCAGGTAACGTTTCCGGATTTCCTGCATTTTTGCTTGGAGAACTGTTATGCGCTCGGTGCTACTCAAATTTTGCAAGTCAGCTGCAAGTTAAACAATTTCTGTTAATTATTGCATTGCAGCATTTCCTAAGCCTTCTGAATTTTGATGAAGGCAGAGGTACTCAAATCTTAGTGAAGTGCTTTGAGGTAGCAGGCATCAAAGCTGAGAAACAGCAGCTGCTGTTTATTATCACTGTCTTGACCGACACAAACACACTGAAATTTATTCTTACAAGAAATACTAAACAGGTCCTGGTTCATTAAGGGAAAATGGAAGGGGAAGATTTAAAAATTAATAATCTAAGAGGCTGAACAAGAAACAGAGAATGAGTAAAACAGCAAGAAAGAAAAGATATCAGGATTTATGACAAAATTAAGCAAACTGAGGATGGAGTGACTTTAGAGGAAAAAAAATCCTCAATACCAGAAAATTTCAAAAACCTTGTTATAGCATATTGCAAGACCACAAGAGGCATGTTTCAAAGAAGATACTTACACACTTGAAAACTCCATTTGCAACCTTTGGGCAAATGCTTATGGTGTTCTTTTAGATCAGACTCCCTTTCTCCACTTTGCCCACATTTTCCTGTGAGAAGGTAGACTGTTACAAAACAAAGCAACTTTCCCACCCAACCCAAAGCTTACCAGGAGCTGTCTCACTCTAACATGACAGAATCCATCCTGATGTAGCAGCTTGGCACACAGCTCTCTGCACCACAGGTGCCCAGGTACAGGACCATAAAACAGGTCTGTACTGGGGCCCCTCTAATTCTGGCAAGCTGGAAAAGGGAAACCTTGCACTGGAAACGGGCCAGTTAGCTGTTGTGCACGTAGACTCAGATCTGTTCTGTGGATTTATGGGAACCAAAGTCCTACAGACCTAGAAGGTTGATAAAAGTAGCAGACTGTGGCTCCACAATCCATTCAGAAAAATGGCAAGTATTTAACTGAAAGCATGTGTGCATGAACATAAGGAGTTAGGGTAGGGACACACTTCCTGGAAGGAGATTCTTGAATAGGATCCAGCTGCTCAAGGTTCGTATAGCCACAGTCCACTCTACTCTCCAACTGGATCACGACAGCAGTGCACTTATTGCTTTAGAATCACAGCCATAAATAAATTGCCTGCATCAGAAAATAAGGCAAAGAGGCACTGTAATGTGTTCATGTAGGTGCCAAAATTATCCACATCTTTCTACTTATGGAGCTACATATTCTTTAAAAGACTTTGCAAGTCTGATTATTATGTCCTAGCTCCTGTTTGCCTCTTTTAATATTAATTCCAAACAAATGACATGGTACTTTCACACATTTTATTTCGCATTGAGCTGCTGTACTTACTACTTTTATTCTTCTTTTTGATGTTCACAGAGGTTTTGAGGCCTGGTTTCTGCTTTTTGGAGGAGCTGTCTCTTCCCTGAGCATTTTGAAGGTTTTTTTGGCCTCTAAACACTATAAAGGAGGAAAAAGATCCCAAAAAGTAGACAGAAACAAAAATAACAGCAACAACAATAACAAAAAAACAACCACACCTGCATTTCCGTGTGTTTTTGTCAAAGTATGTACAGTTGTGATCAAAAAAGCAACAGAGATATATTTATTGAAGGCTGCCTATTGACTTCTTCCAAACTCAGCCCTTTGTTGAAGAAAACGTATTTTGTTGCATTCTTTTAAAACACTTCCAGGTGAATCATAATAGTAACACACCTTAAGGGCATTTTGAGGAAATTCAGCTAATTGCTAACTGAAATCTGTTGCATGAAGAAAACAATTCTGTATTCTCAGGAGTATAGTCAGACACATATTTTCTTCCCTAGTGTTAAAAATGTTTTAGGCACTACAGCACAGTGAAAGCAGCTGTATTTTTGAGGAACTTCAAAAGAGCCAGTCACTTTCACAAAAAATCTTTTGGATCCAGCCTTGCCAACAGTTAAAAAGCAGGCAGAAGTACACTGATATCATGTGCACAAGTGTTGTCTGTGTTTATTATCTTCTTCTCTCTCGTGGCCTCAGGATCTCAAAATCAGAATGTGAAACCCAGCTAAGAGGTCAATGTTTGATATCAGCTTGATTTCCACTTTTAAGAACATTAACTTCACAAGGGGCAGTGTTGTCCAAACATGCAATAACTGGTACTTTCTCCCCCAAATTAAATAGCTTGCAGGGAATCAAGTTTTTTTGCAAGAAACAGCATCTTCTGCTTGTAAGCAGGGCACTCAAAGTACTTTCATCTTCAATACTTCCATCTACAATAAATATTCCTTACACAATGTATTACAGCTTGTTCTGGGCCTTTCTTGTCAGGTCCAGTATCATTCTTATATACTTTTTTTCCTCATTGAAACCATCACAATTCCTAACAAAGGGCCAAGAATCTTCCTGGCAGTTTTATTTTATTCACTAGATGGTTACACTATTTCCACGCATTTGAAGTAGACAGTAGGCTACTGTTTCCTACAAAAATTCACTTCCCAGCACAGCAGCAAAACTATAACAGAATGAAGATACATCCACAGTGGTAAAAGGAGAGTTGCTTAGGTTGAAGACAGCTGTTTTTACCCTTTTGCTTTACCATTTTCGGTATGCTCTGGCTCTGATTGATTACCACTACTGGAGCTGACACTGGCATCAAAAATTTTTGAAGAAATATTTCGCATATTATCTTGCATCTGCCCTGCAGTATTCTGTGCCTCTGCTGTGCCATCTGTTTCATTTGTGAAGCTTTGTATCTCTTCTTGATTTGGTAGCAGACTCCCCGAGACAGTGGCAGCGGACTGATGGTTACTGTACTCTGCTACAGCTACAGTGGAAGGTGACTCAGGAGTTGGAGGAGCATTTTGCACTAAAAACTCCTCTTCCTTCTCTCTGCCAGTTTTATTCTAGGTGAAAGAACAGATGAAAAACCCTTCTCATTTGAGCAATTACAGTACTGTAATCTTGAAATTACATGGTGCTTACAATCACGTTAAACACTCGCTGTGTAGAGGGAAGCCCTCCCTCTCTACAAGTACCTTCCTGCGGTCCATGCTGAGAGCTTTCTGCTGAGGGCAGGAGCTTGGCCAGGACCAGGGCAGGAGTGGGGCAAGCCCGGCGGTGCTGGGGGCGAGGGGCGCAGGGCGCAGGGCGGGGCCGTTGGGCAGTTGGGCAGTTTGGGCCGTTGGGCAGTTGGGCTGCTCCTGGCACACGGCTTCCAGAGCTTCCACCACACTCTCGGCAGGACCACTGCCTGCTGTGCCAGAGGGAAATTCTTCCTGCCGCCTGAGGACCCTAACCTACGCCTAAATATCAGTTTAAAGAAAAACCCCAGAATTTGGAAGGAAATGCTCTGAAATAAAGTTATACCGACACACACGAGTCCTGTTTGCTCTCCAGAATCAGCAGAGGGAGCTCCCAAAACACTAAAACATAACACGTTTAGTGATATTGTACCATATGGTTACACAGAGTTAAAACAACCACAACTCTTTAGTATCTGAACTTTACTGCCCACTATGCTTAGAAATGTTGCTTGAAGACACTTCATGTCAAAGATCCAGTTCACTGTAGATACACATGAAAATCCTACAAAAATTCAATGTCAAATCCAGCAATAGTGAGATGTTTCTCCTTGGCAGTGGCTTAGGTGCTCCTGAAAATCACCAGGCCTAGACACAAAAGGGCTTCTTGTGTATTCAAGGGAGGGAGAGAAGCATCATGCTTAGCTCTAACTGTGACCTTTGCTAGCAAATCTTGCTAGCAGTTAATAAATGTAAACAAATAATTTGTCTTACTCTTAGCCAGAGCCAGGATGGGAATCAAAGTCTAGGTGACAGAAGAAGATCACAAGCGCCTCAGCCTTTCCAAAAGAGGTAAAACACAAAGTACAGTGAATGTGCCTGGTTTTTTTACAGATCTCTAGACAAGTGATGAAGCTTAAAAGATAACAGCCAAGGACAATCAACAGATACACTGAAACTGAGTGAAGAGGAAGGAGATTTGCAAATTAACTTAAAAGCTGCACAGAAAACTTCTCTACTTTTTTCAGTTGCTTCAAGTTTTAAATAGCAAAGTATAGGAGTACTTCAACTTACCTGTATTAACTCCAGGATAAAGACAATGAAAACCATGTACTCCTGCTTACATTAAGTAAAGCACAAGAAGCCATTAGATGAAGGAAAATTGTGTGTAGAAGGCTGAGAGCCTTAGAGGTAGAAGGAGTGGGAAGGCATGGAAATCAGGCTCATGGGCACCACTCAAGGGGCATCCAGTTTGTGAGCAGCCCCTTGTTGTAGGTGTCCCAGCAGAGAGCCAAAATGTAGCCACAGCTTGGCAGGGAAAGTGCTGGGGCAGTGAGCCATGGGTAGCAGGGGCTCCTCCATCCAGCTGGTCACTGACAGGCCTGACACGTTCTGTGCGTGTCCAGCACCCGGACATGGCAGCCCAGCCCAGGGATGGACGAGGCCAAGGAGGCAGTGGGGTGGGAACAGGGTTCTGCAGGAGACCCGGGGCTGCACACACCCATGGGGAATGAGGCTGGCCCAGAGGGTCCCTGGGGTGGGTCTGGGGTAAAAATGGGGAAATGGGAAGCAGGGAGGAAGGGCTGGATGTCACTGTGAGAATGCCATTACATCTCACAAGCAACATAGTGCGAGGAGGGTGGGAACAAAATGGTGATTCCTGCTGATCACCCTGACATCTTCAGGACAAGAGGCCCAGGAAGGACTGCACATCTCTCTCCTGGTGTTGTCCTGAACGTGAGCTCATTACCTGGTGTACATTACCTGGGAATCTCTCCCAGCTGCCCATGGGCATTCCCCAGTTCAGGTAACCCAAGCTGCCCCCCTGAGCATGTTCTTTGGGCCTCTAACAGGGACTGTGCAGCTTAGCTACAGCATGGTAAGGAAGGGAGTCTTACTGTCACTGTGGACATTTTAGAATTTTATTGACAGTCAGGTGGAAACAAAGTATTGAAACAAAGTATCCTCTAGCTACTGCTACATCTCCATCATTCTGTCCTCCAGGCGACCTGTTCAGGCTGACGGCTCATAGCACACGCATGAACCAGTTCTCCTCTATCACATCTTTACCTCTCACAATTTAATCTTTATTATGACAATTCAACCATTTGTACTTAAAATACATCTCAGAGCATCCCTACATTAACAATACTCTATTCCTAGCTAAACAACTCTTCATCAATTAGGCATACTGGGGACTATAGTCCTTAAAAGTAAGCTCCAAAACCTCCCTAATTTATGTAACATACTCATTTGAGAAAAAAAAAAAAAAATCAGAGGCTGAAACTAAACAAAGCAAAACAGAAAAAAATCACAAAACATGAAATATACTATCTCTGGCACAGCACCTAAGAAAACTAAGGGGATGGCTGAATCTCAGCCTAAACAGCATGCATCCCCTTTCCACTCCTCTCAGCTGGCAGGGCACAAAGTCTTCCTCAGGCACAAGCGACTCCTCTCCACTCTTCCTGCACTTGCTTGGCTGAGATGATCAGAGCAGCCAGGCTGGGAGCAGGATCGCCTGAGGCCACAAACGGATGCTGCCCAGAGGGAAAAACATAAAAAAGAAAGAAATCCTTGTTACTTGGCAAGACCACAGGCTCAAGCAGGTTTCCTCTGGCTCTCAGGAAGAGGCACAAGGAGGACCGAGGGCACCGTCTGCCCCTCGGCCTTCCTGTGCCGCACGTGTCTCACCCAGGCCCACGTGTTCCACCCTCCTCTTCATCCTTTTGTGTGGGGCTCCTCAGCTCACAGGCCCTTTGGCCGCTTTGCTTTTTCTCACCTGCAGGAGTTCCTGGGCAGACCAGCGCCTGTCCTGGTCTGCCTGCAGGCAGCATCGCAGAAAGTCGCGCAGGAGAGCCGAGTGCTGCCTGGGGTTCTGCAGTTTTGGGGGCCCGTTCCTTTCTATCAGTTCAAAAACCTACAACACATGCAAGAAGACACTCCAGCTGCTCCTTTCCTAGCCACAACAGCTCTCACCACACGGAGCCCCCTTTAGAAGCTGCACCTTACCCTCAGACGGGCTTCCCTCTGGTAAGGAGCTTCCCCTTCCACCATTTCCAGCCCCATGATCCCCAGCGACCAGATGTCCACTTTGGGGCCGTAGGCTTCTCCTCTCACCACCTCCGGTGCCATCCAGCTGGGAGTGCCGACCCTGGAGCTGCGCTTGCTGCGCTCAGGGCTGAGCTGAGCACAGAGGCCAAAGTCAGCTGAGGAGAAAAACAAAGCCTGTCAAAGGCACCTGCCCCTGCCAAACCCGGCAAAAGCATTGCCCATCCCAAGCCTGACAAGGCCACCACGGTGCAGCTGGCTGCAAAAGCAGCTGTGCTCTGCTCCCACGGGGCCCGAGCCGGCCAAATAAGGCATTGGCCGCTTCAAAAACACCCTCACCTTTCACGCACCGGCCCAGCAGCGCTTCTGGGAGACTGGCAGTCTCCCAAAAGCAGCCCCAGAGCACATGCTGGCAACGCTGCACCTGCCCAGGGATACCCACCCAATTTGACAGATCCATCCATGGCCACAAGAACGTTGCCGCTTTTGACGTCTCTGTGGATGACTTGGCGGGAATGAAGGAAACGCAGTCCTTGCAGGCACTGAGAGAGGAAGGACAGAGGCAAGGGTAAAAGTTCAGCACCTGATGACATCCCACAGAAAAGGAAAGGGCTCCACGAGACTGACAGCTTTCTCATGGAGTTGGGAGGCAGGGTGCAACATCATGGTGAGAAAAGAGGAAGGGAAAGAGCATGCTGCTTCACCGCTCTTTGAAGAGGTTTGTCTTCTTGGAAGGCATCTGAGATTCCTAAAGCCCTTCCTGGTTTCGGTAAGAACCCCATGAATTTTTGCTGGGAGACATCAGAGCAAAGATTTTCTTGAGAGCCTTGTGGCAGCAGAGGAGGAAGCAGCACATTAGATGTGTGTCCACAGTCCAATGCCATCTGGCCTGAAATGCTCTCCTTTAAGGCTGAGAACATCTCCTTTGCCCTGAGCTTGAAAATTTGCAACC